>OY744526.1:144081507-144101507 GCA_963556195.1 Sepiola atlantica
AGCAACGAGTGGTTACATCATAATACACCACCGGCTGGTTAACAGAGTATGTGTTTTAGCTCATACCGTTTTTCCTACAGAACGGCGTTATACAAACGTGATTTGCAGAAATCAAAATGATTAATAAACTATTCTGATCTCAAATAAACTTTTCGCGTTAAAATAAAACAAGACCTTAAAACACATTAAATCTATATGCACGTATACAAAAGAAAAATCACATTTAACAGCTTCAGACTGTAATGCGATACTTGACCATACCCACACCATCTGTATTGTATACATATATTAAGTGTTACCTAGCTATATGATGTTGATATTCGGTATAACAAATACCTAATTGTTACCCAATGTGATGCGCGTATGGCTCTTTTATTTACTAGTTGCGAATTGCGCTCAGATAGACACACTTTGACAAAGTAAACGCATCATGAGAAATAGATAGTCTACTATGAACATCAAGCAGAAACGGTTGAATTAAAACAGCATGCGTGCTATGGCATATAATAGCGCAACATGAACACTTGATAACACAGTGATAGAAAATTCAAAATGGAACGCATTAGGGCCGGCATCAGTTTACGTGAAAATCACCAGGAAACAAAAGTAAATTACATGATAACAACCATATGCACTGCAACACATAAATGGGTAGGAAACTTTCAAGAAATAACAGCGATACATGGACATATAAAGTTAGAGACTAGACCCCGAGGCAATAGAAACACCTAGAATGAAGGAAAACACTCGGTTAAGAGAGACCCTCGACAACCAACTATATTCGACATGGACACGCCAAAGCAGGGATTCAACCCGCTAGAGTGAAACCATGAATAGGTTCCTATCTAGGAGTTTTAAAAACCCCTGAGTATGAGTATAATGATGATAATAACTGCGTGAAGCAGAATCAACGTATATATATATATATATATATATATATATATATACATAGTTTTGAAAGGTTCATACCCTTTTTAAGCATCTGAATGAAATTTAGTAAAAAAGAATTGTAATAAAGTAACTAGCATCAAAGCTTGTAATAGATGCAATATTTATTTTATTTAAAAGAAAAGACAAACTCGAAACCGGAGTTTTTCTTTTTGTTTCAGTAAACTGTCATGTTTTTATAGTTTATAGTTATACATATATTTAGCTAATAATATTAGCCTCATCAGTGTGTTTGAAATTCCGATATAATTGGGAAACCAGCTTCAGTTGGTGTGAGCCGGCGAGTGAGATGTCGTTTGTTTTTTTGTTTTTTCCCCTCTCGTATGAAAACAGCAAAGCACGTGGACTGTTATAGTTTTGAAAGGTTCATACTTTTATTTTAGCATCTGAATGAAATTTAGTATAAAAGAAGTGTGGTAAATTAACTACCATCAAAGCTTGTAATAGATGCACTATTTATTTAATTTAAAAGAAAAGACTAAATCGAAACCGATTTTTTTTTTCTATAAACTGTCATTTTTTTATAGTTTACAGTTATACATATATTTCGCTAATAATATTAGCATCATCAGTGTGTTTGAAATTCCGATGTAATTGGAAACCAGCTTCAGTTGGTGCGTGCCGGCGAGTGAGATGTCTTTTTTTTCCACTCTTGTATGAAAACACGCCAAGCACGTGGACTGTTATTGTTTTGAAAGGTACAAACTTTTTTTAAGCCTCTGAATGAAATTTAGAAAAAAAAATAAGTGTTGTAAATTAACTACCATTAAAGCTTGTAATAGATGCAACATTTATTTTACTTAAAAAAAAAGAAAAAATCGAAACCGATTGTTTTCTTTTGTTTACTATAAACTGTCATTTTTTTTATAGTTTATAGGTATACATATATTTCGCTAATTATATTAGCCTCATCAGTGTGTTTCAAATTCCGATGTATTTAGGTAACCAGTTTAAGTTGGTGTGAGCCGGCGAGTGAGATGTCGTTTGTTTTTTTGTTTTTTTTGCCAACATATATATGAGGTTGTTCTTGGTCACTAAGGGGATAATTAAAAGTCTGCAGTGTCAATTGGGACTTTTTGACTGGCTTAGAATTCTTCTAACTAGCACTAATTACAATATTGTACATTGAATAATGTGTGAGCGTGTAGCACATATCTTTGTAGCGTAAACCACTAACATGAGTCCTATTAAAGATAATTAATCGGCTGCAAATCTAAGCGTCAATCAAAGTTCCAGTTAAGGTTGTGGTATACCTTTATGATTAACTTACTGTTTATCCGCTGTCTCGATATTACATAACATTATAGTCTATAATATTCCATAGTTCTTGCCGGTGACCGAAGAGTTGAATAATAGGCTGCAGGATCAAAGCTTACTTGTCATTTAGCTCGAGTCTTGTGATCGGCAACCCTTTTACATCTCCTATAGAGAAATTGCATGAGAATAAAATACATATGTCTCTCAGTAAATATTAAAAAGAATTAATATAAATATACATATATATATATATATATATATATATATATATAAATATATATATATATATATATATATATATATATATCAATATATATATATATATATATATATATGTATATAGAAAAAAAGAGAGATATAGATATAGAAAGAGAAGGAGAGCAATAGATAGAGAGAGTAAAATATATATATATATATATATATATATATATATATATATATATAGAGAGAGAGAGAGAGAGAGAGATGGAGAGAGAGAGGGGGGAGGAGATAAATATATAGATATTCGGAGAGAAATACCGAAGGAGAGGCATAGAGAGGTATAGAAAAAGACAGAGAGAATAGATAGAGAGAGAAAGAGATAACTACAGGGTGTCTCAAAAAAATGTACTCACTCGTAGAATGACGAGAAAACTTTGCTTCATCGCTCCACACAATTTTGTGTGCAAACTCGACATCTTCTGCACATTTTGTCATTCTAAGAGTGAGTACATTGGCAAAATGTGCAGAAGATGTCGAGTTTGCACACAAAATTGTGTGGAGCGATGAAGCAAAGTTTTCTCGTCATTCTACGAGTGAGTACATTTTTTTGAGACACCCTGTATATATAGAGAGAGATAGAGAGAAAAGGAGAGAAATAGAGAGAGCAAGAAAGAGAGGGGCAGAGAAAGTTAGACCGGGAGATTGAGAAATGAGGGTAAATTATGAAAATTTAGATAATTTAAGATAGTCTTTTACTTTTGGAAAAAAATAATATTTATTGCAATATTATAGATTGTAATTTAATTTTGAATGGTATTAACTTAATTCGTGAACATACTTGAGGATCATAGTTTGTTTGTATTACCCCAAAAGTGTATAGTTAATACAAACAAACAACGGCACGTTTATTATATCGAGAATTATATATATATATATATATATATATATATATATATATATATATATATATATATATATATATATATATATATATATATATATATATACATGTATATATATATATAATGATACATATATATATATATATATAATGATACATATATATATATATATATATATTTATATATATATATATATATATATATATATATATATATATGTGTGTGTGTGTGTGTGTGTCTCATAATCTAGCTAAGACCTTTTTTCTATTGGTTAATAAAAGCATTATATTAAATGAAGATTCCCTTAGAGCAGATTATTCCGGAAGAATGAAAAACTCGTCTCATATACTAGTCAACTGTACAGAAATTAAATGGAACTGCACACATGACTGCATCCTTTATTACATCTCCGTTGTCATAATCATTGAACGATGAACATATTTCGAAGATCAGAGAAAGTATATAAATTGCGATGTGTTGCCAAATTAAGTCTTTATACATGCGGGATATATATTACTTCATATTGATGGATTCCCCAGTATGCAACATTAAATTGCTATATACATAAAAATTGATAAGTAATTTCTTCAACGTACATATTCCGTACTACACGTACATAGCGTGTACATATATATACACCTACACACCTACCCACACCGATACATATATGTATACATATATATATATATATATATATATATATATATAAATATATATATATATATGTGTGTGTGAGTGTGGGTGTGTATATATATTTATATATATATATATATATATATATATATGCATATATATGCACGTATATATATATATATATATAAATATATATGTATATGTATATATGTACACGTATACGTATACGTTATATATACGTATAGAGGTACGTATATATATATACGTATATATATACATATATTTATATACGTATGCGTATATACGTATATACGTACACATATATGTATATATATACCTTTATAAATATATATATATATATATATATATACGTATACATATACGTATATATACACATATGCGTGCATACGTGTATATACGTATATATACATACACATATATACGTATATATTCATATACATATATGATATATATATATATATATATATATAAATATATATATATATATATATATATATATACGTGTACGTACACAATATATACGTATATGTATATATATGTATATGTATAGATATATTTATCTTCATATATATATATTGTATATATAAATATATATATATATGCTTATATTTATGTTTATATATATCGTATATATATGTATACGTGTTTATAAACAATGTATATATATATATATAATATATACATATGCACGATGTATATACGATAAATATACATTTATATATAAACACATATACATGGGTATATATGTATATACATATATATATATATACATATGTATATATATATATATGTATATATATACATATATATATATATATAAATAGGCACGATGTATATACGATGTATATACGATAAATATATATATACACATCTATATATATATATATATATAAACATATATACATGTATATATATATATACATACATATACATATGTATATATATATGTATATATAACTATATATATATATATAAATGTATATATATAAATATATACATATGTATATATAAATATATATATATATACAAATATATATATATACGTATATATATAAATATATATATATATATTAATATATATAGAGAGATATGTATATATATAAATATATATTTATATTAATATATATATACGTATAAATACGTATATTAATATAATATATATATATATATAAAAATATATATATAAATATATATATATATATATATATATATTCATATATATATACATATATAAATATATATATATATAAATATATATATATATATATTTATATATATATATATATATATAAATATATATATATATAAATATATATATATATATAAATATATATATATATATATATATATATATATATATATAGAGGCAAACAAGCCTTCAAAAAAATATTTCGAAACATTTAATAAAATATTTCAAAATACCTTCCGTTTTTTTTTTCTTCATCTTGATTTTTTTTAGCTAATATTTCGCTTGACAAAAACAAGCAAGAAAAAAAAAAGGAAGGTATTTTGAAATATTTTATTAAATGTTTCGAAATATTTTTATTTTTCTTTTGATTTAATTACTCGCATCTAATACATGGTTTTTGAAGGCTTGTTTGCCTCTATATTTATATTAACTTACAAAAGATGCTTTATAAAATGAACTTTCCTGATTTATAACTCGCAGCGACCATGCGCATTCAAGTTCTATTCTATTTAAAACAGACATTTTCAACAATAGTCCACAACACCGGACGTGACACTTCACCAACACCAGGAAGTAAATTATGGAAAAAAAAATGTTATACCTTTATTTGTCTTGGCTCTGATGAAGCTTGTTTTTGTCAAGCGAAATATTAGCTAAAAAAAAAATCAAGATGAAGAAAAAAAAAAACGGAAGGTATTTTGAAATATTTTATTAAATGTTTCGAAATATTTTTATTTTTCTTTTGATTTAATTACTCGCATCTAATACATGGTTTTTGAAGGCTTGTTTGCCTCTATATTTATATTAACTTACAAAAGATGCTTTATAAAATGAACTTTCCTAATTTATATATATATATATGTATATATATATATATATATATATATATATATATATATATATATATATGTATATATATACATTATAAGTTACGTGTAGCGGTACATCAAATGTATAGCTCACCATTTTGCTTTAAAAGTAATACTTGTGCAAGTAAGACCATTACATGTACATAATTTATACTAGTGTCTGGCAATAAACAACGGCATTTCCATGCAAAAAACAAATTACGATATCAAAAACTAGTTGCAAGGTCACAGAAACCGAATGTGTTTGTAAGAAATAACTCATTCTCCAAATAATATGAAATAGATTATGTTTTTCGAATCATGTCGGTAAGTTAATTCTTGAACCTGTTTTTTAAAAAAATTATTATTGGAATTGTTTTCAGGAAATTTACATTTTATGTGACGTTTTACAATCATAAGAAACCTTATATTGAATATACTGCCTAGTCTGTTGCCCTAAAAAGGTGGTGTCCTACCGTGTTAGAAAACTTTGGCCAGTATCTTATAACTCTAGAAATCAACTATATGTCCCTTCATGAAATACTGTTTATAATACTAGGCTTGTCTACTAACTACACTTCTATCTATCCTGTACACAGTCACCGAAATAGTATGTTACCAAATAGCGTGTACACTGTTTAATATGATGCACACCTTGTTATATCTCCGCAATTGTGAACATATGTGCCTATTTTACAAGCACGTCAACCAAATGTGTACCACCGAACTTTCTACATGTTTGCTCCCTCAATATAGAAGACCCGACCAAGCCGTCAAGCGGACAAACCACCACTCTTAACCGTAAATTCCCCAAGATGAGTGAATAATCTCTACTTATTATAGTGCGATGTTAATCTACCCTACCTCACTGGGCCCTTCAATACATTATGTATAGAGTAACAACTGAGGGTCTTGGCAATACTTAGTGGTATTCATAGGCATATTATTAAACGCATGATTTATTTTTACTTCTATTAATAAACTAATTTTTATATACAAAACTGTTGTCCACATATTTATCGGCCGTTCAAGGTCACAAAACAACTTCTGAAGGTATTTTCCTCAAACTGCTTACGTTTTTAATTCCTTCCCTGCTCTCTGTTAACCGGACCGTCCGAACATGCAGTCATTTAAATGTAATGTAAATAATCATCTGGCTGCAACACTTAAATCTTTATTCGCAGTAGCCTCTTACTTTTCAGCTGCATTGGTATTTATTAAGTGGTAAGATATTTTTTGAAAAATTAATACCGCATTAAATATGCATTACTTTTAAAGAAATGCATATTTAATTCTATGTCTTTAGTAAATATAACCGCTAGACCAAAATAGCAGTATCAGTTCATACAACAAATATGGATATCATGAAATCCAATCTGCATGTGTGTAAGTGCTAGGGGGGGGGAGACGCGCATACGATGAGAATGAAGGTACCCACTTCTTCCCAAATATACAATTAATCAGAAATTATATGAAGACAGTACTTCGCATTACAATTTATTTGTCATAATCACATTAAAGAACATACTACAATAACAACTAGATTTTGAAAGAAAATATGTATAATTATGTAACTTGGATTTCATACTGTAAAGCATGAACGTCTGACAAGCATGCACAGACTTATCCTACCATAACACCGTCTTGGAGAAATCGATAGCAACTAGTTTTCAGATAACAATAAGCCAAACAGGTGGCCTACTTATTTCTTTATTTATATCTATTTTGAGCGTAAATGAACAACATGATTCGCGCTCTGATCATATTACATAACTTCAGAAGTATTATTAGTTGGAATTATTTTAAAAGTAAATGAGACCCTCTACCTCCATGCTGTTAGTTGATGCATACTTCTCATTAAAGCCGTTATCGAAAAAGTAAGACACTTTAATAACAAAAGTTGTGTAAGAGTATGTTCATTGTAATCTTCAATTTTTGAAATGACAATAATTATCATATGTGCATAACTATGAGTTCGTGTATATATATATATATATATATATATATATATATATATATATTTATATGTATATATATGTATACATACATATATACATATGCATATATATATATATATCTTTTTATATATATATATATATATATATATATATATATTACCCAAATTGTATACTCTTACTAGAGACTTTCGCCACATAATTGAGAACACAGCTTCCGTGAAAAAGTGCGTATACCTCTGATTCAGTTCTTGTGGTCGTTCTCATGTTTTAATATACTTGTTAAAAGTATTTTAATTGCAATTTAATGGATGTAATTTATTGGCATAGATATTCACTATTTTAAAATATATTTCGCCTAGTATTGAAAAAATGGTAACCCATTTTGTACTGGCAAGGTTCAGTAGGCCAACGAGACCCATTACGTCAACATGTTTATTCCGGGTATATATATATATATATATATATATATATATATATATATATATATATATATATATATATATATATATATATATATATGGGAAAATGAAAAAGGAAAACCAAAAAATGGATGTTTTTTATCTGTACATCAACGTTTAGTCTTTATTTATAAGACTTCATCAGGATGATAAAATAGAGAAAAAGTGTCATGCAATCACAGATACATGTAGGGTAGACATATTGGGAAAAATAGAATGAAATAGGGGCCAACTGCTGGGTGGACGTCCGTATTTGTTGGAGAAATAGAAATGAATGTAGAAAAGAATGAGTGGGGAAAAATGGAAGGATGGGGTGAGCCAGGACTACTGTTGCTGGTGGTAAGAGAAAGAGGTGGGGGATGAGCAGGGGTAAAGTGGATGGCAGAGAGGGAGGTGAGGAATAGGGGGGAGGGGGTGTATATATATATATAAGAAAGAAGAGTGAAAACGCATGTACGAATGTCTAGATTTATTTCAAACTCCGATTGTTCAATGTAACGTATATTCTGTAATAAAATTATGTTAATTATTCTTTCCTTAGTCAAGGCTGTTCAAAGATCGAACTCTTATCATCAGAGTAATTATACAGATAGATAAGTTGGAAGTGGAAAAGCCAAAATTCAAACATTTGAAAAAATATAATTAAGAAACGGAGAGTGAAAAAAAGTTCGTGTAAAAAAGGTATGGGGTTTGTCCAGATGATAATTGTCCGTTTATAAGGTGTCTAATGAAAGGATATTTAGATGGAGAAGAAAAAGTTTTTCGTAGAGGCAGCATGGAAAAAGCGTTCAAAACGAAGTAACTCCAATAGTGAGATGTTGAGTTCAAATTGTAGATGGAGCGCCCTTAAACGGAATTAATATGAGAAAACGGGCCATTTTAAAAATACTTCTCGAAGTTGAATCGCATACAAATGACTTTAATAGTGAACAATTTAAGCGATACTAAGAGAAATTCCTTAAGTTAAAAACGAGGTAAAATTAGGAGTCTGGTTGGAAAGAAGGGAATGTGAGGTATGAGGGAAGAAAGTTGGAGGGTCAGTTGAAAGAACCATGACTGCTGCTGGAAGCGGCAAGGGAGGGGAAAGAAGAGTTCTAGTGATAAGGGTATTGTTGGTATGTACTATATCCGATGCGGGTAGGGATTGGTCATAGGCGAAGATTTAGGTCATTGAGTGTATATATTATTTTAAAAGTAGAAAGGCCGTAGTTAAAACGGATTTTGAATTGAAGACAAAATAATTTCGAAAGTTTGAAAAGGTTTACCTTTGCGGAGATTAGGCTTCCAATTAATGGAAATCTGTAGTTTAAATGTTGAATATGTTATCAGTCAGGCAAAGTCTAGTGTTTACTAATATTCTAAAAAGTGTAAATGGCTTCCTAGTAGGTTAAATGTATAATTTAATAAATACATGAAAAAATAATTAAATAAGGCAAGTCCAAATGTATAATTAAATGATTAAGCAATTAAATAATTAAATAATTAAGTAAGACAAGCTCAATGTATAGTTATACATTTAGCTTGTGTGTGTATATATATATATATATATATATATGTATATATATATATATGTGTATACACATATATATATATATATATATATATATATATAGTATAACAAGAAAACATAAATTGTAATACAAAAGACTATATATCAAAATATATCGGTTTCGTCCTCATAAACGAACGTGTTCAGAAAAAAATAGATCTAAAATAAATGAACGACAATATATAGTTCAATACACTGTAAAGCATGATCATGTGGGCACGATCGTAACGATTCAAAAATTCTACTGTTCGTACGAAAAATACGTTAAATCAGAAAAATAGGGAAACCAATAAAAAAAAACAAAAAGAAAACATGGTAATATATAATTCGGATTTATTTTGTTCTGACTTTTTATTTTTCTGCCTCTCTGAAATTACATTTTGTTTATAGAAACCGCTGCTACATTTTTGATATAGTTGCTCACGATCAGAAAACATGAATTGGGCTTTGTTGGTGTTTTATGTGTTGCTATAATTTGAACATTTAAACACATACACCCACAAATATATATATATATATATATATATATATATATATATATATATATATATATATATTTATATATTTATATTCATATATATATATACACTCATGTGTATTATTATATTATACTAGTATAACATATTGATATATATATATTAATAAATACGTATATTTATATATATATACATATATGTATATATATATTATTTTATTGAATGTGTGACTATATATATATATATATATATATATATATATATAATATTATTATTTCCACAATTGTAGTAATAATTATATGTATATATATATATATACATATATACATATACATATATATGTGTGTATATAGACATATATATACATATATATATATATATATATATATATATATATATATATATATATATATATATATATATATATATATGTATGTATACACATATATGCACGTACACACATATATGTATATATGTAAGTAAATTTCGTGTACAACAGAATCGTAGGATCAATTTTAGAGGAAGCATTATTATAATCAATGAAACAGACGACTGGAAAAAAAGGAAAATTGTTAAAATTACCTTAAGGCCTTATCGTCTTAACCTTTGAGAGGAAACGTCAGAATGGTAAATTAAAAACTAAAAGTCGAATAAGATATGAGGGGAAAAACTTATTTAAGTTGGAGGAAACGATTGTTATGAAAAAAAGGGTAAATCTCTTAACGTTATGGTGGCTTTGAATTATTAAAGATCTCCAACTGATGCTTCAAAATCTTTTGTTTACACAGGTTTGGTCGAGAGTTGTTAATCAGTAACGCATCAATAATATTGAGATAGTAGTTCGACCTGGAACTGTGTAAAACAGAAAAAATCCCTCGGAATAGTTGTTAGAACAACTATTTGTACTAACAAGGTGATTAGCGATGGCTGATTCCTGTGCCTGGAAGTTCCCGGATGATCTCAAAACCTTATGCAGGCGAATATCACGTGGTATGTGTTGGGATATTCTAAATTCTAATCTTTGGAATGTCTTGCCAACGTAGTCAGCTCAACACTGACACATGAATTTATAAACTACATAATAATTTTAAATGGCTGGCAAAACATCCTTACGAAGAGAAGAGAAAAAGGTTCGAGACGTGTAAACTATATATATATATATATATATATATATATATATATATATTATATATATATATATATATATATATGTATACGTATATATATATATATACATATATATATATATATATACATCCATATCTATATATACATACATATATATATATATATACATATGTATATATATATATATATACATTCATATCTATATATATATATATATACATGCATATATATATATACATGTGTATATATATACATAGGTTTGATAACTAATTCAAGCCCCCATGAATACAGCACTATTTTAAATAAACCCTCTATTAAAATGTCTTACTCTACACAATATTAATAATTTTAACCACCAGCCATCTAGAGAATGCCAATAAAATGGTCATTGCAGATAAAGTAATGTCATCTATGCTTGTAATGTCAAGCAATTACCCCAGAAAACCATTAACCAAACAGGCACTAACACAATTCTCCAGTCACCCTATTGCTCTCCCTAACAACAACTCCCTGTATCAAACGACACCCTTAATAACACCCCTCACACTAACCAACAACCCCCGCTAAAAAACAATACTCTTCATTTTAACCCATCAAATTATCTGCTCCACCAAACAATTCCAACTTAACTTTGGCTCAGAATTTGAACATCCAAGCCAAAACATTTCTGACACTACAAATAACACAAATACTATAATAACAACTCCATACAAAATACACACTTACACTGACGCAAGGTCCTTTCCCGCCAAGACCCGAATCTCACACCATACTTATTATTTCAAAAACAATAATAGCAATGCCACTAGAACCTCCTTATCTAATTAAAAAAATTATCATTAACAGTAAAAACACTCTATACCCCCTACATTGAACAATATTAAAACGGTTTACTTTCTACACTCCGGGATCTGCTTTATGCATACTATGTAGATTATACACATTAATGATAGCTACAGCAGCTAAAAAAAAACATATCATTAACTCTAAAAATGAACTCATCTCAAATTGCAGGCACAAGCCAAAATTTAAATACAAGAATGTCATTACTCCTTCTGACTCCCCAGCCCAAAAACCTCATCTTACATTAGACTGATTAGTTAATTGTTAATTTGTAATTCTTAACTTTTAAAACCTTACAAATAACTATCTCAATAACATAACGTATCATCTCCTGCACACCTAATAACTATATTAATCCATAGTACTTAATGCAAATTAAGTACTAATATTATCTTTTCCGCACTACGAATAATTAACTGTCTGTACTTCAACCTCATACTTCATATTCCCCTTGGTTGATTTATTTACAAACAATCGCACACACTCATCTATTGTTTATTTATCTCCCTTGTATCCAGCTCATCAACTCTGAATACGTTTCGCTCTACCGACAATCTTTTTCTCATAGATTCCATTGCTCGTACCTTTAAACTACGCTCCCTGTTTACTCCTAAAATGGCCTATTCATTCTCCCCATTAAAATCTATAATTTCAACGCATTAGTGTTTCACTTAAGTTCACAAAATTCAACCCAATCTAACCCCATAATACTTGTACTAAAAATCAATTGTTGCAAGCAGACTAACGATGTTCCTAATCCTAATTTCAGTTATACATTAAAGTTACTTATTTAGCCATGCATTTAATATAAAACTAACTGGGAATTCTTTAAAATCTAACTCTGGAACTCATATTTAACACGTAAATTCCAGATTCCTATTCGCTTAGATCCTAATTACTCAACGAAAACCCTGTTAAACTTTCGAAATTATATATAAATGCGTTCAAAATCCGTTTTACTTACGTGGCACCCCCTGTCAGAAATAGTCACTCAATGACCTGAATTTCAACACCACTCCAACTCAACGTGTGTTATTGCTTACTAGCAATTAACAGTAACCAAACACTCCCTCCCCCCTCTTTCTTCCCAGCATCAGCCCTAGCATATTCAACTTACCTTACCACCTACTTTCCTTTACGTGTCATCTTTATCTCTTCAGCCCCTATTCCTCACTATCCCTCGTTTTCAACTAAAATATATCGTTCTTCGTAAATATCCGACTGCCTGAGTTTAATGAACACAGTTCAACTTCAACTGCACTCTCGGTCCACAGAAGTATTGTAACATGGCCCGAATTCTCAAAATTACTTCCAAATAAGTGCGTTCCACCTACGATTGAACTTAACCTCTCTCTATTGTATTCATTAAATTCTTGAAATTTTTCTATGCTGCCTTTACGAAAACCCTTATTTTCCATCTGTAAATCTCCTTTCACTGGACACCTCATCAACGGACATTTACCAACTGGACATACCCCTTATCTTTTAACACACACTTTTTCACTCTCGATTACTTAATAAGTTTTCATATTTAGAAGTGTGGCTTCTCCACTGCCAACTGATCAATCTATGTAATTCACCTGATGATGAGAGTTTAATCTTTCAAAAGGCTTGGCTTCAGGTGTGGATTATAAACATATTTTTAATTTTTCCGAGTACACCTTGCATTGAACAATCGAAGTTGAAATGGAATTTGTCGTTCGTACATAGTTATCTCTCTTTTGTCATCTATCTTTATAATTGCTCTATCTCGTATATTGAGCTTAACACATTTAACTATATGTTCTATCTACTAAAAGTATACTTTAGTTGCATATTTAATATATATATATATATATATATATATATATATATATATATATATATATATATATATATATATATATATATACGAATAAATTGAAGACAACATAATCAAACGTTATGGAAAATGAACAAGGAAAGCCAAACACCAGGTTATGTATGTATTTATTGAAAAACTCGCAGGATAACAAAACAAGAGAGATTATCATACATAACTTATATATACATACCCACATATATATATATATATATATATATATATATATATATGAATATATATATATACATATATATATGTATATATATATATATATACATATATATATATATATATACATATATGAATATATATATATATACATATATGTATATATATATACATATATTAGTACTTCATGTATCCACCTAAAATATTATAAGGAGATATACTTTTTTATGTGTCAGTTTTCAGTATTTACCTCAACAGTGCTCGATACGTAAGTAGAGCTAGGTAGTAAGCAATGCACATATATATGGCAATCAAGCTACACCGAGGCTCCCGTGTTTCATCCCCGGGGGGAATCGGCAGGCTAAATGCCTCTCTCTCTCTCTCTCTCTTTCTCTCTCTCTCTCTCTCTCTCTCTCTCTATATATATATATATATATATATATATATATATATATGCATAATAAGATCTATCCAAGTATACAATGCATTATTGAAGTGGTATTCATTTCTTTAATTTATCATATATCGTAGTTAACTTAAATGTATTTTTTAAGTCGAATAAATATGTATGTATAATGCATAATGTACCCTTATCTCTCATTAACTAATATATATATGTGTAAATATATACGCATATATATATATATATATATATATATATATATATATATATATATATATTTATATAAGTATTTGTATTCATGCAGACGTGTACTAATCCTACACACTGGCATGTCGATGTTATCGATATATATCTTTTTTATAGCTGATATCTCATCAGGCAGTTTCCAAATACTATTTGAGGGAAGGATCATATTATGTTTCTACCTGATGAGATATAAGTGTTTAACAACTGTGGATCGATAACATCAACATGCCAGTGTCGCAGAGGATATATATATATATATATATATATATATTTATATATATATATTGGGATAGTATGTGTGTATGTGTAAGTCGAACATTTTCTGAAAATAGCTTCTTTTCCCTAAAATAACGATTGGTAAAAAAACGCTCTCACATTATTGTTATCGATTAAGCAACAACAAATTACAGTTATGTTCTTTTTTAAAACATCGTCACCACCAAATATCTAAGAATTGTTTACAGTAGCATGTCATTGAACATTCTCACTGGATTCAAGTAATGCAAGTTCAATAATAAGGCGTTAAGGCTTGCGAAACTGTTGCTTCCTCTGTGGGTGCCATTATATAGGGTGAAACGTGTGCTTTTATCATCAAAACACAACTTCTGTACGTAAGTACTACTGACATAAATTAGAGAAAATGAATTCAAATGTTCATATTTTTACAGAAATTCTAATGTTCATACTGTTTTAAAAATGCTTGTGTTATAGATAATTAATATATATTAGGAACTAAAATAACACGATAAGAATCATTACTCTAAATAAGCTCCTATCATTCTATGTTATTCTTTGTGTCTTGAGCTGTTTTATAATCTATTCTGCACAACTTTTTTAAGAGAGGAAATAATATAAGACGCTCGTCGTTACGTGCCCACCTTGAACTCAGTGCTCGTTATTTTAGTGGCATAAACAGACACGGGCGTTTACATAAAACGACTGATATAGACGGTGAACAGAATCAGATGTCAGCAATAAATTCAAAAAACATTACGTTCATAAAAAGCGATTAGGGAATACGAGCACGTGGGTAGGTTACGTAATCCTACGTGTCAGAAACGAACAGGCCAGACGATCGATGTAAATAAGGCGCCCCCTTTTTTTCTCTTATCGTACTACGAGTAACAATAAAAACCATCAGATGATTTCATTACTTTCTCATTCACTCTCTTTTGTTCTGTATACTTGATTATGTAAAATTAGGTGCTTGTACTGGCATTCGTCGTATTCATTGTTTAATCGGAGTAATATTTAATTCAGGGCATCAAACATTAAATTGATCGGACGATGTTTACCCAGGTGTTTGGAAATTGCTCAGATCTATTTAAACATTGTAGGTTTTTGTTACTTTATTCAGTTTTATGATGTTTAGAATGTGGTGATGAGAACAAAAGGGTTACACTTGCAATAAAGCAAAATTGAAAAAGTAAGTAAAACACATGGCTCTATTTCGGATAGCAAAAAACTATTGGTATGTATGTAGACAAAGTAGTAATTACAATTCAAGTTTGATATATGTTCAGTACTTTTTATTATAAAGTATTTTCATGTCGTATAATCGGTAAACATAAAAGTAAGCAATTGTTATTTTTCATAGAACCTTGATTTAAAAAGGATAAAATATAATTTTGTTAAAACAAAAGTATATGTTATCCTTTTAAATCAACGTTTTATAAAAAAACAACAAACTGTGAAACCTCTATTAAACAACAGTTCCCATATATATCTTTTAATACATTAAATTCTGATTCATGGCACGCAACATAACATCTATTAATACTTTTAACTCTGTGTTCAGCTTTTCAGTTAAAACATGACGTTTAAACAATAAGACACTCCTACTTTTGAGAAGCTGGTATGGTGGGCCAAAAAACCTAATAAATCATATTTAATATTGAAGTATTTTGTTTTTCGTTATTCTTTTATTTACTTTCTTGTTGAAGGTTTCCAAGTAATTGTTGTTATGTATATTGATTTATAATAACATTATTGTATAACATGTTAATAAATGAATAAATAGCATGTGCATAACATGAAAAATGTTTCGTCATGTTTCTTTGTAGAGTTTGGACGGAAAATTCAATTACTAATTACTATCTTATCTCATTGAAATTGGATTTCCCTTTATAACAATATTGATATATTGCACAATACATTTAGAAGGCAACAAACGTGTATTTAGTGTTGGTAATTAAATCATTCGGACGCAGTCGGTGTGTGCGCAAGCTCAAACAGTGTAAATATCTACAAAATACATACAAATGTTACTAACCTATTATATGTGTACGTGATTTTACTAAACATGCTTACAATTTTGAATGAAAGAGTTATTGTATATATCTCTACATATAGAATTAACAAATCAAATGGCGATATATATTCAACCACATCCGCTCAATATAACACATTCAGAAAGTAAACTACATGTATTTACTATTACACTGAGTTTAATTTAATCTAATTATTCATTTAAACCCATTTCTAGAAACGAAACACAACATTTAAAGAACTTACCCCTGTTAATAACAATATTCTAAAATATAATTATATAAAATACAAAACCACAGGTAATCCTACGGGAAATATTCCATCTAAATACAGGATTGAGGTCAACAAAATCTGACCGATTTTGTCATTTAATCGATTATTTGTTTATATACGTATTACTTTATTAAATTCTCATACATGACTTTGTGTACGTCAACTTAATTACGAGAAAACGTATTTTATAACGTTGATGGCTGACAGTGGGGAGCAATGCGCTAAATAAAATCAAGCAAACCTAAAGTGTAGCTTTTAATTCCAAATCAATATCTATTTAAACCGATCCTATAATTAATTCATATTGTGAACATGTTATCAACATTAGACAATAAGTTAATGTTAGCTGTATTTTTAATGTGCATGGGCAACAATTGGGAATAACTAGATATCGGCCATGGCAACGAGTATTACATGTGAAAGTACTGAGATTAGTTTAGAAAGTTTACCACTTGCAATTCATATTCGCTATCATGTTGTGTGATATGTTTCAATTGAAAAAAATACTAATCCGAGTTCTACTATTACTGATGAAAGTTATAATGTTATTACACATATTCAACAATAATAATAATAATAATAATAATAATAATAATAATAATAATAATAATAATAACACTTATAATAATATGAATGATAATAATAATAATAATTCATCAGAAGCATAAGGGAATAAATACTTGGACAGTATACTATCATTTAGCGAATGAACAAAAAAATGCCATAAATTATGAAGCACACTTTGGTAGCAGCTAATAAGGAGTATGGTAGCAATGGAATGATAGCTTTCGAAGACACTTCAATATGAATGAGATAAGCTACTATGCAATTCCTGTTTAATAAGGATGTTCTTAATATAAGCATTCCGAGTAAATATGAAAACACACAAAAGAAAAATAAACATACTCTATTATGAGTATCGATGAAGAAAATTCAACTTGACAGTTTTGAATTCTACTATCAATTCATGTATTGTATCCGATAACCGACACAGTCTTTTCCTAGATGCTATGTCTTCGCTTTAATGTTGTCATCCTTGCAGTGCATGTTTGATTCTTAGAAGTTATTTATTGCACTCATGCATTCATGACATACTTGAGAATATTCTTGTATTATTAACAGTATTCGGTGTATTGTTCGTTGTGTTTAGATAAAAGAGGCATACCCATATTCCTCGGTTATTTTGTATTAGTACTGGTAGTGAACATAAATAAATCCGACACTTCTGAGATATGGTGACCTTTATGGCAAATATAATTTGATTTAATACAGTGGAAACTCTTTATTTAATAAAGCCTGTCTTCTAATAATCCAATATCCGCATATGTATATTTGGAAATACAATTGTTTGTATATTCGAACATTTCTCCAATAACTGAATCAAACAAAATATTCTCGTCAGCATGGAGACACGTCACATTTTACGTAACGCTATTATTTGATTTACTACCGTGGAACATGTCTGCTTAAACAATGTTTATTCGAACAATCCAATATAAGATTACTTGTCTGAGAAATAAAAGCATTACTCTATTCTAACATAGTTCTTGTGAATTGACTGTATAACAAAGGACATGTCAACTTTTTATAGTATAATTATGTTTGTATGAATAAAGTTTGTCTTCACTGTTCGATACAAGTTTTAACAATATATTTATTCATATTTCGGCAGATCTATCCACCGACTTTCTTCATATCCATTATTCATTTAGTGAGAGTTTATACTATGATTGATTATGTTTATGTGTGCGTTTATGCTTCTTAATAATATCACTTCGAGTTCAATGTATGCACACATCCTTTTTAGATTTTGTCAAAATATTTATATTACGCACACATTACTTATTATTGCTTGAACAATGGTTTAGACTTTTTACAAGTTCCATCTACATGTAAAACTCTGAAATGAATTTAAAATCTTATCGTCATCTTTATACGCAAGTAAATACGCTATCTAAAGAAGACGATAACTCAAGTTTCTAATCATTTTCGTTAATTAAAATATGACATCGTTCAATTAGACATGAATTGTATTTGGAGTCATTGCAAATGTTTATTTCACGCTCATTGTTTTTTTTTCTTTAGTTGCTTTTTAATATATGTCAACCCAAACAAGGCAAGACGCCACTGTAGAGGTAAGAGGCTACTAAGAATTAGGGAGTAGGTTTAGGGTGTCACCCTCAGTTGGGAGCTTGGCGGCGATATGTCCGTTTACATTAGTTTTACACCTCTGCATGCCAGTAACGTTGGGGAAACAAGAAGACGGGGGGAAGTTCCAGAGATCGGCAGCACGATAAAATAAGCTACTGGAGTAGAAGGATCTCCGGCATCTGGGGTGATCACAGTGAATGGATTGGACCTAGCTGATTTTCAGGTGTTTCTAGTGTA
>OY744526.1:144106507-144129007 GCA_963556195.1 Sepiola atlantica
TTTCTTTCTTTTTTCATTGCTATGATGTTTATAACATTTCGGTAAGTTGTCTAATTAGCTGGTGTTTAAATAAATGTATCTAACAACTCTCTTTACATTCAGTAATTGTTCTTGAGTAAATGAATGAGTGAGAAAACAGCAATTTGAGTAAGAAATGTTAATTCTGTCAATTCGTTCTTAAGTCTACTTTTCATCATAAAGGTACTTTCCTGATTAATTAGATATAATAAGTGTACAAGTGTAATTGTAGTTTAAAAGTGTAGATTTGTATGCTCTTCCGAATTGTAATCTGTGTATATAAGTATTTAATTTACGTCGATATGTATGTGTATGTAGATTCACATACGTCCAGCCGACGAATCCCAATCTACGCTAACTTAATGTAGCCATTCGTCATGCTAGGGTCAAAGTAGGGAACAAGTGATTCGTGCTTCGGTGGCAACCCTTGTTAAGAAAATTATCGAATAATAAAGGTGGCATTGCACACTTTAGAATGTTACTTTCGTTCTGAATATATTTCGATATAGCTCCATCGATGCATTTCCTTATTATCCTACTTGTTTAATATTTCTATTCCAGATTTTTCATAGGTAAATATGTTGGAGCAACCCTGCATATTAAGAATTGACAGATATTGACATATGTAACACGTATAAGCTCAAATATTTAAAGAACATGTGCTGAAAAAAATGGTGCAAAATATACACACTCTTATACATTTTGTGGATATAATGACCTTGACAGAAACACATATGAGAAAAATATGTGTTTAAGTGTATGTGATATGTTGCAAAAATACAAACGATGAATATCTCACTGGCACAGGATAGTCTAAGTAAAATAATAAACACCTTGAAAATATGTTTTGAATAAAAATAGCATACTTTCAATTGTGCAAATATTTACTCCAAAATGCACTAATCATGCGTTAGCCTCAAACGATAATGTAAGAGTATAAACTGAGTTAGGTTTGTCTGCCAGAAATAATTCGAACTATATATATATATATATATATATATATATATATATATATATATATATATATATATATATACCATTTAATTACAAATATATATTATAAATCAAGTGTTATCATCAACAGTATATACAGATTACTAATATATGTAAATATTATTATTTAAATAGCCCCATACATATTGTATACCATTTTATATTATTTTTTAGTAAAATTGTACTAATTAATAAGTTGTTTGCGTCATAGTGTTTAGACACGTTGGGTTGTATTTAAAAGACACATTTTGTGATTATAATCTACCAGAGTGTTGATTATCTTCAAATAAAATAAGTTCTTAATTCTGTTAGTTATCAAATAAAGAAAATAGTAGTGGTATATAATACCAACTAATCCGTAATTCAAAAACTATGCTAATATGAATGATACTATAAATGGTACATCAAGCATACGCTTTCATGACTCAAATAAAAAGCAATAGTCAGTGAGTATCCATCAAATCAGAACCGTCGGTTATGTAAATTACAAAACGAAAACTGATAATGAATACACAAGCGTCCTAAGATATGTTTGAGTTTCGTTAGCAAATTTAAACTAAAGAAATATTTCAAACAAAGCTGTTAGTTATTCGACAAGAAATGAGGTTTAAAAAATAAAAGTGTTAACTAACAGAAATAACCTCATAGTGTACACATCATTAAACAAGTCTAGGTCATGTCATTTAAATGTTTAAATTTAAAATAAAAATAGATAAATGTTCTAACGTATTACGATATACATGACACGTGTTAATAGTTTATCCCAGTCGGAGCATTTGTTTAAACAGGTCAGTTATTTAAGTGAAGTTAATTTTCAAAATTTTTAAAACATTTCAAACATCTTAATTGTGTGTTGGTATAAAGCGATTTTGAAATAGCGTTTAAGCACATCGACGAATACGTTTTCTTATTTTGGCACAACTCTGTTGGAAATAATAGTTAAGAGGTGGTATTTTGACTTGAAATGCTGTTTTACACGCAATAGTGATGTTCAACGCTACCATCGCTTTATCAGGAAGTTTTATCTTAGAACGTAAGAGAAACACACACACTTCTTTTAGCGAACCATACATTACAGTTTCGTTAATATCAGAGATAATGAATACATCAAATGGTAGTGTATTCGCCATTTTGAATGACTATTTGTCGATGAGAAACTAGGTATATAGTGAGCTCGGCATTTGCTCGCAGTCGATCAGAAACCCCGACATGTCGCCGATTCACAACGACGTTTGAAACTGTTTACCCGCAGGAAAAATGAGTGTAAGCGCCAACATGTGGTAATAAATTAACGATGGATGAACCACTCTCTCTTAAGTTAAAATTGGAAGTCAACTTAGTTGAGAGAAGTAGGTGAACACCGTGCAGAGCGACAACAACCACACTCATACATTTTGGCCTCCGTATTCTAAGATGAATGTTGTTCATTGATTACATGAGAAAGAAACAACCATCAATATCGATATCATGTAGTATTTAGATCAATTTTAGGATGAAATTACCAAACCCGGTAATAAAAAACAAGAAAAATGTGGCCACTACGAGAACGTGTCCGAAGTTGACCGCTACAATAGAACAACTACATACATTGCATTTGAAATTGCTTCCGCAGCAACCCTATTATACAAATTCGACACGAGTGACTACTGTCTCTTTGCATAATAATAAAGTGGGTGGCAAAGTAAGAGAGTGAGCTCCAAATTAGTATACGAGAAAAAGGCGTCTTTGAGGGCAAATACCAGCTGTCATACAAAAAAGCTTAGAATAGTTGAGGAGAATTACAATCAGTGGTTCACACTAAAACGAGACTATGCCGATGAATAAAGTCACATTTTGTAGGAAAGCGGTTGTTTTATTTGTTAGGTCTCCGACATATTGCGTGATATGTTTCCCAGTAGAATGTTAATTAGCAGACGTAAATGAACTGAAATGTAATAACCAATGTTACGCGTAGAGTGCCACTTCATAGCAAAACGAGTTCATGTAATTTATTAATTTTTCAAATATACAGTTTCCCTTTATATTCAAAACACGTTTCATTTGTATATGATTATGGCTTATCGGATAGGTATGCAATGGTGTTCATGTAAAGATTACTTTCCATTTAATACAATTGATAGGAAAAACAATATTGTTTCTTCGCCAGCAACGACTGACATTCTTTGCACAATAAGTCGACATGCACGCTTAGCTGGTAGATCATTACAATATGCCAGTTTGAAAAAGAAAATGTATGGGAATTGCACATGCTGTTTACTTCCTTGGTCGGCTATCATTGTTAAGTGGTTGTCTGCTAGTATCGGCAATATTAGCGATGCGTATGAAATTCTCTGCGATAGAAAACAATCAATTATACTTATGAAGTATTTAATCTCGATATACTCTCATTTACTGATGATGTTTCATTTTATTTTCAACTCTTAGCCGAGATACATACCAATGTACTTAAGCTAATTAATAGGAATTCATACATGTACAAAACGAAAACAAAATTACGATGACTATATGTATATAAGACCGTAAGGTGCATGCCTCTATTCAGTATTTCATCCCTGAGTCCGAGTTAGATACATCCCCGGTTTTTAATGTAAGAACAACCAAGCAAGTGAATGTATACACTCTGAATGTTGACATTAATAGATATTCCATCATTCTAGAAAAGCATAGGCAATACACTGAGGGCATAACAGTTACTACATTAAAAAATGTATACATTAAAACAATAATACATTGTATAAATTAGACCCAGTTATAATGGCTATATTCTACATACATTTACATATTGCATATATATACACTTATATAATCATGAATATTTTTATAACAATTGATCAATAAATAATATGCACATAATTAAGTAAATAAATGAATACATTCACACATAAATAAATTAACGAGGTATATTATTTTCAACTCTTTTGTACAAATATTTAAACTTATTGCCAAAACAATTACTGATTGATTAATGTAACACAAATAAAATAATTGAATAAATAGAAATAAATAATATATTCACAATAAAAAAAATAAATAATAGATAGTATTTTCCCCGTTTCTATTTTGCCCCAATTTTCGTTTTTAATCAGAATTTGCGTTTCAAAATAGAAAAACTCTCCACGCGTTTACAATCATAAAAATATAAGTATATAAGTCTATAAGTCTATAACTGACATCTATCCCCCCGTGTTGTCTTTCCCTTGTACTGTGTGGACTGCTGCTGATAATAGTTTAACCAGGATCGACTTTTTTTCATTTTTGCCTATTTCTGTCACAGCCATGCCGAAACTCGAACGATTAAAGGCAAATCGAAATAATTACTATAATTCGTGCTGCATTTTCCGTCTTCCTGAGGCAGTCTACAATAAAGATGAAGCGTTGATAGATACATAAATAGTATAATTTTTGGCTTTCCATTTTAATTATATATATATATATATATATATAACATGAAGATAGAGGCAAAATGCCTAGCACGAAACCATGTGTTAGTTGCAGATATGTTTATTTAATCAAAATAAAATACAATATATATATATATATATATATATATATATATATATATATATATATATGTTTTTCCATTCGGACTTTTATTTTATCTTGATTTTTTTTTGTTCATGGCATTATGATTTGTCATCAGCTTTATTTGAAATGCCTCGAAGATGTAAACAAGTGCGTGAAGCTAAATGTTCACATCTACATAGAGTGCATTCGCAGTTTTCAGTGTCTTCCGTCAAAGCGCTAAGAGGTTATAAGTGACTAACTCCGGGTTTCTAATGAGTTACTAGTTCAAATGTTGATGGACGATGGTGTGCAGGTTTTTGAGTATGGCATTGTTCTGAGGTAACCATTATCAGTCGTGAGGGGGAGACTGGACTTTACAACGGACTAGTAGAATGATGTTCTGTAGCGTAATAAAATAGAGCCACAATGTTAGATAATAATATAATTAAGTGTATATTTTATACACTTATATTTTATCAATTTTATATAGAGATATTTTTCAGCTCTCAGCCTCAAATTTTGTCGGACACAACACGACAATAAATGTTTAAACACTGCCTGGGTTTCGGCTCATTACAAAACTAACAAGGTGTAAGTCATGCTATTCTCGCGAAATAAGACTCTATAAAGTGCCTAGTCAGCAGGACTTTGTACTGAGTGATACACATGATCCACAGTGTGCGTCGTCGTAGTTTTCCATGTAGTAGGTATTCATAATAAACTAAATTGAAGTTGAACTTAATACTTATATAGTTTTCTTATTTAGTTACTAGACTTTCCCTATAATTTTTAAATCAAGGCGTTCAAGCATTTATGAGAGTCGGGAGATTATTCACTCTTTACTCCTATCAAAACAAAACTAAAGGTATTTTTCTACACTAAGAACCACGCCCTTTACCGTTGTTCGATTCTTCATGAAATGATGCTCTGTTATATATAGATGCATTGGCACATTCTGCTTCTTTTTTCTCCTAAACATTAATCTTACATAGCTCATTCTTTCCTTATTTGATTGTAATGTTTTGTTCGGAATTTCATTAAAATATGTTATATAAATATACCATACTGTATTACACTGCTTATAAGGGATATCTACGTAAATACTTTTTTTTAAAATGATTAACTTTTATTTAAAGTAACGCATTTCATTGTCTTGGCTTTCCTCAAAATGATTCATATATACAACACTCGATATGAGCTATATTCTGGCGGTGAGCGTGGGAAATAGAAATCATATCCTCACTCATTTCTTATTTTTCGAACAAAAATATTGATGAAGTGTGAGTGTTCAGGAAATTAGTTTATTCTATGTAATGTTACATAAAAATATATACACATTTCGTACAATCGAAATTGACTATTAATGTTACTGGATGTCCTCTTATAAAACCCGCAATAGTTTTACTCATAGTCCTAATAATAATTTTATATAGAGCACTATATATATATATATATATATATATATATATATATATATATATATATATATATATATATATTTATTAATATTAAATAAAGTGTTACAACAACATCCGGACCAAGGTTTCAGATCCGAGAAAATCGGACCTTCATCAGCGGAGTCGTATAGCTTAAGGAGTGAGAACAACGGCCAGGAATTTAAAAATATTGTCCGTTGGAAAGATGGAACACTTTCAGATTTAAAATTGTCACGTGCGTGGAATATTCGTAGTCAGTTATGGAAAAGTTTCCGATCAAAACAACAGCAACGCTGTACATCGAAAAAGCAAGAAATTAAATGGGAATAACGTTAACAGTTGGACAGATGGGAACCTAGCATGTTTAAATTGTCACGTGCGTGGAATTACGTAGCCCGTTATGGAAAGTATTCAAATTTAGCTAATAGAGACGCTATATATGTTGTCGAAAGTAAATGGAGATAACGTTAGAAATAAAAATAAATGTATATTAAGTTAAACATTATATTGAAATAATATGCTAATGTAATAATATATTTCTAAAAATATTAAATAATAAATCATTAAAAATAAAACTTATAATTAAATAAATTGTAGTCACATCATTTATAAAATTATGAAGTCGTAATGGTACTAATCATAAAAAATTAAGGTACTAATAATAAAAGGTGGGGATAAAGAAAGATGAAAAAGAATAATGAAGAAAAATAAAGAAAAATGAAGAAAAATAAAGATGAAATAAATACACTGTTAGATAAAATAAAGCATGAATAAATTGTGTAAAAATAAAAATAAAAGATAAAAGGCAAGAGAAGGAAAAATGGGGATACGGGGTACTCCACATTTGAAATTTTAAATTAGAATTAAAAATTTAAAAACCATCAATGACCCTGACATTATATGCCTAAACAAAAAAGGGGAGATATATAAGGACTGTATCCACAGGAGAAAGGCACTTCTGATAAATTGGGCAGAACAAAATAGATAGGTCATAACCGCAGATTTTAAATTTTATATATATATATACGCTCCAATACTTAATACAAATTACAATTTTTCCAAGCGTAGTTCGAAAGGAAAGCTTGATTCAAAATCGTCTGCTGATAGAATTCCTAACAGTTAAGTTAATATGATATGGAATTCAATAAATGGAAATCCGCTATATTAGTTAAATAAATAACTTATGCAAAGGCAGCCGAAACTACACATTTGTATAATTGAAATTAATGTATTTACTTGTCTGGAAAGTTCGCACCTAAATTACGTATTTTTATTGTGTTAGAAAGCGTAAAATTAAATAGACCCATGTATATTAGCAATAGTTTAACCGTGAACTCAACAAACCAAAATACATACATTTGTAAAGACGGTGAACAAAAATAACATGATTCTTCAAGCTATGTTGAACAGTAACTGCTTAATGGCATAGCACGATTCGTGTAATCAACTGTTTTACTTGCCAATCAAAAGTGTGTTATTTAAGTGGTTATATTCCTTTAAGGTGTGGGAATAGTCAAAGATGATACTTCCTCACAGTCTCAGCAAAATGCATCATACGGAATCGTTTCAAGATAGACCCATCGCTTTGCTTCATGTTAAGCATGCGTTAACGAACATTAATAAGCTTATATAATCGGGGTATTATTGATTAATTCAATTCGAACTTACTCATTAATATATAATTATTGTCAAACTTATCGTTTAGACCTTACCTGAAAAATGTAAAGGGATGTAATGATTCATGTCTTGCGATCAAGCATGTCACGCCCAAGCACTGTTGACAATGAAAGTGAGGTTCTGTCATACTGTCGTCGACCCTATTCAATCGTATTTTCTCTCATGGGTAAATATTAAGCAAGAATTGGATTAGAACGTTAGAAAGTTTGAGTTATAACTAATATATTGTTGTAAATTATATTCTAAGGGGCTTCTTACACTGATGAACATGCCCATCAGACTTTGCTTATTTCATTAAGCCAAAAACTATATAACTGTCTATTTCACATTGTTATTTGTTGTGATATTATTTTGTAATTTGAATATTTACGAAAGGTTTGCTAGTTTTTATTATTCCAATTTTTGCTGCAATCTAAATTATGAAACGAAATACGCAGAGTACTTCGTCCCGAACGATTCGACACCGAGTTTACAACCTTTAATACAGAGAACATAAAAATCGCACGCTTACTTTCATGAATTACCTTCGTACGGTTAACGGCACTGAATAAAGTAGAAGCACCCAAACTGACCTCTCTGCACTTATAAATAGTATATTGATACAAGTATTTGCGATAATTAGTGATACAAACGACTACACCGCTGTCAAACATGAAGTCAACTGATATAGTCTAAACCGACATTACAATGAAGCGACCGCCAGCGGAAACAGTACATTATATCGTTTTGCAGCATGTAAAGCTAGCAAAACCATGATATTTCTAGGCAGTGAGTGTCGAAATAAATACTACCCGATATATGCGGGAGGATTTTATTGGATGTAACTTCTCTCCCTTCGATTCGGCAACAACTTCTCGAGTAATTCTCAGTAACTTTTCGGGAACAATACAAGATGGTTAGATCTTTTGAACATGCCGAAAGACACGTCGCGTGCTACAACCAAGAGGGTGTAGTTTTCGCCCAAGACATTATACTAAACATCTATGGCAAACAATGCGACTGGGATCTACGACTTATGGTGAGCCTCTCAACACCAACATTACTACTAAATGATAATTACCGAAAACAGTTATGTAATACATTTCTCAGTAATGTCTAGTAATTTGAAAGTAATCATGTTATTAAGAATCAGCTTACAATAATGTATTTATTTCCATCAAATCAAATGTAAAAAGTACAAAAGTATAAAATAACGAAATTAATTTAACTAACTTTATTCACTATACATTTAATGCATTTTTGATATTATGAACATCATGAGTTAATCTGTTTATATTGACTAATTGATTACAGTAAATATAATGACACAGGAAATTCAAAATATAATGTATGTAGAGACAATTTTGATACTTTTTACAAAATTGTTTATTTTTGTTACATATTGTTGTGGTTGCAAGGTTGAACAATAATTAGTGAGGAATACAATGAAGACGCAAACAACAAGGAGAATGCAATAATAAGTGTATTAAAGAAAAGTTATAGTTACAGGTATAGTTACAAATGAAGGTGTCGAGTCAGAGAGTCTTGGTGGGAGGACATGTACGCTCTTCGGCGTCACTTCCGGTGGCATTTAGGTAACACACACTAAAGCCAACCTAGGCTTGCCATTTATAGTGTAACGTTATTCGTATATGCAAATGAGTGGTTGCCACCACAACACCCCCTCCCAAGATTTTAAGTCACACAGATTTCAATAGCTTTTTCTTTTTGGGTTTACCATCAATGGTTCATTAAATGTTCTTTTCCTACCTGATCCTCGAGGTTCGGGTGTATATTGATGCGGTTCCAAATTCAAGGATTCGTATAAAATATCTATGGTTTCCTCCTCTTCGACTGTTGTCGTATAACTATCATCTTAGATATGACGTTTTTTTATCTGATTTAGGTGCCTTTTATGTATACTCTGTGGACCTTTAATCATATATGTACAATCACCAATGCGTTTATCCACTACTCCACATTCCCAGTAAGATGTGTTATTCTTGTAGCACTTAAAATATACTCGATCTCCCGAGTTATATTTCTTTCTTCTCGTGTGTGTAGTGTTTCGGATAATTGCCTGTCTTGGCAACAGTTTATCAAACGCTGATTTTACCTTTCTGGCAAACATTAGATCAGCTGGTGATATGTTTGATGGTGTACTAGGATGTGGTGTGATCCTATAAACTTGCAAGAATTGTTGGAAAGCTTTTTCTGTTGGTGTTCCAATGGATTTTGTAATGCTCGTTTTAGCGTGTCCACGAACCTTTCCGCAAGGCCGTTCGACCTTGGATGATACGGCGGAGTCGTGATGTGCTTCACTCGGAACGTATCGCAAAATTCCTTAAACTCTGCTGATGTGAACTGCGTTCCGTTGTCAGTGACCAGTGTGTCTGGTACACCGAATCTTGCAAACAACTCGTGTAGGAACCCTATTGAGTTGTTCGTTGTTGGATTCCTGCAACGCATTACCTCCGGCCATTTTGTGTAACTATCCACTACAATTAAATAATAGTTTTCTCCTACTGAACCAGCGAAGTCCATGTGGATTCTCGACCATGGTTGGTCGGTTTTCGGCCAAGGTTTGTGTACTATAGGTGGGGATTTTGCTGCTAACTGGCATCCTGTACATTTATTTATTGTTGCGGCTATGTCAGTGTCCATGTTACGCCAGTACACGTAACTTCTCATTAACGACTTCATTCGATTTATCCTCGGATGTCCCGTATGGAAATCTCTTAACATCCTATTCTGCAATGTTTTGGGTATTACCACTCTCTCACTGTACAGTAACACATCGATACATATGGAGAAAACTTCCTGCACCTTTGTGTCCGTTATAATTTTGCTCGTTTATGTCCTTTATGTATTCGTCTTTCTCGGCTTCCCTTTTAATGTCCGACAAAGTTACAGGTAGTTCCTTAATGATGTTTGCTATCATATTTTTTACTTCAACATTTGTCCGAATTGCTGCAATGACTGATTCTTCCAGATTGTGTTTCTGTGGTATCAGTCTTGACAGTCCATCCGCATGGCAAATCTTTTTTGATGCTAGATGTTGTAGCTGGAAATCGTAATTAAGTAAGATTGTACCCCAGCGCAGCAATCTATTTGCGGTGTATACCGGCAATCCTTTTTTTGATCCATAGATCGTGACTAACGGTTTATGGTCGGTTTCAAGTAAGAATTTTCTACCATATAAATATCGGTGAAATTTAGTCACGGAAAAGATTATGCTCAATGATTCTTTTTCGATTTGTGAATATGCCCTCTCGGCTGGTATCAGCGTTCTCGAAGCGTGCGCTATTGGTTTTCTATTCCCATCCGGCATAATATGTTGAATGCATGCTCCTAAGCCGTAGGAACTAGCGTCACTAGCGACGACTATTTTTAATTTTGGGTCAAAGTGCGTTAAGAATAATTCGGATGTTAGTGCACTCTTTATTTTGTCAAAAGCGGTTTGACATTCTTGCGTCCAGTTCCAAGGTGTATCCTTTTTAAGCAGATTATTTAAGGGGGCTCGCAAGTTATGCATTCCTTCAATAAAAGATTGATAATAATTTGCGAGTCCTAAACTCTGCAAGGTTGTTACGTAATCAGGTGCTGGCATATTTTTTATTGCCGCAGATCTGTCTGGGTCTGGACGTCGTCCATGTTTGTTTATTATGTGTCCAAGATACTTAATCTCGCTCATACAAAAGTCACATTTACTTACTTTTAATTTAAAGCCGAATTCTTGTATTCGAGTAAATACTTGTTTCAAATGTTCCTTATGTTCTTGTAGGGATTTGCTCCTGACAACAATGTCGTCCAGGTATGCACATGCGCACTCAATACCACTTAGCATGGTGTCCATCGCTTGCTGAAAAATGGCAGGCGCTACTTTGATGCCAAAGGGCAATAGGTTGTATTTGTATAATCCCTTATGCGTATTGATGCATAGTATTTTTGAGCAATTTTTATCGACCGGTATTTGCAAATATGCGTCGCTCAAGTCTATCTTAGAGAAGATATTACCAGCATTTAACTTCGTGAATATTTCCTCTGGGCTTGGTAGAGGGTAATGGTGATCTTTTAATAGGGAGTTGACCCCGGTCGAAAAATCTGCGCACACTCTAACTTCGTCATTCTTTTTCTTTACGTATACGGTGGGGGCTGCCCACTCGCTGTGTTCTATTTTTGATAGAATTCCTGTCTGTTCCAATCTATCTAATTCTTTATTAATCTTTTCCAACCCAGCGAACGGAACGTTTCGCTTTTTTCTAAAAATTGGGCTGGCGTTTTCTTTAAGTTCAAACGAGGCTTTGAATTTATTACAGCGACCTAAGTTAGTCGTGAATGCTTCAGGAAATAATTCTTTAAAATCGTCTTTTATATTTACTGTTGTTGGAGAAGAACATTCTATTTTTTTACATAATGTATTGATTGGTTTATCCCATAGTCGAAATTTCTCAATTAAATCTATTCCAAACAGATTTTCACTATTTTTCAGTACGAATATTTTTAATTTCTTCGTAATCCCTTTTAATTTTATCGGTCGTCAAACTTCTCCTTCTAATTTTATACCATCACCAGTTACCGTCCGGGCTGATTTACTCGTTTTCATCATGGTTGTTTTTTTACCCAACTTTTTCTATGTATTCAGGTTTATAATAGAAATATCGGAGCCGGATTCGAGTTGTAACTTTATTGGTGTTTTAAATATTTCCACTTAAACGTATTTTCGCCGATCTTTGTCTAATTTTGTATTTGATTTTGTTTGCTGTACTCTCTTTGTGGTGTAATCTTTATATCTGCAGCAATCGCTTTTGTGTCCCACCTTCTTACAAATGTAGCATTTTTTCTTTTTATAAGGACAATCTCATTCCCAATGCTTTTCTGCACATCTCTTACAGTTATATCTAGGAAGAGCCTTGTTATATTCTGTCCTATATTTATGGTTATTAGGATTGTAATATCCCGTTCCATTTTGATTGCTTTTCTTTGTAAAGTTCTTGGTTGGTGTGTATGGTTTTCTTACTTTTCTTACATATGCCACTCCGGATTCTCTATTTTTTAAAAATCCTTTTTTAGTGTAATGGCCCTTTCACAGTCCTCTGCTAGTTTCTGGAGGGTTAAATCTTGCTCAGATTCCAGCTTAGACAACACTCGTCTGCGTATTTCTGCATTTTTCGTGGAAACTAACCCTTGTCCGAAGATTAGACATTTAAAATCTTCTGCCGTTAGTTCCCCAAGCTTAAAATTATCGCAGTTTTTATTGACAACTGATGCGTATGTCAAATAATCTTGGTTGTCCATCTTTCTTAGATTCATGCACAGCCATCTTTTATGAAAAAGAGATATATTTGGATTAAATAATTCTTTTAGTTATTTCACAGCTTCCATGAACTCTAATTCCGCAGTTTTTTTAGGTAATATGTAATCTATGAATTTGCTGTGTTCTGATGTACCCAATTTCCTGAGTAAGAGGCTCACTTTCTGGCTATTTGGCCAATTTTTGCAGTCCAGTTGAAAGACATCCTCGTATCTTGTATAGTATGCTTCAAAAGTCTTTCCTTCCTCCGGCACATAATTAAATGTGTCCATACTATTAAAGATAGTTGTATGGGAGAAATTAACACTGTCGACATTTTCTCGATTAATCTTTAGTAGTTCCAGTGTTTTAGCAAAAAGTTCATTTTGTCTTTCCTCGCGGTCAGCTTGTGCCTGATTTTTTCTTTCCTCGCGGTCAGCTTGTGCCTGTAAAAATTGCATAAACATTTTTGATAAGTCTTCAACTTTTTTTTTTTTCGTGACGTTGTACTGTATTATCCGTTATCCAGTGACAACTTAAAAAAAAAAAATTATTTCCTTGAGCTTTAATTTCTAGCTATGGTATTTCCTTTTAGTACCGCCGCCAAACAAATTATTAATTAAAAGATTCCTTTATTTGTTGTTTAGCTAACGGGGAGCAGTAATTAGAATCCACTGGTGAACTTTTTTTTTTCGTAGGTTACTTCCTTGCTTTTCGTAATACGAGTCTGACCTGTCGTTTTGCGACAGAACAAAATCCGCTTTTCGTTTGCAAGTTGGTCCTTTAGTAATACAAAACAGATTTGTCGTTTAGCGACAAAACAAAAATTCACTTTTACATTCGTTTGCAAGTCGGATTCTCTAATAACGGCGTAAATTGTCGCTCTTGCCACGTTCGAGTTTTCTTTTTTTTTTCACTTAAGTTGACACTTTTCTTTAGCGTAAAATCCGTTTGCTCGTCAACACTTTGCATTGTACTTTTTTTTGTAATAGTTCTTCGTCAACTGTTATATTTGACGCTTCATATCTCGTCACCAACTGTTGTGGTTGCAAGGTTGAACAATAATTAGGTAGGAATACAATGAAGACGCAAACAACAAGGAGATTCTTCTTTCTTAGACGATTACGTGTGAACACCCTGACGGATTCTAGCAGAAAAAAAATAAAAAAACAATTGTTATAGAATTAAGAGTAAGCTATATGTTTTGCATACACATTTATGGTAATATGATATGTAATTTCCAAGTCATTCCAGCGTTTTAGGTCACTTGATCCATTATGTTTTTTTCTCATGAGAGAAAAGTCTTGCGCGATTTTTTATAGCTTGTAGACGGGTAGTGGTTCTAGTCTTTGACCATTAACAATCACTGTTAAGCTCCTTACATAAAGTGGCGTCATGCCTTGTCTGGAGCGATGTACATTAAGACAATAAAAAATAACTTATATTCCGATGAGCGTTTTAGTTGTGTTCCTATTCTACTGACTTTATTTTTCGCTTATATCTTAATTATCATTCAATTGACTTCTCATCCAAATCAATCATAAATAATTCTTTAACTTACTGCGCTCGTACACATGAAAAGAAGGAACGCTCCAAATGGCTTAGAACGAAATTCCACCTCTTCTTTGTAGAGGTCCCAAAATGATGGTATATTATCTACTAATTATATTTTTACCTCAAACCGTGTGTTTTTTTTTTAATTTTCTGCCGGATTGCTAGTTCACGAGCAGTATGAACATGGACTAATTTTAATTAGCTGATTTACCCATTTATTTCCTCTTATACATCAGTGCTATGTCACCATATTATTTTTTGGGGAGCGAACAAAAAAAAAAGTTTTACAGCCTTTACTATTAAAAAGAAATGTGTACAGTAAACAGTTGGTGACCCAATAGGATTGGGAACCCACCACAAATAAGATCTGTTCCCATTTTTATTACATATCAAGAGGAGCACGTACTACGAGTTTCCTGCTCATTAAGAAATAGTGTTTCTAATGACGTTTTATTTAATTTAGTCATACTAGTAGTTTACTAGACTTTAGGAAATATGGATAAACATGTTTTTAAAGTAAATCATCTAATTTGAACTCGGAATAGTTATTTCATGGCATACACTAAATATAATGTTCTCGACGGCGCAGACTGTTCGAGATAAAACGTCGGCATCGATTAAAAAATTTTATAGAATAACTCAAACCAATTAGATTTACTGCGGAACATTCTCAGTTGCTAACTGTGTTTCATTTAGTTAGCTTCTAAATAATGCTCCATTTATTGCATTTCCTCTGAAATCAATGTAAGGAAACATGCATTTCCTGCGCGTAAACAATCGATTTTCTGTCCCCAAGTCTTTGCGATTTGATTATAACCGGGACATTACAGGGTGAATAATAACATGTTTTTATGAGGACGCATGGATGAAGGGAAAACGCACACCATAACAAAATAAGGAACATCAAATAACAAATAAAATATTTATGAAAAAAAATACTTCCTAAAATGGACACATAACATACATATATTAAGAGTAAAACATCTTAAGAAGACGCATCGATCATTCTGCAATACGATGGGCCTATTTAACATAGGTTTAAGCGTTAAATATGATTTTTTAAAACAAAAGCCTTATATACCAACACCATAGTATTTAAATTAGATAATTTAAAAACAAAATTAGAAAAGTACTATTAATGTAAACAATAGAAGAATTGACCGTTTAATAACGATTTTTAGAAAAGAATAAGTTGGGCACAGTTAATTCTGTTTATCAGGATTATTAATTGCAATTCTCACTGTCTATTATACAGGTGGCAATGTATAAAACCTAGAGATGTTTCTACTTTTATATTAATCTCACTGATATTGATGGAATATTTACATGACAAAAAGTTCCAAGCTGGTATTTTTTGTATATATACACACTAGTTATTAACTTCCTGGTCGCATATGTTCGCTAGTTTATCTTTTTTTATCGACATACAGATAAGTAATACCCGGGACGAATATATCATGACGAAGGACCATATACGACACTGGCCCAGATTTGAGGTCATGCCAAAGATAGTAATCACATAGAAACAGCACATATATTACAGTACACTCACACGAGGTAATAATGCCTGATTTGATGCCCAAAGCACATGATATAGTGTTTACTGCAGTAAAAATTCAATTAGAAAGTGTATTTTAATAAGCGTAGTAGGCTATTAAAAAAACACTGGGAATGGCATATATTTAGGCATTCAACTTCATAGTTAATAACTTCAATAGTAAGGAAATAAATTAAAAAATCAGCAGTTTATTTAATTCAGTTCATAGCAGATGCAGGAAATATTATTTCATCCATGTGTACTGTACATTTGCCAAACATTAAGATAATAAGTTGGTTAATAGGGTAATTATTAGCATTTAAAGTGATTTTACAGTCGGCTATAGTAAATATTATATAACCATATGAACTTTTTTTATTTTTTGCATGATATTCAGTGGCTGATGTGTTTTAAATCAGATACAATTTGAACCAGTTGTGAAATATCCAATACGATGATTATTACCCTGTGCTAAATAATCGATGCATATTGGATGAGCCAGCTTTCAGAATGTAGTTCCTGACCAAATACTGGTGCTGCTGTACAAGAAAGTAATTAAGCACCTTCCTGTGCTAATTTCCCAAAGTTTAGAAATGTACTGTTCGGTGAAATAGAAACTTCACCGATTTCTACAATCTGTCAGTGATCTATGCTGAGTATAAACAACGGGTTCAATTGACAGACTCATTAGAGTTTTCATTTACGATCTCACTTAACTTAGCAGCTTACTGGCGTATAGACAGATCCATTGAGATAAATAGTTGTTGTACCGACATTGTATGCTAGTTTTATTCCAAGTGGTAAATGAGTTTACCTCCAATTAATTGCATTCGACCGTCAGTAAAACAGACATTTAAAAAATATCAAATCACTTTCCAAGTTATGTGTAGTTGTTCTTCTTATTGATGTACTCTTGTTTTTAAGTTTAGTTTGAATGTCCAAATCGAACTTTCCAAAGTGGGTATCTTAAAGTGGCAACTGTCTATAAAAATATCCCCAAATACCTATATTTAACTTACTCTGCTAGTACTAACTCAAACGGAAAAGGAAGGTTCCTATGTTTACACGTAAGGAGTAAAACAGCCTAAGGGAAACTCAAAAGAACAACAATGCTTAGTAATCTTCGCTGTATGTAAAAGCGATATATACTTTCCATAAACTTCTTAACCCACATCGTGAACCTAATTAATACCTTATTTTTCTCAAAACTAAGTTATAAGATGTAATTTTTTTTTTTTATTGCTTTACATATTTCTGTCCCATGTTTTAAATTTTAGTTTTATTTGTTTCGACAAACTTATCCGCAGTTCAATAAGTTCATCGATTTTAGTTCAAACCGTCTTGAAAAATATCCCAAACCTCATCTGGTGAATTATGAAAGGACCCCTATAATTTGAAGAACGTTTGCGTAAGCTAAGTCGAATCCGCTAATTAAGTGCAGGTGGAGATGACATGTGTTTCGGAAGGAGTACAGTTGGTTCTCATGAATGATTCCGAATAAAAGTCATAAGTCATTTATAAAACTTGTTCGACATAAATATTTAGGGTCAAAAAGGTGTCAGAAACAAAGTGAGAATGAATGTACGTATTTGATTGGTTGACGGGACAATGTTATGTTGACGTCACTTCTGTGTGTCGAAAGGAGAATCGAGATCCAGTTCGCAGATGAATCCCCACCGATGTGGACCGTATGCAATATAGGCGTAAGCATAATCGGGAGGCCTGAATGAGCACCAAATAAGTAACCCGACCTGCGTCCGTAATCATCCAGCTATCATGATTGAGCTAGAGTGATTACACATAGCGACAAGACGAGTGTGGATGGTAAAAAGAGACATGTGAACCCTCTTCCAGACACGATATGAGGAATAAAATCATTTGGCGTTACTCTCTCTCTAAAGATCCGATTTGTGAGTGTATTCCCTTTGTATGCACACGAAGTTCATTCACAGAACAGATGCAACACGTTGAGCGATAAAGGCCGGATAAATAAATATGATAAACTCACGGCACATCTAACAAGCGAGGATGGAGACGAGGAAATTGTTATGTAACTTTTTTGATATAAAATGTACGAGCAAATGGCGTGAACAGTTTCCGTGATCCTAATTTGAAAAGTGCCTAAAATGAATTTCGTATTTCGCGAAACTTAATAACGTTTCGATGTCGGGGAACGTTTACGAGACATTCGTAACGATATTCTTAATCGGATCGTTACTCTACCTTTACTGAATCGTGAAAAACCATTGTTTGCAAATAAAAAGAAGGAAACACAGACAAATGATTGAAAAGAAAAATAGAAAACATAAATAAATGCTATGTTATCTCCTCTAGATTTAAAAACTAACTCTACTAATGTCCAATCTTGTTAACCCATATCGTGAGTCGAAATACTCTCTTGTTTAATAAATAAAAGTCGAAATAATCTCTTTTTAACTGAATTTAAGAAGCAATGCCATTTAAAAAAAAAATTATTTTACTTTTTTTATCACTCGTTTTAAATTTATCCTCCAAAATGACTTTTTCACACATTTTCACACGCTCAAATTGTCTTTTAAAATATCCATATGTTGAATCAATATGATTGTACAAAATCATGAAACTATAGAGACTATCGATGTATAAAAGAATAGAAAATCAGAAACGTAGGGCGTACAATTAAAAATAAAATTTATTTGTAATTTAAAGCAACACCTATTAAAGGAAATGTTCATAGTCCACATAGTAACCCGAATATTTTTCTTATTTACTCACCCACTCATTTTTTTTTAATTTAAAATCATTCTCTTTTATTTCTTTACTTTTATTTCTCTGTCGTTTATTCTTATTTTTTGTTTCAAAGTGTTTTCTTACACATGGTTTCAAAGTCTCCCGATAAATATATCAGTCGTCGCTGTTGAATTCATTATGCTTGTACTTATTTCACTTACAGGTAAATACCATTATTTGAATATAGGAGAGGCAGAAAAAACATAAATGTTCAATTACTGTCTCTTGATTTAAAAGCGACACATATTAAAAGCACATCTTTTCTATTCTCCATGGTAATCTTGATGCATTTATAATTATACATTTTACTCTGATTCAGAATTCAAAATATTTCGGTGTTTCTACTATTTCTACTTCTCACTTCTGTTCGACTTATATTTTAACTTTGTTTACAACACTGTCGATTACCACATGTACAGGAAGTTTGCGGTATTAGATCACACTGTTTGTAAATATAATTCAGTGTCTCTATGTTATCTTATATGCAAGTAGACAATTTAAGAGTCCCTTGTTTGCGAATGAGGGGTAAGGAAGAATGGACGCAAATTAAAATAAGAACAAATACAATAAATGTAAATATATATTCTCTTTATTTATAAATGCTGATCCATAAAACCCGTATAGTCATTGTAATGTCTCCCTTATAGACTCCCAAGCCGGAAGTAAATTAAAAACATTTTTTAAATTTCTTTATATTATCTCTCACTCGTTTTTACTTATGTTATCATTTTTTTTCAAATGTTATCCTCAGTATAATTTTAAAGAGTTTTTTTGAAAATATTCAACATACCCATGTTGCATCTACTATTCTTATACTTAGATTACGGAAAAATAGATCCCATTGTTTGAAAATGTGTGGAGAAGCAGTTATGAGAGATAATTAAAATACATACAACATACATATTTAGTCATTTCCTTTTAATAAATAAACAACACACATTAAATGTTAATCTGTTTTAGCCCGCCTAATAAGGCAAGTGTATTCTTAATTAAAGTCTCGCCTTCTCCTAAACATATTTCATTTCAAATGTCGTTGTGTTTATTCATTTAGTTTTTTCTCTCGTCTTAAGTGTAATTTTAAATTGTTCCTCCGAACTTTTTTATAGACAGAATTTCATAAGTTCCTTTGTTGAAAGTGTATTGCAAAGTTTCCCTAGGTGCCCTTATTGTCTCTGATATGCTTGTAATAACTTCATGGAAGGACATAGAGTAGTATTTGCAAATGATGGGAAACGCAGAAAAACATGAAAACAGACACAAAACATTAAATAATTAATTATTCTTGATACAAAACCAACTTATTAAATGCACATTTTCTAAGTACACATGATAAGCCGAATTCGTGTATTATTTTACCTCTCCCTTGCCACTTAATTGCAAAATGTCATTTTTGTTATTACTTTAATTTACTTTTTTTTCTTGTTTTTACTTATACTTTTAAATTATTCCTTTTAATTCGTTTCTACCTGAACTCACCATTGAAAATGTAGTAGTGTATGTATATTCAATTTATATATTTTGGAAGTCACATAGAAACTTACTTTAACTACATTCTAAGGCTGATTTTCAAACATCTCTTGTTTACACAATCAGATAATGTAGATAATATATCGTGGATGTAGTTTCGAAAGTCCGGTATTTCTCGCTTTGTTGCTTATCTCTCAGTCATCAATTTTCATGGGCAATGTATATTACAAAACGGGGAAAAAGATGTTCCATGTAGGTTTCCAGAGGGATCAACATTTGAGGATGATTTAGTAATTCAATGTTTAATTTGTGTTGGAGATAAATGTTTAACATAGGCTGCCGGTATCCGCCTGATAGTACAATAACCTTAAGCTTGCAGTAACCCTCAAAGAGGTTGTTATATAAACAGGAGATAAAAAAACGTGGCTGCTGCATTGGCATTTCGCGAATACAATTCAGATGTGGCAATAGTTTATTCTCAGTTATATATTAATATTAACAGCAACAGTTTTTTTCTTTTTTAATGGTTTACGACGATCATTTCTCTGTTACATCTTTCTCCGTGTATGCTCATAACATATTATCTTAGCATTTCTAACAAAACTCTCAATCCTATCACAAATAAACGGATTAATCAAAAGATAATAGACCACCGAAAATCAGAAGTGATTTCTACGTAGATACAACCTAACTGTTTTCCAACTTTAGAAGTCCAGGTTCCAACATTCCAGAGATTGAAATACAGGAGACAACGAAGTGTCTTGTGACTATGCACAACTTTTATTGACCTGTCAGATCTTATAAATTACAAACGACCAAAACACTTCCAAAGTGTCCTAGAACGAGAATTAGCGTTATTGTCCTGGTCTGGAAACGAGGCCAAGCACTGGGTGCCTTTGAGGAGTCCAATCGCTAGTACCTGGCTACTAGGCAGAGACGGAACGCGAGGCCGGGCGATTAGTAGAGCCATCTACTCTTTAAGTAATTTTAGCAATTCGATCACGCTTCACCTTATGAACCATGACTTCTCAAATTCCTTAAATAAATGCATGGGAAGTTAGGGAAACATTGTTAGGGTAAAGGCTTCAAATATTCAAGATACACGATATAGCACTAGGCGAATGATGTAGTTATCTAGGTATATCTTTATACTTTTGGGTAACCCTGTACGTATGTAAGAATATAATCAATAACAACCAAATTAATTAAATCAATCTGTAATATACAATATATATATATGTATATATATATATATTTTGTATATATATATATATATATAGAGAGAGAGAGAGAGAGAGAGAGAGAGAGAGAGAGCGAGAGAGAGAGTATTATATGACTTAATAGTGATCCTCGATAAACTAATTTAAAAAAAACATAAAAATTCTAAATCGTTAAGAATGTTTCTTAAGGTATGTAAATATTACTAAGATATTATATATATATATATATATATATATATATATATATATATATATATATATATATATATATATATGTGTGTGTATATATAATAAAAATTAATAATACAATATATGACCCAAACGTAGGATAAATAAAAATGACTAAAAATATGTAAATACCAATGTTCGTACAAATCACAACCTATCTGCAAATCAAGCCCACAGATGTAGCAACCATCGTCGGACGTTTCTTCTATGAAAATGTAAAGGAATACATATATTATTTTTTACTGAAACTTAAAATGTTTGTAAGCGGAAAATACTCTAGTAAGCGTAGGTGAAATATTTACTATAAGATATTTTTTTAAAATAAAAACATAAGTTTCGGAAGAAAACTAATTTGTTTTCGATTATCTACCTTTTACGTAGTTCAGGTGTTTCCCAATTGCTTAATGCCGTATTAAATATATGTATTCTTAAACACACACCGACACACACACACACGTATATATATATATATATATATATATATATATATATATATATATATATATATGATATATTTTTATGTAATTATTTTTATTGGTTATTGCAGCATTCGTCGGGTTTTGCTTACTATTTATTTCGAGTGTCTCACTTCGTAAGTTATTAAGATGCAGCAAATCGCATTATTAGTCGCCCTTAACTGTATATGGCTTATTTGTAGTTAATATATATATATAGAGAGATATATATATATATATGTATTTTATACGTACATGAATGTGATCCATGGCCACGTGTTTCTGGCTCATAGCCGTCATCAGCATGGCTAACTTACACAGAGATCGAACCTCCGATATTAGGTTCTAAAGTCCAGCGTTTAACCATCGG
>OY744526.1:144134007-144146507 GCA_963556195.1 Sepiola atlantica
AATGAGGAAAAATAAGAGAAGATTCAGGGAGAAAAGGGAAGGGTGTGGGTGAATGGAAGAGTGTCATAAGGTTAGAGATGAAAATAAAAGTTAGCCATGATCAGGCAAAAGACTTTGTTCTGTGAGGATGATCTTGCTTATTAAGGGTGATAGGTTAAAGAAACCATTTCGCTGCTTGATAGTAGTGGAGGATGTGATGAGTGCAGTTTCCAATAATCTTCGCCGAGATTTGTTGTGGATGTGTTTAGTGATTTTGGCTTGTTCAAATTTGAATGCATGACCATATTCTATAGCATGAGAGAAAATATATATATATGTATGTGTGTGTGTGTGTGTGTGTGTGTGTGGGTGTGTGGGTGTGTCTGTGTGTTATGATGGAATACGTTTAAGGAAGAAAATCCGGGTATGAGAGCACAATGTAATAAAAAAAGCAAGAGTATAATAAAATATAGTAACACGAAATTACATAACTATCGATGCAATACTTTATTTCAACCTTGTGGTATTGTCAAGTGAGATGAGTACATTTTTACAAATGAGAAAATAGACATTCATGCTCGAGAATTAAAATATATGTAGAGAGAAAGTTGAGTTACAACCTATCCAATACAGGTTTAGAGAGAGGGAGGAATGTGAAGCATATTTAATATATAATGTTTGAGGGGAGGGGTTACATGATTTAGGGTGGAAGACAATATAGAGAAAGACGAAAGAATCATATATATATATATATATATATATAGATATATATATAGATATATATATATATGAATATATATATATGAGAGAGAGAGAGAGCGTGTGTGTTCAAGAAACCAGGTCAGCGTGTCTAGGCGTCACCAACTTCAAAACCTCCCCTGAAACCTGGAAGACAACGTCCACTGTCTGGCGCCCAAGGAACACTCTCGGAGTATGCATAGACATAAGACAAGGATATATTTTAAAAAAGACAACACCCACCCAAGATCAGATACCATGCAACATATATACACACACATATATATGTACATACACGCGCACACATACATATACATAAATACATATATGTATATATATATATATATATATATATATATATACATATATATATATATATAGGCATAAACGCACATAAATATCATATATTTTTATATATATATATATATATATATATATACAGAAATACAGACATATATATATACATTATATATATATACATATATATATAGATAGATAGATATAGATATAGATATACATATATATATATATATACATATATATATATACATATATATATATATATATATATATATATATATATATATATATATATATATATATATCCAGAAATTAAACAATTTACTTCACCTATTTAACGTGTTTTCTGAAAAACACCATGATAAGGCCGTATTATTTTAAGTAAATTATTTGATGGTATGCCAATAATAATCTTTAATAAATAAACTGGTAACGTTATACAACAAAAGCCTAAACTACCAATTAAACTAGATTATCATGTTATATGGTAATACAAATACTAATACTAATCCTAATTATGATAATAAGCTCATTTGATGAATCAAAATTAATCACTGAGATGAATATAATAATAATACCAACATTAATAATAACCCTATATAAATAATACATATATATATATATATAAATATATATATATATATATATGTATATGTATATATATATATATATATATATATATATATATATATATATATATATATGTATATATATAAGAAATATATCATATATGGCATATTTTGTATACTTACACACCCATGCATAATACACCTATTACCCCATACACACATACATACATGCTTAAACATACATACACACCCATATACACATGCATACACTAACATATGCACACCCACAAAATTCACAAGCATACACATATATATATATATATATATATATGTATGTCTATGTATATATATATATGAATACATATATATATATATATATATATATATATATATATATATATATATATATATATATATATATATATATAAGTAAACATCAGTACTTATGTAGATAATCATGTGTCAATAAATAGATACCTAGATAAAGAATTAAGAATTGGATTAAAGGAAAAGAACAATCTAGTCAGATTCAATTGACTATCTCCGCCACTACGTATGTAAATGCATCGTTGGTTGCGAGTTTTTGGTTATTTCAATCTACGTTTACGTCTGCATTTTTTCAATTAATTATCTCTCTTATTCAAAAGATTTCTGTGTTCGTATTTCAGGATTCTTATTTTTCTCCAAACACAAATTGTTATTAAATGTACATGTACTTATCTGAGAAGAGTATGGAAAATACAGAATATGCTCTGTGAAAAATGGCCCGTAAAATATGTCGAATGAAGAAAATGTTCAATATGGAAAAGCCAACACTTCAGTGTGAATATTCGTAGACAAAGCATGAATAGGGTCGACAATTGTAAATCCAGAAAAGAAATACCTCAGAAAAATACGTTGTTCTTCCGTCAAATATGGTAGTGAGGTTGTAGGCAGGGGATGAAAGATAATCTTTAATCTATCATAAGCTAGAATTGAACATTTTTGTAAACATGAGATTCTATAATATTGTAGAATATTGATTTGAAAAACTCGGAATGAAATAGATCAATTACGTGAATTGGTTACTACTCTTCTTTCATGTTTCGACATAATAACTCTAACTCTGTATACTACTTAATACACTAGAAGATAGGTATACATTTTAAACGTATGCATTCTACTTTTATTCATATACATATATATATATATATATATATATATATATATATATATGTATATATATATATATATATATATATGTATATATGTGTATATATATATATTTATATATATATATATATATATATATTATTCATCGCTGTATATATATATATATATATATATATATATATATATATTATATGAATGTATATATACTAGTATATATGCAATTGAACATCACATTCCTACATACACATACAAATACATATATATATATATATCTACATATATATGTAGATATCTATATCTAGATATCCATATATATATATATATCTCGATGTATATATGTATATATATATATATATCGATGTGTATGTATATATATATATATATATATATATATTCATCGATGCTTATATATATGTGTGCATATATATATATAAAATAGAAATATATATATATATATACACATACATATGTATTTATCTATATATATGTATATATATATATATATAAAATCACAAATAGATATACTATTTAGAATTATATATATATATATATATATATATATATATATATATATATATATATATATATATATCGAGAGAAATCGGGAAAGTGTTAGAGAATAAGCCAGGCGCAAAATCAGAACATTGTCGGTCCTTAAAATAAATGGCGACATATTTGGTAAATGTGGAGCTCGACAACTTGCGAAAACAGCCTTTTTATGGCATGGACACTTCCGATTTCGAAGTTCTCTTGACATATAGCAATCACCATTCCCGGAAAATGTTGTCCTGACTGAACAACCCGGAGTTGGACTCTCTCTCGCACTTACCCGTGTTTACGCATCTCATTTTAGTGACACCGTTGTCTCACTAGTGTTTGACGTGAGAATAGAGAAGTTCACCATGAACAACGACATGCTCTCAATATCATATTGGTTAGGCTTGAATCTGTCCTAACTCTAACTAAACGCCAGTGCATTTACCTAGGGAGGATTCCCCACCTGCGCTTATGCTGTTTACACAAAACGGGCAATTGCATTAAATATTATTATTCACATTCTGATTGGCCGGGGTAGATTTAACTGCTGGTTCATATTTATTGATGTTACTAGATAGCTACAGTATACCATGAACTGTTAAACACTTCTATGAAAAAAGTTCTGTCGCAACATGATCTGATTTTTCAAAATGTTTTATGGAGATTACGATATATCTTACAAGCAGACTGCAAGTTTTTCTAAATGTAATAAAAAGTAAGAAGAAGAAGAAGAAAGCCCTTAGATAAATGAACTGTGTTAATAAGCTATTTGTCGTTCTTTGTTAAGATAGACTTGAGTTGTTTTCGTTAATTGATATATTTGGTACAAGCAATTTACCAAATATTGGATTTGCTTGTGTATTTTATATACAAATAAATAAATAAATGTGTATACATACATACATACATACATACATATAGTTGTATATACATACATACATATATATATATATATATATATATATATATATATATATATACATATACATATACATATGTATATATATATATATGCGTGTATTCTCATACATATACACACATTCATGATCGATCAATATTAATGTAAGCTTTCTTACATCGATATTTTTGCATATACCTATTGCAAGAGTTTATCTTGTCATCTACATTTAATTCTGTCTCGTGCATTTCATATTCAACCACTCTAAGACTTCTTTTTTTGTATTTTAACTTCATAAAATAAACTGCCTCGATATTCTTCGTGATTTGACACGTTCAAACGCTAACCGACATCGCATTAACAGTTGAAAAAAAGAAAGCAAGTAGACATGAAGGCAAATAGCTATTACCTGAATTTAAACTAAGCTCTTCACCGAAAAGAATCGGTCAGACTCTTCAGACAAAATTGATTTCGCTCTTATGTTTTTTTACTCAAACCTTCAGCAAGTAGGAAAGGAAAGAAGAAACTCATATCACCCAAAAGTAATTGCGTGGTTTGATATATAGTCAATTTTTATTTGTGTGTGCGTTTTTTTTTTTAAATTAACACTACTCTTCACTTTAGAGATACTTCAACACATCCAATTATCTCGTGTTCTCATATATATATATATATATATATATATATATATATATATATATATATATATTGAGAGAGAGACGAATGTAGATATAGAGATAAGCATTGCTTGGTGTTTCAATCAATGCGTGTGTATGGTAATATATTATCATGAAATAGACATGAACACAAAGGTAATTCACAATTGTATATATTCTTACACATACCCCTCCATATCTATCTATCTATCTATCTATCAATCTATCTATATATCTATATATCTATCTCTAGCTCTCTCTCTCACTCTCTCTCTCCCTCTCTCTCTCTCTCTCTCTCTCTATATATATATATATATACATATATATATATATATATATATATATATATATATATATATATATATATATGTATATATGTGTGGGTGTGTGTGTGTTTTCTTAATCTTTTGTTTTTGCTGAAGATGGAGCATCCTACCGGACACCAGACATTCATCGACTATTTCATGTACTCCAATCGAGTCTAACAGTCCCTTTAAGTGAAATTGTGTATAACTCTTTTGCATTCACTTCACCGGGTATATTCGCCAAATAGTTTTTGAAATTAGTTTTCATTAGTCTAGTAGCCTCTACAATTACTGGTATGATGGACATCTTCCTAAAATTCCAGTTTATTTTCAGGTCGTACAGAAGACTTCGATATGTTTTCCCTTTCAGCTTTGTGTTATCCCGCATCATTAAGGACACTTACTTCAACTAGGACTGATACGTTCTCCCATTTTTCCCATACCACTATGTAAGGTTTAATAGCTCCATTTTCTAGAGATCATTTTTAGGCATTGCATTAGCATGGTAAACATATATACATATACATATATATATATATATATATATATATATATATATATATATATATATATATATATGTGTGTGGCTGTGTGTATGTGTTGGTGTGTGTGTGCAGTTAGATTATTTTGAATGGACTCCGAGTAAGAGAGTCTAATGTAGTTTTTAACACAGTAGGAATACATTTTACACAAATAAAGTAAACACGCATCAGAGCAGTCCACATTATAAATTATTTAAAACTAATTGGGACTAATCAGACGCGTACACAGCCAGATTTCGGAATTGATATATATATATATATATATATATATATATATATATGTATATATATATATATATATATATATATATGTATATATATATATATATATATATATATATATATATATATATATATGTATATATATATATATATATATATATGTATATATATATATATATATATATATATATGTATATATCTATATATACACATATATATATATATATATATATACCCACATATATATATATATATATATATATATATATATATGGGAAGAGAAGGATGAAGGTAATCCGACGTGATTGGAAAATGAAAAAGGAAAACCAAAAATGGATGTGTTTTATGTGTACATCAACGTTTCGTCTTTATTTATAACACTTCATCAGGATGATAATATAGAGACAAATGTCATGCAAGTACAAATACATGTAGGGTGGACATATTGAGAGGAAAAAAAATAAAATAAAATAATGACCACTACTGGGTGGACGTCCGTACTTTGTGGAGAATAAAAATGAATGTTGAAGAAAATGAGTGGGGAAGAAGTGGAAAGATGGGGGTGAGCAAGGACTACTGTGGATGGTAGTAAGAGAAAGAGGTGGGGGATAAGCAGGGATAAAGTGGATGGAAGAGGGGGAGTGGAGGAGAGGGAGGCAGGAGGTGTTTGACCAGATGGCTGCGGTCAAGATTGAAGGGGAAGAAGTAAGTTGGAATGTTTGTGTGTGTGGGGGGTGTATGCAGAGAAAACCAGGGTGGGTAGACAAGGAGGGGGGGCTGTGATTTTGGTGGATGGGCGAAAGTTATGGTCTTAGAGAGTGTTTTGAGAAGATCATCCTTACAGAACAAAGACTCTTGCCTGATCATAGATAACATTTATTCACAGGTAACATGGATTGGAACACATACATTGAAGCCGTTGCCAAAGCTGCTGCAAAAAAAATGGAACCCTTTTCACCACTGACAGTATTATAGATTATTACAAAACACCATCCGCCCATGCATTGAGTATTGTTGTTTAATCTAAGCAGCTGTATCAATCCACACGCCCCCTCTTAGACCATGCACTACATAGAGTATCTAATCGAGTTAACTACGCTCCAACCCTGTCCCATCGCTACAATCTAGCATCTGTGTGCTAATTTTACAAGTATTTGAATAGAATGTACCCAGTTAAACTTGCTGCTCTCGTGCCGTCTCGACGTAAATATACTCGACCAACGGGTAGATCAGCTTAGCCCCACCTATAACGTTTGGAGGCCCGCAAAAGCTTGATAACCTCTCACTCCTATAGCTTCTTTCCTCGAGCTGCCGGCCTTTGAAACTCACTCTCTGTTCCCTATTTACTTGACTGTGCTGACATGCATACATTTTAAACTAATGTGAACAATCATCACGTTGCACAGCTCCTAATTAAAGACGATCTTTTTTAACTTCAAACCTAATTCTCAGTAGCCTGTTACACTTACTGTTGCAACTTGCCTTGTTTAGGGTGAACTAAGTGTTAGCAATAAAGTATATATATATATATATATATATATATATATATATATATATATATATATATATATATATATATATATATAACTTCTTTGTAATATTGCAGGAAAAATCCCGGCAGCGAGGCTGATTAATTAAGAATTAAAGTTAAAAATTACAAATTAAGAGCGTAGTATTTATTAATTTTGGTACAGACGAATTAGTCTACCATTCGTATCGTCGGTTTCAAGAACAGAAGGACTAAGCTATCCGGCTCTATTCAGCTTCTGTTGCCATTTGTTTCAGAAATATAAAAGTTCGTGTACTCTCGTTTGGATGCGTTATTTGTTTAGAGTGTTACTTGTGTTTGATTTAATTTATAAGGTTTGAAAAAGGCGGCAAGAGTGAAAGGGGACAGTGTACATTTACACTGGAGAAGATTTAAAGAGATATGAAAATAAAAATTAAAATAAAGTAAAAAAAATATGAAAAATATGAATCCCGTGAGTACATATTATGAGTATCTTATATTTAGCCGTTATTGTGTTGGGTTTTAAGGGTGTGTCTTCTAAATGAATTATAGAGAGGACATGGGTTTTATGATTAAAGAGGTTAAAAGGAACAAGATAAATTAATTCGTGTTTAAATTCTGCATTTAAGGACTTTAAATCAACCCCAAAGGAATTAAAATAAAGATACCACCCGGGCGGTGTAAGGGCAGTAACTTTGTAGGGGTTTTGAATTATCTGAATTCGAGATTTAACATTACATACTAAGGTATACTGAATATTTATGGAGGTGGTAAAATGGGTATGCTGATTTAAACTGGTTTACAGATAAGAGTAAGGATTGGGTCGGCAATATCCAATCTGTTTGGGAGATATGGGAGATTAGCATTATGACGGATACATAGTGGGGACTTATAGGGAGTAATAATAATGTTGGAAATGGGGGTGTTTCCCTCTTGATGACTGGAGAAACATTTTTGGGAAAGTTATAATTATTGCTCTTGAAAAGTAGTGTTGGTATGGCTTGATTAATGTATTGGTACGTATTTTTTGATGTTATATATATTTATTATGAGTGATAGTTGAGAAAATTCACTGGAGTCGAAGTCCGTATTAAATAGGGCAATTATGGGGTTATGTATTTGACAGAAAGGGTGTAGCTAGGATTTTATGTGTATCGTTAAGTCCAGTTTATTAGAAGTGTTTGTCTCCTGAGGATGCATCCCTACAATATATCATCTCGAATATTCAAACAGATTGTATTTGGGTCAATAGTATTATTCAGCGTCACAATGAGGACATGTATTTATAGCTGGATAGAAGGATGTTTTTCTCTCAATTACTGTCCATTTGATGGTGAATGATGTATATTCACTTTTAAGCTGTCATACCGGGTCGCGAGTGTTGTGTTTGCCCTGTGTTTATATCTGTTGGTGTTTCTGTGTGCATATAATTTTGGTTTGACGCTCCCTGCGTCATGCCGATGTATTTTCCTGCTCTACCATTAGTCTGGTGTGTGACCGTACCTTAATATACGAGGGAATTGTTAATAACATGAAGAAGAAAAACACCTAAGTATGTGGGGCCATACAGATTCAGTCCTAAACTGGTTCATAACATACAGGAAACACACGGATGCGAATTCACACACTTATGCATAGTAGACTTCTATCCATCCATAACAATATACAGCCTTGACAACCTTTGCACTTTAACACACATACATCAGTCAAGTAGAATAGGGCCACAATAATATAAGCACGACAAACCCTAGTTTTCTTCGAGGACAGGACTTGAGAATAACCATCAAACCCAGAGGACCGATTTGATGTTGCAATAGGGGATTATGACAGTGCAGACATCTCCGACTTAGTGGGTTCTCATATTGGATACGCTCATCAATAAATTCCCATACAATTCATTGGGTTTTTATAAAAATGACGGACTCCGTCTGTCACGCAACCGTCGGGGCCACACTAGATAGATGTATAAAAGATTTAACAAACACCTTAAAAAAACTCGGGTTCAAAATCACCATTAAAACATTTTTAGACCAAGTAGATTTCGTAGATACGACACTGAACCTTATAAATAACACGAACAAACCTTTCCACAAACCCAATAAAACACCCCAATACATTCAAAAGTGACCCTGCTACCCCCACTGTTTAAAAAAATGTACTCAATAATATAAGCCAACTAATTTCAAAACTATCATCCATTCCCGAAATATTCAACCAGGCAGCAGCTTATTAAAACACAGCGCTCCGCAACAGCGGCTTCAGAGAAGAGATCTCATATACCCTCACCCGAGACAAACCACGGGGGTTCCGCAATATGAGGAGGTTGGTAATCTGGTTTTCTCCACTCTATTCAACTAATACCAAGACAAAGGTAGGCCAATTTTTCCTCAACTTACTCGACAAACGTTTTCCCCCACACGTAACCTGTACACACTTTTGAAAATAAATTATATTAAGGTTAGCTACTCCACTACCTAATCTATGAGAAGAAATAAGCTCTGAGAAGCCCAAACTAATTGCAAAATACGGCTGCTTATGCAAGGGCAAAAATAACAGTCCCTATAAGGGGAATTGCAAAATCGATTCTCTCGTATATGAAGCTACCTTCACAAAGCAGACTACTGGTAGAGCCCAAAATACATAGTACTAACAATCAAAATATCTATATATTAGAAGCCCTATATATAAAAACGAAAACAAAATTGATATAATTGACTTTAATATCAGTAATAAAACGTTTATAATTCTAAATATAGTTTCGTATCATATAATTCCCGCCAACACCTTTTATAATATAACACATTGTATGCACCTGCTTTACCTTATTCTCCTGAAAATGGACGCGGATGGGTCTAAAAATACTTGGGAGACAAGTCCAAACTATGGCAGATTCATCAGCAAATTCCCCTCCGAAACCAATATCCTGATTCGGACGATTGATAGGATCTAGGAAAAGAGATCTTAACATGAGCTGTCTTTTACATTCAACAATACCTGCCTGCAAGAGAAGAGTATGCTTATATATATATACATATATATATATATATATATATACGTATATATATATATGTATATATGTATATATAGATGTATATGTATGTATACATATATATGTATATATGTATATGTATATCTATATTTTATATATATATAATTTATATATGTATACATATATACTATATATATGTATATCTATACATACTATATACATATGTATATATATATTATATATATATATGTATATATATATGTATAATATATATATGTGTGTGTTTATATATAATATATATATAATATGTATATATTTGTACATCTATATATAATATATATGGGCATATGTATATATATTATATATATATGTGTGTATATCTCTCCATATATAAATATATAATATATATATAATATATATGTATACACTATATTTATATGTATATATATAATGTATATATATATACATATATATATATAATATATATAATATATATATATATGATAAATATATGTTTATAGATGCGTGTGTATCTATATATGATATATATCAATATAGTATATATATATGTATATTTATATAGAATATATCTATTTATATGAATATATATATATATATATGTGTGTATGTATACACGATATATATATACACATATGCATATCTATTGTATATGTATGTATATCTATATATGATATCTATAAATAATATATATCTATATATGATATCTATATGATACATATGTATATATACATACTATATATATATATATATATATATATATATCTATATATCATATATATGTTTATAATATATATATATATATATATATATATATATATATATATATATATATATATATGTATGTTAAATAACAAGGTGTATATGGGTGGATAAATATCATAATGTGTGCGTATTTAAGTTACACCCTACTTATATTAAATACGCGTGTTCTCTATGCGTGTCCGTATCCGTACTATATATTTCTTAACTAATATAAACATATATGTTGGTATATATGTGCATGTGTGTATGCGTATGTTCTGATGCATATGTTAAATGAATTGAAACGTTAAGTAATGCTATTAGCATTCTACACCTCTGTACTATTTCTTTCAAAAGTTTTCCTAATATTTAAATCGGCTTTGAAACTTACGCCGGAGGGAAGATCGAAATTGTACTTTTCAACAAATTATCCGCCATTAGATTTGCTCTAGTAAGCGTTAAATTGAAGGAAAATATATATATATATATATATATATATATATATATATATAAAGAGAGAGAGAGAGAGAGAGAGAGAGAGAGAGAGAGAGAAACAGAGAAACAGAGAAATATGAGATATCGAAACGATGCATTTAAATTCTTTTTAAAAAATGCATATTTACAAGCTGGACCCGCTTTCACCGGCGTTGCACCGAAGAAAAAGAAATAAATGAATTAATTGCGACCAAATACAAATAGATCACATCGGACAACGGTAATGTTTACACTAATTGTTGAATTGGGACTATTAAAAAGTTAAATATAGAAGAAATGAAAGCATGTAGATTAAGGATAGGTTCCGAGAGTATTCATCGCTATCCTATGGTACGTACTCCTAATATGTTTTCTTGCGAATTAAACACCCGCTGTATCTATGATAATGTCCACTTAAATAATTAAAGAGACATACATAGCTTTATTAAATAACATTTTGTATTTTTTTATCTTTGTATACACATTCCATTGTTATTTTGTGAGAGAAGAACAAAATAACAAGAACAAGGAAAGCCAAAAAGATGAGTATGGGTTCTGGGCTCTACTGAAACACACAAACCAAAATTAAGGACTCTTGCGAAGCACTATTGAACCATGAGTGTTCGAAGAGAAATGATGGTATTCACAATAGTTAAGTACAACATATTTCATTGATTTCTTTTAAATTAACTATTTAATGACGTTGAATTTAAACAAATCTGACTATAGTCCCTTTTCCCATCCCTCGTAGCCAAAATGTTAACAATGTAAAAAAAAGTGTTGTTAGACGACTAGGCTGAAACCATGTACCTATAGGTCTTGGATCTACGCTCATAACGTGTCGGCAACAAAAAAGCGAGTATAAAA
>OY744526.1:144151507-144184007 GCA_963556195.1 Sepiola atlantica
TCTGAGCAATTGAATTGAATTATGATTTGACTTTTGCTTCTCTAATTCCTTTCCATTCTTCTTCATTCTACCTGCTCTATCCTGGATATTGAGCTATATACTCCTCACAATAGGTTTCACTTTTCCTAAAAGTTCGCTTTTAGTACACCACTTGATCTATAAATATATATATATATATATATATATAATATTTACATATAAATATATGTATCTATATAAATAAATATATAAATATATATATATATAAATATGAATATATATATATATATATAAATATATAAACATTTATATATATATATATATATATATAATAGTTATTTCTAAGGAGCTGGTTATAGAATGCATAGCAAATTAGGAATGTGTAAATGTGTTTGAGGAGGTTTGAAGTTGTTTATATATACGGTATTTCAAACGTCTATGTTGTCTTATATTGTTATATACGCAGTACCTTTTTTGCTGTTAATATAGTGAGGGTAGTTCGACAGAACTTTCGCATATAGTAATATATATGTATATATATATATGTATATATATATATAATTTTAATTATATTTATTTAGGTTCAAATTATTTTAGAGCGGGCTGTACCCTAGGAGGAACATTTTTCAATTTCAGGAGACAGGAAAAGTGATGGGACATAACATCGTATTATTTGGATGACTTAAATATACTTAACATAGTGCGAAAAGGGTTAAGGTTTACAGACACAGCAGTAAAAAAACTTTGTGAGAAATGTACTAGAAGCAGCAGAGAAGCCATAATAAAGGATTTTCATAAAAAATAACTTATGAGTGTTAGTCGCAAAAGAAGCTTACACCTATACAAAGGGTCCCGGCACTTCACAGATGTCATAGAGGAGTAGGGCCGACAATTCAATGCGTTCCTACGAATGTGTGTGATACCGTATTCGATTGCAGATGTGTTAGGTAATGTCTACTAACAGCGATGCGTACAAAGTATTTGCTACGACAGTAGTACAAATACCTATTGGCAACCCAGAATGATGGGCGAAAAATCGGAAATACGCTTGACATCAATGGCTACACGACTATCGAACGGAAAGTTGTTTGATAGTGCGAAAGTGCAGCCTAGGGTAAATAAAGGTAAAGGAATGGAAGAATAATGAATTAAGAATGATTGAAATATATAGAAATTACCAGCAACTTGAAAATGATAACAAATGTAGGAAACTGAAGTGTTGTTGCCAAGAATGTGATACGCTAACGTAGTACGAATCCATCAAGGAAAAAGTGCAAAATGACACTATCTCAACAACGCATGTCAAATAGCCATGAAATGTTTAGGCAGAACTTCGAGTAGACACAACATAGTAAGGGCCAGTCTACAGCGAGACAGTAAATCAATAGCAGAACAATATAGACCAGAAAACTTAGATTAATTGGCCAAAGAGTTATGGTGTGATGAGCTACATACCTTTTGAGGTACAATAGACAAAAATGGAAGCGCTTTCATGGAAACACTATAGTAAGGTTAGCGAAATTAGAAACAAATATAAAGGAAAACGGAAAACACACGTTTGGAGTTGATGAGAAAGAATTGCCAAAGCAAATATAATCTACTCAACCATCAATCGAAAGGAGTAACTATCGATGGGATAAATAAAGAGAAACATGCATTAAAAAGTAGATGCGTAAAAGCAGTTGTAGGAAAGCAAAGTTGTATTAGAGAAATTGTATGAAGATGTGAAAAGAAAGCTGTGATGAGAAAGTTGTAAAATCAAGTCTTAGGTATGACATGAGGTAATTCAGAAGAACGAAGAGAAAACTGAAAAAAGAGCCGTACAAAACACAGTTTGTAAAGAAACCATACACGTTGGATAAGGGCTTGCTCACAAGATGTTGGAATGTTCCAAGTAGAACTGAATAGGCATCTAAAATAAAATATTGGAATAAAAATAGAGAATAAGATATATCATTGACACGAGGTGTAACAAAGCCAACAAGACTAGGGGTTATGTTTTATGTAAGCGATGTCTAGAAAAATACGTTCAATGCTTTGTCAGAAAGACTATTGCTACGAATTCACAAGCCACTGGTGGTATCACCTACAAGGTATATAAGCACTTCGAATGACTTCGTTTGAGGATGTTTTTCTACTGATAAGAAAGATATTGTTAAACGGTGGTGGCTCGCTAAATAGATATGCCTACTAATAGAACAACAGGCAAAGGAGCTAGAAACATTCCAGAACTATATAGCTACTATATATGCGTTCGGGATTGTTGCCAACACAATTATGAAGTATGTGAAAAAATGCCTTCATCAATAACTCAGTTCAAAAAGCGGGTATACCCGTTACACCTGGCTGTATTAAGCATGCTTTGGCAATATGAAAAAAGTACATTTCAAGGTGCTATCATGAAATACTACGATTATTTGAATATGCGCTGTTCGACTGTAACTACACAACGCACTGACAAAGGTTGGTAGTTGGAATTGCAGAAAGATGTACAACATCAGTCATCTAGTTCGTGTTTGTAATGAAAATGTTGTTGAGATAAACACATTGTGAGAATCGGCTTGTAAGAACCTACAACGAGCATTTATGAACGATGTTACTTTTAAGTCGAAGACCGCAGAAGGAATTGAAGACATGTTTGGTCACACTAGACCATCATATTGACCAGTCTAGGATGGGGTTCAAGGCATACCCAATCAAGATGCGTGACTTATAAACAAGGTTAACAAAAATAAATATTGTATGCGATCGAACGAGAAGTTATTCCTACAGCTACAACTTGGGTAGATCGTACAGAGACACATTTACATATGGGAGGCGAGCTAATGGCATTTACTGTGTCATTAAATATAGTTGGCAGAGGTAAAGAAGTAATACGATGAAGTAAGTACAATTAACGAGTTTAGAATGAAATGAAGGATAAATGCAATATATATATATATATATATATGTACATACATAAATATATATATATACATATATATATATATGTATATATGTGTGTGTGTGTAGCAGATAGGTTGGGAATTTGAATGAAGTAAAAATATTAATATCTGAAAACCAACTGATGAGACAAATATGTTGTTTTCCAACAGCACGCAGTACCTTCCCAGTGGAAAATAATCGTGGTCACTGTGTGTGTTTGCGGAATGAGTATTAATTGAGTAGTCTCTTATAAGCAGTTTGTAATATGTGGGCTTTGAGTTAAGAATGTGTGATTCGTCGTTTTTTTGTCTGTGTTGTTTTGTTTTCAAATTAGAAAAGATGAGATGCATTTGATGGTGACTCTAGTGTGATTTCGATATTTTTTATATGTGCATTACGTGTGGTTCGAATCTGTCTTCAATTGCTTGTTTGAGACTGTTTAAACGTAAGAATAACTCATTCAATGCTTTAGTCAGAGTGCTTCCGTCTGTGCATCGGGTGATGCATATTAGTAAAACAATATTGCCTTTAGATAGTTTAGATGGGAAGTTTTAATTAGACGTTACACCCTTGAGCTCTTAATGTGTCGTCGGTAGTGAGTGTTGACATACTCTCCATAGATGTATTACATGTTTCGCATTGAAGTGCGATAGTATGGTGTATAACCGAGGATTTTGTGAACTTTATTTTGTTATTAAGCTGTAGTTAGATGTCTATTATATTTATAGTAGAGTCATATTTTTGCTAGTTTGATATATTTAAAACGTACTGATTGTGTTTGGGTTGAGGTGAAAGTCGAAATACTGTTGGTACCTGTTAAGATGTTTGTTGTTTAGTATGATATTAAGTGTTATATGATTATTGTATATAATTTTTATTTATTAGTTCATAATTGTGTATGTGTGTGTTTTATTTATGGAGAATAGCTGGCTTGAATTAATGGCCGTGTATATAATCGAGTCTGTATAAATATATCAATTTGAGTGAATTGCGCGTACAGTAATACAGTTTTGTCTTTATTATTGATAAAAAAATAATATCTGACAATAAGATGTGAGCGATAACGTGCTCTCTGGTAAAATGTATGCGATTTCTCAATCGTTCAATTATTTCTAGAAGTGCATGTGCAACCAAATAATAAAGCTGTAATGTATATACCTGTAGTAATGCAGTCGTTTGAGTGTGTGTGTGTTTCTTTATTCATGTTTAAATATGTGCATATACATGTTGGCAACGCTGTGGAACTATTTCTTTCCTGTAGATTTGCTTTTCAGTTTAAAAAATGGGCATAAGTAAATGCAAATGTGTGGGTCAGTTGGAATTAAATGGGGTTAATTGTATTGTTAATGTAAATCTCGTGTAAATATTAGGAGCTTCAACATTACTGTAATTGGATGTCATTGGCTCCACATAGATGTTCGGATAGGCAAATTACAATGTTGATTAAACGTATGCCACCTTGTAGTCTCTGTACAATCTGCACTATAAGTGTTGCGTCTTAAACGTAATTGAAAATGTTCGACCTCGGGAGATTGAAGGCGCTGTCGATGTATATTTTAACCAAGTTAGGTGTCCTTATGAAAATAAAAATATAGATATTATGATACTACACACTCATAGATATACACCTCCTTATATTTTTTAATAAAATGTCCTAATATAATTATGACTCTATAAATATTTACACTTTAAGTGTTGAGAAGGGAATAACATAAACATAACATGTCCTAATCGATGTCTGATGTTTAGTGTCGACTTGAAAGCAAATGTTATATATTTAACTTTTCAAATGAGAAGTTGGGTGTATAGTATGCTCGCTAAAATGATACTATTAATTAATTCATATCCCATCTATATTGTGTATATTTTTGATAAACCAGAAGTATCAGAATGTTAAATGGATTTATTTAAACACAATAAATAAATAGAAAACAGGCATATGGATATTTTTACTGACTTTCGATACTTAATATTTCTTATTTTGGCTTTGATATAAAATAGTATCTGATATCAGCTTCCACTTTTTAAATGTAGTTAATAAAGTTATTATAGTACTAAAAAAATAAATAGTGAGGATAGCAAACGAAGTAAATGATTTTGTTACACTTCGTACTTTTTTGTTTTCACTCTCCCTAAGAACATAGCTTTTGTTTTATTTAGCTTTCTGACGTGAAATCCTATGTTATAGAATCAATAAATCAATGAATTACACACACACTGATTTTACGTATTATTGATTGCTTTCTTTTTATATTAAATGTTCTATTAAAACGATTCCAGTATCGCTGGGAACCTCTGGAATATAACAACGAAGCTGACAATAGTAATCACAATTATAAACCTAGTAAAGATATACAGATCAGACATTTTGTTTTACAATCGATTTATTTTTTTAGAGGAGGCAAAATTGATTTTTAAATGTATCACTTCTCACAATCACTGATCATCAATATGGCTTGATAATTTGACCCACTTCTTAAGTCCGGGTGCGCAGCCCCTCTCCTCAACTATTTAACATACACATCGTTGGAGCTGCGTTTTTTGCTGAACAATCCTAAGCAAAAAAAAGATCAGGACCTGCAAGTTGTTAATTACATCGACTTACTCGGGTAACGCCGTGCCACGTGGTAGCTAATGTGAAATAGAATAATGCATAACACATATTTCATCATATATTGGTATTCCAACGTAATATAATGATGCGCCCGAACTATATTTGATGTGGCGCTAATGTTTTTAACTACTACAATATTGCTGTATCACTATCTTATGTATTATTACATGAACATGTTTTAGTACCAAACTCTCTTAAATAGATTACTACATTAGATATCTATTCTAACAATTTTGTTTTCGATTGGAATATGTTATGGTGTGTGTTATTTGTATCAATTTTTTAAATGTATTTTAACTTGTGTTATTAATAAACTCTTCCAATATAAGTAGCACTATATATGGCTCGTTATCTACTTGCCCCTGTTAGATTTACATTCACCCGCTAAATGAATTAAATAATTCCATCTAAATATGACATTAAAAGTATATAGTATGCTACAAAAGAAAGCAAAGCAATATAAAATAACACAATTCAGAAAATTAATTATCATATCGCTATATACATGGATATATTTATTAGTATTTCAATTATATACATTTATATTATTAAATGAAATTGTATGTTTTTAGTTGTTTCGTGAAATGGTAAGAAAATATCACAGACATATGTGCTTCGTTTCCTAAGAAAATGATCAGCGTTATTACCATAGAATGTACAACTATTAATATAGAGCTTACATTTCGTGAGTAAATATAGAAACTACACACTCATACACGCTGAGTTTAGCCGAACTGAATATTCTAGAAAGACGAAACACGAGAGTGTTGTTCATATAATTTAAATATATGTAATCTCTCCCACAGATTGATCACTCTGATTGAAGACATGTCGGTTTCTACTTTAGTGTTATAAAAACATTGTCCCGTAAAAATAAGTGGATTCTCTTTGGTAGTATTATCGTAAATTACGCAAACATCCAAATAACACCAGTCTTTTTCAGAGTAATATAGTTATTCATTTATTATCAGGAAAATTAGCTCAGAATATCGGTGTGAATATATAAGAAGTAAGTTATTCTCGGGTGTCGACTCTCAAAGTTGCTGCGCAAGCTCGGTATAGCCGCACTTGTGAGCCTGGTAACACGTGTTTATGGATGAGTACATTTATAAAATATGTGCGATCCACGATAGGGGGATACCTATTGTATACGAAATAATGGGTTCTACTAAGGCGCTTCAGAGTATTCCGTAAATAAAGTGAATGCAGCCGGTAAAACATCAGAAAAAATGCGAATAAAGAAATACGACCATAAGTTTAGAAGCGATGTATATAAACGCATTGTATAATCAGGAAGGCTAGCTAAGGAATTGAACGTTGGGTTATATAATAAGTATTTTATATGTCCGGGATATGAATCTAGTGGTGTGTAAGGCAGCTGTGACTTGGTGCACTCTTAGTCTTAAAATGATTTAACCGCTTGTCAGTGGATGAGTGTGTATATGTATATATATATATATATACATAATATATATATATATATATATATATATATATATATATATATATATATATATATATATTATGTATTAATTTTGAATGATATTGGTTCAGATACAATTACTTCCACGTCTAAGTGGGCATCAAATATAACATACAATTCTGTCAAATAAAAATAGAGAAATCATACTGTTGAATAGATGTGATTAATATCGCTATGACAAAAATATATTTCATGAGATGTTGTGTTGGAAATTGCTTGGTCTGAAAGTACATTTCCGTCATAATTTGAATAAAATATATAACGTATCATTTCGCTTGTATGATTAATCGAAAAATATAATTTCATATTTTAATTTAAAAATCATATTGACTGTATTTGACGTTGCTATTTTGTTTCGTTTGATATAGGTTTTCTTTTTTTCCATTTTCATAGCAAGATTTATCTTAGTTGAAACTTAACAGACTTTAATTTCCGTAGTTAACTGATGTGCCTCGATTTGTGCGTAGCTGATTTAAATGAATTGTAAAATAAAATGATTCTCCTAACGAAAGCATTTTTGTCTTTATGGTTGCCTTTAATGCTTATTCTGAAATGATTAACTACATTTAAGTGACATTTTATATTGGCGTCACGTTATTAAGTATTCATAAATTCAAAATTGGCGACGAGTATGCAGTAACATCAAGTAAAATCAATAATAAAGATGCAATTGTGGGAAGTTTAAGCTTGATATACATACATGTGTCTCTCTCTTTTCTCTATCTCTAGCTCTCTCTCTTTCTCTCTCTCTCTCTCTCTATATATATATATATATATATATACATATATATATATAACAATATATATATATATATATATATATATATATATATATATATATATATATATATACATGCCGTATATATTTAATAAGCTATGAATTATAACGTACTTTCAAAAAGCGTATTGTAGCGTAATGGTTAGTTCACTCAGTCACATCCACATTGATCACATATCCGAACCCTGTAATAGTTAGTCACGCTGATGAGCCCAAGTCACGCGAAAACTGGTTTACGGCAATTATTATTTCTATCTATGAGTAAAGAAACAACACAATATATATATGTGTATGTATATATATATATGTAAAAATAAAAATAGAATAAAGGATAAGCAATTCAACAACTAGCAAAAATTTACTCAAAAACTCATTTTGTATAGTTCTCCGCAATATTTCAGTCGTCTATAATACGACCATTCTCAATCGGTTAGTGAACTTTAATTAAAAACGGAAAAGTTTTCAAATTCATACAAAGAATGCGTTTGGAAGAAATAGTCACATGCAACAAACAACAAAGAGGGAGAAAAAAAGCGCTAAATGTTATAAATGAGGAAAAACGTCATAAAATAGAAACATTAGCACAAGAACTTAACAAAGTAGAACCTTCCATTAAGTTTACTTTTGAAAGTGAACAACACAACTCTTTAGCTTTCTTTGACATTCTAATCCTCAAAAAACAATAATAGACTTTCATACCAAGTCCATCGCAAACTAACCACCAAACATGATTACTTACATTATTACTCTGATCACAATAACTATACAAACACAGTATGATTATTGTTATTCTTATCTCAGAGATTTGCGTATTTGCAGCCCTGAACATCTTTCTCAGGAATACAGTGAAATAGAATCCTTTCTCACAACTTTAAAATATCCCAAACATGTCATTCTTTCCGCTAAAAAGAAAGCGATTCAAATACATCTAAAAAATATCAAAAATACTAATACATCTCCTCATACTACACACCAATATTAAGGAATGTTTTCCTTCCTACTAACTCTCATAACACAAATGTGTGTGGATATGTGTATATATATATATGTATCAATATATGGGTTCAAGTTTGTGTATGTGTGTGTGCATATGTGTATGTATGTGTATATTTATGTGTGTATATATATGTGTATACATTTAATATATATATATGTATATGTGTATATATATATATATATATGTATATACAAGTATATTATGTAGATGTGCACGTTTATATGTGTGTATATGTATGTGTAGTGTGTTTATAAACAAATTGTGGGTGTGATGTGGACATGCTTCTGTGTGTATATGATTGTATCCGCACATGTATATTAGTGGATGTAAGTGGGTGTCTTTTTATTCGTCTGTAAGTATGGGTGCACTTATCCTAGTGGGTAGGTATGCTTGTAAATAAGTCCTACCTTATTCTGCTTCTTTATATATTTGCCATTTCCCCATTAATCTATTGTTGTCTCTTTCTTTTTTCTCTCTCTTTCTATTTATTTAATAGTATCTGTTGATTTTCCTGTAATATGCCAACCTCAAAACCCAAACACTTCTGTTGTTTGACATTATGTTATACTTTATAACCTCATCTCGTGTTCCTTAGTATATTGACATTTCCCCTTACCCACTTAAATGTTATGCCCTTAAGTTTATGTTCATGTTCGACCCTGCTTTTTTTAAATTTTCAATTAAAGGGAACATTTAAATATTCTATTTATTTTTCATTTTCTAGTCCCTTTCTTTAACAATTTTGTTTTGATCGGATCTTATTGCATATTACTACTCTACCATATTATTTATATATATATACGTCCGACCAGGAAGTTATTGTTTGCACAACTGCTATCATCTCATATAACCCTTTATTGGACATTATGATATTCAACTCTGAGTGACTCTTCTTTTTATATGATTTTGTTTTTTTCTATCGGATTATTAATTTACATACACCTTAATTACACTTTTCACTGTTATCTACTGCATCGATAGAACGCAGATGTCCCACCTGGATTATTTTTATTCGTGTTTGATCTACTATTTACTACTTGGATTGTTTTTTAATTGACTTTTTCTGAAATTTTTCTTGAAATTGTTTTAAACTTGATCACTTCGATGAACTGCATAAGTGTGTTTCGGTCAATATATTTTATTTTTTATATACTTTTATGTATTTTTCATATATTTTTATAGATGTTCAAAGCTTTATTTGATTACCTGCAGTAATGTGTTTGCGGTAATGGTCTTCTGAGGAGAAGATTTCCTTTGAACACTACAGAAATTAAGACGTAATAAGTCTCCTTGTTATTGAACATTAATAAAAGCTGATTAGTTTCTCATGTTATTATGACATTCAATCTATATATACACACACAGACACACACACATATATATATATATATATATATATATATATATATATATAGGGAGAGAGAGAGAGAGAGAGAGAAAAAGAGAACTAAAGATTGTGACAAAGGTAGAGCATCAGGTTTAAATTAGTGTGTTGATTCTGTGTGTGTGTATTTACGCAGCATGGTGTTATTTAGACACACGTTTTTTAATAGCAGGGAGCGTTTCCGCTTGATAACACATTTTTATTTCATATTCTTTTCAAATAATCCGTTTACTATTTCGATTAAATCGGTGGATGTGAGTCACATTGTTTTCTTTTCCCTTTCACTTTGTTCTTGTTTATTTATTTTCGCGGGTGGTTTCGATTTGATTCATGAGATCATAATCACGATGAGTTTTAACCTGTGTATTTACTATCGAATTTCCCGAGCGGTCAGTAATGTCTGGATTGAGAAATAACATTAACAATAATACATTCATAGCCTTATTGTATAAAAATGCACTCTTATTCACCATTTGCATCCTATATACTTACATCATCGATATGTACTAGCAATTTGAAAAAAAAAGCAATCATCCTCGTCTAAACTTGCTTCTTCAACTAAAAACATATGCTGTAAAAATAAAAAAATATAATATTACGGACATTCTAATTAATAACCTATTTCTAAATTATATTGTAGACGGACGAATAAATAAATGATTAAACACTTTGAAAATAATGATAATAATCAGCGGAAAAGTAGCAACAATATTATACTATTTTTTTTTTAACACCTACACCCGAACATTGCATAGAATGAAAAAGTACGCACGAATTGAAGACATCTATACATACCTTTCATCAGTTGTATTCATACAATAAATTCTATGAATTGCATTGTGCACTTAAAAAATATTTAAATTATTTTATAAACATATTTAAACTTTTTCTAATTAAATGGCATATATATATACATATATATATATATATATGTATATATATACATATATATATATATATGTATATATATATATATATATATGTATATATATATATGTATATATATATATATATATATATATATATATATATATATATATATATATATATATATATATATATATGTGTGTGTGTTTGCGGAGTGTGTGCTGGTGTGTGTGTAAAAATGTATATATATATATATATATGTATATATATATATATATATATATATACATATATATATGTAGGTATAAATAATTTAATATTTATTTATAAATATTATATATATATATCTTCTGTCCGCAATTCGGGAGACGTGCTGGATAGTTTTAGGAGACAGCACACCATTTTGTTATATTTTGTCAGGGTTTACTGAAAGTAAAAAGGATCCTCATGTCAGAGTCTCTGAAAAAAAACTGTACAGAGAGACCGAAGATACGCGAGGGTGGTGTCTAGGAGGCATTCAAGTTCTCTCCAGTAGGCATTAAAATTATGTGTATACTTATTTTTTTAGTGTTTCATTGTTTAATGTTTTATTTTTTTATTTTTTTATTTATTTATTTTTTTTTTTTTTATTATTTTTTATTTATTTATTTATTTATTTTGTTTAATTTATATTTTTTTATTTTTTAACATTTTTTTTAAATTTTATGTTTATTTTCATTTCATGTTTCATTTTTTATTTATTTATTTATTTTTTTTTTTTTTTAAATTTTTTTTTTTTTGTTCATTTATATTTTTTATTTTTTTATTTTTATTTTTATATTCTAAAAATTTTTTTAATTTTATGTTTATTTTTATTTTTTGTTTTATTTTTTATTTTTTATTTTTTATTTTATTTTTTTTTATTTTTTTATTTATTTTTCATTTTTTTAATTTTGTAATTTTGTAATTTTGTAATTTTTTTATTTTTTTAATTTTTAAATTTTTTTATTTTTTATTTTTATTGTTTTATTTTTTATTTTTTATTATTTTTTTATATTTTTATGTTTTTTATATTTATACAATTTTTTTAAATGTTTATTTCTAATTTTTTATTTTTTATTTTTATTTTTATTTTTATTTGTATTTTTTTAATTTCTTACTTTTTTATTTTTTGTTTGTCATTATTTTTTTACATTATTTATTTCTCTTTTTATTTTTTACCTTTCATTTCTGTTTTTTATCAATGTTGGTCTTGTTAATTTCTGGTTCTTTGATCACTCCGGTGATGTCTTTATAATACAATCTGAAATATCCAACAACTGCCACATATAATTATGTTCTCAGTGCACACACACAGTAATCGCATGAGTGGGTATGTGTGTGTATGCATACATGTGAGTATGTGTACATGCGTATATGTAATTTGAACTGAAATAGATTGAAGCAAAAATGAATGGTTTTGATCGCTAAAATATGGATGTTTGCATACATTTTAATATATTTGGTTTCATGCATGTCGGTATCTGTGTGCACATACGCATATGGGTATACGTTGTTTGTGTGTGTATATATAATAGCATTATAGGGTATATTACAGTATACTTGTATCTGTAATGGTATATACATTTGAAATCGTATGGTTTAGGTATGTATTGATATATATTGGTGAGCATAAGTGTGTGTATATGTGTGCATACGTGGGTATGTATAATTGGACTGAAATATATAAGTTTGCATGGGTAAAGGTATTTCGACTGATATTCTATATTGTGGCAAAGGGTATATTTTCATGTCATTTTATTTTTACTTTTATTTTTATTTCGATTTTGATATTTATTTCGTGTGTACGTATACGTTGATAAGTGCACATATTTATGTGCACAGGTGTACTTTATATCTGTGTGTGTATCTGTGTATATATACATACATATATATACATGGGTATATATGTATATATATATATATATATATATATATATATATATGTGAGTGTGTGTGTTGTGTGGGTATATATATATCCATGTATGTGCACTTGTGCGTGTGTATGTTTATGTAAGTACACGTGGTGTGTGTGGTATGTATATCTGACTATGTATATACATGTATACATTTGTCGGTATATTTGCATAGTCTTGTTCTTTTATGTATATTCTAGTTATGTGCTTGTATATATTAATGGGTGTGTACTTTGCATTAGTATAGATGCACATGTATTGATTTGTATTCGTATATATGTATAGGTGTGAACTGTCGGCGCCTGTATATATGTGTGTGTATGCGTGTGTACGTATGTATGTGTACATGTGTATGTGTGTTTGTGTATGTATATATATGTATATACACGTGTACGTGTTCATATTTGTATATATATATGTCAGCGTGTGTCTATGTATATATGTGCATATGTGTACGTATTTTTAGGAACTATTTTAAGGAACTATTTATACTAAAAGTGTATGGGTGGGTGTATGCGTGTATATCTATGTTACGAATATGCTCATGTACGGTGTGCGTATGTGTATATATATATGTATATATATATATATATATATATATATATATATATATATATGTATATATCTATGTATATATGTATGTATGTGTATGTGCGTGTCTGTATGTATGTGCATGTATATATGTGGGTGCGTGTGTATACATGTATCTGTATGTATATGTATATGTATGTATATATATATATATATATGTGGGTGTGTGTATAGATATACGTGTATAGGTGCATATAGCTGTATATGTTGAGTCTGTATAGACGTATGGATGTATGTATTGTATATATATCTAGAATATTCTTATTTCTTTATTTTTTATTGAATATACATCTAGAATATATTCATAAGCACGTATGTATTCTGAATATATGCTTGATTGATAGTGGATCTGTGTAGGTGTCCATGTTTAGATATGTATGTATATCAATGTCCGTTTATTTATGTTTGTTTATTTAGATGTGTTTGGATTTGTTGATATATGTGTGATTCTTGATATATAGATAATATATTTATACTTGAGTGAGTCTGTTAAGCTGGCAAGCGAGAACAATAAAATGAGGACAAGAAAAGGCAATGGAGACGCCATAAAGAGTAATAAAAAAAGGGAGGGGACAACCACTGGCAAAAAAGGTCAACTAGTGAAATAGGTAATCCGATACTAATTCCTAAGAAATAGAAGATGCTAGATCCTCAAAAAGAGTTATTTAGGATAGAAAATTCTTCGAATCCATCTATTCTTGAAAGATTCTTGGTCTGATGAGGTTGACTTTCTTGGAAAAGTGCAACCGAAACATGTATGCACATACGTAACCAATAATGTTTGTATAAATAAAAATGTATACTTATATATATATATATATATATATATATATATATATATATATATATATATGAAGAGAGAGAAGGAGGGAGATAATGATATATATATAGAGAGAGAGAGACAGAGGGAGAGAGAAAGAGAGAGAGGGATGTATACATACGCGATTCATATAAGTTTCTTTTATATTTCTTATATAAATATTAAGCATATGTGTTATAATTTCAAGAGCTGTAATGGATTTGTTTATTGGTACGCAATAATTACGCGTAGCGTTTACCTCTGGTATGATCATCACTGTTCACACACATGTTTATCATCACACTCATGAAGTCCCCATGAAGCGCAACTAATTCTACTTCATCAGTTAATAACAACCATAAAAGGTTGTATATTCTGAGATCGTCTTGGAATGCAATACAAGGCTACTAATGCCAACATTGCTTTCTAAAATATTGGATACATATATGTCCTTATCTGAGTCAAACTATCATATTTGTACTCAAGCCTTATTTACAGCAACATTTTATGATCCAATATAAAATGTTGTCTTAAGAGAAAATAAGTCTTAAACATCACACTTGCGTTTACACTAAGCGAGGGGAGATACTTGATTCCACTCACTTATAATTGATTCTCCATGAAAATTATGACACTTTACATTTCGTGTGACTTTGTCAACTCAACAATTACCTGGCGTACACGTATAAGTAAATGGCTCAAGGATTACGTAAGTAAACAGTCACACGTCCAGCCAGAAAAAAGTCAATTTAAAAAAAATATATATAAAGGAGAAAAGCATTTATTCTATTTTATAACGACATACATTAATTATGCGGAATAAGTCACAGTGCAACGGCAACTATGAATGTTAATAAAAATATAAACCACCTTCGGTTAGCAAAGTCTCTGACAAACAACTTAAGAATATTGCTTTTCTTCCTTCCTGTGCACAATCAATTGTAAACAATGAATACCATTGTTATTTTGAGAAAAAACATTATTATTGTATTTTTTCTTCGGAAAAGATAGAAGAATAACCATCGATTAGTTTGTCTATCTATCTCAAGAAAAGGCTTATTTTAGTGAAGAGATTGTTATTGCGAAGTCTACATATACTTTACAGATGAATAGATCAGTCATCATATTTGCTTAGTTTTAGTTGAATATATCGTTTGATAACCTCTTTAATCGTGTAGATTGTTGTAGGTTAGTTCTCTTTATTTAACTGTAATACGTACTGTTAAAGCTATCACATTTTTATGAAACAATTCTCTGGTGGAAAATGACTGAACCGAGAAGGTGACGTTTTAGAGGGTATAGTAAATATGGAACGTTTGACTCGAACAACAAATAGCTGAATTCCCAGATTGGTAAATCTCATGAAAATATGTTGGAGAGTGTGTGCCGACCGGGAAGTTAAAAGCAAGTGATACAACATGATGATTATACACAGAATAATAAAAAAAGCAGGGATCCATGAACATTCTCAACACTCCATTGAAATCCGTTGGAGAAAAAACTCATTCTTATTCTAATATAACATTACAATTGAGGAAAATGTTTTAAATTGAAAATGCGATTTCAAACAGTGTACACCACTTTGAAATGACATACGACACAATTTTATGGACAACAACATTTTCCAAAGAAAACAAGTGTATATATGAAGGCAATTATCGAACGCAGGATAGCAAGCGATACAAAACTCTCAGATTATCCTACTTTAAATACAGACAATGTAAGTAAGAACAGAGGTTGACAGATGACAGTGTATATATGTACCAAAGATTAATCTATTGACATATACTAATGCCAAAATAAATAATAGATTACAAGCTTGAAAAATAACTTAAAAAGTTGTCTCTAAAAAGCATTTATACTCACCTTCATCCAATAAAATAAATCCAGTTCCGTGAAATAGTCCAGCTAAACACGGAATTCGATATGCGTGTATTGCTAATATACTTTCCGAATTATTTAGTTCTTTTTTGTTGACAGTCAATGAGTTATATTTTAGTATTCTTTCAAAAAGTTTTACGAATGGTGATTATGTTGTTTCAATTACTTTTGCGATATCATATACATTTTAATGATTCACGTTCTAAGTGTAGAATTACTATTATTACTTCAGACTTGCGCAACAAAGAGAATGAAGAACATTATGATGCATTATAAATAATTACTGTAAACATAGAGATGTGTACGTTAGTCTATTGTTAGGTAGCTAGTGAGTGTCATTTTTTACGAATGGTATTTATTGAGGTAATATATACATTTGCGAAATAGTTATCAGTAGAACCAAGATAATAAGCGTTAACACAAATTCTGAAATTCTACGTAGATGAGTATTGAAGTTGGTATTTTAAACAAAGTTATATATGTACTCATAAATAACAAGATAAAGGTATTTTATGACTGGTGTATTGAAAGTAGAATTTTCTGGTGAAATTTTAGTATAGTACTGGTTTATTAATACCTATTTTTATTTACGTAAATCAGTTAGAGTTGATAGGACACACAATGTCAGCTCTCAATATATTTGCATTTTTATTGTTTGGATTATTTTCTTCTTTCTGCTCTTCCCTAACAAACACTAACACGTCGTTCTCAGTACGCGTAATTGCCCGAATTCAAGTGTCACCTTATTAATAAATGATGGTGCTCACGACACACACGAACAACGTTAACTGCAGGACACCTAAGAAAAGTTGTTTGCTTTGAGCAAAAACGAAACTTTTTATTCAGCCTTTACGCGTATGTTGCATAATCACAAGGGTCACCTGGAAATCAAATCGTACCAGGTGCGTTACTGTGCGCAGACACTGTTTTCTTTCAGCGGGTGTATACTTTTTCTTGGTTGCTAGTCTATTGGTATTTCTGCACCGTCACCACAATACTCCCAACACTCATGATCACAAACGTGGCATGCCGGAGGTGATGATTTTTTTATTTCGGGTGCTCCTTTGGGAAAGCGTGGCTTCTTCGGAGACGAAATCTTCCATTTCTGCCCCGCGCCATTATTTGACTCGGTCTTTGTTTGGTCGTCACGTGTTTAAGTCTCTGCCCTTATCTCTGATAACTATGAACTGTCAGAATATTTATCTGGCGAGAGATCACTGTAGCCGGACAACATGTCCTTCACATGTAGGAGCATTCCATCCACCAGGACAGACTGTGGAATTATGTTTTCCAATACCCGTCTTCGGCACATTCCGTAGTGTACCGAATGCCCAGTGCCTTCAGAACCACGCCATCTCCAACTTGGTAAAGGGTTGTGTTCAGGACCTAATGGCGGTGGCATATCATTAAACAATTTCAACCGCCCAACCGCTGTTACTCTGAAGCGGATGCATACTAATTTATATCGAATTGCCTCGAATATTAAGTGGAATTATGGTGCAAATATCACTTTGTAAATCTTTGAAGTATCTGGTTAGTAAAATAAGGATACACGTTAATGTTATAATCGTTTACACACGTGTAGTAGTTATTAATAGAACACACCAATACACGCTGCTAATACCCATCACCCTTTTGCAGTATTTTAACACACATCTCATGAATATAGTTGAGTTCCATCATACATCATGATGAAGAACTAATATATAATAGGAATGTGTTGTTGATAATACTATCACGATTGCTAGTACTACTATTAGTACTACTACCACTACGTATGATATGAAATATTTATAGTAACAATATTAACTCGTTAAATAGGAAATATTTATTTTATAATCCACTTTAATTAACAACACTCCATCTTTTATCTTAGTTTATTTATTTAGAATAATTTCTTGATATGCTATGACTGCAGCAACATACATGAATGGATTTCCTTTCAATGATACCCACTCATGGTTTATCAATGTCTTAATACTGATGTGTTTTTATCTAATAAAGTACATAATGCTAATTACCAAACTAAGTAAAAACAACTAAGAAAAAACGAAGAAAAATTGGCTGGTAAAAAAAGTGTAATATATGTCATGATATAAATACCCTATATCTTATTTATAACACTACTTGAAATCTATCGAACATTTTAAAATACAACATTTTAATAATTGAGTGTATGCATGTCAAGCTTAAAAGTATCATTTTTTGTTTTGTAAAATCAAGGGAGGCGCGAGGGAACTCTATCCCTTAATAGACTACAATAATGGTCTATGCTGGAAATCTCATTCCTTTGATCAACCATAACTCAACAACCAATACACCAATATAGGTTCTATAAGTTTGAGGAATTCCAGCATCATTCGTCAAAGCAACCCAGAGATCCAGAAAGTTCAATCATGAAATAATGTTACCTGTTTGTACGCACGTGTGTACGTACGTGTGTGCCACCCTGTATCTTATCAACTATTTGATGCATTGAACTGATTTTTGGCAGAGATAGAGGTTCAAGGGTCTAGTTGACAGCATTTTAATTTCAGTTTACCATATAACTTACCTTTCCAGAAAATCCCCAAAAACCTTAAAAATGACCATTGTATTGAGGCATAGCCTTTACAAAAGTAGTCGCATTCCATGATAAATGTCAGTATACTGAAATCATATGCCCTTAAGATAAAAATTCATATACACTAAATGTACAAAAGCAAGGAAATTCCTAATGTCTTACACTTTTACTGTAATTAAGGGTATGCGAACGCAACAGGGCTATGTATTTTACTGGTAGAATGTTTCTTCTGCGCATCTCACAAACATACATTCATGCATTAAGATTGATACTGTAGTGATGTGATACTGTTACGGTTTGGTTGATATGTAGTCATACCCTTTAGTAATGACAATAAAAGTGTAAACATTTTGGAATTTCATTCCTTTTGTACATTTAGTGTATATGAATTTTCATCTTAACCCTATTAAAGGCATATGATTTCAGTATACTGGCATTTATCATGGACTATCTAGAGTCTAATTAGATATAATATAATATGTACATGTGACTCGATGATACGTGTCAACAATATGAGATTTACTTAAGTACATATTTGAAAAAAAACTGGAACAGCACAGAAACGCCCAAAATGAGTGACTCATGCTAAAAAGACATATCCAAATTTCAGTATTATCTAGCCGTAGTGATGGATCTTGATAATTCAGTTCATGTGTGATCTGCGAAGAATATGGTTCTTAAATACAACTCAATATCAAACAGAATGAATTATAATATTCGTAGTTATGTGTAAGTTAATTCAACATGTGTATCCACGCGCTTGCGAACAATAAACATTTCTCACTGACGGAATTGGTGTCATCAATGTGTAAAATAATTGCAATCGCTTCTGCACTACGGTTTGGTCTTTTAAATCTAAATCGACCTTCCAATGGCAACAATGGACACTCACAACATGTAAAACATAATATGTTTAAATGTATATATTATTTTAGTTATTACGTCATTGAAGTTAATACATAAATATCTTACTTATTAATACCTATAATTGAATGAAATAGACCCAACATACTAGTCTGCATGATATATACATATATATATATATATATATATATATATATATATATATATATATATATATCGATGAAAAAGTAAGTGTACAGTAAACAACTTATGATATCTAAAATGATATTACAGTTAACGTTCATTCTTGTAAGCTAACAAGTTTAACAATTTCAAAAGATTAGTTGACACACTTGCAAATTATTTTTTTCCAATGAAGTAACGTGTTTTAAATATAGTTTTCAAAATGCAAACAGTTCAAAGACTATATATATATATATATATATATATATATATATATATATATATATATATATATATGTATATATATATAAATACATGAATATATACACAAATGCATCCCTGTCCCTATCACCTCCTCCCTCGCTCATTATATCACTAACCTTACCCCGCCCTTCTCTCTCCATCGGCCGAAGCCAACGTGTATCATATTTCTATAATTAAAAAGTACTCTCTCGTTTGCCCAGTTGTCCGACTTACCCCCGCTTCACCACGATCGTTGGTATATATATATATATATATATATATATATATATATATATATATATATATATATATATATGTGTTTGTGTATGTGTATTGGCATATGTCTGTCTTAGGAAACAATGGAACCCTCTACCTAAGTCTTTTCGTTTCCTAATTGCAGAGTCTGCTGTAACTGTGTAGGTTTTTTCGTGATCGGCAGCGTCTGTCGCAGTTTTCACAGATGTTGGTGGTATGTTTTTTCGTGAGGTCTGTTACAGTTTTCCGCCGCCTGTCCTTCATTTCTCCTTCCACTGATACTAGTTTCTTCTTCAAACTGTTGGCAAAATAACTTTACAGATTTTATCGTGCGGTTGCGATCTTCATCCAGTGACTCTCAGTCTATTTGCTCGATGGCATCTGCCTCCATATCTCTCTTTCAACAATATTTGTAGCGTAAAAACGGTATTCTTGCAAGCGCCCCTTTAATAATAGCATTTCAAATCTTCTTATCGCCTAGTCGCCTAGGTGTCGTACGGTGAGCAGAGCGAGCATGCTCGGGATGTCTGCCCGGTCAAGAACCGTATTGTTTCAAATGTCGTCCTGACAGGTGATACCATGGCTTCTCGTAGGTGGCGCAAGTAGACCCAGGTATGTATGTTCTTTTGGCGGGAGAAAATGGCTTAAGAATGACTGCCGTAATGCAGTCTGGGTAAACCTGGTGTAAAGGATATATATATATATATATATATATATATATATATATATATATATATATATATATAAAGTATACATTTTTATTTATACAAAAATTATTGGTTACATATGTGCATACACGTTTCGGTTGCACTTTTCCAAGAAAGTCAACCTCATCAGACCAAACATTTCAGAGAAATTAAATTCTTGGTCTGATGAGGTTGATTTTCTGGGAAAAGTGCAACCGAAACATGTATGCACATATGTAACCAATGATGTTTGTATAAATAAACAATTATACTTATAAACAGATCTACTTTTTATTGAGCACTTTTTATAAACACTTGAGTTTCTACGGTTTTACATTTATAGAAACTAATACAATACATATACGATACTGTATATATATATATATATATATATATATATATATATATATATATATATATATATATATATACATCTTCTTGATTAATTTAGCTGTTAAGATATATGTGCATGTATTTATGCATCAGTACTACTTCATGCAGAGGCATGCACCAGTGTATACAAGTGTATTTATGTGCGTGGGTGGTGTATATAAATACACACCCATCTATATATATATATATATATATATATATATATATATATATATATATATATATATATATATATATATTATAATATAAAATGAAGTAATAAAATAAGGTGTCAATCAAATGTTATTAGAATTCAAAGTTCATGCAAAGCATCCTTAAGTCCTTAGCTCATGAGTTTTCAAAGATAATTCTTCTCTTCAGAGGACCATTACCGCAGTTATACTACTACAGGCAATAAAATTACGCTTTGAAAATATATAAAATTATATACACAAATACATAAAAATACATAACATCAAACATATCAATCCAAAAACATACTTTTGTTGAATCCATACAGTCCATCCAGGTCATACAAGTTGAGAAGCATAATCAGGAAGGACATTACTCCAAGATACAAACAGCAGTCCAAATACGTCAAATTGAAGGGGCCGGCAAAGTTATCCAGTCGCGAAATGTGTCCATATTCAATGTTAATGATAAATAAATCAATCAAAATAATACAAAAAGTCCAATCAAAGTTCCCATATCCCGACAAGGGCAACCCAAGTCAAATCCAAGTTCGTTGTTTAATTAGAAAACCCGTTAAATCCGAATTGAGCAAAATAAGACTGAATCCCATCACATCTAGCCAGAAGAGCGAAAAATATATAAGTGATCTTCTCTCCCCTGCCATTCAACCAGACATGACGAATCCCTAACGAACAGAAGGCGATATTAAATTGTCTAAATCTCAGAAGGACTTCAACGGGCCTAAAATTATGTCTGTGTTGCATCCTGTTTGACGGGCTCAAGAAAGACAGCAACATACAACCCCGCCATCCATCCCACCCAAATTAGGTCTTCCCTGTCTGGGTCAGTAAGCATATTCTATGTCAAAGGGGAAGGACGCTTATATCTTTTGTTGGATTGCTTCATATATATATATATATATATATATATATATATATATATATATATATATATATATATATATATATGCGTGTTTTCATATATATGTTTCTAGGTATATGTACGCATCAAGCGTATCAGTGGAGTCAGATTGCCGTTGGAATTATATCAGTGCATTTTCGTATTTGCAACCGTAAATATTTTTGTCAGTCCTCTCGTCATATTATGTGTGAGTGTGTGTGTGTGTCTTTACATAGCACCAGATCAACATTGCCCAAAATAATGAAATTCTAATTGAGGGTAATATTTTACAACTCTGCTACATTTCTGCATGGACATTGCCTAACAATAGTACAAAACCAATTTAAAAAAAAAAACGTTGTAACTTATTACATTACTTTGCTTTCTTGAAAATAGCATATTTATTTAGTTAAATAAATCAAATATCGGATTTAATGAAGACATACTAAAGAAAAAGGTTGAAATTTCGAACCAATCACAGACATGCACACCCGCACACACACACACACATACACACACACACATATATATATATATAGATATATAAAGTGGTATTTCTTTCCATTCCTTTTATATATATATATGTATATATATATATTAAAATATATATATATATATATATATATATAAATATATAAATATATATATATATATAAATATATATATATAAATATATATATATATATATATACACGTGTGTGTGCGTGCGTGTGTATATACAGAAATAGATTTATGTTTTTTGCGGTTTTAGAATCGAGTAATTCTATTCATATATTTTTTCAATCCCTCATCGATAATGTTTTGATCGTTTTTATTGATTTTCATTTCGAGACACTGAAATCGAATTATCCAGCGACTAAATATCACATGACTGACTCAGAAGCGATTGATATCTGTTCGGCTGTAAAATACGCAGACATCGAGATATTTTTTATACTTTTGACAAAATAGAATCAGGACTTCATCTCCACAGAACATATAACTTGAAGAAAACACATGGAGTTTTAGGAAAAAAAGCATCTTCTGACAGTTCATATGTCTTTTTCTAGTTAGATGTAATTTAGTATTAAGTGAGCACATTTTACTTCTTACTCTTAGCTAGATATGTGCTTCTCTTAACGAACTTACTCTATGTTGATTCAATAAAGCACCCTTACTATCTCTGTTAAATAAAGAAAAGGTGACTATATTTTAAGCGTTGTCATCTTTATCACATACATGGCTTTATACACATTACACACAGAGTGTTGGCTATACTTCTATATAAGAATTATCTATAATAAAGTGGCATGTATATAGCACTACTACTATTACTATTCCAACTATTAAAAAAACAAATATAAAACAGGGTATTACACTTATTTCTAGATACAAATAACTATTAAAGAAGACCATTAAACTTCCCTATCAATCGCAGAAAGCTTTAAAACTTAAGGAGTCATTGCGATTGCCTCAGCTTTGAACACTCTGAACTTACTTTCGATGTTTTTCATCAAAAATAATATCTAGTGTCGCCTTCAATTGATACAATAGGTTAATCGTTGTTATATACACGATTAATCGCTTTCCAAATTCAAACAGACACTACACACACAGCTGTAGCATACAAATCAATATATACTTGGCATTGCTTAGCGAGACTACTATTTCAATTGTTTCAAACCAAGTAATTGCCACAAATAGAAATCTACCTTTACCCTGTCTCCTCACATCCTGCAAATGTGTTACATACAACACAGACCCTTGATACTCATGAGTTCTTTAGAATTAGAAACATGCTACTGAACATATGCAATACTTTTATTTCAAATCATCACTAATAGACCTGAGGTGATACAATCAGCATCTGATACAGCTACACTATTTTTAAAGATATTTACATCAGAGTCTACACTTTGTAATTACGCCTATTCACTCCAGAGTGTCTCTTTTTAAAGAATATACTGAAAGCAAAATCAATATATACAGGGTGACCAAAAAAAACGGGCTTCCGTGTACACTTTATATGATATCTCCTTTATGTATTCACCGATTGCCCTTATTTTACAGGACATGGCAGAATAAACGACCGTAAGTAGACCAAGACCTCAGTGGAGGCTGGGACAAATAATACACTGTGTTATATTTTACTACAAGACAGGCTCGTTTAAGAAAACCCAGGACAGTTTCATGCATCAGTTCGAATGTGAAAAGGCTCCATCCAAAAGCAGAATTCAGAACTGGGTGGACCACTTCGAGAAGTATGGGACCGTGGAGAATCTAAAGACTGCCAGTGAGAACCGTCCAAGCCACTCGGCACGTCCCAAGAAGCGGACAGCCGAACTGGTCGAAAGTGTGAGAGAGTCTCTCCAGGAGAGTCCGAAACGCTCTGTCCGTAAGCAAAGTCAGTCCCTCGGTATCTCCCGTGAGACTTGCAGGAGAGTGCTGGTGCACGATATCAGGGCTTACCCATATATAATACAGACGCTGCAGACCCTTACAGCCTCAGACAAGAAGCAGAGGAGCGCTATAGCAGTCAAGATGCTCGATGAGATCTCAGATGAAGCCCACTTCCATCTTGACGGAAAGGCGAACTCCAAGACAAATGACTTCTGGGGGTCCTCCACACACAATGAAGTAGCCACCAAGCTCCTGCACTCCCTTAAGTGCACGGTGTGGGCTGCAATCTCGGTCAGATGCATCATCGGACTAATCTTCATCGAGCGGTATGTGGAGGTCCTCAAAACCTTAAAGAGTGAGCTCCAGACCCTCTACCCATCGCTCATGAGCAAGTTCTGGTTCCAGCAAGACGGAGCCAGTTCTCACACCTCAAACCTGTCCCGAGATTGGCTGAAAGAGAACTTCGGAGGCCGAGTGATCAGTCTCAAGACTAATCTTGAGTGGCCACCCGATAGCCCAAACCTAAGCCCCCATATGTATTCATTTGGGGCTATCTTAAGGACAGAGTGTACGCAGGGAACCCCAGAACCATCACGGAACTCAAGGAAGCCATCAGGAAGGAGATGAGAGCCATTCCCAATGCAATCTGTAAGAACGTCATGGACAACTTCGTACTTCGCCTTAAGAAATGCACGGAGCTAAATGGAGGCTATCTAGAACACATACTGTAGAACGGAGAAAAAAGGCCAAAACCCTAGTATTTTGATGTGATGTTTTGAATATAATAAACTTGTTATGACCAACACTTCATTTCATTCGGACGAAACACTAAGAAACGAGGCCTTATTAGAGTTGGGGCCCGTTTTTGGGGGTCACCCTGTATGCCTGGTGCGTTACCAAACCTATAATCAATTCTGATGCAAGAAAATAATCCCAAAACACTAAAACAATTGGTCGACTTAATCTACTGTCTGAACATGATTCTAGCTATTCAACTTTTGCTTAAAAATAAAATGCGTTTTACCTCCGTTAAATATTTCGTCGATTTCACATATAGTTATCTATGTACGGTGTTAATGTGTGTGTGTAATCAAAGAATTTCGATAGATTCTGTCGCAAATGTTTTGTTCACGTTTACTAAATATTAATCATCTGAAAGGTAATTCTCAGCTATCAAATACTTTCTTTTGAAAACGGCTGAACTGTGATGTGTGTATGGGAATACACTTAAACCACACCCTATCAATGGCGGCGCCTTTTAATTAACTATTCTAAAACTAAATAATAACAGGACGTGTGTAGAACTTGCTTCGTCTTCACATAACAAGCTAGCAGTGTTTAGTTTGTGTTTTTATTCTAATCGAATAATAATAATTATTATATATATATATATATATATATATATATATATATATATATATATATATATATATATATATATATATATGGGAAGAGAAGGATGAAGGTAATCCGACGTGATGGTAAAATGAAAAAGGAAAACCAAAAACTGGATGTTTTTTATGTGTACATCAACGTTTCGTCTTTATTTATAAGATTTCATCAGGATGATGATATAGGGAAAAGATATAATGCAAGCACAGATACATGTAGGGTAGACATGTTGGGAAGAAAAATAAAATAAAATGAAAAATAATGGCAGCGTCTTGCTGGACGTCCGTACTTGTTAGAGAATGAAAATGAGTGGGAGAAAAAGGGGAAGGGTGGAGGGAGCAAGGACTACTGTGGCTGGCGATGAGAGAAAGAGGTGGGGGATGAGCAGGGGTAAAATGGATGGCAGAGAGAGATTGGAGGAAAAGGGGGAGGGGGTGTTTGACCAGATGGCTGTGGTCGAGATTGAAGGGGAAGAGTGAGTTGGAATGTTTGTGTGTGGGGGGGTGTATGCAGGGAAAATGGGGATGGGTAGAGAGGGAGGGGGGGGGCTGTGATTTTGGTGGATGGGCGAAAGTTATGGTCTTAGAGAGCGTTTGGAGAAAATGAGGGAATTTAAGAAGAGGTATGGGAGAAAATAGATGAGAGGGGGAAGAGGGAGGATTTGTCGTGATAGGGTGTGAAATATTTGAAATATTTGGAAAATGATAGCAATGAGTGAGGGATTGGAGTGGGTGGGGGAGGGGGTGATTGAAAGGGTGGGTGAGGAATATTTGAAATATTTGGAACATGAGAAAGTTTATTTGGACTGTAGTATTAAAAATGTGAGGGAAAAAAAGTGAGGAAAAAAAAAAAAAAAAAAAAAGAGAAGATTCAGGGAGAAGAAGGAAGGGTGTGGGTGAATGGAAGAGTGTCATAAGGTTAGAGATGAAAATAAAAGTTAGCCATGATCAGGCAAAAGACTTTGTTCTGTGAGGATGATCTTGCTTATTAAGGGTGATAGGTTAAAGAAACCATTTCGCTGCTTGATGGTAGTGGAGGATGTGATGAGGGCAGTTTCCAATAATCTTCGCCGACATTTGTTGTGGATGTGTTTAGTGATTTTGGCTTGTTCAAATTTGAATGCATGACCATATTCTAGAGCATGGGAGAAAAGTGCACTAAGAGGGTTGTTGTTTTTTATGTCCCTTTTATGTTCATTTAATCGTTTCTTTAATTCACGTTGTGTTTCTCCCACGTAGAATTGATGGCAATCATTGCAAGGGACAGTGTATAAGCCGGCATGGGATGTGGGTGTTTTGTGGAAATGTCTAGATGTGTTTAAAGTTTGTTTTATGGATTGAGAAGTGGTTTGTACTATTGGAATGCCTAGTTTGTTGAGCGTGTTGCATATGGATCTGTTATTGGAATGCGTGGGTAGGAGGAGGGGTCTGTCTATGAGAGAGGTGTTAGGGGTTTGATTTTTTTGTGTGGTGTTTCTGGAGAATATTTGGAAGGCTTTTTTCTTGGCATTTAATATGAAATGTGTGGGGTATTGCAATGTTTTTAGGGAATTAAAAATGTATTTTATTTCTTCATCTATGTGTGGGGGGCTACATATTCTAAGGGCGCGTAGGAAGAAGCCTATAATTATACCTGTTTTGATCTTGTTATGATGGTGGGAGTAGAAATGTATGTAGTCATTTTTGTGAGTGTTTTTGCGGTGTACCTTAAATTCTAGTTTATTGTTGGACTTAATTATAAGAGTATCAAGGAAGGGAATAGAGCCGTTTATTTCAGTCTCTTATAAATAAAGACGAAACGTTGATGTACACATAAAAAACATCCAGTTTTTGGTTTTCCTTTTTCATTTTACCATATATATATATATATATATATATATATATATATATATATATATATATATATATATATTATTAAACGTAACCGACAATTTTTGTCTGGTTATTTTAGTATTGATGCCTTCAATTTTCTGGATTAAAATCTTAATCTCGGAAGAAAATTGGCTGATGAAACTGCCGTACTGTACATGTAAAGACCTAGAGTGAGATTTATAATTAATTATGGCGGGAAAATTTAAATATGAAACTATATTTATTAGGTATTAATACCTAATAAATATAATTTCATATTTAAAGTACTCTGGACCAACCTGTCCATTACGGCAGTTTCATCAGCCAATTTTATTCCGAGATTAAGATTTTGATCCGGAAAATTGAAGGGATCAATACTAAAATAACCAGACAAAAATTGTCCGTTATTTTTAATAATACGTGTCTTAAAAAAAAAATGCTTCCTCGATATACACACACACACACACACACATATATATATATATATATATATATATATATATTTTTATTTTTAAATACAGATTTTAATCAGACATGGACCAGTGGTTTCTGACAAGAAACGGGTTGAATTCCCGATTCACGTCGTCTTCAGCATTGTCTGAAATAGTAAATGATGGAATTTCTTCAAAAAACATCCAACTGTTATGAAACGCTGTGTACACCGAATTTTGAAATGGAGAGCCGACGGAAACGCTTAGGACAGAAAAGCCGTTAAAAGATTCTATATTTAGAAGTAAAGCAAGAAAGAAAGAAAGAAAGAAAGAAAAGAGTGGAAAAATAAAAAAATTAAATTTATAATAATAAAATATTACTTATATATTTATATATATTATTTTCATATATATATATATGTAGAAAAATAATTAATTAAGGTACGCAACTCTAATTAATTAAATAATCTAAAAAAAGGGGAGGTAACTATTTATCATTATATAAAATGTATATATATGTTTTTATGAATTACGATCATTTCAATTAATAATTCTCAATTCAAAGTATAAACATAAATATAGATAAATATATAAATAAAAAATATAAATATAGATAAATATATAAATACATAAATAAAAAAACCAATATATACATAAAAAATCAATCAATATATAATTAAAATATCAATATATAAATGAAAAATCAATATATAAATAAATCAATATATAGATAACAAATATAAATAAAAATTCTATATAAATAATAAAATATATATAAATAATAAAATATATATAAATAAAAAATCAATATATAAATAAAAAATCTCTATATAGAAAAAATATAAAAAAATATAAAAAAATAAAAAAATCAATATATAAATGAAAAATTCAATATATAAATATAATCATAATATGTAAATAAAGAATCAAAAGTCAAAATGTAAATAAAAATATAAATAAAAATATAAATATATAAAAATATAAAGATATAAAAATATAAATAAAAAAAAATATATAAATAAAAAAATATATAAATATAAATATATAATATATATAAAAATAATAAATAAATAAAAATAAAAATAAATGTAAATATAAAAATCGAAATATAAATAAATCAATATATAAATAAATAAAAATCATATAAAAAAATCATATAAAAATTCAAAAATCAAAATATAAATAAAAAATCAATATATAAAAAAATCAATATATAAAAAAATTCATATGTAAATAAGAATTCAAAATTCATATATAGATAAAAAAATGTATATATATAGATAAAAAAATATATATACATATACATAAATAAAAAATCAATATATAAATATATATAAAAAGTAAATATATAACCATAAATAATCAATCAATATATATATAAATAAATAAATATATAAATAAAAAATCAAAAATAAATAAATATACACATACACATGTACACTTACACACATGCATACGCACACACTCACATACTTATATGCATATGCATACATATACATATATATATATATATATATATACATTATATACACACTCACACACACACAAACACATGCATGTGTAAATAAAAAATTAAAAAATTATCAATATATAAATATAAATAAAAAAATTAAAAGATCAATATATAAATAAAAATCAATATATAAAATAAAAATCAATATATAAAATTCATATATAAATAATAAATAAATAAATAAATAAAGATTTGAGAAATAAAATTTAAAAATTAAAAATTAAAAAATATTAAAAAATATATAAAAATAATATATAAAAAAATATAATATATATAAAAAATAATATATAAAAAAATAATAATAAATAAAAATAATATATAAAAAAATAATATATAAAAAAATAATAATATATAAAAAAATATAAAGATATAAAACAATTATTATATTAAAAAAATGTAAAAATATAAAAAAATATAAAAAAGTAAAAATTTAAATAAGAAAGAGGGAAAAATGAGAAAGGAAAAAGGGTTGTGATCAGGTTCGTAGAACGAGAAGTCTGCAGTGGAAGTGTGTAAGTGTCTGAAAAATGTATGTAGGGTTCTAGGAAGGCTTAAGTCACTCGATCCATCCAATAGATAAGGAGTGCTTGTTTACGATGTATACAGCCCTTAAAAACCTCATCGCGTACATTTAAACATCTGGTGTTTGGGTTCATGATGGCCTTAAAAATATGGAACTTCTCAGCATTACACAAATGGCAAACATTAGATATAGGTGAATAAATGGGTTTTCTCTCTATGATTTTCCAATTTATAGAAAAGGGAGTTCCTTCTTCTTTTAGTTCCCAAATTCGTTTAGCCAACGATGTGTTTGCGCGATCTTTGTATCTAAAGGAATATAGGTGTGAATAATACCTTTGTTTAAAGGAACCTTGTGTCATGCTGTAGTATACATCTGTACTGTTATCAGTTTGACTCGTAACCGCAGCTTTGTATACAACTGAGTCAACTTTACAATTTCCCTCGAGGGGGCAAGAATTTTTATTTTGGCATGAGCATCCGGTGTCGACTGCCGTGCTTTGTTCTTTGGTGATGTAACTCCTTATAGGCCGCATGGTTGAGTAGCTGACCTTGATGGTGTTTTTATTGAAAAACTTATGTAAACTGTTTGTTGGAGGGAAATGTTTGTTTAATAATGAGAGAAAAATATGACCTACTCTTGATTTTGTTCTGCTGGAGAAGGGTGGCGAAAACCAGATAATCGATCTCCTCCTTTTGCGGTTGTTGTTCTGTGGAATATTCTGGTTTGGGATGTATGAGATTCCATCGTGGAATCCGCTGTCGCGGAGGGCTTTATTATAATATGGAGCGGCCTGTGTGAAAACTTCATAATTGGAGGAGAGGTTTGAAATTCTAAGGCTTATATTTTTAGTAAGGTTTTTGAGGATTGATGGTGGATGGCATGAGCTTTTATGGATATATTGGAGTGATTCATTCGGTTTATGGTAGGGTTTGTGAGTGTTATTTTCGAGGTTAAGAGTAGAATCGAGGAAATCTATTTGGTTTAAATTAGTAGTGATAGTGATTTTAAAGCCTAAACTTTTGAAGGTTTGAATGAGGTCTTTCCTAAATTTATCTAGTATTTGTCCGTTTTTATTGTGTGAAAGGCAGACCCCGTCATCTCGGTATAATCATTTGTGGCTGATTGAATTGTAGAGAATGTTTAGTACAAATAACCAAACAAATTATAAAAGTGTTTATGTTGTCGTGTGAATCTGTTATGCTATACTGTTCTATGAATTTAGTGACTTTTGTATGTAAATATCTACCAGAATCGAGGGGAAAATATGAATATGTGTAGATGTATTCTTTTGCTTTAGAACCTGCCAACCAACGATGACAAATCTTATGCTGAAACCGTACATATGTTGTGTATATGATCAGTTAATAGATGAATTTGTTTTTTTAGAAATATAGCCTGTCAACGGTATATCAGTTGATCTAAGGAACGGGGTACTAACAAGTGTAACAACTGAATAGAATCTATTCGTGTAAGATAGTTATTACATTCTTTTTTAGTGTTTAACTGATTGGATTTAAAACGTTGAAAGGAAAATGAGTATTACATATATTTGAAAAACTACTCTTTTCTCACTACAAGGCTTTTTTACGGATAATACATTCGCATATTCTTTGGCACATTTCAGTTTTTTTATCGAGTCTTGTTTAAGCTCACAATAAAATGAAACGTATATATATATATATATATATATATATATATATATATATATATATATATATATATATATATATAAAGAGAGAGAGAGAGAGAGAGGTCAATATATAGCGGAATGGATACCCAACAAACATAACACCCTACACAAGGCCACATAGAAAATATCTACAGCGAGCTATCTCTAATACCAGCCTCCTAAGAATACCACACTTTAGCGATAGTGTAACTTCGGCCATTTTCAAAGCCATCCGCAAAGAACACCTGGACATTCATCTTACACACTCCGGACC
>OY744526.1:144194007-144199007 GCA_963556195.1 Sepiola atlantica
ATCCTTGGAATTTATTAAAATATTGACGTGTCGATAAAATGACGGTTTGTGTATTAGTCTGTTTACAGCGAAATGTGCCTACCCAGAAGTTATTGGCATATATTATTTATATATATATATATATATATATATATATATATTTGGTTTTTTCACTTAGAAAAAAGATTATTCAGTGAAGGCCAGGATTATTCCAATAAAAACAAGCTCGATGATACTCTATTACAGGGTACAGAGCACTTATATGTGATTATTTCAAAGCTTACTAAATCATTCCGTTCAGGAGCTTAATCAACACCACACAGTATGTTTTCATTCAAGGATTATTAATTTATCATTTTTCAAATTAAATAGTTTTTTACCTACACGTGTTCACTACCAAGCAGGTACTTGCTTGGCAGATCATCAGGGAAAATTACGCACCTTTAATAAGAGTTACAACAACCGGTAATACACACTGTGGTGTTGCTTTTCTTGAGGTCACTAAAGAAGGGAAGACAAAAATAAGTAAGATAGAGAATAAAAAATATATATATGAAAAAAGGGTGTATTCTCGCTCATTTTTATTGTTTTACTGGAGTGCATTTGGGACAAATTATATATTTTTGTTTTTTATTATTTGTCATATATAATATTTTAATATATATTTCTTTATATATATTTGTATATATATTTTTTCTCCTCTATCTTACTTCCATGGGCTGTGCTATGATGAACTTGCTGCTCTGGTGCGTCCACGACGCAAATTCGCTAGAGCAACCAGGCAATCTACCAAATCCCATCCATTCACTGTGGAGGCTCCCAGATGCCGAAGAGCTTTCTACTCGAACAGCTTCTTTTCACGTGCTGCTCGGGTTAAAAGCTCCCTCCGTGCTCACTGTTTTCCTGATGGTACTGACATACAGTAATATAAAACTAATGTAAACAGACATCTCGCTGCACAGTTCCCAATTAAGGTCCCCACCACTAAAAACAAATCTCAACTTTTTCTCAGTAGCCACTTACGACTGCAGTGGTTGTCTGGATTGCTTGAAGTAAACTTTGTTAAATAAATAAAAAACGGTTCAGAGGAAGAATGGAAGGTAGTGGGGAGTGTGGCGATTACATTATGGAATTGCAGAGTATTCTAAAACACTGTGAAATTGTAGATGTATATTTTACATTGTGACTTAGAAGGCAATACAATGCAGAGGTGTGACGGATAGACACAAGTTGGAGCAAATAAGACATATAATTGTGGAACAAATGGAATAGTTTCACCCCTAATACAATGTGTACACACACACACCCACACACACACACACACATATATATATATATATATATATATATATATATATATATATATATATACATACATATATATATATATATTTATACATAAAATATATATATATATATTTATTATTATTATTTGTTTTTCTTTTCACAAACACATATATATCTATATATACACAAACACACACACACACACGCACATATATATATATATATATATATATATATATATATATATATATATATATATATATATATATATATATATATGGGAAATGAAAACAGAAAAAACAAGAAATATTTTTTTTATATATCTATCAACGGTTCGTCTTTATTGTAAGACTTACTCAGGATTATAATTTTAAGAAAAAAATGTCATGCAAGTGTATCAAACTATTGGGTTGGCATAATGGGTTGATGAGGAAAAGTAGTAGCCGTGGCTATTAAAAGCGCTGGACAGGGTTCGGGCTGCGAGAAGTCAGTCAGTAGCAGAGAGTGAAATTTATATTTATACCCCTTCACTTTTTCACTGCTACTTTAATGTTCCCACTCAAAAGTGGAAACATTATAGTAGCAGTGAAAAAGTGAAGGGGTGAGAGTGTTAGTGAATTTGCCTTAGGGTGGGAGAGAGGAGAGGAAGGGGCATAGGTGTTTGTCATGGTGAGGTGTGGTATGGATTTTGATGGGCTAATGAAAGATGAGAAGAGGTGGAAACTCTTTGTCTTTAGTACGTAGGTGATATAATATCCACACACCGGACATCCCTATGCGCCACATAGTATCAAGCAAACGTAGTACCGCACACAAAATCGCACGGACCATAACTAACATAATTACCCCACTAATGGGCACAATCAGACTCTCCCACATCAAAAACTCAGGTTACCTCGTTAACACAATAAAAAAAACATCAACGTAGAAAAGAAAAGCATAGATGGCCTAGCTGTAGCATCGCTTTACACAAATGCCCCAATTACAAAAATCTCTAAACGTACTCCACACACATCTAAGGAAAATCAAAACCGACTTACGATTTCATCCCAACACTTTAATTGAAATAATGAGACGCATTACTGACGTAACATATTTCCAATTTAACGACGAATTCTACAAACACAAATTTGGACTTCCTATGCCCAATTCTCTAAGCGGTGTATTAGCCTGCCTCTTCTTAGAATTCTTTGACGCCGGCCCTTTCACATTTAGTGTCCCTGATAACATCGAATACTTTAGATACATTAATGCTTTTCTTATTTTTCACCCCGTAAATATACAAATTAATAACCTCAAAGACAAACTTAACACAGTGGAAGCCTTCATTAAATTCACACATGAAACAACTCAATACCAGACCTATACACTCTCATAATAAAGTCCAACAACAAAATAGCATTCAAAGTACACCGCAAAAACACTCCCAAACACGACTACATACACGGCTACTCTCACCACAATAGCAAGATAAAACCAGGTATACTTATAGTTTTTTTCCTACGCGCTCTTAGAATCTGCAGTCCTCAATACATTGATGAAGAAATACAACACATCATTAATTTCTTAAAACAACTGCAATACCTCACACATGTTATACGAAATGTTAAGAAGGAAACCTTTCAAATATTTTCCAAAAAAACACACAAAAACAGCATACACCAAACACCTCTCTCATAGACATACCCCTTCTCTTACCCACACATTCCAATAACACCTCCATCTCCAACACACTTAACAAAATAGGTCTTCCAACAGTACACACCCAATCACAAACCATAACACAAACATTAAACACAGCAAGACATTTTTAAAAAATATACATCCTATGCCGTCTTATATACTGCCCCATGTAACAACTGTCATCAAATTGACGTGGCGAAAACGCAACATGAATTGAAAATAAAATGAGCGAACACAAAAGGGACATCACAAAATAACTCTCTCGGTTCACTTTTTCCCATGTATTAGAGCACGATCATGCTTTGAAATTTGAACAGGCTAACATCACCAAACACATTCATAACAAAGCTCGGCGGAGACTTCTGGAAACAGCACTTATACCAGCCACCAACATCATCAGAAGACGAAATGGTTTCTACAATCTATCCCCCTTTATAAGCAACATTATCCTTACCGAACAAAAACTTAACCTTGATCATGGCTTACCACTCTACTCTTCGTTCTCACTTGTACTTATATACAAGTCGACGCATACACACTCACGTACTAACATTTCTTCACATACATGTTCACTCACCACAAAACTAAACCACTTAACCAGAAATAACAGTCTTCCCAATAAAAGCAATCTATCCTCACAAATATTTAAATATTTACACCCCTTTGACCCTCAATTAAATCTCAAACCATCAACACAGCCTGAACAAAACTATATTATACCTATTTCTCGCCAACAGTAATATCATGTTTCTCCGTCTGTTTCCTTTTCATTTCCTTTATTGTCATGTTCACAGCACAGTTCAACACATTCTTTATAACTCACTTATATTTACACTTTCCTGACATAGCCAGCTGTCCAATACCCCTACCCTCCAAAAAGGTCACACATGACCACAACAACATCTTCCCTCTCCCCCACACCCATCTCCTTCATTTGACTACCTCTTTCATACTTTTACCTACCCACCCGGCTTACTTTATAATTATCTTCATTTTTTCAAATCTTGTTTCTATAACTAGTAAACCACCTACATACTAAAGCCACACCCCTCCCTCTTATTTCCCCAGCCACAGAAAATATATGCCCACCCACATCATGACAAAAACATATGCCCTCTCATCTCCTCTCTCCCACCCTAACGCAAATTCCCTAACACTCTAACCTCTCACCTTTTTCACTGCTACCTTTATGTACCCACTCAAAGCTTTCCATATTCATTTCACTCTTTGTTACTGACTGACTTCTCGCAGCCCGAACCTTGATCCAGCGCTCTTAGTAGCCACTGCTATTACTTTTCCTCATCAATAGTTCGATATAGTTTCATGAACTTTTTCTTAACTATCCTACAGACTTTCAATGAGGATTTAGCAATCATTCTTTAGTCAGTAATAAATTCATAATTCTGATTGAGACGAACTTTGAATTTATTTTAAATAAAAAGGGTCAAGCAGTAATTAGTTTTTCTTTCAACTATTAAACACATTACACCATTAACTACTTTATCAAACTTTAGTTTATGATAGTATAGATAGAGTAGAATAGCATAGATAGTAAAACATAGTATAGACTAGAATAACTACTGTATAATGATATAGATATAGTAGGGTAGTATAGATTGTAAAGAACAGTACATGAATTATAGAATACTATACATAGTATAGGATCGTATTGATATTGTAAAATAGTATACCTAGCATAAATAGTATAGATAGAAAAGGATAGTGTAGACAGTATAGAATACTATTAATAGGCAATCATAATATAGGTAGAATATAATAGTATGCATAGTATAGAATAGGATATATAGTTAAACATAACGTAGACAGTATAGAATACTATGAATATACACTCATAATATAGGCAGAATATAATAGGGCACATAGTATAGAATAGTATAGATGACATAAAATAGTATATCATAGTATATATTGGATAGTATATATGGTATAGAATATTACTATACATATAATAGTGTTCTATTGGTAGAATACAATTATATAGATTGTAAAGAATAATATTAGGAACACATAATCCTATAGAATAGTTAAGT
>OY744526.1:144201507-144319007 GCA_963556195.1 Sepiola atlantica
CTTCCATATGCCTTGCCCTAGACACGGTGATTCTTAACAAATCACCGCCGCTACGGCCATGGGCAGTGTGCGATGTCGGCAACGACACTCGTGCACGTCCAGGCTATGCGACCTTTTATTTAATATAACCATGACTTTCCTATTTTCCTTTACCAATTATTAAAAAAACCAGTTCCAAACACCAATTGTCATGCTGCAAAGAAAGCCGGGTGTTTCTACCTGCCTAATATATGTGTCACACCTGCCAGTATATCATGTGGCTACTCATTATGTATCGAGTATTGTTGTAACATATAGGTTGGTGGCAGCACCACTTGTCTATATCTTCCTTTTTGCCTCTCTCTGTATATCTATCTTGGGCAGGAAAAACAAAGAGTATCTAACATGATATGTTCAGCACTATTTACAAAAGGCCAGTGGCTGTACCATTACCGCGATTGTTCTTCCCTGCGCTTGGTTTAAAATCCCATCAATTAACTTAATACATTTTTTACATTTCGACAAAATAAAAACTTACGTTGAAAATCAAACCCAACGCTAAACATGCCGACCCATTAACTGTGCCAATCGTCAGAGCCGAAAATGTTTTATTTGTATAGTTTATGTGTACATGTAACTAGATGGGGGTTACCTTAACCGTACCAACCTGCAGACATTTAAATTAAATTAATACAAACATATAAGAGTCCATATAGAAGCCATTACTCTCAATCAAAACTACCTTCCTTGATGATTCCTATAATGGCTCATTTGTTTAACATGTATTTAATAGTTAACTAACTGGGGCATTTATAAAGTATTTAAACATGAAACTCTGACAATTTGTTTGAATTATTACATATTAAATACGTAAATTTTAGATGTCTAATCGTCTCAGCTGTAATTCCACAATTTTAACCTTTTTACACTTTCTGAATTATATATAATTTTCTATAAATATCCGTTTAAACACGGGGACATTCCCCCCAACATCCGAACTGTTTACTTACTGACTTGAAACGCTACTGTGTTTTGCTTATTGTAACCCTACTCCAACTCCTAAGTCAAGCCTGCCCATGTTTGGCATCAGTTGGCGACTTACTAGAGATGAGCAGTAACTAAACACTCTGTAACCCTACCATTCTCCCGTAATCAGTTATATTTCAATCCACTTACCTAAAACCCTTTAACAACTCCACTTATCTCCCCTTCTTCCCCCCCCACTTTTTCTAATAGCGTCGTCTACAAACAGAAAATCATTTTCACTTCTTGGATTCGATCGAAATTACTACTGAAATTCCCGACTGCTTACGGATAGTATACACATTTTAAAAGTATTTTAATTCTCGATCCACGGAAGTATTTAAAAATGGCCATAATTCTCTAAATTACACCCGAATAATGCCCCCCCCCCGGCAATGAAACACGGGAGGCTCTGTGTAGCTTGATTGCCATATATATTTGTATTGCTTACTACCTAGCTCTACTTACGTATCGATCACTGTTGAAGTAAATACTGAAAACTGACACATAAAAATTATATCCCCTTATAATATTTTAAGTTGATACATGAAGTACTAATATATATATATATATATATATATATATATATATATATATATATAAGTAAACATATGCTCCCTTCGGTCGTTTATTTTCACGCGGCTGAACTGATGATATCATGATAAACAAACTAAACACAGTGGCCTTAAAGGAAGAACATATGATTGAGAGCACTGGCGTAGCTGGGGGGAGTGGGTGAGGGGGGCGGGCCGCCCCCGGCGGCACACCTGAGGGGGCGGCATTTTGAGAGGGTAAAAATAGAAAGTAGAGAAAAAAATTATAAAAAACAAAAGTTAACAAAAAATATGAAATTTTATACTATAATTTTATATAATAATAAATTTAAATGAGAACATTTGAAAACCTGAAAATGTTATGAAATGATAAAATCATTTTTATTTACTTTTTTGTCGTTGTTGTTAAAGTCCGAATTTTCGCCAAATAACATGGATGTATCAAGGAGAGAATAGTCCGATGTAGTTTTCTTTTCTTTGTCTTCATAATGTTATTATTAAGAGGGCGAGCCCTCCGAAGAGAAAAAACGTCTTGTATCGGTGCTTTTTTAAATCCGTGTGTGTAATCGCTCGGTTTTCAGAAATTTTTTGTTGTTAATAACGTTTCAACTCTTTTAAAAATAGTTTTGATATATTTTAAACAAATGTATTTATGAATGGCAAATAAGGCTATAAATTTATTTTTTGTGAGAGAACTGTCGCAAGGCATCAAGTCGGTTGAAAATTTACAAACAGATTTTTCGCGCCATTAATTATTTCTGGAGATATACTCAGTGACCGGCTGACCTAACAGGATAGGGCCAAGCCTAGGCTTCGGCCAAGCACCAAAAAAACAAAATGACCTCAGAAAGATTTCATACTTAAAGGGGAACTTTCATATAAATTTTTATCGAATAGGTGCGAAAAGAAAGTTGGATATTTGGGTGTATATACACCGACATCAAAGAGGAAATAACATTAGATGCGAAAGTTTGAATTCATTAATTTTATTACTGTCCAAACGTTTGTTTTTGTAGCATACTTTTTATAACTCCTTGTAAACTTTACAATTGCTAGCTGGGGGATCGGACAAAATCACCCCGGGCAACCCCCACCATCTACTTAAAACAAAAGGAAAAAAGATAAAATCTCAAATGAATAAAAAATATTAAAAATCAGTTTTCATATTTTAATTTTAATTTAATTGAATTTAGGAAAATTAGATACCGTAGAACTAATTTTCGCAAGGTATGAAAATTAAGAATAATGTTAACTTTATAATAATGGACCAGTTTTCCTACCTAGCAAAAAATTTTCCATGGACGAATCATCCATGGGCGAATTATCCATGGACGAATTTTCCGGGCACCCAAATACCGGGGGGGGCGGCAAATTTTACTACCGCCCCGGGCGGCAAAAGGTCTAGCTACGCCACTGATTGAGAGGATTATATTATGACAAACGAATCCCCACATGCTTACACACAAAGAAAGTGTTTATACCTGAGAGTACGATTACAGGATGGATAGTACAGTAGCCCTCACACAAACACATAACTTATTATAAAAACATGGTACCGTGACGAACGTACATATAGTTGATCGCCTCTTCTTTAATAAAGTATTTACTGCCTGGGATGAATGTATCGTAACCAATGAATACATAATTCACAGTTAAAATAAGTATACCTTGTGTTTAGGTTAACATTGGTACGACATGAGTAAACAACTGTAGCATTTATACATTTAGATAAAATTAAATCACTGGCTAGTCTCATTGTACACGTTATATGCCTAAATAAAATTAGGTCGGAAATATAGTCACAATCGTTATTAAATAGAGAAATACGCTTGTTAAAGAAGACAAATAACTTCCTTTCGTATTTGTTTTGGGTAGCAACAATTACTTTAGACACTTAAATTATCCTTCTTCGTTAGCTAGCATCTTCCTCGACTTGTTAAGATGGCGGCTATATATAATTGACGTTAGTTTCATTTCGATGTTTTACGTGTACAGTTAACGGGGGAATAACCCACAAATAGTTAAGTTGTATTTATTTTTCCTAAAACATGGATTACGCTTGAATAATAGGAGCGGGCTATGAGTAATGTCGAAACCTATGCCACTCTAAATAATTATCGTGACAGAAACATTACACCCCAAAATAAAAAAATATATATTTCAGAGTTCAGTTTGAGTCGCATAAATAGAACAAATATAAGAGAAAAAAGCTGACATAGCTAAGTTAATTTATTATTTATTTATTAGAGGAAGATGAATGTTGATACCATTATTTATTAAGATGTTAAGATATAAGAAAAGAAACTTACAATTGAAACAGAATATTACATTTTATTCGTTTGCATTTTAAGTGAAATACCTTCATTTTATTTTAGACTATGTATATTTAAAATCTGTATGGTAAAATGTTGGACTGTTACGAGGGAATATTGTATTGGAGGGCAATCTTATGACAACAGAACATACACCGTTAAAATATATTCTGATCAAATCTGTTTTTACAAATCATTTACAAATACCTGTTAAGGAAAACGTTACTTTTTAAGTGTTATTTTCGTTTTGAAACAATACCAAAATTAAGTATCCGTTTTCAAAACTTAGGAAAAATTAACGTTTTACTTATGTCGAAGGACTATACCGGGTTGGAAAATTTAAATCGAAAAACGGGAGTGAAACAATTTTATAACATATATAAATATATTTTAATTAATAATAATAATAATAATAATAATAATAATAATAATAATAATAATAATAATAATAATAATAATAATTAAAATAATAATAATAATAATAATAATAATAATAATAATACTATCGATGAAATACTGAGGTATCTAACAGAGAATTTAGCAATACTAATCAGAAATGTATATTACAGGATAATCATTTATTAGAAACTTAAAAAAATAAGCAAATGAGCCATATCGAAATGTGTTCGAAAGAAAACGAAAAAGAGCATTATACTGTATTCAAGAAGTATCACGTGTTATTAGTATTAAATAACGGTCATCTATATTACTGTTTAAATAGTTAAATGAATAGAACTAACTTTCCCATTTATTCATATATATATATATATGTATATATATATATGTATATATATATGTATATATATATATATATGTATATATATATATGTATGTGTGTGTATATATATGTATATGCATATATATATATATATATATATATATATATATATATAAGGTTATTGGCGACATGTTTGAGGCACGATTTAAAGTGTATTTAAGTGCACTATTTCGAAAATAAACAATATATATATGTATATATATATGTGTCTACATATTAAAATTTCATGTATTCGCATACAATTTTATATATATATATATATTATATCCATATATATATATATATGTATACATTAAAAAAACATATACATATACATATTTATATATATATATATATTTATATATAAATACATATATATATATATATTTATATACATAATTATAAAAAGAAAAACTATACACACATGAAGGTTGTACACATAATAACTTATTTCGACCCCTTTAATTAGGTCTCCTCAGATGTATAGACAACCACGTCAAAAAAAACAAATAATGAGAGAAATTGATCGTCTTAAAAAGATAAATTCACTTTTTTTATTGGTCTATGTAAAAAGGAGGTAAATGTTAAAATAATCGAGGAGGGGTGACAGAAGTAAGATTAATTTTTTAATATATGCAGAAATATAAAAATATAAAAAATATATATAAAAGAATTCTTTTTTGCTATTTAAACAAATAAATCATCTCATTTAAAATTTCGAATGTGAGCTTTATGGGTAAAAATATATGATGAAATATTCGAGCGTTCACGATTAAAAACTACGTTTAATTATTTACGATTAAAAATTAAAAGACGAAAATGTAAGACGAAGATTTCGGTTTAGATTAGAACATATTAAAAATTTAAGTTGTATAACGTCAAGATTCGAGATGATTTACACTAGAGGCACTAATTAAAATAAAAAGCAATCACATTATCACAGACATCTACCACCCACCCACAGACACAACACAATATATCCATTCCAAAAGACATCACCCAAAAGCTGCCTAAAATATATACCCTACTCCATAGAACGAAAAATACGTACTAACGTCAGTGGAAAATCCCTCCGAATTGTCAGACTGGAGTACTTAGGAAAACGTTAACAAAAAGAGGGTACCCCCTACAAATAATACATAAATGTATAAAACTAGCAGAAACATACAATTAGAACAATTACCTACCCGATAAAACGAGACAGAAAAGATAGTGGCATACACCATTACACACTACAAAAATAATACATACCTATTCACAGAAATAACAATACACCAAACTCTACTTAAGTAAAACAACAAACTAAACAACATATTTAAAACAACGAAAACAATAAAAAGCAAACGCCAACCAAAATACCTCAAGCAAAGTTTAACCTCATCCAAACTCAACAAACACATGATACCCGGGGTCACAAAATGCAGCAAGGAAATATGTAGGGCATGTGACATATTAATAGAGGCGAACTCATAGACATTCAAAGACCCAACACAACCATTCACAATAAAAAAGAGATTAACTGCACTTCCAAATCATGGTCTATATACTAGAATGCACAACATGCAATACCTCGTACATAGGCACCACCAAAACAGTTAATAATAGCGTAGCTTTACATCAAAGCAACATTAAAATCAAAGAAAACCGTAAATTATTCGTCTCGCACTCATGCAGCGGATGAAAAAATAGAAATAATTCCAATGTTACAAAGCCAAAATTACACATACTTATGATATAAGAAAACAAAAAACACTTTATGTTTAAGTTCAACCCAGCATTGAACAGATCGCAACTCCAACAACCCACCATACAGCCAACACACATCTACATACATATGACGGTGGGGTGAACACATATATGGACGAGGCTCACGCACATGAATTATGGGTGACATGCGAGCGAGTGAGTAGGTGCATGTGTACGCATGTATGCATACACACATTGGCATTTACTTCTATATATCCGCCTATCCATCTATCTATCTTTCTGTATCGATCAATCTAGCCATACACCAATGTATGTGTATATACAGATAAGTGTATATATGTGTGGGTGTGTGTATGTAAGTGTGGGTGCCGCTCACTTATGTACAACATTAAGAACTTACCGCACACACGCACACACACTAACAAGCACAAAATACAACACGGCCATAAAAAATATAATAGATTTCAAAAGAAAACCCTTAAATACTTCTATAAATGAAGATACCCGCTAAAATTAAGGTCACCATCACACGTACTTAAAAAAACACACTACTTTGACTCAGAGAAGCAAACAATAAAAATAATAAAAATAAAAATATAAAAAATATAAAACACACATACACAACCTGCTCACCCACACCTGAGCATTAACGCCAAACAATAACATATTTTCTCAAATGAACCAACACTCTTTTAAATCGAGAGACATTTTTTTCACATGAGTTTATATACCTGATGAGAGCGCAGAACGCTCGAAAGGCGTTAAAAAATTATAACTTTTAAAATTGTAAAATGATAAAATAGAAAAATGATAAATAAATGTCAGGAAACACTTGTTATAAATGTTGCTAGCCTTACTCATTTACATATATAATTTCCTTTGTTAATACCGCACTGATACTGCACTACCCTCTTTTATATATATATATATATATATATATATATACATATATATATATATATATATAATGTGTGTGTGAGAGTTAACACAAGTCATATGCGGTTCCACAGGTATGTAAGCAACCGCTTTTATATCTGTATTTTACGTTTCCTTTATTCCGTTCTGAATGTGAATTTAATTAGGAAATATTCTTCTTCATCGTGGTCTATTTTTTGTATATTTTGTGCCCGTTGTGTTGATGGTATCTGTTTCAATTCGAGAAAGTATTTCACGCACCCAATTTGAAAGACACCCGCGGATTACGACGAGCTGTGAGTCTGCATGAGAAACGCATCACGTGCACAGAATTGCTTTTAACAGTTCCAATTAATTAGGTGCAGCTTTTCGTTGAAAAACCAACTAAATAATGCATTCGATTTTCACACCTGCCGAAAATCTGATAATCACTTCTTGGGGAAGAACTCCGAAATCTATACACGCATGTTTCCTTCTTTCTCTGTCTAGATTAGAATAAGTTTTGCTTTTCTTTTATACGTAGGGGTAACTTTAAAACTGGCAGTGAGTGTCTTCTCTATTTGTGTGTGCAGATATATATGGGTTGTGTGAGGATCGGTATGTTTGTGCATTCGTCTGTCAAAAACAGTTGTTTCAAATATGCTACATCGATAATTCTTGACTAGTTAAAGGCAGGAACATGATGGATCTATGTTAAATTCTCCATCTCTTCAAAGTAAAACCGTTGGTTGGTGACTATTCTCTACTACACGCAGGTAAAGTGATGACGATTAAGACGTATTGTCCTTTGACCTGTAAACATGTGTTTGAATATGAAACATATATTCACAATGGATTTGTCTCAACAGGTTCTAACGCAACTATCAAACAAGACTATTCAAGTTTATATATTTTTTCGCAAAGAAATACATATACACGTCAATCTAACTGTTCTCTTAGATTGTGTTTTACTCTTAGCGAAATCCACATTTCCAGAAAGTGAACCATAACAAACATATGTTTAGTCTAGAAGAAGTTTACATTAACTCGCTAGACACATATTGATTATATGTACGATTTGAAACTCATATCTTATCAAAGGCCAAAAACAGGTTCACATGCTTCTATGATCAACCAAATGAAACACATGAACCCACATTAATTTCATAGCTGCTCTTAGAGGTATAGAGCAATAATTAAGCATATTAACTATATCTACTAAACTTATAAATTATATATATATATATATATATATATATATATATATATGTATACATGGATATATATATATACACATATATATATATAAGTATATGTATACATGGATATATATATATACATACACACACATATATATATATATATATATACATAGATATGTATATATACACGGATATATATATACACGGATATATATATATATATATATATATATATATATATACATGGGTATACATATATATATATATATATATATATATATATATGTAGATATGTATATATATATATATGTATATATATATATATATATACACGGATATATGTATATATATATATATATGAATATATATATATATATGAATATATATATATATATGAATATATATATATATATGTATACATATATATATACATATATATATACATATATATATATATATTCATATATATATATATATATATATATATTCATATATATATATATATACATATATCCGTGTATATATATATATATCTATAAATACATATATATATATACATATCTATCTATATATATATATGTATACCCATGTATATATATATATATATATATATATCCTAGTATATATATATATATATATCCGTGTATATATACATATCTATGTATATATATATATATTATAATATAAAATGAAGTAATAAAATTAGGTGTCAATCAAATTTTATTAGAATTCAAAGTTCATGCAAAGCATCCTTAAGTCCTTAGCTCATTGCTGTTTGTATCTTGGAGTAATGTCCTTCCTGATTATGCTTCTCAACGTGTATGACTTGGATGGACTGTATGGATTCAACAAAAGTATGTTTTTGGATTGATATGTTTGATGTTATGTATTTTTATGTATTTGTGTATATAATTTTATATATTTTCAAAGCGTAATTTTATTGCCTGTAGTAGTATAACTGCGGTAATGGTCCTCTGAAGAGAAGAATTATCTTTGAAAACTCATGAGCTAAGGACTTAAGGATGCTTTGCATGAACTTTGAATTCTAATAAAATTTGGTTGACACCTTATTTTATTACTTCATTTGATATTATAATATTAATGCTCTATCCAGTATATGGAGCTTCAGTTTTTTATCCGGATGTTTCACTAATTATAAGATATTAGTTGACGCTTATATCTTTTGTTGGATTGCTTCATATATATATATATATATATATATATATATATATATATATATATATATATATATATATATATATATATCCATGTATACATATACTTATATATAGTAAATATATATATATATATATATATATATATATATATATATATATATAAAAAGCTTTTTGGACTATATATTGGGTATTTGATGTGTATGGCTAGGTGTCCTTCCTCTTATCTAATTATCGTTCTGGTACCTCAGGTACTTAAGTTGTTGTTTTTTATTTATTTAGTTTTTTGAAATTTATTTATTGATGTTTTAATGCAACTTTGGTTCCTATATAATTCTATTGTTACCTTCCATATTTCAGAATGTTTCTTGGGTGTATTGTTTAGATAGTATTATTATATGTGTTTCTTTTTTTACTGTAATAATTAATGTTATTGTATATGCACATTACCATATAATACGGTAGTCTTAAAGGTAACATATAATTATTGTTATTTGATTATTATTATTATTTATTTATGTATATATTAGTTGAATTTAAAGCTGAATTATTTCGACACTTGATTATTGGGGAAATGGTAGTATAATCAGTACCATTGCAGAGCCATGAATATTATAGCTGCCCTGTTTTTAAATCTCCGAAACATTTACATTGTAAACAGCTGATGATCCCAGTGTTAATAGTAGACGCGTAAGGTCTCCTGTTTTTGTTTTACTGTAATATACTACACTCCCTTATTCTTATTTATTTATTTATTTTTTTAAATGTTATTTACTTATTTTTATATTCATGAATTTCCCAACGAATGTTACGTCTGCAATATCTTGGATTTAGTTAGTTTCTCTGATAATTAAAACTGCTTTTTACTTTTTGTTTGTCAAAAAAGACGGAAAGCTTATTTATACTATATATATATATATATATATATATATATATACGAATATATACATATATATATATATAAGTATACACATATGTATATATATGGGTATATCTATATACACATGTGTATATATATATATATATATATATATATATATCAATGGATATATATATGTATATATATATACCTGTATATGGATATATATATATGTATATATATATACATACAAATGTATATATATATATATATATATATATATATATATATACAAATGTATATATATATTGATATATATCTATAAATATATATATATATATATGGATATATATATAATAGTCTCCCCCCCCACCCTGAAATTTGTTAAACTAATTGATTGATTCAAGCTAGTTGTATGACTGCGCACTCTGGCCTGCCTTGATAACCCTAATCCCTCTAACTACTCGCGAGCCATTTCCTATCGGTCTTCTCTGTTTTACTCACCTTATCTTATTTTTGACCAATTTAACACCCATCCCTTCTAATCATATTTTTAAACTACTTGGAAGCCTCTTGCAAGCTTCCCTTATAAATCTAATTTAAAATTGTAATTGTTAACCGTTGCCCTGTTACTGCTCACTCACCATTTAAACTATAGATTATAACACTGACACGTGACTTAAGTTTTAAACTGAACTAACTCAATTCCACCCCTTATAACTTATAATCGTAACAAACTGTTTCAAACAATCTATTCTTATCGCTTTAACTGTTCCCCTCTCCTAAATGTGTAATATAACTAAGTAGGACAGGCTCGATCTTTAATACTACTAAACCTATCCCTCAATTTATTTTCTCTTTTCTCCTTCCTCTCTTTTGTCATTTAATTTCTCTTCTAATTATTCATCCAACTCTTAATTTTGGTTTTAAAATATTTTTTTTAATTAACTACTTACTAGTTCCTTTTAATTTTTTATTTTTTAATCACTCACTCTCCCACATACCTCTACTTATTTTACCTTGCTTTTTACTAATCCGTTTAACCCTTTTTAAATTACTAGAAACCCTACCTAGTAACTGCAACTACTTTGCCTATAGTTGCCTACTTGTTGCCTTTGAAATGTTAGAAGTTTACTCATTGGAATTCAATTTTTAGAATCGGCAACCTCTATTTTCTTCGAGTTTACCTCGCCAATCCCTAAATTCATTTTTATACGATTTTCTATACCACTCCTCCCTGCTTCAGATAAATTCCTACCCTCAAAAACCCATCTCTTAACCTTGACCATATCGCCTGCCCATACCCTCAATCCCCCTTTTCACTTTAACCTCCTGCCCCTATCCAACCCTTTTTTTTTCTTTTTTCTTTCTTTCTCTTTCTTCCCAACCCTTGAAGCGGCTATCAAAACAAAACCGAACCTATCGTTCACTCGCGTTTATAACCCCCCCACCCTCCATCTAACCACAAATATTAACCTTTTTGTTTCATTTGGATTTAGACTCTTTTGGACGAGATGTCATTTGCCTTTTCCGGTCCAGGAAGTATTTCAATAATGGCCAATTGTTCTCCTTTCAATTCCTTTTAAGTGCGTTGGATTTACCTATTATTCTGAACACTTTTCTCCACACTGCTCCTACGCAAATAGTTTTGCAAATATATGTTTTCGCGTTCTACAATTAATCGGACTTCCTCTCCACGGAAATTTACCACCCGGAAAAACCGCATATCTTTTTTACGAAACTTTTCTTTTTTCACTGCGTTTTTATAATAACATTTTTCATATTTTTCAAATATTTGAACTTTGTTTTTTTCGAAAGCCAACTTATACATCTGTATTTCTCCTCTGATGATAAGATCTCGATCTTTGAAAAGCTTTGGCTTAAGGAAAGAATAATAAACACTAGTGTATTACTAAATACACCTTGCATTGAACAATTGAAATTTGAAATAAATCTGGACATTCGTCGCATATTTATCACTCTTTTTTCTTCTAGCTCTGGATATATATATATATATATATATATATATATATATATATATATATATATATATATATATATATATATATATATATATATATACATATATATATATATATTTATATACATATATATGGGTATATATATAACTATATATATACATATATATATATATCGGTATATATATGTGTATATCGATATATATATACATATATATATATATATATATACACACATATATATATATATATATATATGTGAGTATATGTCTATATATATATATATATATATATATATATTGATGTATATATATGACATATATTTATTGAATATATATATATATTGATATATATAAATATATATATATATATATATATAAATATATATATGAATATATATATATATATATATATATATGAATATATATATAAAGATATATATATATTTATGTAAATATATATATTTATATATATATTTATATATATGAATATGTATATATCTATAGGTATGTATATATGTAAATATGTATATGTATACATTTATATATTTATATATACATGTATATATATATATACATGTATATATATATATATATATATATATATATATATATATATATATATATATATATATACATATATAAGGAAATGATGCGTTGCTTGGAGCATTGGTAGTAAATAATAAATATGTAGGTGAGAATTCCGACTGAGAAGCGATTCAATGTTGAAAAACCGGAAGGTAGAATCAACAAAAATAAATGACAAGAGAACCTGAATCTCAAATCAATTCATTTATATTTCATCAACATTTAAATATACAGATAGTAAATTGTAAAATTGGTGCGCTTACTGTTAAAAAATTAAAGGCCTGGAATAGTAGAGCCTTTCATCATTCCAAAAGCAACAACCTCTCATTTTTCAAAAAGAACCCAAAACTTTGACTGGCTGTGTCAGTTAAAGACACCCAAGTAGACGCTTCTATTCAAAAATAGGAACACGAGATCCGCAGAAAAAAGACTAGTCCTTCAGAAAATGCAATAGCTGATTAATGTAATAAATTACTAAGATTGATTAATTTAGTTTATCTTAAATAATATTTGGATTTAATGTATGTTGTTATTTTTATGATTATTATTATTATTATTATTATTATTATTATTATTATTATTATTATTATTATGACCATTGTTATTATTATCATTATTATTATTATTATTATTATTATTATTATTATTATTATTATTATTATTATTATTATTATTATTATAATTATATTAGTGTTTTAATTTATCATTTCGTTTTTCTTTGTTATCATGTAATTATTATTTTTTTTAAATTAATGTTTTAATGATAAATATTTAAAATGTAATATTCATGTTAAGTGTTGCAATAGTAAATATAGGTTCGAATAGTCAGGTACATATTAAGGGATATAATTAGGGATCTGCATATAATTGTTAAAGGGGAATAATTATGTAAAGTAAAATAATGCATAGTCCGATGGATAGATATAATTATTCCATCTTAAGCCTATATATGTTACATTATAGTCAACCTAAAGTGTGGGAATAGGAGGGTGTTGGAAGAGAAAGGAAGAGAAAAGGGTGTATATATATTTAAAATTAACATTGATTATTACATAGTGAACGAATTGTTTCCTAGTGAATACAACTAATGAAGTTTCAGTATGTTATATTGGAATAAAGTCTAAATAGTGTGTGTGACTTATTCTATGAATAAGTTGTAACATCTCCCGTTCCCAACGCCTCACTCTGCTGGTCTTAAGGAAAACAACCTAGTGTGTTTACTCTCTGACAAAAGCAAGCCATTCTTCATTATCTCTCAAGAATCTCACAACACTCTCGCCCTTGAACACCTTAACAATATCACCTTATAAACCTCCGCCAATAACACCTCTGCTCCCCAAATACATACCCTTATAAATAATGCTTGGCCCCCCAATTTGTATTATACGGAATCTCCCACTAAAACACAGGCTCAACTTCACCACTAAGACCAGAACCTCATCAAAACACACACAACTAGCAACCACAAACAGACCAGACCCATAGTCTTCGGTACTGAGGGGCTCCTTAATAAGATCTCCAGGCTCCTCTCACAATTACTCACACCCCTACTCCCAACCTTTCCTGTACATGTCAGCAGCTCTAACCAATTTAATGTTTAATAGAGTGAACTTATTTGAACACCAACGGCTACGTCCCAACAATATTTTTTTTTAGCCTTGACCTTGCCTGATATCAACCTCATAACGGACCACATCTCCTCTAATAACCTCGAGTGTTTCGGGATTACCCCCACATATATACACCAACTCCTACACATAATTGTCAACAATACCTTTTTCACATTCCAGCAAAACACATACATACAAATATCTGACTTACCCATGGGCTCCAGTCTGTCTGGCCTTCTATCCATTTATTACATTGAGTAAAACCTCTAAGCACCTGTCATTCCTACATATTCTTCATTAGATACATTGACGATATTCTTATCTTCACATTATCTCGTGATCAAGCCACAACTTTTGTCAACACATTCGATAATACTGATCCCGCATACAGTTCACAATCTTCACCCTTATACTTCAGGTTCACTCTCACTCTTAGATTACAATTTTTGTATCTCTGAGGATAGATCAATACACACAACCTTTTAGAGAAAACCCGCCTGCAGAAAACTATTCACCAACTTTAAATCCGCCTTACCCTTTAAAGCAAACTGAAGTTATGCACACACATAGATCGCTCGTAAACAAAGTAAATGCTCCTCTACTACTGATAAAACTACACCCACTAAGGTATTCCACAAGACACTCTTTACGAACGGATTCAACCTTCTATCATAGCCAACCGCAGTTACACCCAAAAACGCAGACAAACCCCCTATGAACACCTGCTTCCTCAACCGTCCTTACTTTAGCGATAGCATTACATTCGCGATCCGCAAAGCAATACGGAGTGAGAACCGTTTAATCTAACTTACCCACACAGGCACTACCCTTCGACAACACCTGAACGCTGCTCTTTAGCCAATTGCCCTATTCCCAACTCTGGGCTCTGCTATAACACTCAAACAGTTTACAGACTACAATGTGTCAAGTGGCAAAAGTATAACATCGGTATCACTTTTAGGCCGCTGCACCAACGCGTCAAGGCACACTTATACACCCGCATTTCTTATTTCTATATACACATCTTATCATGTTGCACCACACAACACATTATCGATGTCCGTATCCTTGCCTCAGTTAGAAAGATCGGTAATCTTAGGATTTCGGAAGCAATGCTTATCTCTAAACATAGACCTTTTTTAAATAGCAGATCCGAACTTAGTTCGTTCTTCATTCTTTACCCCCACCCCTCTTCCTAGATCATTTCAACGCTACTTACCTTGGGGCATGCTTTATACTCCTTGCACTTTTGTCTCTACCCGATTCAAATGATCTCAACCGCCTATCTACCAAAGCATTCTAAACCTCCACACTCTGACTTTCGTTGTGTGTCCCTGTACCCTTTCATTCCGGCACCCTCCTCTTAACCAACACCCATCTTCCTCTAAGTGTATTTCCTCATATTTCTTGTCGACACTCTACCTCACAACTCCTACAACTTCCAAATCATAGAATAAGTTACCCACACAATTTAGACGTTATTCCCATACATTATATTTACCCTTAATTAGTGTTATTCACTATGCAATAATTCGTTCACTATGTAATAATACATGTGAATTTTAATTATATATCATCCCTTTTCTCTTCCTTTCTCTTCCAACAATCTGCTATTCCCACATTCTAGGTTGAGTATAATGTAACAGATGGAAGCTTAAGATATAATAATTATTTCTATTCATCTGACTATGCATTACTTTATTTTAAATATTTATTTCCCTTTAACAATTGTATGACGATCCCTAATTATCCTCCTTAATCTTTACCGGAATATTCGAACCTATATTTACTAATGAAACACTTAACATCAATATTAAATTGTAAATATTTATCATAAAAAATGAATGATACAAAAATGAATGATACTATAATAATAAAGAAAAAGTAAATGATGAATTAAAAAACAAATATAATAATACTGATAAAAAGAACAAGACAAAATAAATTGAATCCAAATATCATGTAAGATTAACTAAATTAATAAGTCTTAGTAATCTTTTATATTATCAACTATTGCATTTTCTGCAGGACTGCGAATCTCATGGTCCATTTTTTGGATAGCAGCGTCCACTTGGCTCTCTTCAACCGACACAACCAGTCCAACTTTTGTTTTCTTTTGTAAAAAGAGACGTTGTCACTCTTGATATGATGAACACCTCTACTATTCCGGGCCTTTAAATATTTAACAGTAAGCCCACCGATTTTACAATTTACTGTCTTTATATTTAAATATTGAAATATGAATAGAATTGATCTGATATTTATCGTCCCTTGTCATTTATTTTCGTTGATTCTACCTTCCGGTTTTCAACATTGCATTGCTTCTGCCTCGGAATTATCACCTTCATATTTACATGTATATATATATATATATATATATATATGTATATATATATATATATATATATATATATATATATATATATATATATATATATATATATATATATATATATATATAAATTAGCGCCAACCTGCGCATGACATCTACCAGACAAAACTACTAACGTCTTAAAGAACTCGACGTATTTTCGACCCCTTGGGATTAATACCATCAGCAAAATGAGGAGGAAGAAAATGAAAAAAAAACATAGGACAGTCTCGCTTGACAAGGTTGCATTTTACAACGAAGATTCGCGATATAAAATTTAAATAAATGAATTTTTCATTTATACAAATATTGCACGATTGTTTGTTTTCAAAAAATATTTACTACATTCTAATCCGTGCTTCAAAGATATTAACTTCCTTACTTTATAATTGTATATATATATATATATATATATATATATATATATATATATATATATATATATATAAATGCTGATGTTTTTCAATCTACTAAAACTATATTTTAATCAAAATAACTTGAGTCTATTAAATTAAATTATATTACAGTAGTGTATTCTTATAACGTATACATGGTAGACTGCAAATAGCCACACTTTACACATTTATTTTATGAACATTTTCTTAGGAATTACTATGTTTAATATACTGTTGACATGTTTCACTATGATATTCTTACATACACATACTAGTTGTGTTGTCTGATTCCTCTGTTATTCAAACAACAAGACACTGATTGGTCAATTCCACCATTAGTCCTGATTCTGATTCTGACTCTCTTAACAGTGTGCAATATATTATTTGAGTGTTGTTGCTTCGTTTAAATGTTCAGATTACTGTCGAACCCCGCGTAATGTCTGCATAGACTTTTGAAAAACATAAAATACACTGTGGGGGTGTATACTACGCGAGTAGATCTTTCTAAGTAGTTTTTTACAAATGTGTTTCTTGTAATTGATTAACATTTTCGAGACAACAACACCTCTATTTGTCTTTTCACGGAAAGCCGGGCCGTATTAGTGTGTCGTTAATGTTCAAACGCTGTTTAAATTATTGGTGCGATGAAGGTTTGTCGACAGAAAATTAGGCAAACGAAAGATCATACAATTTTAGCAAAGAACGAATATTAAGCATCTATTGATTAATTATTGATTAAGAATACATTTTAGAACCGGTTGTGGATGCGGATATAGTTTAAAGAAGAGAAACTGTTAAACTGATCCCGTGCTCTGAATTCTATGATACATAGTTTATTATTTCTCTAATAATCATCAATACATGTTTACCATAAATGTATTTTTTCACATACATTATTTCATTTAAAAAATGTCCACATCTTTGTAAATACTTAATACTTATGATATTATCATGCTTGTATCCTTTTGTTATTTTGAGCGATTGTCAATTATATATTTTTTCTCGTGGAAAAAAAGTAGTATCATAAAATTGGTTATTAACACTACTGTTACATGCAAACAACTTGACAAAATAGTATTAAAACTGAAATAAAACAACATAAATCTATTTCGCATATAGAATTCACGTGTTGAAAGGTTATGGAGTAGTGTGCCAATCGTGTAATTCTTTGAAGCTTGTGTTATTGTAAAATAACTATCAATAAGTTCTGAATTGGATGAATATATGGCGCTTGATTAATAAAAGTAAGACGATTATATGATGGAATTTTAACAATTTAAACTAATATTTGGATCTGCTTCGCAATATTCAAGCTCTACGATCAATTTGGTCCAATGATTAGTTCACCTAAATATGTAGGTAAGATGGATGTGTTTCCCGGACAAACGTGTGCACTGTATATTCATTGAGGAGAACAAGATAGTTATAAAATGACAAACACCCCATATAATGCACTACGAGATGAACACACACGTAAACATTCCATATAGAGATAGAATACTAAATTGAGGTTTTAATAGGGGCGCATTTTTAAATGAAACAGATAACATTAACTTAGAAACCACAGTGAGTGTCGATAAATCAGTAAAAGGTCAAAAAAGACATACACCTACAGCAATATAACTTCTTCAGTAAATATGTATCAATCGTATTTTAAAGTAGAACGGTGCTTACATCTTTTCTCTTGCTTGTTTAATATTATTAAATAAGAGAAATGAATATATATATATATATATATATATATATATATATATATATATATATATATTGCGTGATCCTCAAACATTTGTTTTGAGTTGTTGATTCACTCTACACCACTTGCTGTGAATACTCGCCGACTTGGTATTTACAAAGTTAATTTCTTCCTTAATTCTAAGCTAATTTCTGGTGGGCAACTGGTAATCCTCTTGATTGCGAATCACTGGCGATATGTAGGTAATATATATATATATATATATATATTAGATTTCTTGAATGTGAGATGATATATATAATTATATATATTATATATATTATATATATTATATATATATATATATATATATATATATATATATAATTATATATATATATATATATATATATATATATATATATATATACGATTTCATTACATTCCGTAACAATTACATACTGATATTAATGAAAAATCAATCGTGTAAAATATGTATTATTTGATATTAGTATTGTTTTTTTTTCTGTGTCTACATGTGTAACATGTAACATTGTTGCCATCTTGGCTATTATAGCCTTGAACTTTTCTATTCCAGATGTGTTTTCCAAAAGAAAGTACGTACAAATGTAGTTATACGACGCATGTCAACAACGTATCCGACCTAAGGTAAAACAAAAGTTTAAATACATGTCGGTGTTGGGGTCCTTACCCCGTTCACAGTAGGCCCCTTGTCTTTACACACACGTCATCAATCGATCCCTCAACTGCCGGACACACCACTTGAATTATTTTGTTAGAATAGTGTTCATCTGTGAACCCGGTTTTTTTTTCGCACCCTAGCAACAACAACTGCACTCGGAGCAGTTTCGGGTGTGCCAGAACGTTGGTAACTGCCCCCGAGTGTGCAGTCATTTTTGCATAATTTTAACTCCTAAATTTGTGTCACACATCGCATCTTCTCCACACACTTGCGGTAGATATCAGCTATATTCTCAAATAGCACTTCAAGAGGAATTTTCGGCAGTGGATGGATCGGTGGGGTCTCAATTGACAAGCACAAGGACCTATTTTGAAGGGGGTTATGACCTCTCCCCCGTAACGTACTCGAAATATTTTTTCGGCTGAGGTCGGATACATTTTAGACATTATTCGTATGTATTTATTAAAGAGGTTGCTTGCACTTTGCCCTAATAATTTCATCTGGTGTTACTCGTGTAATTTATGTGTTTTTCTTGGAAATAGGTGACATAAAACAATATTTAATAAACTGCATACTTCTAATCTAATATGAAATAGGCCCCGTTCAATCTTAGCTGCATATCTCTCACTGAACGGTGTGTTAAAATGGGCTTAAAGATACATTATTGCATGCATATTTTGTGCGGTTGTGTGGATGTGTACATTTCTGTAGGATGTCGGTATACGTGCTTGTTGTGTCTACGTGTATGCATTGCTGGTTAATTGCGTGTTTGCTTAAAAAAATATCGTATCGGAGTAGCAATTAGATAATTTCAGTTGACATATTCAAGAGAAGATTGAAGACATTTACTCACTAATGCAGATAGGTATATATATTTGCAACTTCTAACGTAATATAAGTGAACTCGTATGCTTCGATTCATTAATTCTATTCAATCAAACGTTTGTAATAGGTAACGTATGTTCGGGAAATGAGAATTACCCTGCTACACAATAAGAGCACCCTGATTAGGATAACACACCTACATGTTTCCTTGCAGTGTTTTAAGCTCTACTTGCGATTTATTAGAGAACAGATTTTACAATTTCATCCGCATATGATTCAAGAAACATTAATTTACAAAAAAAATATTATTCATGTAGATGTGAAAACCATGCAAGGCTTTAATATTTTCGTAAATGTTTATATATGAGAACCCATTATTATTGTTTGTTCATGCTTCAGTGTATTTAATATCATCTTTATGATGATTAAATGAACTGCAACGTCGTGCAACGTTTTCATAATTTAGTACGTGTGGAATTTCGCTGCAAAGTAATAGAATTGTTTATAAAACACCAACAAAAAATAAGATGAATATTTATTCATTCGTTAATTTCGCATCGCTAATGTATTTACACAATTCATTAAATCAGCGGCCTTTTTCTTATATTGTTTTTAAATGAAACATCGATCTTTTTCTTTCTCTCTTTCTTTTTATATACATTTATGTATATATATATATATATATATATATATATATATATATATATATATATATATATATATATATATATGTATATATGAATGTATACTAGTGAATGAATGTGAGAGATAATTAGAGCTTCTCCAACCCACACCAACACCGCATGCACATTATGAGTACTGCTATACCAACGTGACTCTGGTGAACGGCGGCTCTTCGGGCCCGCAATACTGAACTCCCACTGACGTGTTCAGACAGAAGGCTAAAGGTGATGTAATTTCTACAGAAACCTTACTAACAGCTCACACGCTGTTAACTCAGTTCGGCAGATGACTGTGTTATACGCTATGCTACCACACACCCTAGGGTTAACGTATGTGTCAAATAGTGTAAGGAGTACATGGGTACTACCGTAAGCTATAGTTAAGGTAACATCTCTAAGGGGTGCTCTATATATCATAATATGTATATATATATATATATATATATATATATATATATATATATATATATATAATTATATAATTACTTTCTTGGTCTTGTAGAAGTGCCTCGTCCGATGTTGTCGACGAATGGTAAAATGTCTGTTTTAAATAGAACTTGATTGCGCATGGTCGCTGTTTGTTATACATTATGAAAGTTCATTTTATAAAGCATCTTTTGAGTGTTTACATAAATATAGAGGCAAAATGACTTCAAAGAACCCATGTATTAGATGCGAATAATTGAATCAAATATCCTTTATGGAGAAAAAAGGTTATACCTTTAATTGTCTAAGCTCTGTCGAAGCGTATTTTATCAAGCGAAATATTAGCTGAAAAAGATCAAGATGAAGAAAATAAAACGGAAGGTATTTTGAAATATTTTGAGAAATGTTTTGAAATATTTTAATTTGTTCTTTTAGTTTAATTACTCGCATCTAATACATGGTTTCTTTGAAGGGAGTTTGCCTCTATATTTATATTAACATTTAAAAGATGCTTTATAAAATGAACTTTCCTTATTTATAACTACCAGCGACCATGCGCAATCAAGTTCTATTTAAAACAGACATGTTCACCATTAGTCCACAACATCGGACGAGAAACTTCTACAAGACCAAGAAAGATATTATGGAAAAAATGTTATACCTTAAATTGTCTAAGCTCTGTCGAAGCTTGGTTTATCAAGCGAAATATTAGCTTAAAAAAATCAAGATGAAGAAAAAAAACTGAAGGTATTTTTGAATCTTTTGAGAAATGTTTTGAAATATTTTTTCTTTTTACTTTTGATTTAATTACTCGTATTTAATACATGGTTTCTTTGAAGGCATTTAGCCTCTATATTTATAAATATATATATATATATATATATATATATATATATAAATATATATATATATATATATAATCGTGGTTTTCAGTACGACATATTGGTTGCTATGTTGCTCTATTCTTAACTGGTTTCTAAGAGTTTTTTAACGGAAAATGGATAAACTCTCGTAGATAGTTAAGTCTCGTATAAACTATATGTGCACACATACAGAAACTGACAAATATTTACATGAGTGTGGTCAATCCGTGAAGAATAATAAAATAAAAGTCCAACTGGCAAACCACAGTGGTTAATCTCTTTCCGCTTCCAATCAGTAATCAATATTTCAGGAAAAATTCTTACTTCACCGTCTCTTCCTTCTTAGCCTCACTCTCCTCTCTCCGAGCTCTTCAAAGCTCAATGAAAAAAGTACTGTGTTTATACTACTTATTGCCCCACCTATGCAAATTGACTGTCAACAAGAGCCATCTAGCTTCCAAATTCTCCAAACAGCAATCTGCAAAGGAGGACAGCTCAAACTCAATGAGGCTACTGATGGTCACACCTCCGATATAAGGCTTACCCTCACATCGATTTTATCGGTGTCTCCAACTAAAGATACAACGTAAAACTCGGCATATGTGCTTTTAAATGACGTTGATTTATTTTATTTCGATTTGAAAAGAATAGCATATGTAAAATGTACATAAAAAGTCGTGTTTTTTTAGATTTAGGGTTCTCAGATATTCCAACTGTTTTGCTAATAACACCAGTTTTATCAACATTTAACTGAACAACCAACGATAGGTTAATTGGAAACTATTCAAATCATCACCCCATAAAAGTTCAACACTTTCGGAAGTAAACCTTTAACAACCTCGAACATGTGAATGATTGTAAACTTATCACTCTACACTTGCTCTATAGCTTGTATCCTCGGATTAGTGTTTAAATTAATATAGTATGCTTCTTCAGTTAACACCTCTAACTTCAGGAGAGAACATCAGCTTAAATGTTAGTCTTTTAAAATAAAAAAAGCAATGTTTTCGCTACAAAATCACCATTGTGAAAACATAGTAAAGCGTGCCGAACATATTCACTCCACCAAAATCATGATTCATTAAATTGAAAAAAAAATGTTAAACAAGCTTTTATTGATAACGAAATCTTAAACAACAAACAAAATTCATGATTCGAACCTTAAAAATACGTCTACAAATAATAATAATATACCCAAACATAACAACTGAAACTATAGTGTAAGAAAATGCAACGAAACTTTAGTAGACAAACACATAAGTAAAAATGTACACGGATACATATCCCCAATTGACAATAACATTAGACTCATTATTATATATAATAAATGTGAATCCACGAATATTGTAGTAAAGACAAATTCTCCCCATCCCATATGACATCACAAAAAAAGTAATTTACTTTATAACTGTAATCCCATGTTAGGGAACGTAACATCCAGTATTATATAAAGCGTATAACTACATAGGTTTTACAATGATTACCCAAACCTGCCGCTTTACCATGCATCTTCTATACTCTAGCTAGATGTACCCACATCCACAAATATATCACAGCCCCCTTTGAGTAAATGTTTAATACAACCTAACAACATAGAATGTTTAACATCAAGTTTCGATAGTCAACGTAATATTCCTCTTCTGCTTATTTGAATTCTAAAGTATTTCCTGTAATGTGCGTGCTTGTGTTTGGCGTCTAATTCACGTGCTATTCAGTACGAATCTGTATTTTCGAATACATTATCCAGCGTGGTGTTTATCCGTGTTGAGTCAGCTGAAGATAACTCTACAAATATATTAAAGTTCAAAATACAAATGAAATATGCATTATATGTGTTATTTTCACACAAAAGAGATCAGTAAAAAAAGGTATGATCAAGCTGAAGCTGTGTTTTAATTTATGTATATATATATATATATATATGTATACATATATGTATATATATATATACATATATATATACATATGTGTATATGTATGTATATATGTATGTATATATATATATATATATATATATATATATATATATATATATATATATATATATAGTACGGTATGAACATATGTTGATATATATTCAACATATATCAAATGAATAATAATAATACAATGCTGGCTAATAAACTTCAATTGAAATTAGATGTTCACTATAAACGTCATAAGTCTAGCCCAGATTTACTTATACTATTCCGAAACAAAATCAATGCACACATACAGAAACACACAGATTGTCATTTCGTGTGAAAGACAATTAATTGTTTTGAAATATTTTGACACGCATTAATATAGATGTAGCTAAGAGATCTATACAATTTTACTAGCAGTATCATTATGTGTTTTAATCAAATGTATGTGATTTGCAAGTCATGGGCGCGATGAATATGATCCCAAATATCTATTGTGTGTTATTTAACTTCCATTTGCTAATGTTTACCAATAGGAAAAATGCAATGGAATAGATGTTTATTATTTTCTTGTTATTGTAAACTAGATATGCTATGTTCGAGAAATGAATGTGGATATGCATCTCTTTTTATACATTTTTAAATTAGGTAGGGGTAACACTTACACGTACACCCACACACACATTATATATATATGTATATATATATATATATTATATATATATATATTATATATATATATATATTATATGTATATGTATATAATTTATATATATATTGTATATATATATATTATATATATATATATTTATATATATATGTTATATATATACATATATATTATATATATATTATATATATATATTTATGTATATATTTTATATATATACATATGTATATATATATATATCTTACATATATACATATATATATATATAAAGTTTATATATATATATATATATATATTTATATATATATATATATATATATATATATATATGTATATATACATATATATATGGGTATATGTATATGTATATACATATATATATATATATATATATATATATATATATATATGTGTGGGGGTGGGGGTGTGGGCTTATTTTTATTTATAAAGAACTTGTACACAATCCGTAACACTGGTAAAATATGTTATCGATCTCCATCTGTTTAAAATTGGGATCTTATCAGGCAGAATGAAATGTCTACCCTTTCCTCAGATAATATTGGGGAAGACATACATCGGGGAAAAATAAATAAAAGAAGCAAGAATATGTAGAAGTTAAAATATAATATAAATTAACATAAAACAAAATAAAATATACCTGTTCAGGAAAGAGAAAAAAGAGAATATAGGTTCGGGAGAGGGAAATGGAGCAAAGAGAACACTCCTACCTAATGTCGAGTCATGTCAAGAAGACACAAGTATTTGTATTATTACTATCGATATTATTATTACTATTATTATCATTGTTATTATCATTATTATTATTATTATTATTATTATTATTATTATTATTATTATTATTATTATTATTATTATTATCATTATAAGTTACAGTTACAGATAAACCCCATTAAAAAAAAAAAACTAACACGATTAGATATGAATGTTTTCAAACCTAACAGCCACCGCTAACCTATATCTAAAATTGTGTATTCCTGCCTCTACTGAACTAGTATTTACATAAACAAAAGAATACATTGATTTAGCTTTAGCATATTATGATTCTGCTCGGCTAATAAAAAGGGGCGCTCGTGTTTGTCTGTGACGATGTGACAGTAAACCGCATCGCTTTTTCTGTGGAACTGATATTACGAGAAAATATATAAAACGACAACGTGAGGGAAATATGTTGATATTTAAAGACTGATGCATTGGCTCAAACAGGTCTTCTTCATTGCAAAATAAAAGGGGGACTGTACCTCTATGAAAAGCTTATAGCTGATATGGAAACTCTTTATTCGTGACCAAAAACTGTTGGTTGGTCGCACACATTGTGGCATTTAGGGTAAAATATCTTACATTCTTCGTGAATACTACAATTCACCTCCGACATATGATAAAGAAGCACAAACACGAGCAATTCTGAAAACGGCGAAACTCATCAAAGGTTTATTTCACTTACAGCTGACTACCCCCAGCTGGCAAGGCATGATGACCCAGATGCATAATGAATGCGAATATATAGGGCGTTACTGGATAGCTGAAGACTCACGGAGATAATTGGAGACAGTATATGGTGAAAATTCCGGCGTACATATAATGAGCTGAAATGCAGGTCAACAGGAATTTCGCGGTCCCATGCTGGTAGATAAGTGTCTCACACGTCAGATATTTTCTAAAATCTAAGAGGATTAACCTGGTTTACAGTACACACTAGAGGAAATTGAGCGGCTGAACATGCTGATGGAGACTTATGAATTTAACTTGGAGGCATTGTTGGAATCAGATTCCATCGGTAGGATTTACTACAGTTTAATTTTTATAAGTGATAACCGGTAAGAACCTCCAAACCCAGCAATCTATGAATAAACTATCAGCACATGCTATGAATTGCTAGGAACCTTGTGGCAGCTGATCGAATGGAGTCTTGGTAACTGTGTCTTAGTGCCGTTGTTGCTTACCTGCCAACATTCCCAGCCACCGATCATCCAAATTAACTGAAGTCGGCTCTGTCTATATCTCCAGAAGTTGTATGCCTTTTGAGATGACAACTCTGCAGTACATAACGCAGTTTCTGTTTGGGTTTCACGTGATCAGACGCAGTAACCAACACTGGAGATGTATTGCGCTAACTCAAATGGCATGGTTGGCCCACACAGGGTAGTGGGATGCCGGAGCACTAGAGAACAGTTTGGACTATGTCGTCCACTGCAATGACTTACAAAGTTACGCAACAAGCAACCAGCACAAGGAGATGTCTACTTCTCGGCTGAGAAGAGATTTGACAGACCTCGGCAAAGGTGCAGAGCAACTGTACAGCTTGAATCCGTTTTCAGGAGATGCATCGTCATACAATATTATCACTTAGAGTAGTTCTAACGAGAATATCAATGCCCAGGTGCTTTTCGAAATCACCAAAAAAATACATTGTAAAGAAAATCGATGAACAATCAGTCCTCTCTTACTGTCACAAACAGAGTTTGAAAGCAAATAGTGTAGCATCGAGAAAGAATGTCACAGCTTCTGTAGACTGTTGCATTGCTCCAGTACTTTTATTCCAGAGTTTTCTCGTTATCTCACTAATGAGATGTAAGGCTGGATGATATCATATTACTACATGATGTTGTTGTTTGAAGGAAAGCGGCTCTTAAGTACAACAGACAAACTACAGCTGGAAGAAGCTCTCATTCCAGTCACAAAGCCTAATGCACTACACGGAGGCTCTTTTCTTCACTGTTTGAAATGGAAGGTGGGGACTACCTTCAACTCGATGGCAAATGACTATGTCTCATTTACTGTTGAACACTATGTGGCAGCAACTGCCCTTTTTGGTGGTTATGAATTTCACCAAGTATAAAAGAATGTGCTTACGAGCGGCGAAGTCGAAAGCTGAATGTAAGCAAGGTGAACATTACCGAGGTAACATTTGCTGAGGAAAAAAGAGGGCTTCATGTCAAATGTTGCAAACAAGCAGGCACTGGTCCAGACTATCATGGAACGAATGCGTAAAAAGGCTGTTACGTTATTCAAGCCGAAAGGAAAATTCCGATAGTGAGGTAGCAAAGGCAGCCATCAAAATGTCTGCTTTCAAATCAAAGCCCCTCCTTGGTGAAGACACGAACCTTCTCTTGCTGTTCCGTGCATATGCTTCTAAATGTAGTGCATTTTATTTTATCTCTGACAAAGCGAACTCCTTCATCTACAAAGGTGCTTGGTGAAGAAGTTTGTAATGCTATTTTGTTCCCGCATGCTTTTACGGGATGCGATTCGGTGTCCAGGGTAATCGGAATAGGTAAGACGTTGAGGTACCAATGCATCGTCAAGAGAGAAATGACAATGACAGATTGTTCAAAAGTATTCTCTTTGCCAAAGCGAAGCCAGGATATTGTTGAAAGCAATGGTTGTAATGTAAATGTTGCTTTGTTTAATGCGGATAGAGAAACAACCCCGGCCATCTATTAAATACAAATGCAGGAGTTAAGACGTTCCTCACGTCAAAACGACTCCCACCAACGCCCGCTGCCTGTAAATGTCATTCTTTGCGGACTTACTACCAGATAAGGGAGTGGGGTAGATGTAGTGAGTAAATGGTTCACAACTGAGTGGAAGTGTCAAGTGGAAGAGAGAAAACTTGTTCATGTGATGACAGACAAAAGCCATGCGTCAGATGTGATGTGGGATTGTATTATTATATTTTATTCTCCCTGTATTATATGTATTAAATAAAGTATACATTTCATTGAAAGTGGACCTATTTGAGTTTTCAGTGTGTGTGTGTGTGTGTTGGGGAACCTTCTCACTATCATAAAAACATCATTGTGTTTGTAATCAAAGAAATAACAGTTTTGAGTGAGGGGGCGTGGTGACTCTTAATATTATTAAAATTTGCTGAGATTTTGAGAAATTACATCATTTTATCAACATTTGTTGAAATTGTAGGAATACACATCATCTTTGGTCATTTACCTGTAGTTAAATTTTCATTTGACTCTAAGGTCAAACAGTTGCCATTGTGTGTGTTGGGAGTACCCCCGGGCCCCCAACATTGAAGTGATATATTTATTATATAGCCTACAACATCTACTGGTCTGTAATAGTCCACCTGCCAATGGTCAAGCAATTCTGTCCAGCGGTTTAGGTGAACATAAGGCACAAAGATCAGGCGAACACATACACACACATAGTTTCCATATATATATATATATATATATATATATATATATATATATATACATATATATATATATTAATTTATCAAAATGCATTCATGACAATTAAGCTACACAGAGGCTTCCGCGTTTCATAACTATAGGGAATCATCAGACTACGGGGGTGAAACGCGAACATGAGGTGTAGCGTGATTGCCATCAATATATTTCTATAACTTACTTCCTGGCTATACTGACGTATTTAGTAGCGTTAATGCGGAACACTGATGCATGAAATATAATCTCTCTTTAACACATTTTAATGTAGATACATCAAATATATGTATGCAATTTTCTTCATTGGAATAACTTCATCGGACCTGGAAGAATAATGGCCGAATACATCAGGTCGATTTACTTTTACCCGAATTGGATTAAGCGGAGCTTGCATCTAACCAGGAAGTTATGGTTTGCACTACTCCGATCAGCTAATTAGAACCCTGAATTTTAAACATCATAATATTCAACACCAAGTGAGTTTTCTGAACTTTTCATATGCTTTGGTTTTTCTATCGTTTTATTAATTAGCATACACATTGGATACATTATTCACAGTCATTTACTGCATCAATCGCACACAGATTTCCTGCCTAGATAACTTTTTCGTTTTTGGACTACCACTTACTTATTAGATCACTTTCCAATCTACCTCCTTGATATCTTTCCTGAATATGTTTTAAATTTTATGACCTAGATGAACTGTATAGCTTTAACAAAAAAGTATGTTTTGGGCAGATATATTTGATGGTTTATATACTTTTATGTATATTTATATATATTTTTGTATATTTGCAAAATTTAATTTTACAACCTGCAGTAATGTCATTGCGGTAATAGTCCTCCGAGAAGAATAATTTTCTTTGAAAGCTCATGAGTTAAGGACTTTCAGGTACTTTGTCTGAAGATTAGATTCTAATAAAATTTGATTCGCCACTTATATTATTATTTAACTTAATATAATGCTATATATATATATATATATATATATATATATATAACTATATATGAATATATATAACTATATATAAATATATATATATATATATATATATATAAATATATATATATATATATAAATATATATATATATAAATATATTTATATATATAAATATATTTACATATATTTAAATATAAATATATATACATAAATATATGTATATATATATATAAATATATATATAAATATATATATATATATGTATATATATAAATATATATGTATAAATATATATATACATATATATACACAAATATATATATACATATATATGTATACATATATATATACATCTATATGTACATATATATATATATATATATATATACATATACATATATATATGCATACGTATATGTACATATATATATATATGTATATATATATGTATATATATATATGTACTTAATGTATCCACATAAAATATTATAAGGAGATATAATTGTTATGTATCAGTTTTCAGTATTTACTTCAAGAGTGCCTAATACGTAAGTAGAGCTATGTAGTTAGCTATGAAAATATGTATGGCAATTAAGCTACACAGAGGCTCCCGCGTTTCATCCCCGGGGGGAATCTTCAGGCTAAATGCATGGATTTATTTTTATCAGTTTTTTTTACATACATGGCTTGCTAGTTTACCAATCAGCTTCTTTGTCGTTCCCTCAGCATATCGTTGAGCTTCCCGCGAACTAAGGCTGTAATGGTGACGCTCCTATACCTATGCTATTTTTTGTTAACAATGGAGTTTCCTATATCCTGGTTCGTTTGTTGTGTCAATGTAGCGGGTGAATTTATTTTAACACGTGGTTTCTTGTATTTCTATATTAGGTTTTAATTTGTAACTCGTTCATTTTTAAATATTTTTTTATTTATTCATTTTTTTTTTTTTAATATTTATATATCAATCTAAGGTAAAATTATTTCTGTGCAAACAGCTGTTTGCTATTTCACATCTAGAATTTAATAGGTTTCGGGGATCTTTAAATATATATATATATATATATATATATATATATATATATATATATTGAATTTTATAGATTCACTTTTAAGCGAAATATTCAACCGCCACTTAAAGGTCCTTCTATTTCATATAACAAAAAATACCTAAAAAATCTATTTTTAAATAAACTTGTGTGTTATTTTATGAGTACCATTTATAAACGTGTTTTTCTTCCACTTTTCAGAGGATGTCATCATAAAACAAAAAACGTACCTTTAATTATTCTTGAAAGTACTTGTAATGAGTGATTCAAAAGGAGAGAATACAATGAGTTTAAGAAGACTGAGTGGGCTTGAAGAAGCTTTATTCGACAAAGATCACGATCTACGAGAAACAATGGCTGACTAAAAAAGGAAATATTGATGAAGGGAAAAAATTCCCTCTGAAGAATAAAAAGGAATAGGAGAGTGCTCTTTACATACACATTCTCCGCCACCCAGAGGTGGATGAAGGCTGTGTGTTCGACTTGGGAAGAAGGGGTCTGAAGACTCTTAGGTGTGCGTCTCTGATTAAACTGAACAAGAGAAAATAGGTTTCAGTGAAATACTGAGAACTTAGACGGATTGTGGTAGAGCGTTAAAGATTCGGCACATCGGCATTTTCTGAAGATATTCTCGGGCCACACTCAGATAGTGGGAAGTGAGGAGGGGTAGAAACTGCATTCTCGACGATGGGTCTTTCGTGAGCTCTCGGCAGAGGATTAATGGGAGAAGTATTAGACTGGAGAGCATAGCTTGGATTCACTTCCAGTACGTGAACGGGCTCTACTAGAGGCTCGTATTTGCTTCCACGTACATGCCGCTTTAAGAGGGCATATGCCGCTTTCGTTAACCATGTAGGTATGGGATCTGAAGTAGCTAATTTACTTTGGAAGTTAAATGAACGTTCATGAGGAGTGCAATTAGTGGAGGTGGAGAGCAATGAGCGGATGATGTGGAGAGCTACATCTAGCACTTTCTCACATTTGATAATAGGCAGATTTATTGACCAGAGAGACATACTTACTGTTTGCCGGATGATACCGTTGCACCTCTCCACTTGTCCGTTACCTTGAGGATGTAAGACGGTCGTAGCGATGCCTCTTGAAAGCAGGATTTTTTAGTTTGTCTGACATGAAAGCCGTACCATCATCATAGTGTACAAAAGAAGGATTTCCGAAAACAGAATATAGATTAGTTACATGTTTTCGGACAGTTGCGGCTGATACATCGGCACAAAGGAAAAGCGAGAGTATTCATTAACCACTGTTAGTATGTAGCGGTTACAAGTATACGAAGGTAATGGTCCCTTGAAGTATACGCTTAGTCTTAAAAATGGTTGACTCCCTTTTATGAGAGTTTGAGGTGGCGCATTAAGGAAGCTCGATGTTATCTCCAAACAAACTTTACAGGCTCATATTACCACTCTTACATCTTCCACCGAGTATGGTAGATTCTTGCTCCTGACAAAATGTAGGATTCGGGTGACCCCCGGGTGACATAAGTCTGAGTGCAAAGTGTCTAGCTTTTCAGCAGAGGTGTTAGTAGAGCAAATGCGAGACAAGACGTCTGCAGCGGCGTTTTGTTTCCCGGGGCGATATGCAATGTAGTAGCTAAAACAGGCAAGTTTAAACTTCCATCTTATTATCTTCTTATTTTTTATTTTACTTTTGCCTTCAGGGGTGAAGATGAAATAGACAGATTTTTGATCTGTGATTAGCTTAAAATGTTTCCTGAGCAGTAAATGTATTTATGTTATTCCGGCTTGATAGCGACTTGATGGTAAGCACTGGTTTGAACAAGAGTGCTGAATATTTTGTAAGTGGCAATCTCATTTACTGTTATGAAGTTGTTCCACAGTAAATAATAAATAAAGGAAGTCAAGTCGTGGGTTGGTTTAACAAGTGTATTAACAAAGTAAGAAACTGACCAGCTCTTGGCTAGACAGTTACAAGACTGTGCTTTGTCTTCCGTGTCTCTGGTGACTCGCACTATTTATAGTGACAACCGGTGTAGTTTATCCTGTGTAAGAACGGCCGGTGTAACATTTACCATGTCCTCCATTCGAGGAAGAGAGTAAGCGTCAAGGAGAGTGAACCGAGTCTCTTTTTTGTTATTTTCAGGAGATACCACAAGCGTTTGGGCTCGCCATGGGGATTGGCAGGGCTCTATGATACCTTCTTTTTACATACGGGATATTTCCAATTGGATGAATTTAGCATCAGTGAGGGTGTGCTTCCTGGATTAAACAGCTATCGGGCGACAGTCCGAGGTTAGCTTGGATAACAGATAGGGGTAATAAATAGTTTTAATTGCGGGCAGTCTACAAACAGTGAGCGGGGAGAAGAGTCCTCCAAAAGGTATTTCCACTGAGGAATGTTAGCATATAGATTCATGCCCGAGAATGATGTCACATCATAGGTTGGGCAGCATTGATATTTTCACACTCCTGTACTTCCTATCTTCTCAAGTAAGAGGCACGACATAGTGTCCGAGAGTAGAGGACGGAAGAGAACGGCTATCCATCAAATTGCTCGCATAGCTTGGCGTGACTGCACAACCGAGCCCTTAACCATATCCGGATGAATACAATGTTTGTAGCTCCCGGTATCGACGAGTATCCGCATAGACTCATCTTTGATTTTCCCCAATAAGGACGAATGAGATAGACTCTCCGAGGAGTAAAAAGGAACCGATGCAGCAAGAAGGGACTCACCGTAATTGATAGCAGCCGCAGAAGGTGACCTGCAGACACGAGCAAAATGCCCTTTTTTTTTGCAATTTTTACAAATAGAGATTTTAGCAGGGCAGCTCGCTCTCTCATGTCTCGTGTGTCCACATGAAAGAAAACAACATTTATTTCCGGGGATTGCCGCTATCGTTGGTTGCTCCACATATGTATACTGGTCGTCTTTCGATTCTTCTTTTTTAGCAGTGGAGACCGAGCCAGCCACGGAGTCCGACTGAGCGTACGATTTAATTGTTTTGGCGCTGTCTCAAGTGTTAATGCCTGGTTGTACGCTGTGTGTAAGTCGATACGTTTGTTTTCTAAAAGTCTTTGTCTGATGTGGGATGACGAAACCCCTATTAATAAATGCATCCCTGATGTACTCATCCCTCACCTGTATAGCTGTTACGGTCTGGACAGCATAGTCCTTAGAGAGTGTTTTAGAGACTGTACATATTGGTCCACGCTTTCGTTGGCCTGTATCCGACTTGTGTCCAATAAATGCTGGGATAAAAAGCTGTTTTGGGGCTGCACGAAAACTTCTTCCAGGACGTTAATAGCCGAATGATAATCACCGATGCCCGATATGTGTTTAAAAATGTACGGAGACACGACGTTGATTAGCAAATTCAGTGTTTACTTGTCCGTTAGTTGGGAACCGTTAAAAGCGCCAGGAAAATGTTGAAATACCTCTTCCAGTGTCGCCACGTGTCGGCAGCGGCCAGTTTTGATAGGTCAAAGTCTAATCGTTCAGGCTAGAGGTATTTTTCCATGTTAGATTTTCGTCGAATAAATTGTAATGAGTTAGTCAAAAAGATAGGATAGAATGAGTTTAAGAAGACTGAGATTGCTTGAAGAAACTTTATTCGACAAAGATCTACTTAGAGATCAAGTCTCTACGAGAAACAATGACTAACTAAAAAAGAAAGAGTGATCAAGGGAAGTAATTCACTTCCGAAACATTGAAGGTGATTGAAGAGGTGTCTTTTCATCACAGTACTGAACAACTTAACTGGAGCAGATACTGATTATTTTTACGTATAAATGCTTGTCTTGCGGCCCAGGCGCTGGATTACCTGGCTCGATTTGATTGACTTGTATAATATGTCAGCTCATCCATCTAGAAGAATTATTACGTCGATGTATAATCTGTGTACTTGTTTCCGACTTCATGGTAATTGACCATCGAGAAGTGAGGCACTTTAGTCTTAGTTTAAAACCTTCTGAGCACTAGAGAGTCAAATATAAAGATCTGGTTTGCAAATCTGTATTTGCTCAATGAGTAGATTGGCTCTGGCTATAAACCGGTCGTGTACTGCTTATTTTTCAATTCGAAATATACAGAGGTATCTTTAAAAAAGAATCGAACAATTTGACATCGTTATCTGACTAAGACAATGAACGACATCCCGTCATCTTGTTCTCTATATCTGCGCAACTTGGGACACTTGCTTTTCACTAAGTTTGACATTTCGCGTGTGGACACTTTTTGTTCTGAGAGTTCGACCGTAAGTGTGACACCTACTATCAACAGGGGTTCCTACGTGTAGTACAACCGCCTTAATTCTTAGATAGCGTAAAAAGCAGCTTTTCCTTCATCAGTTATGTGATATAGGGATTACTGCACTGTCTCATGGCGTATGGAAAGGGTCATTGTACTTATATTCGGTGGGTTTCCGAGGTTACGAACTCATACATTAAGACCCGGCCAGTAGACTACGTGTTTGGTGTTACTGACAGACAAAACACACTTACTTTTCCAAATCTATTTTTCCCAAGTCTAATACAAATAAAAAGTTACATGCTAACATGACACGCTCTAAAACAACACTTGAGGCTCGCGCTCAGATATATGCGAGGGCTTCGAACTAACTTTAAGTATGTAAATCCATTCAACATGTGAACACCCCAGATGTATTGCCACTAAGCGAAAAAAGTATACATGCATCGCTCATCTCGTATCGATCTTGGCAAAACAATGTTGTATGCCTCTTTTTGGTTAATACTCTGAAAGGCATATGCATGGCATTAAGGTCATATGTTTCAAAAAGGCAGCCATACTATAGATCTGTCATCAACATAAAGATCTGTAGAAAATAATGCAGCATCTCTATTTTGTGATATAAAACTATTTAATGAATTCTGAAAAAAATATGGTATACGGACATTTGTTAATTACTAAATATTAAATTCATGCACATATTGAACAATAAAAATATACATCGTTATGGTTTGATGTCAATATAATATATATCCTTGTACCAATGTTCAAGCATTTTGGGGAAAGAATAACATAAATAAAAGTGTAGTTTCCTTGCCTAATGAATGTTGGTACCTCTTTTCATTCTTAGTAAACGTGCATGCAACTATTTGTCTTCACACGTTGCTTTACTTGTATTTTTGTTTCTAGTATCGGTGGTTTCCGTGTTGAGAATCAGGACGGTGTCGCTTGCTGCGGTGATTAGCCTTTATGTGGTATTGTTTATGTATGTGTCTAGTTATTTCATGTGTTTTCCACACAGTCTTCTATACTTACCGGTCATCTTCCTTTTGGGTTTCCCGTTGAGTCGGCAGGTATCGTGTTTTCGGTATAGTGTGCTCTCCATGGTCATTATTTGCTAGTCTTTTAGTCAGGGTTGCTGGATTCTTCTGTAGTGCAACCTCTAGATGAGACTGAGTTTCTTATTTGTGATACTGTGCCTTTGTAAAATATGTTTATATTAGATTTCTACTATTAGAATTTCCGCTGTATAACAATAATAATTATCATAATAATAATAATAATAATAATAATAATAATGATTATAATAATAATAATAATATTGATAATAATAATAATTATTATTATTGTTATTATAAGTAGTAGTAGTTGTAGTAGTAATATTTATATTAGTAGTAGTAGCATCATTGTTATTATCATGTTTAGTCATAATCTCAGTAGTATGCTAAATAGTGGTAGAATTAAACATAGCGTGACCTATTAGATTATTAGAGCGCCTCCCACTAAAAAAGTAATGTAAATAAACAAATGGTTCTCTTTATTTGTGTGGGATAGTGACCCTGTGGGGCCGGACGCATGTTGAAGTGGGTGTATGTCTGAGGGATCGTTTGTATTGGCTTGCGCAATTAAGTGCGGGCGTACCCGTACAACCGAGTGCAAGAAAGGGCTTTTCTTACAGTCGGAGCTCACAGACGTTAACAGGGCTATGACGTTGACGAGACCTCAGGTCAAGAGGCAATGTGCAACTGCGCATAGGGCGTATGTGACGTCACGGGCTCTTATGTGGGAAACTGAGTTGTTTCAGTCTGAGTTTTGGAAGCAGGCCGAACAGACGATTTATCTATGTTGTCTTCAAATAATTAGGGGGATTAAACTCCCTAAGGGAATACAGGCATAATGTCCCTTTTTATCCCCCTCCTCGAATGGCTTAGGACTTAAGCTAGGAATTAACTACGATGGAGTAGTAATGTTGGCTCTCCCTTAACGTTGGTGAAACATCTCCAAGATCGACGGTAGACTGACGCCTGAAATATACAAATCAACATTTGAAAAGATTGTTGCCTCGTGAATAGTTGTATGAAGGTTTTTTGTTGCAGACACAGCGGACGGCGATGTTCACGGCACTACAGAAACGAAGAGTGAACTCAACCACTAGACGACATCGAGACGGCGCACCTCTACGCCACGAGGAAGACAGGGTACGGGCTATTAAAGAGCATGCCATATTTGGATTGTTCGCTTGCAATTATTATTATTATTATTATTATTATTATTATTATTATTATTATTATTATTATTATTATTATTATTTACTGCATTCTCATTAAAACAAGTCCTACGTGTAAGATATTAAGACGATTCTTTCTACAATTTATAATTCAAAATTAAATTTAATTCAGATAAATTTCAACCTATGGCATCGCAAATTGTTTCTTGAGCTAATATAGTGTCCCTAGAGTACCTGTATATAGGACATAATGCGTCAGACTCTCGAGAGTGGGCCTAATATATTGTATAATTTAACCGAAGATACTCTGCGGAGAAACACTGCATCAACTGCCGCTGTGTACGCAGCTTTGTTCTGATCAAATTCCATTAAACGATTTTACTTGTTTTCGTCGATGTGTCCCAAGCGAATAATTTTGCATCTGAGCTGAATATTTCGTTACTCTTCAAAAAGAGAAACACCGACCGCTAAAACAATTAACCTCTTTCCTCTTCTCCTCTATCGATTTGCGGTGTTTCTTTTTATCCCAAACATCTCCCGCCCGACTTCAATTAAAACGGTGCGCGCGTTATAAGATTTGAGCAGGTGAGTTGGAAGTTCAGCTAAAGCAAACGTGTATAGCTGTATCCTTTTCAATCAAGGTAGCCACAACATAATAAATGTCTATCAATTCAAATAGCGATGCAACTACGACTTAAAATTAAAACTCTTTAAGACGTATTGCACTAATAGAAAAAAATAGTAAAGGAAGTGATTAATGTGTTGACGTGTATTTATACTCTGTCATGCCTTTTTATACTCATATAGTTCGAATATATATATATATATATATATATAGATAGATAGATAGATAGATAGATAGATAGATAGAGAGAGAGAGATAGAGAGAAAAGGGTAGTGCAGTATTAGTGCAGTTCCAAAGAAAGAAAAGTATATATGTAAATGAGTAAAAGGACCACCATTTGTAAAATGTTGTTAACAACATTTATTTATTATTTTGTTATTTTATCATTTCATACTTGTATATAACGCGTTTCAAGCGGTGGCCCGCTCTCATCAGATATGTACACCTTTTTGAAGAAACTGGCTGTTTCAAATCGAAATACATTTCTCCAAATGGATTTTCAAATCTTATAAGACCGTACCACCGCTTGAAACGCGTATTATTAATGTATATAATGATAAAAAACAAAATATTAAATAAAAGTTGAAAACACATTTTACACATGTTGGTAGCTTTACTCCGTATATATATATATATATATATATATATATATGTATATATATATATATATATATATATATATATATATATATATATATATATATATATATATATATATGAAATTAGAATGGAATAAGTGGAAGACCTAAAAAGGTAAACGTTTCACCCAAATGTTATATTAGCTTTGTTAAGATTGAACGAAAAGAAATGCAAAAATGACAAGAAAAAAGACGCTGAAACGTTGAGCTTTTTAGGTATTCCACTTATTCAATTTTAATTTCATACCGTCATAGTTTTTTTATCCTTTCATCTATTCATATATATATATATATATATATATATATATATATATATATATATATATATATATATATATAGGTAAACATTATTAAATAACACGGAGTGGTTTTGTTTCATGCGACTTTTTTATTTTTTACATTTTCCGAATTGTCCATCTAATGTTTCGGTCACATTGATGTAAATATGATCCATGGGTGTCTTGTTCCATTCTTTTTTCTTTTTTTGCAAGTACTTTCGATTTCAATTGTCAAATCATATTCAGGCGGTATTAGTTTTAGTATCTTTACAAATTATGACTTTACTGTTGTTCTCATTTTTGAATTATAACGGCAAATAGTTTATAACTTGAAATAGCCTCTGTAAAGTTGACATGCACATGAGAGCGTGATGGCGTTCTGCACATATGAGAGATTTACCAGTGTGCCTGTTTAAACCGTTAAGAAATTGATGACGTTAAAGAAAGTGCATACAATTCAAACGCATAACTACCTAATGGCTAAGAATTTGATAATGTTAATTATTATGCTAGACACTTTAAAATATTGCGATTAGTTTCATAATAAACATTGTTAATTGTGGGATGTTTAGTTTTTATGTAGAGGGCTTCGAGTATTTTTGATTTTTTGATATTGGTATCGTGGTGTTTTATTTTGGTATTGTTAACAAGGATGTTTCCATATTGGAAGGGGGTGCAATTATGTTTTTTTTTACCGAAACATTAGTTGAACGATTCGGAAAATTGAAAAAAATAAAAAATATTTTTTTTTTAAAAGTCGCATCAAACAAAACCACTCCGTGTTATTAAATAATGTTTGCCTAAATGAAAAGAAGCTGCCTTAATACATACAATATATATATATATATATATATATATATATATATATATATATATACACCGGTTCCCGTTAGATAACCACAGTTAAGCCTTGCCAGTACTAAATTGGTGACCATTTGGGAATAACAGGTGCTGCATTTGCTCTCTGCTTATCTCGGCATTGTTTCCAGTCGTCTTGTATTACTACTTGCCATTGGAATCAAGCAATGCCGACTAAGGAGAGCGGTTGTTGGGAATTGCACAACACTTGCAATTACAAATTCACGCGCGGCAGCCTCAGGCGGGGCACCGATACGTCGAAATCGACGGGAGAGTCCATCATATATATATATATATATATATATATATATATATATATATATATATATATATATATATAATAATAATAATAAATGCAACCATCAGCCTTGGACACGACCTTATTTTTCTGTTTAATGTCCAATTATAATATAAAGTTATCATGGTTTTATGAAACTATTGAATGAAAAAATTGTATACACATATAACTAAACTATTAATGGTGTTATGCTCTTCATTAATTATTTACTCTTTCTAGACTCATCAACGTTCGCAAACACACAAGCTATTTTAGTTATGTACTAATTGACATCACCAATGAACTAAGATTTCCTAAAAATTCATCGAATCTATACTTCAATTCTATTTTTTAAACAATGAATACATTACTAAAATAGTTTATATTTTGAAAATGATGTAGAATGCATTTCAGTGGAATACATTTCGTAATAAATCTATGTATTTACATTTTCATTTCAATAAAACACCGATAAATATTGATAATTACATACACGAAAATATTACGTCAATGAGGTTAATTGTATTACCACAAGGTGAAAGAAACAAGAAATGTATGTTGATGTGTGTATCGGTCATTTTTCATGGCTAAAGAATCGCACACATTTATACATCAGTGATTTTTAGTAACCGTTTTTTTAAGAGAATTAATTAAACTAGTAACATTTTTCTACCCGCTGTTTCAGAACTTGCGAGTAGTGTAGCCAAAATTATTTAAGAAAATATGTGCATTAACTTTCGCACGAAAGAGCCTTTCAAAAATACTAATTGTACAATGGTTACACCGGAACTGTGAAGACTATTTGGCAAATGTGTGCCAAACGGACAAAGCGGAACACAGAAGTTTGGAAGTAAAACAAATGCCATTTCCCAAACGAATAATAAACGATTGATTCTTTCTACGTCTATCACAATCCCCTCCACTCTGAATTTCCATTATGATAAACTACTTTTAGTCAACATGTCATATGAAATCTCGTGGACCTGCTATTTTTATATAGAGTCAATTTCTTCTTTTTGGTTAGGAATATTTCGATTTTAAGGCAGTCATAATCTAGTGATAGGCGATTGTCTTTTTAGTACATACAGTCTCTCCGTTCAGTCTAGAGAGACTATGGGCACTCCTGCAAGTGGCTGGCCGCGCATTTAATTGTGAAGCAAGGGTTGCGCATTTCTAACAACACTTCTCCTGAGTCAGAACTGCTTGATTCCAATGGCAAGCAATTCAAGACGACTGGAAACAATGTCGAGATAAGTAGAGAGCACATACAACATCTGGTATTCCAAAATGGTTACCCGTTTAGTACTAACCCTGCTCGACGTATCTTAACTGCGGTGATCTAACGAGAACCGGTGTGTCAACGTGATGTTGCCAAAACAGGAAATACTATTAATCATATCATTACATTGTTTTTCAGGATTCGCAGTGAAACACACCCACTAATTTTAGTATAGACATGTGTGGGTATTCTTATCTCACTCTATATATACACGTGTAAACAACTTTTAAAACAACATTTGCAACTATACAAAACAAGATTATCAATCAAATGAAAGTCTTACAAAAGAGCCAACCTCCCTATTGCAACATTTATAGAATGAATTAATGTATTGAGTCTGTTACTTAGATCATGAAAGTATTTGCACACCATTAAGTTATATGCTTTACTATTCCATACATATTCCCGTAGCGTGCGCGTACAGCTGGGGTGTCACATATAAACTGCTGTAACACTTGTATGTAATTACTGATTATGATTTTAAAAATTAACATTTCGAATACGCAGCGAACGATACAATATGCAAGACAATAAAACAATATTCAATGAGATTCGGAATTAAATAAATCGGAATATATCAGAAATAATCTGCTAATTTGGCTTATATTAAGTTTTATAAGGCAATAAAAGTCTTAAATGCACAGTCTAGAAGCATCTATTTGAAGGTAAAACTAAATTAAATGATCTATTATTATGAGAAAAATGTGTTTTTTTACAAGTGTAAGATGATATGAAATACATGTTAGAAAAATCATTAAATAGGGTTAAGTTTGAGAGAGATGTATTAAAAAGATCTGATTAGCTATAAGACTTGCTATTATCTCAACAATTTTTAATTTTTTTTCATGTTGGGCATACCTCCTTTGAATTAGGTTTTGCATGAAAAATTTGATAAGTGCTCCTTAAGAGCAAGGAAACGGAAAACATACAGCTTATAAACATACGGACATGACACACTTTTAAAGAGCAGGAATAATACCCATACCTAGACATAGCAAAACAACTAGTAAAGGTAGCATGCGAAGATCAGAGACACAATTGCAGTGAATATATACGACGTGTTAGAGAAATTTACGAAACAGCTGAAAAACAAAAACAAAGTAACAGTTATTAACAAACTCTGTAAACGAGTGGTAGCATACAGCGTTGACGTAATTAATTAGCCGAAGACCGACAGCAAATAAAAAGATACTGAAATGAGGAAACTGTTGCACTTCATATAATACTATCACTAAACCAGTGTGTAACTAGGCTGTATTTGTATAGAGGAGAGCGAGGCATGCGTCTCTCAGAAATGTGCCACCGATATTGAAACACTAGTATGAGCTCCTAGAACAAAAGAACACATATATAAGGTACGCAAAATGTCAGCAGCCTGAGTAAGTAGAAATACCTCTATCACAAAACTGACGTAACAGTTTGATCAGGACCGTTTTACAAATCGTGCAGAAATTAAAAACAAGCCTACAAGGGAGATATCACGGAAAAGCCGTCAGAAATACACCAAGATCGTAAAACATTGAAAGAATGTGCTAATCAGCAAAGTGATGACTATTTTCTTAATAAACTATCTCAAGAGTATATATATATATATATATATATATATATATATATATATATATATATATATATGTGTATTAGTATTTCATGTATCCACATAACATCTTCAGGCTAAACTGCATTTTAGCTTGAAGATTCCCCTCGGGGATGAAACGCGGGTTCTTCTGTGCGGCTTAATTGCCATACATATATTTTCATAGCTTACTACCTTGCTCTACTTACGTATCGAGTACTGTTGAAGTAAATATTGAAAGCATATCTCTTTATAAAATGTTATGTGGATACATGAAATACTAATACATATATGTATATATATATATATATATATATATATATATATATATATATATATATATATATATACATATATGTATATATATATGTATATATATGTATATATATATATAAATATATATATGTATATATATATATATATATATATATATATAGATTTAGATTTTTCACTTATAAAATAGATCATTCAGTGAAGACCGGGGTTGTTCCAATAAAAAACAAGCTCGATGATACTCGATTACAGAGTACATGAAAATACAGAGAAATTTGTATGAAAATACCTGAACTGGCGGGCGGTCTATATAGGGACGACGCTTTATTCTTTGTCAACACAAGTATAAGGAATCTTGAAACTAAGAAGAAAAAACTCAATATATTCTTCAGCTCAATACAACTTAGCGTAACTATGGATATAAACTACCGGAGGGTCAATTTTTTGGATATTACGCTTGATCTATGCAACAACACATATGAACCTTATCACAAGCCCAACCAGACACTCTACTATATCGACGCTAAATCGAATCACCCACCGATGGTGAAAAGAGCCATTATTCCTGCAATATCGAGTAGGATATCTAAGCTGTCCAAGAATCAACAAATATTCGACAGCAGTAAGCAATTCTACAATGAAGCTTTAAACAGATCAGGATACAAGGAAAAAATTAATTACCTTGTGCCTCCTTCGGTTGGGAATGGGGGACTAAACGGGAGACCGATTGCCTCTCGATCAATGGTTTCTATATAATAGGGCAATGGGCAAGGCTAGATATAGGAGACCTGGTGTATCCCACGGTAATGTAAACCAGGTTGGGTGGGAACCGGTTGATGATAATATTCGTGAAGTTGGAAGTAACGAATTGAACTCACATGCTACCCAAACCGGTGGGGGGGGGAGTTAGGTAGAAAAATAGGAGAAGGACCACTACATGGTTCAACCCCCCCCCCCCCCTATAGCCAGCATATTAAGACTAATATCCCAAAGATTTTTTATAGCATAGTGGAAAAAAACTTTCCAAGGGATAGCAGATTGGGGGGAATCATTAACAAAAATACTGTAAAACTGTCTTATTCAACCTGTAGAAATATAGCCACATCCATCATAGGATATAATAATTCTAAGATAACTATAACAAGGGAAGCCATGTTCTCTTCTGGTGTTGATCCCAGTAACACCAGTTCTATGAGAACCTCCATTATAAATAACCATAGTAGTAGAACATCCAGCAACGGCCCAGCACACAACTGTAACTGCAGAGCTTCTAACATCTGTCCACTGGGGGGGAACTGTAGAGTTTCAAGCATTGTCTACAAATGCGATGTGATAACAGAGAGTAGTAGGAAATCATATATCGGTTCAACCGGGGGTCAGTTCAAAGATAGATTCAGAAACCACATGAGTTCCTTCAGGGGAGGCCAAAGGGAAGACATAGATAGGCCTAACACTTCTAATGGCCGTTTTGTGAGAAACCTCATTGCTAGGCAAGACCCTTTCGAACTGAAATGGTCAATTTTAGGTAGGGCTAACAAATATAAACCGAACAAAAAGAAGAGATGCAACCTATGTGCATTGGAGTCGTACCACATCATGACACCTAGAGATAATTTACTGAATGCTAGGCAGGAAATACTACAATGCTGTCTGCATAGAAACCGTTACCTGTTATCAAGCCTAAAACCTGGATAGGAGGGGAATTGGGGGAAGTATAAACTTACAGCAGAGATAGGCAGGATGGACACTTCCTGAGGCAATCTGGGGCAATAATTAGTGTATAATATGGAGGATGAGAATTAGTAACACGTACTTATGCTAAGATATGTCTTGATTCAATTATTAGCGGATACTCGAGACTTAGGTTGGGGGTGATAAGGTAGGAATATTCTATCGGAATAAGGCCCAGTGATAGTCAACTATAGTAAATACTTATTCAGCGGAATAGAGGGGGGAAATTGTGTTACATATAAAAAGATAGTGGAATAATAAATAATAAATCACAATTTATTCTCAGAAATAGATATATTATACGAAATGCATTGGGGATTTCAAGTAATTTTAAGTGAAAAATAAGAAATAGCAACCTGGATGCTATCACTATTTAATTAAATTAGGTTAAATTAAATTAGTTTTTAATTAGATTAAAATAAATAAAACAATTTGGTGGCAGGAATGGGGAAAAGTAATTAAGGAAAAAATAATTTTAAAAACATGCATGCCGACACGGACTTAATTTCTAAAAATAGAAACAATTGGATTTTTATAAAAAGTATTTTGTACGGGATTTTAAATTAGTAATAATAAAGTCTCCTGTCATTTAACGAGTAAGAGTGATATTTTCCCGTAAAGTTGACAAAAAAATAAACCGGTCCATTAAAAAAAAGTTTGTTTTTTTTCAAAATAGAAAATAGATTTCTGATAACGATATTCCGTAGTAACATTTATTTATGGAATATAGAATAATATTCTCCACAGAGAGTTGCAAACAGACACAGCCGTTAAGGAAATATTTTAAATGATTTAAAATAATAACTAGATTTTTGTAGAAGCCTTTTTATAATAACTGTTTATTTTTGATATATGAATAATTTTTTAAAAACAAATTCTGCGGGATGGGCTTTTTTCGCTTCGTTAAACAACAAAACGATAATAATTCGGCAGTTAATTAAATGAAGGATATTTTCCCAAAATGTAAAATGACGTCCGAGACACTAGATAATTAATTTCTATAAGGAATAGGTTTAATAATAAATATTTTTAGAAACAGTATTTTGAATAAATAGTTTCTATATTAAGATTTTTTCTTGGTGGAAGGGAGTTTTCTGCGGGATTGACATTCAACTCGTCGTGTGTTTATTTCGAAGGGTAATAAATCAACAATTGAAATAAGACTCTTTGAACTCGGACGAACATTTGTGTTGACTTTTCTTTGTGAGAAGTTGGATTTAGAATTCCCATACTATCATTGGATTGGAATGGTAACTTGTGAGCGGTCTTGAATGAGTTAGTTCTTTTGTTTTCTTGTGGGGGGGGATTTATTCATCATTGTACCGGCCGACGTGAAAGTGTATTATCGTACATTGTTCCGGTTTTGTGGTTTTATTGAATGTATTTGGGACCGATTATTTGCTTGTTGGCTTGGTGGAAGAAATAATGCACTAGCTACTTTTCTAAGACTTTTCTAGGACTTTCTTTTTTTATCGTTGTTCTTCCTTGCTTTTTAAGTTTGACTTTTATTTTTATTTTTATTTATTTTTTCCTCTTCTCTTCTTAAGTGAACTCAACTATTACAACGCCACATTGTGTTTTGTCGGCAGTTGAAACCAGTATTCCAGACATTTAATTTCCCTGATGATCTGCCAAGCAATAACTGCTTGGTAGTGAAACACGTGTAGGAAAAAACATTTAATTTGAATAAATAGTATTTGTAAGAAAAAATATCTTTAATGGTGATCATTGGTGTCTTGAACGGAATGCTTTGGTAAGCCTTCATAAAATCACATATATATATATATATATATATATATATATATATATATATATATATATATATATATATAAAGAACGTCTCTTTAAACTGACTGAAAAGGCGATTGCTCTACTGTGATTAAAAGAGTGTGATAATTGCTGCCCAGCATACAGATTTGGTGAGTAATTCCTTTACGAAAATAGGTAATTTCGGAAACGACGACAGATGCAAATTATTCCACGCATAAGTGAAGAGTGTGAGCCACCTTACATTCAATTGTTAGGTTCTGCTAGGAGGGGACTACTGTACAATGCGACACAACGGAGTGAAGAAAGATATTTACGTTACCATTTGTAAAATTTAAATATCAATTCAAGCAGCAGGCAATTGGAATGTATATAAAAAAGAACAGTTGGAAATAAATCATACACCATGCACTATGACTATGCACTCCCTACAGCTTAATCCCTAGAACACAAATATGTTTAAACTGGCATAGTTTTCCAAGAAAAAAAGTGAGACAGTAGCAGTCTTCGTTGAAACATGTTCCCCTAATAATGCTGAAATGTCAAGCTCTTAGGTACATGGAACACACCTGGACACTGAGGAAAATCTCCATTGTTTCCGTAATTATAGAAGACACCGGACTCATTAAACAATAATGTTAAAAACAATAACTGGGGAGTATACATGGCGAATCAAGTGCAAGAGATATCCATAAAATCGCACTTAAAAGGGCAGTTATGATCTTAAACATACATCTCTTCTAGAGTGTAATAAATACTGGGTGAACGTTTGGCATTCGGTAGGATGCCCCATTCCCAACAATAAACACACACTGAGGAAATTTAAAAAAATAGAGAGAAGGAGAGAAATCTAGAAATGTAGCAAGAGTCGGCTCACTAACAGATGACACATTAATGTATCGGCAAGCAGCAAAGGAAATGCTCAATTGCATTATCTGCTTTGTAATGACAATTGCATTTTATATGCTGTCAATTTTAAACTGCAAGGAAATCCCCTGGATCCCACTTTCCCTCAGCAGAACTAGGTTCATCTTCAGTCGTGGCATGTCTATTTACTTGAATTTACATCATGTAGACGTGTAGATTTGGTATAAGAAAAATTAAAACAGTTATACGTGTTGCTACCTGTAACATTATCATCTCAAAGCAACACGGGGTAACCATGCTAGTCTATTATATAATAGGAAAACGTGCGTTCGTGTATCTATGAGTGCATGTATGTATGTTAAGCTAAAACTTTCAAAAATACGTTATAGCTACGCTTACAATTGAGATTTTCCAAAGTCCTCCTTCATTCGAAGCGCTTAATATCGGACACTTGCAAAATAACATGAATTCCTTCATGTAGAACCGGCACAACATTTGTATAATATTGATCAAATTTGTTTGTTTTTAGAAAAAAAACACTACGCATGCTTAGAAAACACAAAGGAAGTTTACAAACAGTTTTCGCCAAATGAGGAGGTTACAATTGTTAACGACGGGGACTAAGGCACCGAATGAAGTTAATTCAACAATTTTCATCAATTTTGATGCATTTGCACGTGACGAATAAAAGCCAGAAATGAGAAATCTACATTTGCGTCTTAACGGCTTTTTTTTTTAAACATCATCCTACTTTTCTTATTGCAGCTTCATTTAAACAAATATGTCCGTTGTTCGTGAACCGAACAATACATGTTACGGTGCTTTTACAAACTTGACCTAAATCAAATTACTTCCCTTTGTCATTCGCAAAAAAAACTCACTGGTATACAGTCTGCGCATTTTTTTATGGCAATAACATTTACAAAGCTTGAAAAACACTTGACTTTAAAATAAATAAGAACAACAATATTTCAATGAATATAGAGCTGGGGATCAGTTTCACATATAAATTAAACGTAAAATAATCACCCATTGCATGGATTAATAACGTTTTTAAGGGCAAGGGTACATTTTTCAATGTTCATATGTACTAATTTGAAAATGTTAAATGCCGACTTCATCAAGGAAATTGTCTGCGTGTATGCCCATACAGAATCGGGTGGATAGGCTTTAAAAAAGGTGGGCTTAACGCAGGAGGGTGGTAAAGCTCCAGCCAACGCCGTGTACCTCTGCTAGTTACTTAATATAATGCAAGCGACAACAATCCGTGTGCTATGTCTTTTACTAAGTAATCTTCGTAACATAAAAGTATAGCAGAGTTTATGTATGATGAATAAGTGTTATTGTCTGTGACATTTAGCAATTGATAGTGCTATTATTTCGTCACATAAAATCAGCTTTCAAATTAAAGAACAATAGGTAATAATCAATATTAACAATACCGATTAGATAATAATATGAGGAGAGTCCAAACTGAAACGCGAAAAAGAACACATTTGTGAAAATGAATAACACATTTTTTCTGCGCAACAACTAAATGACGGTAATTTCTTGTTTGTATTAAATATATTCATTTAATAAAAAATAGACGTGAATTAAAATAATTAAATTAAATGATTTCAATACAAAAGTTAGGGTTAGGAAGAAAATTTAAAAAAACAAAACAGATTGCATAACTTGTTATACGAGCAATCCTTCCGTCACTGGTCCCCCCAATATAGTTTATGTGAATATTCAGAACTATTTCTAGGCAACATTTCTTTTCATTATTTTGGTCCGGAACACAATGAGCATCAATTTAACATTCACAGTAGAATGAAGATGCCTTAATATATATGTGTTAGTGGTGGTTTGCAAAGTGAGACATCGACATTCGTATAAATTTCCTCCATTTGATGCTGTCGAGCAAGAGAAACAAGGGCACAAATAAGGTAGTTAAATAGCATACCAACCTGTCTAGATACACTCTCAAATTGTTCTCACTTAACAGTATATAACGTATATGAACTTTAATGTATTGCATGTCGATTAACAAAGCAATGCATATTAAATTGTTTTGTGATTGTTTTTGTTGTCAGTTATAGCCATATGTGTGTAATCGCGTTAGCCTATTTTTTAATAGTATATAGTATAGTAAAATGTATATATAATAGTATGTAATTCACAAAATAGGTATGCGCCAATATAAGTATGTGTTTAGCAAAGGTGTGATATTACAAACGAAAACGTGTTGTTGATATGACACATGCACGGGAACTGAAACAAGTTTATTAACGCTATTTTCTTAACTTCCCCTTAAAAAATATGTTAAGTATTTACTTATTTAAAGTAATACAAGAATGTCTCGGGTTGAGTGATGCAATATAAATATGTGTGCACAACTATGACCGTCGACGTCTAGTTTCCTGACCCTACATTCATAAAAACCGGTTTAATACGTGATTATAAGTCTAGCAACATAGCGACTTTCTTTTTAAAAAAAAAAAAGATATGGTCCGGTTTGGTTGTCAGACGCCATGTTCCTTTCTTTTATTTCTATGTAGGCAGAGTTTTATTTTTTGCAACTAGTCCGTCTCACAACAGCATAGTTAAGTCGGTTGACCAGTGCGCGGTTAAGTTCGTACTCTTAAATGAAATCCCTCCGCAGGGGAGACTTTTCCCTTTTGTGTGTAGAAGATGTCACACTAATGTCAGAGTTTGCTTACTGTAATGCACCATAACAAGAGCAAAACATGAATAAAATAATATAAACCGTCAGTTTGGATTTGCGGTTGTTTCTCAAACGCATGTCCGCATGTTAATTAATCTATATGTATGTGTATGCGTGTGCACATATTTTAATGCAAGTATGCGAACGAAGGTAGACACTTTAAGGAATAATTACTATGTAGTATGTTAACAATTTCAAAAAATGAGTTCAAGATTTATTTTGTATTTTCTCATTCTGTTTTCGCTTATTTTCTAAAGAATAATTAAAGTCTATAATTTAAGCGTCATTAAAATGTGTTTGCTCTCTTCTCTATGCAATAACATCCACCCCGTCTTATATTAATCTCACTATCCTTCCCTTTCTTATAGTCGTCTTCTTTGATATGACTTCACATGACACCTTTCATCTTGCTCAGGCGTTCGCCTTACTTACTATCTGATTTGTTGTAACTCTAACGAAATAATCACGCACAGCAACACGGAATTTATTTAATTAGTTTTACCATTAAGTTATCTTCACATTAACGCGTGATTTTCAATGTACACATAAAAACAATCAGCACAAAACTTACTCAATCGCATGATAAAATAGTGGTTAAGGCACACGAATACACAATCGTGAACACATATAAAAGAATGTGTGTATATATATATATATATATATATATATATATATATATATAAATATATATGTATATATAAGTAAAGACTATGTCTTAAATATTTGCATATCAACCGGTATGCACTACCACACACTTATAGAATACATTAAAGCAGAATATATATATATATATATATATATATATATATATATATATATATATATATATACGTGTGTGTGTGAGAGTGTGTGTTTGTGTATATATTTATATATATATATATATATATATATATATATATATATATATATATATATGTATTTATATATATATATATATATATATATATATATATATATATATATTTATAATTTAAAATATTAGCGTTTTTCTACATACGTGTAGGTTTAATCATTTGGGAGTCGTCAGTTTAGAGCTAAATAGCCCATACCGGTCGCCGGACTCGAACCCCGGAATACAAATCATATATAAAACTAAAATTCCTACGTCTGACCATAAACGGCAATTATTAATCACCGGGGAGACTTTCATGATGATATATAGTCGTCGACAAAGTGTTCGACTACGAAAAGAACAGGTATTGAATATATATATATATATATATATATATATATATATATATATATATAAGTTACATTTGTTTTTTTGCTGAAGAATAGTTTATTTTGTATTGGTTTTGTAGTGTAATGTAACATTTTTCGAAACAGAATTCTATCTCATACGAATATTTTCTCATGAAAACAAAAAATGTCCTATCATATGGCTGTGTTATACGTGTTACCTTCGATGTTTTCCTGACAGTTATTAATGAAAACTTCTGATTTTTAAACGAAAAATCAAGAGACACGCAAGTATTTAATATTTACAGGCAGGTTATTTTAAAACATTGCTAAGTTATGAATATAAATTAATATCATTTTTTTTTAATGTAAGCTTCTTTTATGTTGTATTTTTTACTCTGCTCCTTATTGTGGGGAATACAATTCGATCTTCATAATAACCATGATGTTTCGTATTAAAAACACCCAACTTTTTTTAATATGGTTCGTTTTATAAAGAAGTATTTTTATTCCGACAATTCTAAGATTAACATTAAAAACACACACTTTTCATCAAAACAGGATTGTATTTAAAGTTTCATATTGCATAATTTCAATATGAATTGTTAAAAAAGCAATCTCTCCGTCACTGGTAACCCAATATATTTATGTAAATATTCAGTGTGAAATTGTTTGTAGAGTAGGAGTATTTGACTCATATCCACTCATTCCTGACAGTGGCAGCTAGTCAAATATTCTTACTCTTCAAAAATGTCACACAGAACAACAACAAACTACCCCCTTCCCCCACTCATTTCACCCTTGCGACTACTACTTTCACACTCATACCCCCACCACTCCCACTTTCAAATCACCTTCATTCCTTCAAATATTTTCGAAAACTATAACACTACCTACATACTAAACAACAGATGCTCCCCCTCCCCTCTTCTTTCTCCACCCCTCCACTTTTTAACTCACAGCCATCCACATTAATTTCATTCCCTGCCACCGACTTTTCTCAGACTGCTCTTCGATCCTGCGCCCGAGTAGAGGCTACTACTTCTTCTCATTAACCCATCATGTAAACCCAATATTTTCCTGTACTTAGATGCCATTTTTCTTCAAATTATCATCCTGAGGAAGGCTTACAAATAAAGACGAAACGTTGATTAGTACATAAGAAAAAGATCTTTTGGTTTTCCGTTTTCATTTCCCATTACGTCGGATTCCCCTCATCATGTCTTTCTCATATATGTGTATATATATATATATATATATATATATATATATATATATATATATATATATATATATATATATATATATATATATATATATGTATATATATGTATGTATATATATAGTCTAAAGAAGCTTTGAGTGATAAAAAAAATGTAAAATGCAGTTTAAATTCCCAGGCAAACTAACTAAATCAAAGATATTGCAGACTTAACATTCGTTGGAAAATTAATAAATAAAAAAATATAAGTAAAAAAAAGAAAAAAAAGGGAGGTTAATTATCTAAGAGTGAAACAAAAACAGGAGACCTTAAGCGTCTTATGTCAACACGGGGATCATCTGCTGTTTACCATGTAACTGTTTCGGAGATTTAAAAACAGGACAGTTATAATATTCATGGCTCTCTAATGGGACTGATTACACGACCATTTCCCCAATAATCAAGTGTCGAAATAATTCAGCTTAAAATATCACTAATATATACATAAATAAATAATAATAATGATAAAATAATAATAATAATAATATAGTACCCTTAAGACTACCGTATCATATAGTAATTTGCATATCAAATAACATTAATTATAACAATAATAAAAACATAAAAATAATAAATATAAATAATAATACTACAATCTTAACACTATATCAAAGAACCATTCTGCAATATGGTGGCTAGAACTAAAATTATATAGGAATTAAAGTTGCATTAAAAAATAAATAAAAATAAAACTTAAGTACCTTAGATACCAGAAAAGTAATTAGATAAGAGGAAGGAAACCTAGCCATACAGATCTAAATACCCAATATATAGTCTACAGAAGCTTTGAGTGATAAAATATATATATATATATATATATATATATATATATATATATATACAAGAATATGCAGGTAATAAGTCTGGAAGAGATAATGACCCCCTCCGCACTAAAAAATAAAAGGCAATGCCTGTAACTATTATGAGACCACAACAAATACGACCTTATACCAAAAGGTGAATATGATACCTTTATCATCAAGAACGTAATTATAGTATACTGCTTAACACCCCAATCAACAAAAAAAGTTAATGTTTGTGAGGAATGTATAGTGACGAATGAAAATATACTACACCTCACCCAAATGAGTAAGTCAAAGCCGGCGTCATCAGAAGTGTCAGCATCGACGAATCTATTGAACATATATAAAGAAATATGTAAATCACACATTTAGATCAAATAATATTTATTTGTGAGAGACTTTATAGAAAAAATACTAATACAGAATTACTAAAATCGTGGGTGCGTGCTTATATATGCTATATTTCAGAATCTTCAATGGCATATCATAATAAAAAAAAAGTGGAGTCGGTGTTTATGTAAAGATAGTAATGGTAGCCAGAATATTTATTTACATTTATATATATATATATATATATATATATAAAACTAAAAGTTAAACTTTTAGTAGAAAGAACCTATAGTAAAATGGTAAAAGCTCAATATACGAGATAGAGCAATTATAAAGTTAAATTGACGAAGACTGATACACATGCACGAATGTCCAAATTTATTTCAAACTTCAAATGTTCAAAACAAGGTATATTCTGAAATAAAATTATGTTTATTGTTCTTTCCTTAAGCCAAGGCTTTTCAAAGATCGAGATCTTATTATCAGAGGAATTATACAGATAGATAAGTTGACAATAGAAAAGCCAAAGTTCAACATTTGAAAAAATATTTAGAAGAAATGGGTGAGAAAAAATGTTCGAGTAAAAAGATATTGGGTTTGTCCGGATGGTAAATTGCCCGCCGATAAGGTGTCCAATGGAAGTGGGTTTCAATGGAGAAGAAAAAGTTTCGTAAAGGCATCATGGGTAGGCGTTCAAAAAATAAGTAAATCCAATGGTGAAAATTGAGTTTAAAGTCGTAGATAGAGCGTACTAAAACGGAATTAAAATGCAGATATCTGGCCATTTAGAGAAAGCTTCTTAGGCCGAAGAGAATTCGAAGTGAAACGTAGCGATGGAGAATTGAAGTGGTTCTGAAAAAAACCCTAAGTATAAATCAAGGTAAAATTAGGAGGTAGGAATGAAATATTAAGTTGGAGCTAATAGTGGGAGGATTAGAAGAACAGAGCATGATAGCTGATGGAAAATGGAGTGACGTGGTAGTGGGAGGGAGTTCTGGTGATGAAGTTATTTTTTGCATATGCTACGTCCTGTCAATGAAGTTTGAAATAAATTTCAACATTCGTGCATGTCTATTACTCTTCGTCCATTTAACTGTATATATATATATATATATATATATATATATATATATATATATATATATATATGTATGTGTGTGGGTGTGTGGGGGTGGGTGTGGGTGTGCGTGTGTGTGTATATAATATTGCAATACTACCTTGGAATGTAAAGATACAGCCAACACATGAATAACAATATATGTCGTGTAGATATGTATACATATATATATATATATATATATATATATATATATATGTATATTTATATATATATATATATATATATATATATGTATGTATATATATATATATATATATAGATAGATAGATAGATAGATAGATAGATAGATAGATAGATAGATAGATATGAGAGAGACAAACAAATATAGACTAAACTATTAAGTATACTCTAATATTAGCTATCAAGTTTTAGTCGGCTTATACATTTAATAGTTAAGCCTCATAAAATTAAATATTTAATAACACATCGCGATACAACTATGAGACTATAATAACAGAATATTAGAAATGAAAGATACTCATTGATAACAATACACAATAACAATTTACTTGTGAATATTTGTTATGCAAACAAAATGAAAATATTAATATACACACGGAACATAGGTGTTTCGTTTATAATAGGTATAATTGGATTATATTTAAAATTATATTAAATAATATTATTATGTGTGATTAACGTACACAAAATAAATGACATATCTTGCAAACACTTCTAATCAAATTAAGATTGATCATCTTGACTACTCTCACATACTTTGTTGCTATATTTAAAACGTATTTGCGGATGTAACCTCTACTTCATCGCTTATTTTCTTACTTGGCAAACTTGTTTGTTGAACTTGTGAATCTTTATGTCGAAGTGAGGGACATATAGGTTATTTTGGTTGAGAAATATTAATAGTCATTCTTTCATACATTTCGTGTTGAAATTTAATAACTTACACGCGTAAACTAAATATAGGCTTCATAACAACATTAATGTATCACCCAGTGTAGTTTTTTACTTTCGTAAAGAGTGCTACTCTTTAGAAAAATCCGCAGTAATTAAATAAACAATGGTATTCAAATGTAAATAGTATACCTGGCCACCCCTTAAGTTATATCACGAGTGTTATTCTTTGAAATTAAAAGCGAGCTGAACTGTGTAATCGAACTATACACAATGTGGTCAGCATATGTTTCTACTTGGGACAAATACAAATTCATAAAACGTTAATTTAAAGAAACACGGATGTAACCTCTGAAGTATCACTTATTTCTGAACTTGGCAGACTTTTGGTTGTAACTTGCGAATCTTTATGTCGAAGTCAGGGACCTGTACGCAAGTTAGTTGTCAAATCGTTATCATCATTCTTTCATTAATTGCCACTGGAAATGTAATAACATACACGCGTGAATTAAGTATGGGATTGTAACAGATAATGTAATTGTTTATTTTATAAAACGTCACAGAAATTAAATATACAATTATATTCTAATGTAATCAGTATCCTTGGTAATTCTCTAAATTTTTGTCACGAATTTTTGTATTCTCTGAAATTAAAAGCTAGTCGGTATGGGTAATCGAACTATACACTATTTGCACCTCATACCTTTCAATTTGGGACAAATACAAATGCATAAAACGTCAATATACAGGAACACGTAATATGATTCAACTGGTTTTAGGCAAAGGAAACTTGATGCACATACTGTGTTATAAGTTCTGACAACTATTTCTCTAGGAAATCCATTCGAAATATTCATTTAACCTAAGGTTTACACAAATACAAAGCAGACATATGAACCTTGAAAGTTAAGACGGATAGATAGATTCACTTCAAAATGATGTTATGACAAACTTTTAACCTCGCATGAAATATAATATAGTATATTAGAAAATGAAAGCTTTGTTTTACACATACGAGTTGAAGCGTCATCTTCATACACTTCGAAACCTTCTTCAGCCTTGAAAATAGGTCCGGTGTCAATTGGGTATCGGCAACATACAATTAGGAGGTGAGATCATCAGACAAATATAAGCGGTAACTATTACATTACATATCATTTAAAATCAAGACACAATTACTAGTATCACAATATAGTGTAGCATCATCGTAAAGGTACATTATAAAGAGACTTAATATCTATGGTGTATATTGTGTATAAATATAAAACAAAAACTACCATATATTGATATATAAAGTCATGATGACAAATACATGCGTTTATTTACATCAAATGTATAACGTTTCTTGCTGGCAGTCGTGTTGTGCTTAATAATCAAATAAACCAAATAGGTTGTTCATCAGCTGGAAAAGGAGAGCTTAAAGCAATGTTGTCGCACGGACATCTTCAAGAACCTAGGAGACTTATACTAGCCCCCCCCCATCTGCATATAAAAAGCTTACATTACATGTTTTATAATATATACGTATTAATTAAGTTGATAAAATTGCATGAATAGATAGACGTTAGTTATATTACTTTACTCCGAAGAAACTTAGTTGCGTTTAACCAGTATTTCTATATTAATGTGTTACGGGTAATTAAAACAATTGTGTTTCGAAATTTTTTAGATGAAGGTTTATAATTTGAAGAATTTGGTATATTCAGACTAATGTTCTGATCTTGGGTGTTTTTATCACCTCCGACCTTCTTCAGGTGCACTTTGTCGAACACGGGATGTTTTATCTCGAACTCGGGAATCTGGACGGAATTTCGAACGGAACCTTTATTAAACTCACGGGGTAGCATGCATTCGTTCCAGCTGCCTTGACCGGGAAGAAGTCTTCAGTAATTGTCAACCTTCAACCTGCAGATGACTACCACTTAGTACTGAATTGTACTTAGTACTATATCCACTGCGTCATGGGTCCTTGCGGTAAACTCTAGTATGAACTCTAAGAGCCTTAAACTTATTCTTTTATTTGATCTAACTACTCATCACTATAGATCACTACTTATGTATTATTTATAATTACAAGTTCCCATATTGTATTGAACTAAATACAATTACATCGGCCAAAACGTTCTGATATACCCCGAACATGAGAACACTCGTCCGAATATGCAAAGTTCTACATAGAACTATTGTGTATATATACAGTACACTGGAAGAGTAGGTATTGTTTTATGATGTCTGTAATAAATATTCAAAGCAGTAGTAGGATACAACAAACGTGTAAAAAACGATACCATGTTTTAAAAATATTAATTGTAACCAAATATATATTAAGACTATAAACACTTCCGTGTAAGTTTTCATTTTTCTAAAACCAACAAATAGAATCGCGTTAATTAAATAAACGTAAGTAGTATATGCTCCAACCAATAATACTTTTTAAAACATGATTCACCCCAAAAAAGACAGGCCGCCACTGTAGACGTAAGGGGCTACTGAGAAAGAAGAACAGGGGAGAAGATTTGGGGGGTCAGCCTAAATTGGGATCTGAGCAACGAGATATCTGTTTACATTAGTTTTAAATTTCCGCATGTCAGTACTGTCGGGGAAACACGGATCAGGGAGGGACTTACAGAGGCCAGCAGCATGAGGAAAGAAGCTGTTTCAGTAGAATGCTCTCTGGCATCTAGGGGCCTCTACAGTGAATGAATGAGATTTAGTAGATTGTCGAGTTAGTCTAGTGAATTTAAGTCGAGCGGGCACCAGAGTAGCCAACTCATCGGAGAAAAATCCATTCAAGTATTTGTAAAACAAACATAAGGATGCTACATTGCGGCGATGGGACAGGGACTGGAGCTTAGCTGACAGTGAGGGACCTATTAGGTTTGGGACTCTTTTTCGAACTTTGTCAAGGAGTGAGAGACTAGTAGAAGATGCACCAGCCAAGATGTGGCAACAATACTCCATGCATCGGCGAATGGTGGCTTTGTAGAGATACAGGATACTAGCACGGTAGAGGGAGCCAACCTTCTTTGCGGCAGCCTTGGCAATGTCTTCAATGTATTTGTTCCAATTCATGTTACCTGTGAAGGTTAGGCCGAGGAGTTTGAATGATGAACTCTCAGGTAGGGTGTTATTTGCCATGACAATCGTTGGTTGGAGAGGCTTCTTGTAGTTATTGAAGGAAAGGAGCTTTGTCTTTGCGGCATTAAAAGTGACCAACCATTTATGACCTCGTAGTATCTTGTTGTTTTGAGCAACTGTTAATCAGCTTTTGGACGACTTTTTAGGGTGATATGTATCATTAGCACAATGTGATCAGCATTCCCGAGTGGGCTATGAGCTTTCGTCACACAAGGCTCGGGAATTGAGGTCAAAAAAAGGTCTAGAAGTGAGGCTTGTAGGTCTACTCGATCGGGGATGCGGGTCGGAAAATCGACAGTCTGAGAGAGGCAGTGAGCTAAGGAGAAATTATACGTAGAGTTTCCGGCCGCGTCAGTAAGGCTGGAGAATCCTAACCAGTCGCGGTGGGGGGCATTAACATCCCCAAATACATGTATGTGGGCATTCGAGTCAATTAAGAGTGCTCTATCTATGCTTTCAGAGACAGAGTGTATCCAGAGTACAGTCCTGGGTCGACGGGGAGCGGTATAGAAAATATAAGTAACTGATACTAACCTATGTTCTCCAATCAGGGGGAGAGTGTTCCGAATATAAACAGAACATTACCATCAGCATTATTAAATAGAACGAAACATTAATTAATTCATTCTTTCGGATTTTTTATTATAGGCTTTGACAATTTGTTGTATTTGGCTAACACAGACTAAACGTTTAGACCAATGTACAATCAAACTTTTTTTTCAGGTTTATATTGTAAAACTCAGAAATGTATATGTTTATTTCAAGAATCTGTTCAGAATTTTAATAAGACTCCCTTCCTTAAGTCATGGAATGTTGTGCTGTCAGCAAGGTAGAACCATAAGTATTTTGTAATTTTATTCTAAGTATTGCTACACCCATAGTTACATTCTCAAAGCTCAATAATACTGCTTGATAGAATATATAATTTTTACTCATATACTTCATGCGACACAAGCTTTTGGTCTACAATTTTAGTATGACTTTTAGTAGCCTAAATCCTACACTTTTTAAATATGTTAAATCTGTATGTTTACTTCTTACTTACACATTCGTATTTTTTTATTTCGATAGACACACTCACATATTACTTACCTAGTTAGGATTTAAAATTAACGACTGTGGGGGAGTTTGAATTGCCTAGTAGACATCATCCTCGAGTGTATTCACTCTCTCTGTAAGAGGGTTTGTCAGGAGGAACTGACATGAGGATACCTTCCCCTTAAAATTTAACCTTACCAAATATTTAAAATAACATAGTATTCGAAATTCAAACAAAATCGCTCAACAGTTGCTCATACAAGAAATAGCTCACGTTCTCCAAGTAGTATTATCTCAAGTAAAATACAAGTCCTGGAATCTAGCATGATCAGGAGACCAAAATAAATATATACTATAACATGCTCAATTGATCAATTGGGGAGAGGAATATTAAAAACAATGATGTTAACTTATTTACTAACTCAGCGTTTAACAGATGAAAGACAACTTTAATTTAATATTCGAATATATATGTGCCCAATATCGAGAACAAGTGTTAGTCTGAGGTAGAGACCCCTACATTTCTGAGAACTACGACTAAGGAAAAATAAAACAATATATATATATATATATATATATATATATATATATATGTGTGTGTGTGTGTGTATAATTATGTATATATATACATATATATATACATATATATATATATATATATATATATATATATATATATATATATATATATATATATGTAATATAGACCTTATCTAATATAGTTCTTATCTAAAATTAATTATTAATTGCGTGCTATATTGTTTTAAACTCTCATATTTGTTTAGTTAGGAATACATTGTCGACCGACAGTTTACATTTCGCAGTTCTTTTCAGTAGATAATGTTACTTCGTCTCAACAGAAACATATTTTTGTAGACTTGCATGGAATTGCATGAACACAGTTCTTGGTCATGACTTTTTTTTTCTGTGGAAAGATTTACTCGATTGATACTTTTGGAGAATTGGGTCGCTCCTGAATAGTGATGTCATATCACATGTATCAAATATACCTTCGACTTTTACGGTAAATATCTTAATATACAGTAGACACATGAGGTGAATTCTCGGTGTCAGCCTTTCCATTTTTTTATTACTCGGAGGAGATCTCATACTCTCATTAAAGTTGTATCGGTTGAGGAGTTTTCTCAGACCGCTCTTCTTTTCTTGATATGTGTTGGTTTTACTACACAGTGATTGAATAATGCATGTTGTATATACTCAGTGCATTTTATTAGCACATATATGAGGACAACTTTTGTTCGTTCCTTTTCCATAGCGGTATGTATAGAGGGACAGATGAACACACCTGACAAAACTATTCTTTAATAGCGTTCTGGTTACGTCAGAGTGCGAACAATTAATCTACATATTGCCGCCGCACAGATGACCCTATTTATCTCGATCCTCATGTAATTTCATCAAAGATGTCGCTGTATTCGTAGTTCAAGAGATAAACTTTATTCCTGACGTTATATTCCCGCTCTTTTCATAAGGTATAAAGTTTTTTTAAAAATGCCAAAATCTCCATAAGAATTTAATTCATCACAAAGAAACTCGAGTTTTAATATATATGAAACCACAAAGTATTCAAAGCAACGTCTATAAAGGTGTGATAGAATACGCTACAAGGATCCGTTTCGCAAGTCGTATATGTGCGAAGGAATACCCAGTAGTATGTGACAAGTTTCTGTAATCGGAAGTGTTTATCTTCAGTTCGGGCGATACTCAGGATACAATTACAAAATCCTTACGACTGTTACCCGGTCATGGCTGACCGAACGAACATTGGTTACTCTTTATTTTAATAAAAGATTCAGTGTATAATTTTGTAACTATTCCGAGTTCAAAAAGACGATTATGGGCAAGTTCGAAGGCGTATCAATTCGAAACGTATTGAGAATGACATTGGCAATGAAAATATTATTTATTTTGCTATAAATAATAATACATTTATTAATTCTGTGTTGTATTACGCTGAGAATATCACGTGTGGGTAACATAATTTCTCGCACAATTTAGTTTCAAATAACAAAGAGTAAAGGTCGTCTTGCTATGTAAATTATATCCATGTCATCACGAAAATTATGTATTGTTTAGTTGTATGTATTTAAAACAATAAAACAAAATAGTGGCGTGTGTTGTTACATTAATCGTTCACTGTTTAGTTTGGTCCAGCGCTCTTAGTAGCCACGACTACTACTTTTTATCATAAACCCATCATGCCAACCACAGTTTTCGATGTATTTGCATGACATTTTTCTTAAAATTATCATCCTGAGGAAATCTTACAAATAAGGACATAACGTTGATGAATATATACAAAATATCTCTTGTTTTTTTTCCTTTTTCATTTCTCACATATATATATATATATATATATATATATATATATATATATATATATATATATATATATATATATATATATATATTTAAAACACTTCGATCGGTCAAAATAAAACCGGAACTTGTGATAATATCAAACAAACATATCATGCACTAATTTTTCATTGAGTACAACATTAGTAAATCTTCACGACTTCACGACACGCACGAATATTCGACATACTATTTACAGGCTGGATACTTTTCTAGTTTAAAATTAAAATATTCATCCATTGTGTAGATTTTTATTAAGTACACTTTAACCTTGACATATTATGAACACGTCTCTAATTTTAAGATAATTGTATATATATATATACATATATATATATATATATATATATATATATATATATATATATATATATGTGTGTGTGTGTGTGTATATATTGTTTTCTTCTTTTTACATTAGTAGATATTATTAACAGCCAGATATTCCTGGTAGCTATCAGTTATTATAGACAAATGAAATATTTATATTGCAGCTTAGATATGTAAGCCAAGTACTGTATTGTCTGATAAAAATGTCACCGTTGTTTGGTGTGCCATTTTATCTCGGACGAAAGAAAATCGACGAAATCTAAAACTGACTGGTATTGATAGGTATCGTTGTGTTTGAATTGAAATATATTTCGTTCCATTCTGCTAACTCAAGTTACCGTTTAAAAGTCTTAAGAATAATAACTGACAGTTGAAGATCGCCTTTTAAGCTTAGGGAATTCTAGTGATCAATGTCAGTCAGATAACTGATTACCTTCTAGTATGTCGCCTTAGAATTGCAAATCTATTAAACTGACATTATTTTTTGTAAAATCTCAGTTGTATTTTATGTTATATTCTATCGATCTATTTACATTGAATTGTTGGTACTATTTTAATAAGAATTGTAGGACTGCCCGTTAGTGTTTCAGAATATATTCTCATGAAAATCATACGGAATTAGAACGCCATATTAGTTAACATATTTCACTGATAATAGACTGAAATCTGTAAATACGTGTTGACACTTAAGTAAATCCTGCTACGAGAAACTATTAAACGGACGAGATTTAGAGTCTCTCTTCAATTAATGTATTTACTTTTTGAATTGTATTATTTAATCTCGTATAGAGCTAGTTTGGTATAATCAATTGATTGAGTTCATTCATCTAGTTCGAATGTAAATAAAGGGTTACTGGAATAGATACGTTTATTTCATTTTGCTTATCTTGAATCACTACGTATAACTAATGACTACAAACTTAAAAGTTAAGGCAATTGTTATTATATATTTGGTAATTTCTACAGATTCATTTGTATACGTATCTGATATTAAATGATATATACACTCGTAATGTCCTAAACATCGTTTTAGGAGGGAATAAAATATACGCATATACTAGACAATGTGTTTAACTTTATTTGAAAATTAACAATTCATGATATGTCTGCTAATACATTAGTCTTACATAACTAAGGTGATAAGATTCATGATTTTAATTAATCATGATAGATAATATAGTAATCACTCGACCGATTATGTGCTACATAAGTACATAGTTATTTAAGTTGTCTATACACCTACTACTTGGATTACCTCAGATTAGTATAGTTATTTCTTCAAATACTCTCAAAGAGGTTAATAATATTAGAGTGTTGTAGACGAAAACCACAACGATAGGATGCTTGACAAATACATATCTAACTAAAATAGATAGGTATGCCACTTGCTTACTTAATTATAAATTACGGCTAATTATACCTTTCGAAGCATCTATTCTTTCATAAATAACTCAATCCTTACACTACGTTACAGTGTAGCATGTCTTTAGTATTATTAAAGTATAAAAGCACATAATGAAGCAGCACATGTTGATTAACGGAACTTTACAGTTGGAATCGACACAATTAACCAAATAAATGACAATTATATTTTACAAGTGAGTTAAACTTTGGTTTCCTTGGATCGTGTTTTAATAAACACATCAGTTAGTGTTCAGTTTCATTCTTATTAGCATGTTCATTGTCTTCTATTAACCTATTACTAGTCATGTTCACATTTGTATATATCTGACAGCTTTTGGATAAGCAATCACATATGTATACACGACCCTTCAAATGTTTCAGTAATGTATATCATATAAAATCAACCTCGTATTTCCAACATGTATTTAATTGATTGTTCATGATGTGGTCTGCATGCCTTTTTTATAAGTGGTATTCTGGGCTTATAAATAGCGTTCTGATTCATTCTAATGGATAATCTATTGTTATTACCGTAAAATCATTCTTACATAAAACCATTGTTACCGTTCTAGCTTTAAACCACTTATTGTAAATATATCGATGTTATTATCGTAACTAAATTGTCCTTATACAGGTCATATTCACGTCTCAAAAATGTGTAAAAATATTTAAGAAACTATAAACCGCTTCTATTTTACAAACCTGTTTTAGTAGTAGCTCTAAAGCCTTTTAAACTGCCAGTAAACTGTTTCGTATTTTCTATTTTTTTATTTTGCGTCGAAATAGCGTATTCTTTACAAATGTATGCTTGAGAATGTTTAAACTGTGATTCTTCCGTAAGTGTACACTAGTACTCTTGTTGCAACTACTCCTGCCTTGACCGAGGCAGTACGCGTTTCGTATATGCCGTGTGTAGAGGGTTGGTCGTGTCGTCCAGTAATCTGCCGTCGTCTGTTGTCTGCAATAAACGCCATGTCGCCCCCGAAGACACACTCTGCTTTTAAATTCAATTCATTTATTAATACGTTGTTATTTCATTTGGGGGAAATTCACCACGTCGAGAAAGATGGTAGAGAGCAAATCCTACTTTATCGTATTAGTTATTAATGTTTTCTTAACTATTCCTAGAGAGGGGGGAGAATTATCGCGCTTGTCTTCCTTGAAGAGAAAAATTCCGTATCTTTACATTGTGAATCGCATGCCCTCTCAGTTCGCTCTCTAAATCAGACTGACAAAACACTCGCTTCTCGCGAGAGCGAGTGACGTCACAGATCCCTTTGTTTTCCACGCAGAACCCGCGAAGTCACAGAGCCTCTCGCAGGTGTAGACTGACCCTTTATCCGAGGTCTCGTCACACGCAACCTTGTCACGTCTGCCAGCTCCGACTGTGAGAACAAGCTCTGTTCTACACTCGACTGCCCCGTGTTAATTCGCGCAAGTCAAACTCGATCTCCAAGAGACACGTCGTATCCCACAGGGCCATTATATAACACTCTATGCAATATTTTTCTTTTAACGTACGCGATATTTGCGTTCTTGGCCATTGGTCGCTGTTACTTGTGCATGTCTGTGGAAATGTATCTCATCAACTGCCACGTGTTCTTTTTACGTATGTTGGCATGTGTTTTCAGTATGATGCGTGTCGTGATAACTTTTTACCCAAATTCTTTTTTCTTCAATGCAAAGATTTCATTGTAATGCAATGTCATAGTTTATCTGTTACGTTTCCTAGTTTTTGTCTTTTGTGGTATATCTTACCATTAATCAGTTTCTATGTGTATTCGTCCTAGTTCGTCTTTGTCGTGGGGTTGATTTTCTACTTTCTTCGTGCTGATTCGTCTAGTGGACTTTTTCCTGGCTCGCGATCATCATAGTCGTGCATCTGTGGATACACTTTTTAAAAACATATTTCACCTAAACAAGTCAACAATGTAAACGTAAGTGTCTTCTGGGATTGGGGTATAAGTTTTGTGTAGGTAAGTGTAGGGCTGTGCAGCGATATGTCTGTTTACATTAGTTTTAAACTTGTGTATGTCAGTACAGTCGGAAAAACAGGGAGCAGAAATGAGGTTCCGGAGGGGTGAACACGAAAACATAACCTATTGAAGTAGAAGACTCTCCGGCATGTAAGCACAGTCAATATATGTGATTTGGCTGATTGTCGCGTCGGTCTAGTGTGTTTCAGTCGAGGGGCATAAGATAAGCTAGTACTATTAGAGCACACTCCATTAAAGTATTTGCAAAATAAGTGTAAGGATGCAACTGCGATAAGGCAGGGTTAGGGCGTCCGGGATAGTGAAAGTCCTATTAAGTTGGTGACTCATTTTAGCCATGGTCTAAGAAGAAGAGTCTAGGGTATAATGCACCAGCCCAGATGTTGCAACAATATTACATGCATGGGCGGAGTGTGGCTTTTAACGACACAGGGTCGCAGCAGCCTTGGCAATGACTTCAATATAATTTGTCCTATTCATGTTACCTGAGAATGTTAGGCCGAGGAGTTTGACTGTTGCACCTTCAGGTAAGGTGTTATTTCTCATGAAAATCGGTAGTTGAAGAGGTTTCTTGTAGTTATTTGAGGTATGTAGCTTTGTCGTTGCGGCATTAAAACTTACTAACTATTTATGACACTAATCCACAACAGCTCATCTTCTAAATATACAACTATTGCCTCAGATATGCAAAGTACCCGTGTTTCCTACATGACGAGAGTAGAGCGTGGTGTCGTCAACCAATATACTAGACAAATAGGTATCAGTGAAATCGTTTATGGAGATCAGAAAGAAAATATTTCCAAGGATAGATCCCTAGGGTACACTAGTATTCATGTAATGTTGCTTAGATAACCACCCATCGAGGAAAACCCGGATCATACTTTTTTTGTAAACAAGGATCTTATTATATTTAGTAATTGCCTAGTTATACCGTATGAACGTATTTTCAGAAGCCTTTTATGATATACATTGTCAAAGGCCTGGGATATATCAAGCGCTACAACCCTAGCTTCACCTGCATTGTCGAGTGTATGATACATGCGTTCGGAGATGATCGTTGGGATATCTGGGTGACTATATATATATGCATGTATATATATATATATATATACATATACATATACATATATATACATATACATATATATACATATATATATATATATATATATATATATATATATATATATATATATAGTTATAGTTATACATTTAGGTGTTTGTACACGTATTTATACCTCTATGCCCACGGCTTCACTCCGAAACTCATTATCAGTTCTTTACGAAATTCAGGAAGCATCTGCTACCTGTAAGGACAACAAATACGGAATATATATTGTATACATTTAAACTCCTGTGTACTACATCAGTTTCATATGGCGTGAAGCTTGAAGTGCAAACACTTAAAATTGATTCACGCCCTATCAATCAGCATTCATTGGTCAACTATTACTTACTAGTTATTTAATTTGATGTACGGTACATATACTATTTGTAACTCACATGATGACAACCGCAGTAAATATGTTTGCATACACGTTTTTTTTAGCAATTTGAAGATAGATAAGTTAAGCTGCGAGAGATAAGTTAGGTTCAAAGTTATTTACCTTCAGTTGCATTTTCTCTCAGGTTGACTTTTCTCTAACTCTAACCCTAAGCTTACTTGTTCTCTATTTCTATGTTAAGCAATGACTACTACCGGGCGTCCATGATTCGACTTGCATCACGGTTGGGTGTTTCGTTTCGAAAACTTATACACTGTCTTTGTTAATATTCGACGTGTCCACGTGTTCTAAAAAGCTTCAGGGAACTAATATGGCTTGGTGTGATTTTAGGCCAGCTTATATGTGATATCTCCTTTATTTATTCACCGGTTGCCCTTATTTTACAGGATATGGCAGAATCAACGACCGTGAGTACACCAAGACCTCAGTAGGAGCTGAGACAAAGAATACACTGTGTTAAATTTTACTACAAGACAGGCTCGTTTAAGAAAACCCAGGACAGTTGCATGCATCAGTTCGGATGTTAAAAGACTCAACCCAAAAGCAGAATTAAGAACTGGGTAGACCACTTCGAGAAGTATGGGACCGTGGAGAACTTCAATGCTGCCAGTGAGAACCGTCCAAGCAACTCAGCACGTCTTAAGAGCTGGTCGAAAGTGTGAGAGAGTCTCTGCAGGAAGGTCCGAAATGCTCTGTGAGTAAGCGAAGTCAGTCCCTCGGTATCTCCCGTAAGACTTGCAGGAGAGTGCTTGTGAACAATATCAGGGCTTACCCATACAGAATACAGACGCTGCAGACCCTTACAGCTTCAGACAAGAAGAAGAGGAGCGCTATGGCAGTCAATATGCTCGATAAGATCGAGGAGACACCAGGTTTCCTTAAACTCTTTTGGACCTCAGATGAAGCCCACTTCCATCTTGACGAAAAGGCGAACTCACAGAAAAATGTCTTCTGAGGATATACCAGACCAAATGAAGTAGCCACCAAGCCCCTGCACTCTCCTAATTGCACGGTGTGGGCTGCAATCTCGGTCAGATGCATCATCGGACCAATCTTCATCGAAGATTCTGGCGTAGCAGTGACAGTCACCAAGGAGCGATATGTGGAGGTCCTCAAAACCTTCAAGAGTGAGCTCCAGACCCTCTACCCGTCGCTCATGAGCAAGTTCTGGTTCCAGCAAGACGGAGCTAGTTCTAACACTACAAACCTGTTGTGAGATTTGCTGAAAGAGAACTGCGGAGGCCGAGTGATCAGTCTCAAGACTAATTCTGAGTGGCCACCCCATAGCCCGGACCTAAGCCCTCCAGATTATTTCCTTTGGGGCTATTTTAAGGACAGAATCTACGCAAGGAAACCGAGAAGGATCACGGAAATCAGGGAAGCGATCAGGGAGAAGATGAGTGCCATTCCCAATTCAGTCTGTAAGAACGTCATGGACAACTTCGTGCTGCGCCTCAAGAAATGCACGGAGCTAAAAGGAGTCCATCTAGAACACATGCTGTAGAACGGAGAAAAATAGGCCTAACACCCTAGTGTTTTGATATGATGTTGCGAAAATAATAAACTAGTTATGCCCCAAAATTCATGTCATTCGGACGATACACTAAGAAACGTGGCCTAATAACATTTGGGGCCCGTTTTTGGGGGGTCACCCTGCATTAGCCAATGAAGAACAAACGCAATCATCGACAAATTCTTGTGTATGTGCTATTTGAGCATCGATGGAGGGTAATGTAAATACTGTTACCTTACTTCCTACAATCTACACTAAACTTATCGCTTCTCATATGCTATCACCTATCGTCATTTTTATTCTTTTTGTCCTCATACTTGTAAGTAAAAATATGCATGCACTCACGTGTCTACTAATTTATTAGAAACTGTTAAATTACTTGCTGATGTGATTTTGTATTTTCATATTGTGTTTCACTAACATTCTTGCCATTCATTTTGTCTACATATTCTTTAATCATCTAAACACTTTTTGAAACAGTATACTTTTAAACGGTAATGTTATTAATTCAGATGATCCATCGAGTAGCAATGTGTGTTACTGTGTGCGTATAGACGAATAAACTTTCTTCAATACACATTATGTTTACCGCATGGCTATTAACACAAGGCACGTTACAATCTGAACCCTCCGCAAAGAGGCATACACACTATTTAAAGAGAATACCATCATATATAGTTGTGTTCATCCTTTTATAATCAATATTAAACTGGGTAAATCGTTTAACATAAATTCTACAAAGCTGGTCAATTGACACCAACTTAAAAGAAAAAAATATATATAAAGAAACCCCTGGTTTATCCTAAAGGTTAAATGAATTTGTGCAAAACTAAAACCATCCATCATCTGAGACAGGAAAATACGCAGCGATATGAATCTCAGTCTTAGAAGTACTGATCCGGAAAGATAGCCAAGGATCAAAAGAAAGATGGATGCCAATAATGCATTTATTTATCGCCTCTGGCATTTCGCACTTAATCGACAAAAATGGTTCTAATAATAAAACGTGTCTTCTCATATTTTTTAGCATACATCATTTATTTAAAAAAAAAACAATAACACATTTATTTTTCGTAGATATAATAAAGCTTGAAATGCGCCGCGACTCTTTTTTATGGTAACATGGAACCATTAATTTTAAATACATCCTAAGGAATATATGACGGAGAGATTTGATGAATTTTCGAATAAATAAATCAAGACATTTCATAATCGATATTTTGTACAATAAAATAAACTTGCATTTTGCATGCATTATTTATATCTCGATTTAGTCTACGATATTATTTGGTATTGTTTGGTATTATAGGGAAATTAAACTAGACTAATCGGAAGGTTCAGATTATCATTATTGTCTGCCTAATCTAAAAGCCACAATCGACTCCCAAATCTATAACCTGGTGTTCTTTTATAACAACGCCCCTTATATAGCTATCGCTAATTAAATATCATTGATATAATTATTTGATCTTTCTTTTAAATGTTTTGTTTCATAATATTTCGCATGGTTATTCGTAATTGTATGTTCGGATTTACAAAGAACGTGCACTGTAGCCCAATAATTTGCCTTTTCGTGCATGACCAATGTTTATGGTTGCCTATAGCCAGTAGAACAGCTTCAAATATATTTAAGCTAATTAGTCTCAATTGATCGTATACGATAGCACTGTATTATAGATAATTTGTTTACTACATAAATCACAAACGAGTTGAGAACCGTAAAATAGTAACCGCGTATAAAGGCGCGTATGACTTATAATATATAAGCCAACTTGACATTATGTTGAAATACATTTGCTAAAACAGAAATAACGATATAGTAAAATATATGGGATTCCAAGAGAGTCTTCTATGCATCCGATCTCTTTATCTTCATATATAATTATATACATCTACTGTGTTCTTTATTTTCTTATGCTAATTGTTGCACATATAATATTATTTTGTAAGTATGCATTAGAACGAAGAGCAAGAGATAGAACATACAACCACAAAGCCAACCATTGGAATTGTATGAGATTATAAACCGGTGTCTGAATATAAGAACCACTTAAATGCACGTGTATTCCAAGATTCTATATGTCCATAGAAATCCGAAAGTGCACAAATAACCATCTCCGAACGTTCTCTTAACACTTTTCAAAATATAAATTAAAGATATTTTTGTTAACAACTCAACACTGTTTACAAAGATATAATTTTTTTTCTAAGTTGATTCATTCTATTTTAAATCCCAGCATATAAGTGTGTTCGTAAAATGATAGTATAAAGTTGAATTGCTATTTTTAATTGTATTTCATATTTTAACGAGTAGGTACTTATTAACCCCATAAGGTACTCGAGGATAACGGTTAATGAGTTTGTAAGGAGGTCAGTGGAACGATAATGTGTACATATATGATAATGTTTAGGACAAGAAATAAGATTAAGATGGCGGCTAAAATTTATATGTTCACAATTTACTTTAAAGTGTTCATGATATAGTCAGCTGTGAACACGCCCCAGAGTATTGTGTTCCACATGCGAATAGTTATTGGCAATACATTTAACACGTCTTAATTCAGTGCTGTTATAGGAACACACAGGGAGAAAATGACACTTTTTTTTTAGTTGTTGCATGTAGACAATTTTTTTTTGTAACTATCTAAGAAAAAAAGCCACAGGTCCAAGCTCAATTGAGCACCGGCTATCAAAATAATGCAGGAAAATAGAAAGCTTAGTGGTCTATTTTCTGTGCGAAAGAGGCTGTAAAGGAAAAAAAGGGGGCATCCACCACGGTGGTTTCGAAGTCGATTTTGTACTATTTATTTGTAGAAATGAATGAACACCACCTACACAGATGTCGCCAGAGTACACGATCTTATGACATGGTATACTTTTATACAAATAGATAATCAGGAATGATACTCTTTTCGTAGCGGTAAATAACTACAAGTATTTTTCTAGCGACTTGACCAATAGTTTTAGTGCAAGTCTTCTATTTGATGAATAACGTCTGAGTCAGTCTCAGGAGTTTTTCAAGTAAGAGTTAATCTTCACACAGATATCCATTTATTTAATTGGGTCAAAGTGAAAGTAAGAGCGTTGGTTGTCGAAATAAAGAAGCATGGTGTTAGATGTAGTAAAAGTAATCTGGCACCATTCTCCCATTGAGCTACGTGCACCGGATCGTAAGAGAGAGATACATACATATCTAGATTGTTAATGCGTTAGAAAGAGTTACTTTGATAGTAGTAGTCTGCGACCAGGAAGAAGTTTGGCCTATGGATAGATCGATGAATCACACTGACATTGATACCATGCTTTTCAGACTCCTATTTACTAACAACATATCTATAAAACTCCTTGAGAGCAAGGATCTTTATAGTTAGAAAACATTACCACATATTTCATAGCATGCCAGGATATAAAGCAAGCGATGAGGCTAAACACTATAACATGGGCATTGCATGCCGATAAATATTGCTCTGGAGATAAGGCCTCCGTCAATTAATTCACTGTGATATAACAGTCTTGCCGAATGAAATCCATATTGATTATCAATGAGTGGATTGTTTTTGTTGACGGGTTTCACTACTTCTTGATTGCTCAAATATTAAAAATAACTTACACATGACACACAATAGATTGATTGGTCTGTATTGAGATGCAGACGCCTAACTAGATTATATTAAAATACTTGTCCGACTAACGAAGTTTTCCTAGTTGATGAGATAATTTCCATTATAAGCAACGATTACACAAATTCGTAACTATAGAATATAGTGTATCTATGTATATGTATGTATGTGTGTATGTATGTATGTGCGTATGTATGTATGCATGTATATATATATATATATATATATATAGTGCAAATATATGTGTAGGTGTGTGTATATATATATATAGATATATATATATATATATATATATATATAAATACATATATGAATAAATATCTACATAATATATATATATATACGTGTATATATAAATATATATATATATAAATATATATGAATATGTATATTCATATACAAATATACATATGTATATATATAAATACTTATAGATATAAATATACATATATAAATATATATATACATACATTTATATATATACACACATATACATCTCTCTCTCTCTCTCTCTCTCTCTCTCTCTCTATATATATATATATATATATATATATATAATATACATATTATATGAAAATAGCAAGGTTGAAGGTAATCCGACTTCATGGGAAAATGTAACAGGAAAAACACAAAGGATGTGTGTGTATGTATTAATCAACGTTTCGTCTTTATTTGTAAGACTTTATTTTATTTTTTAATTGTTTAATTTTTAAAAATTAATAAAGCTACTACAAAACGTCTTCATCAGCGCGTTTTACACAACGTCCTACAGACATTTCAAGGTAAAAATAAAAAGCTCGTCGTAGTAGAACATCTATTGACAGGAGGAGCCACACAGACACATATTTCAAAAAAAGAAATAGGTTACAAATATAAATTAAAATTAGAAAGATAAAATGGTTATAATGATTATAAAACATTATACACCTTATAGAAAATTATGAAAATTAAATGGAAATAAAAATACGAGCACGAATTAAATAAAATAAAATATAATATCAAATACATTGGAAAATGTAAAAAAATATAAAAAAATATAAAAAAAAATAAACAATAAAAATAATAAAATACATAAACGAAAAAAAATAAAATAAAAAGACAAGAAAAAAAAAATTAAAAATTAAAATAAAAAATAAAAAATAGAAATTAAAAATTAAAAATAAAAATAAAAATAAAATATAAAATAGTAATAATTAAGTGTAATAGAGTAAAATCAAATAAAATCAAATGAAATAAAGTAAAATAAACATTAAAGGTGAGTATAATAATAAAGAAATATAAAGAATAATATATATATATATAAAGAAAAATATATTAAAAAATTAATAAAATTATTAATAAGTAAATATAAAAAATAAGAAATAAAGACTAAAGTTAACTACTAATATAGAATAAAAGTGAAATTAGAAATAATGAAGGTTACATTTAAAATTCAATAAAGATTAATATAAGAAACAATAGTACCTATAATGAGATGATAATAAACATTAGAAATACAAAATTAAAATATAAGATAAATATAGAAGAACAAATAATTGAAAATAATAGTATGAATTTATAAGAACTATGAACTATGAATCAAATAATGTAGATAACACAGGTTGAATATTGTCAATGTTCGTTCTCTTAAGGTTATTTAAGAAAAAACATCCCACAAAGAGATGTGTAGGGTAAGAAGGGAGGAGGTAGAGTACATGGGAAGGTATGGACAACGGTACTTTTTATGGGGAAAAACACCCGATAAACATTATTATAGGGAAAGAATCAAGGGTGACCAAGTAATAAGGAATGTAATAGAATAGGAGTATAGTTGGACCTATATTAACATCAGTGCACTTACAAGTGTATGAGTACATGTGATAGGAGCGAGGATAAACTGTTTCTCATGAATTGCACCGGTTCATAAGGAGAAGAGAACGCGCTCTACAGGAAATAATTAGCGTCCATTTCCCAATTGTGGTCCTATACAAATTTCGGCGTTCAAATATATATATATATATATATATATATATATATATATACTAATTGATAGTAAAATTACTTATTGTAACACACTTATACCGGGGTAACTGACGCAATAGCTCGAATACAAGTGATTTATGAGTTTAGGTCGCGAAGTTAAAACACATTTATTAAGAGGGAAATGAGGCAATAGTAGTTCCAACCCCAATGTGGTATAGGTAGACGAGGAAATGTATTAATACGTATGAGGAAGAATGTCTAAAGTAAATATTATTAATCAGAATGAATATTCCTGTAAAACCAGTTCAGATAAGCAAATATATAAGTCGATATGTATGCAAAGTGCAAGATGTAAGAGAATAGCACTGTTTTCAAAGCAAAGCACTAAGTCTTCTTATGTTTCCATCTTTGTATACATATATATATATATATATATATATATATATATATATATATATATATATATATGTGTGTGTGTGTGTGTTTGTGTATCTGTGTTATATAAAAAAAATAACATAGTGACTGTATTGAATCAATTACATCTACCTCTCTTTTTTGCCGCAGCTTTTCTTATATGAGTACGAAGCTTTCATTGCGTAATGAAGTGTATATACATATTTTCGTTTACTTTGTTTTCTTCGCTCGTTATCTCTGGGGATTAATATACACCGTGCTCGATAAATCAATGCATTATTTGCCCGAGGTTGATAGGTGAAAGAAAGAGAAATAAATCATACTTATTGTATTTTACTTCCCACATACACTATCTGAATGAACAGTATATTACCATATATATATACATATATATATATATATATATATATATATATATATATATATATATATATATAGTATTGTATGAACTTATATTTATCACTGTTAACCTACACAGAAGAGTCCGCGTTTGATCTTTGTACGGGATACTAAGGTTAACGTATATATATATATATATATATATATATATATATATATATATATATATATATAGAGAGAGAGAGAGAGAGAGAGAAAGAGAGAGAGTAAGAGAGAGGGAGGGAGAGACAGAGAGGAATAGAGAGGGATAGAGATGGAGAGATGGAGAGAAAGCAAATAAAGACGGCTAAAGAAAGAGGGGATAGATCGAATGATTAAAATATAACAAAGATTTACTTCATTTACTAAATAGTTCCTACGTTATATCCAAGAAACGTTGTATACTTATTAAATTACACATGAAAAATATGCATCCTTTAGGTTCTAACATCTTAACTAAATTCGCATAGCTAGATTAGTATTTGTCTTATTGTTCATATCTGTGTATAATAAGCTATTCTAGGAACTAACGGACAATAGAGATACATCGTTTCATACTAAATGCACCTAGAATGAAAATAAAACACCTATGCATACACCTGGAATGAGTTATCCAAATAATAAAGCTATGTAAATAATTAATTTAAAAGTATCTTAAACGGATAAGTAGACGGCGCAAACACATTTTTTTCGATATATTTCCCTTTTTTAAAGTTTTAGCAAAAGCAAAACCGCTTTCGAAAAAAATTCCAATAAAGAAACACTTATAGATATATATATATATATATATATATATATATATATATATATATATATATATATATAGTGAGTGTGGAATGTGTATTATACTTTCACGTTACTTTATTTGACAATAGAACAACGTGTGTTTGTAAATAGAAAAACGGTTTTAATATATCCGTTATAGATTCCGATTGCAGCCTACTATTGCCATTTAAAAGATTCATGAACACCTATGTTTAGTGCATGTTTTCATCAAAAATTGTCTGAAAGAAAATCGCACATTTGTTGCCTAGATACCTCAGAATAGCGAAGCATTGATACATTATATATATTGTCTTTATTTTTGCGGAAACAATAACATGTATGTGTATATATGTATATATATGTTTATATATGTGTATGTATATATGTTTATATGTATTTATATGTTCATATATGTATATATATATGATCATATATATATATATATATATATGTATATATATGGTCATATATATATATAAATATATATATATAAGTATATATATATATATATAAGTATATATATATGTATATATATATGTATATATATATATATATATATATATATATACAGGGTGATTCGTAAGTCACTTAGTGATTTATTTTTGAAATTCTCAAGTTAAGAAATACGGTAATACAAAACAGAAAGTTTATTCAACAAAATCATTTATGGGAGTATGAAATCACACCAAATTTTCAAAATGTCCACCTTCGTTCTACATGCATAGCTCGATTTTTTTGCAAGGAATTTACGAATCTTTGTAGCATATTTGATTTATTATGGTGTTGTGCGAAAGAGGCTTTCTGTTCACATCACGTTTCCATTGCCTTTCAACAAGTGTAGGAGATCCATCAATTTGGCCATATGAACAACAATAAAAAGTGGCCTTTCAATTGTAAATAACATGTTAAATAGCTAAGTGAAGTGACTTATGAATCACCCTCTATATGCATACATCTCTCTCTCTCTATCTCTCTCTCTCTCTCTGTATATATATATATATATATATATATATATGTATATATATATATATATATATATATATATACATAGGTATAATTATATGTGTATAAGTGTAATCAGTCAACGGGTAATTATAAGTGCACAGGATGCAAAATAAGTATAACAATAGTGATAAATAAAAGAAACTGAGATTTAAGAAAAAAAAACGTGCAAATAGAAATTTCGGGCCAACTCTATTGGATTATTTTAGAAGCAAAGTAAAGTTAACCCCAATTACAGTTGTTTTTTTTCGTTTTTTTCTAGGTAATTCCTGGGAAGCAGTCCCTTCATTAATCCTTCTATGAGGTGTTAACACATTCATTGAGAATTAATATTGTCTTACTCAGTTCACAAAACGTCTACAATAATTCGTCTCTCAAAGTCATATATCTTGTTGTCTTATTTGTTTCTGGTACACATGTATCGGAAAGGAAATACACAAATGGAATTGGAAATCATCGAAGTTTTTAAGTTAAATCTCTCTGTTCGCTGGGTGGGGCTGTTAATTTTGAACATGGGCTGCCTAACATCCGGAGGGAAAGAGAAAAAGAGACAGTTTATCAGGGGAAACGCTGAAATAGAAAAGAGAAGAGACACACTTAAGATCACATATAAATACATTTATTTTCTTATTTACAGCTGTCTGATAGTCAATATCTTTTTAAGGTGTATATGTAAGATTCAGTGATTTGCAGTGTGTCTGAAACCATGAATATAAATACTTGCATACATCCACGTACACACATATGTAATCAACTATAAACATAAATATACACACACATACACGTACAAATATATATCAATCAGTCAACATATACATAAATTGAGCAGGTAACAATTGTCAATATCATACTGACTAAGGAGGCACGTGCATGCGTGTTAGTTGTTTTTTGCGCGTTATAGAGAAGCCAAATAAGTAGGGTTTAAATGAAACTTATGATATCTGTGTGACTTGAACGGACATATCTGTTGGTGGTCTGGTGAAAACAAATTGTATGGACCCACACTATCTATATGGAAATATTTGACTCATTACAGAAGAGTACAAGATAAACACGGCCATTTCCCTCATTGTTACGTATGTTAATACGATTAGGGAGGCCAATGAAAGGGAACATCTATCCACTGAGAGGAGACTGCGATGTTATGCATGTCGTAACTGTCCATCCGCTAGGCAGCGAGATAACTTCTTTTCGCGATGTAGCTTTTGCAGTTGCAACTAATTAGCATTCGTGGGCATCAGCTGATGTAACCGAAAAGCTAAAATTGAAGGTGCGCAGTTAAACTGTTGACAGCTGAGAGTGCATTAGATTTGAGATTTCTCGGTGTACGTTTGTGTAAAGAAATGTTTCGGTTACTTTAATTACAAAATCACAATAGGTCATCAGCCGAAATATGCGAACCACTATAAACGTACTTAGAGTGATCAACAGTTTGCACAAACTTATACTATTATGCATATTTTTAACACGCCTTTGTTGACATGTATTCGAATACGAAAGTGTAGTTGACTGCAGGCAATTAGTCGAACAAGTATGTATTCCACAGACGCAAACTTCTTACAAATATTGTGGCTCTTTCATAGCTCGTCTGATGTTTGTTTTGTATACTTGAATCTGTGATGTTGGATTTCTGTTTACTCTTTTCTCGTAGGTATTGAGGACGGCTGGCGGCTGTTCGTTGGTTTATTTGACTGTCTTACGTATGTTTAACTGGTAGGCTGTCGATTTAGGTATGCGGCATCAAAAACACACGGACCCTGATTTCTAGGTGGAAAAAGTCTTGTTCAATAGTACACTAGATACCACAGATTGCGATCTTTTGCACGGCAGATAGAAAAAGAGAGACTAGGCAAAGATGGTCACTGCCGCAAGAGCCGGCCCAGCTCGCTTAGCAGGAGACCAGCCTGCATGTTCTTTTTTGTTGGTTGTTGTGTTGGGATTTTTCCCGTTAGAATTAAACACGACTGTAGTCCGCTGGAAGAAAAGTTGATGTCATATAAACGTAACTAGTCAAGAACAGAGATAAGACACAACGTGGGTAGATATAGAAAACATATAAATAGGGATGAAAGGAGGAGAAAGAAAGAGAAGGTTGTTTGCAAAATAAGTGCCTTTGCGGACTCACTGAAAATGCTAGGATTCCTACTGGGGACCAGGCTAGTAAGAATAGTTCAGAACATCGAGATGGATTCGCGCGTATTATATACGCTAAAAAAGCATGTGCCCGCTCGCACCTTCCGTAGCAGAGGAGAAGTGATGTTGATGGCAGCGAAGGCTGGAGAGAAGAGAGTGATATTTTAAAAAAAATAGGCGCTCTCCTGGGTTTTCTGCACAGATTGAAGTAGTGGTCTGTGATTGGGTTCTTTTCATCCAATCACAGAGCATTTAGAATCATTGAGGCTAATAATAATTTCAAAAGTTGAAGAGAAAGAGGGGAAGACCATGCCCGAACAGAGGTTGCATCGCATTATGTTCCCTTGCTACTGCCGCCCTCTATAAGAGTGCCCGCCCAGCATCTTTCAAACGTCCTCTATATATAGCCCCCACTACATTAAACTAACAACTGGTGCATAGCGGAAAAATACAATATTGTTCTACTGTTGTTGAAAATCAAATTCTTCTGTGAATTGCATAAAAAGAAGGGACTCTCTATTAGATATCAGTGGCCCATCTTCACTCAATAACAAAACAGTAAACAGGGTCTACCAAGATCTCTTCCTTGATAGACGAGTTGTAGCGGTAGGAACGTAGACTCTCATGATAGGTTCTGCGATCAGTTTTCTCGAAAATATATCATGTCTCATGCATAATTAGTAGATATTGAGTAAAAGGTTGCAATAACGTTTATGTAGGTGGCTTACTAATATAAATACACTTTAAATTAATTGATGCTCTATTATTAATAATCACAAATAATGTATAATTGATATAACATTACTTCATAGTCTTCGAATGAAAGTGTGTTATATTTCCAGGTTAGACTGTAAGGAATATAATAATAAAAACGTGTATTTCACATTACTATTTCCTGTGTATATGTCTTTGCAAATACACACACACTTCTATGATTCTATAGACGAAACTCTTTCAGATAAGTTGTTGAATAGTTTATGTCATTAATGTACTTTTTTTAAATTCAAGTTGATATATAATTTATCAGCTGTGTAGCATGTTATTACGTAAAACTGAGGCATGGTGCGATTAAGAATAGATGGCGCAATATTTTAATAGCCTGGTAGAATCTTCAGTTTGCTTCTAAAATGTAAAAAAATTCCCGAAGTCACATTCTATGTTCTTAGATATATTTTAGTGCACTCACGTGTACGTATAAGTTCTGAAGAAAACGCAGGTTATTGATGTGTTGCAAACCCTTTTATTCACACAATTAAATACGATTTAATAATTTCTGTCAATAATCAGTGTCACGTTACTCGCGAATATATTCAAGTAAACGATTTTTAAGGAACACGCTCACTTTGTAAAATGGAAAATATATAGATATAGTTCTTCATATATTTATTCAGCATATATGCATTGATACATGGTAAAGAGAAACGATTATGAATTTGTCATTACTTATGCTTTTAACATTTTGTTTTCTCAAATGTCTGTTGATGCATGCGTTATGTTTATAACACAAAAATAACACATTTGCCTGTGATTGCCAAGCATATACTTTCTAATTATAATTCATTGTATATATATATATATATATATATATATATATATTTATATGTATATATATATGTATATATATATATATATATATATATATATATATATCATGTCGCATTATACACTAAAATAAACTGAGTCGCAGAGTTACTCTGTGGTAAATAATAATATAAATTATACAATATATTTAGGTTCGTAAAACAGACAAATATTAAACAAGAGCTCGACGAATAATTGGTTACTTAAAAAAAATGATCGCTAATAATGTTTGAAAGTAAAGCTCCATGCACTTAAAACAAATCTAAATTCCCTTCCAAAATAAATAGAAAAATATCCGGTCAAATTGTTCTTCCCTGGAAAAATAGGTTGTTTATGTAATGCAAATTAAAATTGTTTTAAAATACTTCAGGTATTTTCCTATTCTATTTTTTACCTCAGAAAACAAGAATTTGGAACGAAAAAACAATGAAGTTCATTTTTTTAAGATTGAATAAAAATTATATTGTATAAGTTTGCCCAAAATATCAATTAATTGTGATTAAACAATTCAGAGATCCATTCAATATCTTTAAATTTAATACAAAATAGACCTTGTGAGTTGAAAAAAAAATATCCGGTTTAATGTTCCTCCCTCCAACAATTAACTGGAGTAAGTTTTCTTAGGTCGTGCAAAAACATTAATTAAACTGAAAAAAATAAATTCACAGTGTTAACACGTCTATATTTTTAATCTATACTAAAATAAACTGTTTACAATTTTAATATTCTATAATATAATTGTAAGATAAAGTAAAAAATCTAATCTACTTTCGGTTAAAAAGCAACAAATTAGTCAGAACTTCTGATGATTGGCTTTTTAAAATTGAAATTAAATACATTTCTTTTAAAATTTAATTAATTTTAAGCATTGCTTTGATTGTAGAATATGGCCGCTGTTTTTTTCGCTTACTTCGCTTGGTTTATTTATCTTCCTCCGACAAGGTAAGATGTGACACAAGGTCGGGAAAGTGGGAAAGATCCAGCGCTCGAGAGTTTGAGCATTCTTGCTGTTAAAAAATTGCCTGAGCAGCCCCGTTGCCTAATATTTTTGTAAAACTTGTTGTTGGTCTTAATTGTATTTTAGTTCATGAAATAAACATCTCATTTATTTTTTAAAGTGTTGAAATTAATCTTTAAGTCTAGATTTTAATCGCTGGCGGCCATGTTGGTTTTTATTGTTTTTATTTTCCTTGGACTAAATATATATTTTCCTTGGACTAAATATATATTTACTGCTTTAACATATTATTACACACAAAAAACAAAGTTTTAACATTCTAGTTACATTTACAGCAAATTTTAACGGTATTAAACGAATTTAATAGCAAACATGAAAATGTTAAAACATACTAGTTATGAATTGTAGAATAACAAAATATTGCGGAAAAGACGACGGTAAAAATGTGGGATTAAAGTTTAATTAAAATGAAAATAAAAATCGGTTTATGTATTCAATCAGCAATAAAAATCCTTGTCATCAATAGAAAAAGTGCAAATATTTAAGAAAATAAATCAAAGGCATCTATAGACTCCCTTACGCATCTGAAGACATTTGTAGCCAAATTGTCGCATGCCTTAAGAAAACTAGCCTATCAAAACTGTAACATATAGATGTAAACAACCCTGAGCACTTCAGTGTTCTGTTTCCACGTGCAACTCTCTCGTTATTTGCCCCTCTAACCCCCTTCTTCTCTCCCCTTCTCTCTCCTCATCTCATGTACATTTACCAGAGATACACATAAAATATCCTTAATAGTTTAGCTTAAACTTTGACTTTTCCTTTTTGTTGCTGAATAAACAAAACTAATGTTTAAAAAACAAAACAAATATTTTTGAAGCGAGGAGAGCGGAGCGATAAAACCACACCTCTTTAGTCCCATATGGAGTTGTCCTCCTCCACTCCCGCTGAATATAAAACGAGCCCTTCTCTCTTTCGCTAGAGCAAAAAGAAGCGTGATTCTGGAGCGTGCACCTTTAGGCAGGGGTCCGTAAAGCCCTAGGTATTAGAAATAACAATAATTACAACAACAGTAATGCACAATAGTGTTAATTACATCTGATATATGCAATATACTTATACAATAATCAAAATATATAGATAAATCAATACACATGAATACATCAACAATGACATATAACTGAGGCACCTTAATGTGCATATATAGGTAGACAAAGGTAGATTCTTTCATAAAGTATTATTACTCATTGTGATTATCGCGTTATTAAATGGGATATATTCATTTAAATCTTACACGGATTTATTTATTTACTAAATGACCGTGTGCGTATAGGAGTGCACTTATTTTATTCCCACGAGGGTTTGACGTAATAGCTTGATCGGTATATATTGTAGAGAACATTCAAGCATCCGATGTTGGTCGGATACGTGACGAAATATAAGGTAGACAGTAAAAGAACCACGCACTTTTTGAAGACTCTTAGACTAATCGACAATTGTCCCCAATAAACTATGTAAATCATTATAGACATATGAGCCATTTACATCACCATCGCACGTGATGAAAATTTGCAGGTGTGTTCTACATTATTTCTCAAACATAACTTTACTCACGACATAACACAAGACATACGCAGCTTGATAACAGTCATATTCAAATTAAACAATTTTAAATTTGAACACCAACACAATGGTCATGTCAAATACACTTTCAGTTGACATAAACTTGCCCTCAGCTATGCTAATACGAGAAACGCAACTACTCTAAAGTATTACATTCACACATTTCAAGACATTTCCCTAAATTGCCGACATTTTCGTTATCAACTGGTTCGGTGACGTTTACTCTTTGCAGTGTGTTTCTTGTTATTTACTATTACCGATTTTAATATGTTTAATATTTATTAATATATATATATATATATGTGTGTGTATACATTGTAATATTTTCCTTGCATAGCTAATTTCATTTATTTTGACTAATCGGTCAAGTGTTCAAATCGTGTATATGTTTCTAGCAAAGTAAAGTGGTAACGTATTTGCAACATTGTAACGTATTATAAACGTAATGAATTTATGCTGCTGCCCTTTATCGGAACACTCCGTTTACCGCAAACTGCAGTGAAACATTTCTAAGAATATAAACGCACACGATATTTGTTAATTTTTATTTTATCCCTTCCTATTTTCTTCCCGCGCCAACTAGTAATCATGCGATTTCATAAATAACGGTATCCATGAATCGGAATTCATTAGCTTCGCGAAGTTAATTAAACCGCGAAACGGGTAAGACATGTCGCTAAATAATCGATGAAGTTTCCTCCATATACACACACAGTTTCAGGGAATCGTGCCTTCTTTGATTAAATACCTTTATTCAGTTGATTTGCATGATTAACAAAAGGAGTTTTTCGCTTCCTTCTGGTTTGAAATTTTTCGCAATCTCATTACAATCTCATTTTGGTTTCTACCGTGAATGTTATTTTTTAAATTCGTGGCGCATTCAATATGCGTACTCGGCGAGCAGAGAACATTATTCCCTCACAATTGTAACTCTCTACTGATTATTAACACGCACAACTTTCTCTAATTGTTTGTTTGTAAAGACTCATATTATTTATATATGGGTTACTTCTTATCAAGGCCCGACAGCGAGTAAGGAGAAATAATTGCATAGATTTAAAGTTGAACGATGAATTCCATTACGAGAGGATTGGAATGAATTGGTAGATTCGATTATTAAAGAGGACAACTCACCGATCATTTATTTACATTAGACGTGAATCCGACGATGTTGTAATCGGTTGGAAAGCAGCATCGTGGTATTAGTGAGTCGGGATGCACGTCTGTTGTTTTACTACAGAATGTGACAAATGAATATGTATTGATGTGATTGAAGCCAATCGACTTTTTGTTGTGAATGTATTCTGGAAAGAGACGAGATGTTAAAGATGTGTCGAACCACTTCCATGAACATCACAATAAAGCAGAAGTCAACAACATATATTTTCTACGACAGATATAATATTTGGATTTTTCCTACTTGCTCTCAAAATTGGCAGTCCTGAATATATGGCTGCCCAAATTAAACGCATGACACAAACCATTTTAATACACAAATATATCCCACACATTTCATTCTAAATGTTAACAAGAAGTCCTACATATGTTCTAAAAAATAATACCCAATAATCTACGACAACAAATACTTATTAGATCAATATACATATTCTTTTACCTACTCATTGTATTAACTAACAGATTTGCGACACTCTTAATAAACTAGGAAGTCATACCCTAGCACAAAAAGAAACAATACACTACGTAAATAAACTATCAACATCTAATCTCGGTATATACACAACGTCATGTAATTATTGCCAAATATAATTAAGGGGAAACTCAACGGGACTGACGGGAAAGCTCAATGGACATAAGAGAAACATGAAAATAACAACTCACTTAACGCGCGTTTCTCTCACGCTAATAAACAAGACCACCCATAGCATTTTGAATAGGCTAAAATAATTAAATGTATATCAAATAAATATTGACGTAACCTCTTTCAAGCAGCACTCATCACGCACTCTAATACCATGAAATCACCTAATGTGTTTTATAATATATCTCCGTTGATCAGCACACTATCATAGTGAAACAATAAAAATAGCATCATAGGCTGCATAACCATCCTATACCAAATGTTCTATTAATAAGTATACTTAAACAACTAAAACATCGGACTACATACAGACACTCACACATACATAACAATAATAGTACATATAATGCCCATCTCTCTAACACGTAAATATACATATTGCATATACATACACTTTTTAGCCTCATAATTAAGTTAATAATATGTGGTTAATTAAGAATACACTCATAATTAGATAAATAGGAATAAACAGATACACTCACAAGAAACAAATGTAAATTATTACCGTGCTCTTTTTGCGATATATTCACATATTGTATATATATATATATATATATATATATATATATATATATATATATATATATATTCGCTTATATTATACGATATATTTTTATAAAGCATTGACCACTTAATTGTACACAAATAATTTACTAAATAAATATAGATAAATACAATCACGCATACATAAATAAACAAGTTATTATTTCTCTTCAAAAAAAAAAATTATTAATTAATGAGGCACAAATAATGTAATTAAATAAATAAGAACACATACTATTTGTTGTGTTCTTTTCTTTTTTAAATCGAAATATGCCACACTTTCAGACACCCTCTCAACAACTATCAGCCACGCTCTATTTTGACAAAAATAACTCAGACACTATATATTTCCTCACACTAGAAATAGAAATAACATTAATAACTCCCAACTATCAAGCCATTCTTTATTTCGCTTGCACTATGTAAACTTCTGTTGATAAGGGGTTGACCGAAATAGCATTTTTAAATGTTTGCCTATGTTATTCACAGACATGTGTACACTCGAAGAGGGTTAGAACAATTAAAATTAATTACTGTATGAGTTATGCTGCGTGTTTCTATATCGTGTCGATGTCTACAGTAAAAATGAAACGTTGTTGAACACATAAAAGATATATTTTTAGCGTTCTTTTTTCATGTTCCATATATATATATATATATATATATATATATATATATATATATATATATATATATATATATAAGTATGATATAAAAAAGCCAGTTTACTTTCGTTGTAATAAAACAATTATAATAGTATACTATCTTCATAGAAAAAATAAAAGCGGGTAACAGTATACGTGTTATCATTTTAAGATTTCCAGCGGGCATACGCTTTTCATTAACACATGGTGTTATATGAATCAACTTGAATTTTTTAAGGCAAACTGCAATTTTATAATGTGTGCAACATTTATTAATAGTATCAGTTATTACAAGCTACAATAGTCGAATGATCTGCAAATAAATACTTGTTTTTTTTTAGACAATACACACGTGCGCGTTGATATGGTTGCGAATTATACTTAATAGCACTGTTTTTTTCAGTCAACAAAGTTTTCCTAAAAATAACATTTCCTCTCATTTTGTTAAACATGTATACATATTGAAGACTCTAGTTTAAACCTGGTTAGTGCACGTTACGTTTTATAAAACATTTTGTTTCTTGATGTAGGCGCGCCTTTGTTGATGGGATTTTGGGTTCGATCTAAATAGTATAGATGTTATAGAGCTCGTGTCTTTCAATCGCAGGCGAGTTCCTTTTGTCCTTGAGATTCTCATGAGGAGAAATACACTCTGAAACTTATTGGTATTTCTCTCTCATCAAGTCTTCATTGCTCTTTCTGCTTCTCATGAAATCGATTCTCTCCAAACACTTTCTCACAGCAGACGCCATTTTCTACCTCTAGAAACAACACTTATACAATTTATTGGGTACTGTTGTAATATTTGAGCTGAATAATTTATGTCCCATTTGAAGGTTATGTATGAAAGGCAGACACATGTGAGTAATTTGATTGACATTACCATTTCTTTTTCTCTGTACCCTCGCTCTCACAGATGTGATGTTGCTAGTCTCAGTCATTTCTATAAAGACTTTTATGACATGTGTTATCAGGAATTTGGGATCTATTTCCCGCTTCTTTTGTGTCAGCTCGTTTTATTCGTTTGTCCAGTGGTCGCTATGAATTCGCTGTGTGTATACCTTTTTTAAATACAGCTTCTTATCTCAGTAGCTTATAGCCGCACAGTTGTATAACTCTAAATCAGCTGATTGTATGCCTCCTACATATAATCTTGCTTTTTTTTCAGGATGAAGTCCTGTAGTCATCTCCTGTATTTTCGATAATAATATGTGTTCTTGTTAGCATCTTACATCAAGTTGTCCCATGCTTTGTCTGGAGAGTTGTCCATTAAAAATATTGTATTTTAATCAAAATATCAATGGCAATCTACTATATAACCCAAACAAATAAAGAAACTGTGCGCGAACTGCTTGCAATAGATCCGTTAAAAATAAATGTGTAGTTCCATGAACCGTTAACAATATTACATCCGAGGGGCTCAGACGAAACTCAGTAAATATGTCTCATTCCGAAAATAAATCGTAACGCTTTAGAGACATTCCGTTAGTTCTCTTTATAGCTGCGATAAATTCTAAATAAAAAGAAATCGCTATCAGTGTTTTAATTCAAGCACACAAAAGCACATGAAACGGAAATGTGTGAAAGCGTTCTGCTCGTTACGAAATCACTGAGGGTCAGAGAGACTGTTCAAATTCAAGTAAACCTCAAACTAGTTCTGTTTCTCTTGTCCTAATCAATATAAGTATTTGGTATCGTTTGACTTTTGAATATGTAATAATATCCTGAAAAAAATAACATGGAGGAAATTATTATTTATTAGTAGAAAATTCGGATTAATATTTTCCGAAAGCTCATTTAAATTGACAAATGTAGATTGTGTGTTGTTATGTTCGCATTTAAATGCTTGCTTACCGGAATAACATATTCATTTATTTACATTTTATTATCACATACTGCTAATATCCTGCGAACCAAATGTTACATCAATAAATGCGGGCAACGTGGGCACCGTTACTGTTCAGTATCACTTAAACTACTTAATTTATTGAATATAAATGTAATTACAAAGAACCGAACACATCCTCTATTTATACAATATACGTTCACATTTCTAATGGTTCTTTCGTCAATCTGATGCACATAATTGATACTGTTAATGGCAGGGATTGCGTCACTATCGTGTAAATAACATATATGTTTACAGAGAATACCAAATTCAAAAAAGATAATGAGGACAATAACGGAATAAATGGAGACGATTGAAAAGACAGCAGACGAAGACATTCGCTATTCTTCTTAGCAACTTTCCAAGGACCCACTATTCAGTGTAATATCTCTAAATCTCACATTCATGAGAGCCAATACAATTTGAAAATTAAGTGTCAAGCACATAGCCAAACAGAAGATGTTCTGTTTGTTTACTAGAGGAGTTTGATATCTCGCAGAAAAAAAAACCAGCCCAGAAACTGTGAGGGTTGGTATAAGTAGCGACGAGCAATTTCTATTTCAGCCAATTTTTAATAGGTATACCACTCAATTAAGTCGGCTTTTAATTATTGTCAATCACGTTGTTTAAATTGTTGCACTGCATAAGCCATGAGCATAGCAACATGACTTATACCCGTGTCATAACCTCCGTAATTTCTAGAACTGTCTCTCTGTGAATTCATTGACTTGCCCAGTACAGATAAATAGTATTTGTCTCATCTGGTACACCTACTGAACTATTATGTGCATACAGAAGTTGTTAGAGGAATCGATTATATCACATGCATATCAATAACGGGCACATTGCAAGGATCAACACGCTGTTCAGTCGTCTCTCGGAGTACATCGCGACGGTCTTGTGTTCCAGTTTACATACCCTTAATTTTATGAATGTAAAATATAACTTTGGTTATTGGGCACGATAGAAATGTTTTTATGTTTTATTTTTGATAAAAGTGTAATTTTCTGCCCGAACATTTATGTATTAAATTACTAGTTTATTAAGGCAGCATTAATTATTTATTTAATTATTTTCATTTTATTTACTTATTTTAATAATTATTTGTAATAAGTTATAGATTTTTCATGATAATTTATTGTATTAATAAATAAAGTATTAATCATCATGTAGTTGATATTTCCGTGTACACCATTTTATTTATTTGTATTTGTGTTTTATTTATTTATTTACTTATGTAATTTATTTATTCATTGTTTTTATTATTTCATTTACGGTGTCTGTATTAATTTTGTTTATGTATTCATTTAATATTATTTATTCTTTTTTGTATGTATTATCACGTTTATTGAAATGATTAGTCATCTCAAATAGCTGTTCATGTTATATATTAAAAATGATGTGGTTGGAATTGGGTTCGTTTATTTCTATAATACCAATTAGTGTGTTTATTGTTAATAAGTATTCATTACCAATGCTCTATTATATTACATTAGTCATTTGATTTTAATTCATTTATTTTTAATAGATTAGTTTACACATTTCGTGAATTTAATAATTGATCGTTTTGGAGAACACTTCTTTTGTATGTGTGTTATTTTTCTGATGTAAATTCTAATACGCTTAAATATGCAACACGAGGGATTCTTTGGAGGTGATATATATTTATTCCATAAATCAATAACATCATCTGAACTGGGTTCGGTATTTAATTTAGTCAAAAATACTCTAACAAGTGTCTATGAGAATTCAAGCCCTAATATATCAAATCGGCAAGCAGACTTCATGTTTGCATAGGTCGATTTTTAGTAACACTCACATTTAGGCGCCTGCTTTGCAAATATACGAAATATCGAACTTTACTCGGCGATCAGTGGGTGAAGCGTTAATCTATAATACACTCTGGTGATACCAGATCAGGCTGCCCTGTGGCTCCCTGAGACGAAATTCACCTACATTGACGTTTTTTTTTTTTTTTTTTTTTGTAAAACTTAATTATGATCTACAAAACCAAAAACAAAAACAACAGCCCCTCTCCCTTTCTCCCTCCCCTTTTTTATTTTTACTTTTCCTACCCTACTCCCGGTCCTGGATATGACCTTAAACTACATCCGATGGTGAGATCCGGCTTACGGACTTTGGGGAATGTGGAGCCTCCTCTTAATTACTATTGCTCCCAGGTCCACCCTGACCCGGAGTGGTAGTACCTGTTAGGATCCCAACTATGGGTTAAATAGAAACAGATATTAAAAGGGGAAAGAAACAAAAAAGAGAAGAAAACAAGACCAGACTCGGCATTAAATAACCCAAAAAGGGTTGATATGCCGTAAAACAAAACTACCAAACCAAAAACCCTGATTAAACATTTGAAGATATAAAGAACTTGAAGCATAAAAACTTTCACTAAAATGACCAGATTCGGCATTAAATAACCCAAAAAGGGTTGATATGCCGTAAAACAAAACTACCAAACCAAAAACCATGATTAAACATTTGAAGATATAAAGAACTTGAACCATAAAAACTTTCACTATAATGACCAGATTCGGCATTAAATAACCCAAAAAGGGTTGATATGCCGTAAAACAAAACTACCAAACCAAAAACCATGATTAAACATTTGAAGATATAAAGAACTTTAACCATAAAAACTTTCACTATAATGACCAGATTCGGCATTAAATAACCCAAAAAGTGTTGATATGCCGTAAAACAGAACTACCAAACCAAACTACCAATAATACACTGTATTAATTTAATTGTATAGCAGTACTTGTTTATCTATATGCTTTTCATTAATGAGTATATTATGTTAAATTGTATGTATATGCTCCATTTATTCACGATGTTTATTTAGCCCTTTCCTTGGTTTGTAGTATACCATCTATAGAAATATAAAGATATTGTTTGTCTAACTTTTATAATGTTGTGTAATTCCGTTTCTATCATACACACACTATTAGTAGTAGATTCGAGCCTATATATATATATATATATATATATATTTATTTTTTATTTGAAAATATTATAAGATATTTAAAATAAATGTACAGTATGAATTATTAATATATAAAATGTATCTCATCTATGTAAACGTTTTTACTACAAAGCATTAAATATAACGTGAATGTAAAAGCATATCGAATCTTTAAAGTTAGTAAAACCATACCCTGTGTGTGTCTTTAGACAAGGAATATCCTAGTAGATGACCTCTCAAAGCAGTGACTACATAGCTACATATTTTTGGTATATTTTTCCAGCTTTGTAGAAATATAAGAGATCTCGTGAAACCAAAGATATCTAGTGAATTCAAATTAATGTAGAGTGTAAATTGATGTAATATATATATATATATATATATATATATATATACATATATATATATATTTATATATATATATGTACATATATATATGTATATATATATAAATATATGTATATAAAAATATATATACATATACATATATATGTATATGTATATATGTATATATATATATATATACATGCATATATATATATATATGTATATATATATATGTATATATATACATGCATATATATATATATATATATATATATATATGTGAATACGTATATAGGTATAGGTGTTACATATATATATATATACGTATATATAAATACGTATATATATGTACATATATATGTATGTATATATATATATATATATATGTAGTTATGCATATATTTATATATATATACATATGTTCGTAATAAATTACATACGTATACATTTATGTATATACACACACACATATATATATATACTTATATATATATATATATATATATATATATATATATATATATATATATATACATATATACATACGTATATTTCTAGTGTAAGTGTGTATTCTTTAACACATATACATTATACCTATGAATATATGGTAAACTGATAGCTTGGCGAATATAATCATTTTAAGAATACATTACATGGTTTCTTTTTTTAATGCTTGTACGTGTAGAACATTTCCCCGTTCATTCAGTCAATATTCATAAACCTGAAAGCGTGAAGGACTCAGTTTCTATGCTTAAATTAGCTTTATTATTCTCCCAATAAGGGAAAGTTAAATTGAAAAGAGGAAAATATGAAAAGAAACAACGTATAAGGCTTTGAAATAGACAACAAGTACAACCGACGAGCATTGCGGTCCTTTCTCATTCCTTCTAATCAAAAGTCATTATACCAAAAAACGGCTTATAAAAAGGAGAACGAGTTACGTTTCTTTCAAGAGAACTAAGACCGACTTGAAAAGGTCCGCCATTAATCAAACATAATGGACGATAAACACTATGTATAAGAAGAACTAGCCGCCATTGGAATAAGAACAGAAATAATAGAAGAAAAGATAACACAAATATATATATATATATATATATATATATATATATATATATATATATATATATATATATACATATATATATATATATATATGTGTGTGTGGGGGGGTGCATATGTGTGCAAATGTGTGGGTGTGTGCGGGTTTCGTTATTATACAGTGTGTCTACAACAACTTTAAAAGCACGAGCGTAATAGATAACATTGGAAACAAAAAATACCTTGTCTTTAGTTTAATTGTGCTCAGACGTATAAAGTCACCAATCACGACGCATACTGCAGAAAAAGATTGATATAAAAAATGTATCTTTATGTTTTTACTTATTTATCAATGGATACCGGCTCATGACTAATCAGTCCTTTTCGTTTTGTGTTCAAGAGTGGACGACGCTTAGTCGGGTAAAGAGAAGCACTGCCCTGTACTTCTTGGCAGAATGCCGACAGGTAATGAGTAGACATGTTCAATTAGGAAGCAGTAGGAACTCTCGAGACATCGCTCTTTCCTAATTGTCCCAATCCTCTATTGAATCTGCCATCTACCGCTACGCATTCGTAATTCCTACGAACCTATACGCTAAATGTTGCATCGTGTAGACTCTTAAGTATATGGACATTTTCCAGGTGTGGGCATTATAGAGAATACGAAATGCGTTTTTTATATCTACTATACGGCTTATAAATGTTACGTTTTCAAATATTCCACTTCATAATTTGTAATATACCCACTTTTATAAGAAACACAAAAGTATTTCATGAAACTGAAAATCCTTTGTACTCAGTCTATAACAACGTAATACGTGTTTTCTCTCAAAATTTACATTTAAAAATATGTAGTTTGGGTCCACTGATTATTTTTTGTGATTACCTTATTTTGTGATTACCTAATCATATATTTACTTTAATTTAGATGCATTTGTTTTTCGTCATTTAATTTTATGAATAAAATGTAATTCAGTACACCTTTATATGTCACTCTTGTAAGTGTAAATTGCTATTAGATAAATACGATATACGCCCGCGGGTAAAGTAGGTATATATATATATATATATATATATATATATATATATATATATATATATATATATACACCTATGCAGCATTTTCTCTTTCAGGCAAGTATATATATATATATATATAGCATGATATAAAATGAAATTATAAAATAAGGTGCTAATCAAATTTAAATAGAATTCAAAATTCAGGCCAAGTATATTTCCCGACTGGAAATTCTTTTTCGTTTTCAAACTGTCACTCACTATTTGGATGAATTTTTAATCAACCTCTTGGATATATTTCCTGAATATGTTTTAAAGTGTATGACTTGGATGAATTGTATAGCTTTAACAAAAAAAGTATGTTTTGGGCTGATATATATTATATACTTTTATGTAGTTTTGTATATATTTTTATATATTTCCAAAGTGTAGTTTATCACCTGCAGTTATGGCACTGTGGTAATGGTCCTCTGATGAGAATAATCATCTTTGAAAACTCATGGGGTAAGGACTTTAAGATTCTTTGCCTGAATTTTGAATTCTAATAAAATTTGATTCGCACCTTATTTTATTATTTCATCTCATATTATGCTATTAATGCTCTATCCAGTATATTGAGCTTCAGTTTTTATCCGGATGTGCACTAATTAAAAGATATTAGTTGCCTCTTATATCTTTTGTTGGATTAACTTCGTATATAGATATATATATATATATATATATATATATATATATATGTATGTATGTATGTATAGTGAGTGACATCTTATCCCGATCATAATTAAGTATCTCCCCCAAAGTTATATTATGAAGCGTATTTACACATAAATGAAACAGTATTTAATTACATTCAATTTGGAGTTGATGCAATTACAATTAAAATGATGTCACAAATTCCTAATCGATATTTTGACGGGCTAAATAATCAGTTATAGTGATGTTACATTTTCTCGATTCTTTAGTGTGGCTGATGAACACCACACATATATAACGCTCAAATTCGTAGCTTACGTATTTTATAGCGTCTTCTGTCGAATAAGGAGAGGCAACAATACTATGATAATACGTATTACATGCTACAAATTTGGAAATTAAATGCAAAGTAGATACTTACATTTTGCATGAAGTACAATTCGTAAAATAGATTGATATAAAAAGCAGTAATATGGCAGATGCTATACTTTGCAATATAATTAAGGTTTGATAATGAAAAAAAAACGGCGGAAGTATGTTGAAGGAAATTTAAATTGAAAATTTCAATATTCAAATGTCGCATTTCAATTATAAATTGTGTTGTCTTATTAGATGTAGAATATAAAAAATCAATACATATACTTCCACAATAAAATCTAATAACATTATACGTAAGGGAAATATTAACATTAGCACTCTGTAAGACAAATCTATTGATGTAAGTATATATATATATATATATATATATATATATATATATATATGTATATATGTATATATATATATATATATATATATATATATATATACATATATATGTATATATATGTATATATATATGAAAGTAATCCAACAAAATATATAAAGGTAACTAATATATGTTTATTAGTGAAACATCCGGATAAAGACTGAAGCTCAATATACTGGGTATAGTATTAATAGCATAATATAAAATGAAATGATAAAATAAGTCGCGAATCAAATTTTATTAGAATTCAAAATTCTTGGATATCTTTCATGAATATCTTTTAATTTGTATGATTTTATAACTTTAACAAATAACTATGTGTTTGGCGTGATATATTTGATGTGTTGTGTACTCTCATGTATTTGTGTATATGTTTGTATATATTGTCTAGGTGTAATGTTATTACCTGCAGTAACGTCACTGCGGTAATGGTCCTCTGAGGAGAAGAATTATCATTTGCAAACTCATGAGTTTAGGACGTCGAGATACTTTGCCTGAATTTTGAATTCTAATAAAATTTGATTCGCACCTTATTTAATCATTTCATCTCATATCATGCTATATATATATATATATATATATATATATATATTATTATTATTAAATAAATGTGTATATTTATGCATATATATATATATATATATATATATATATATATATATGAATATATATGTATATATAATACATATGTGTGTATATGAAACTATATGTATATGTATGAACCACTCAATAAAAATGGAACGGACTCCAATATACATAGCTGTTTTATTCAATAGTGACCGATATATACACTTTACAAATAATATAATGTTGTGAATAAAAACATATCAGGATATAAATAGTGTAAAATGTTAATACCTTTTTAGTATTGAAAAATGAGTGAATACATTACTGTTGCCATTTAGTGTCTGTAAACGAATATAAGCAGCACACTAACTGTTTTTAAATGTACATTTAAGTCAAATATTACACGTGGAATGTTGCTTTTAAATGCATTTTATTTTGATGATAATACAAAAATCTTGAGAAATATAATCTTTGTTTTATTTATTGTGAAGCACACACATACAAATGTAAATATATATATACATATCTTACAGGTGATACTCTAAGATATGTACACATATATAGATATGTGTGTCAACGGATACTGTTAATAATGTTTCACTCATATGAATCAGAAAAAAAGACGGGTTCGTTATAACATGTAAAGACAAGATGCTTCCAATTTCGAATCCAGTTGGTTTTACAGTAGTACTTTCACTTACGGATGTCGGTAACCATTACTGTGGTATTTCCAGAAAGAGTTCTAACTAGTAAAACGTCGGTGAAACTAATGTCAACACCAGAATAATCTGATTCACACAGAAGAAGAAGAAGAAAAAGAAGAAGATAAACATAATGATCAACTAAACTAGCAGTTTTAATCTGAATGTCCATTAATGGATTTAATAAAGTCATGTAATATATCTGATATTAACCCATATTCGTTAAAAATAAAAATAACCCTGGAGTTGCGAAATCTATTTTATAAAAGTGATATATGTACATCAAGGTATATATATATATATATATATATATATATATATATATGTAGACATGTATATGCGTGTGTATAATCTATCACTATTTTCATGAACTTGCAAAAATAAATATTCTTGTATTACTCAAGCATCTGCACACATTTTTAATATGTATTTGTATATCGTATTTTATATACGTAATTGTATTTGCTATTGTATATAACGAAGTATCCATGTTAATGTATACCACTATGATTCACGTATTTGATGATCAACCTTGTTTACATTAATCAATTTTAAATAAATACTACGGTTAATTTTACTTTTTGTCATTACTTGTATCTACTGAAAAAGTATTTAAGTATTGACAAACCTGATTTATTAATGATAGTTTAGAATAAGCAAACGTCGAAATTAAGAAGACAACACTTATTATAATAAGTAATTGTGATGATATAAATAGTGGTATTCAGAATTACTTATATGGAATACAGCACAGGTCGTTAATAATTTATTTAATTGCTATTATGCCGACACATATATTCGGTCTAAGCGGATATCTCTTTAGTTTAGCAATCGTCTTCGAAATAGTAGTTGTAGTATAAATAGGAGTAGTTATAGTGTTATTAGTATAATACACTGAGTATAACAAAGTTGTCACTAATAAAGGGTAATTCTATTATGACAAGTACTATAGGTACATATACTTACTTAACAGACGTACCGATACAAGTACACAACCTATCTATATTTTAAATATAAAAACTATGACGCGGCGAAATTAAGAGTGCACTTTTTTATTTAACGTAGTTTGACATAGTGATGCACTTAATTGTGACAGTATATATTTGTTATATTATACATTATATGCATGAAGCAATATTAATTGCTTGGTTATTCTTGTGATTTTAAATATAACTCATGTGTTAATGATTCTGTATTTAATTGGTCCCCCGATTTTTAAAATCGGGAGACCAATGTTTTTAGGCATTTCCGTCCGTCCTTCTGTCTGTCTGTGTGTCCGTCCGTCCATCCGGAATGTTTTCCGCAACCATCCATTACATTTATCCGAAATTGTGCATGAAGTTGTAACTTTTGTCAGGTTAGAAAGTGACATTCTCCGATTTTTGAAAAAAATGACATATTTTGCCCCATAACTTGTCATCCATCTATTCAATTTCTCTGAGATTTGATCAAAATGTGAAGGCTATTGTACCTAATAGAAAAGCAGTATCGCTGACCTTGGAAAAAATCTGGGTCGCGTCCCCAAGGTGTTCAAAAGCCCCCTAAAATGGCAAAAAATGACGCTTTTCTTCCCATAACGTTTGATCCATGCATTCACTTTTTCTGAAACTTGGCTAAAATGTAGTAGCAATTGTTCTGGATATAGAATGAGCATCATTGACCTCAGAAAAATTCTGGTTCGCGCCACCAGGGGGTCAAATGGGGGGGGTGGATCAAAAATGCCCCAAATTGCCCAAATTTATTGCATTTTATACTCGCCACATCGAGTCACATACAGAGGGGGACCTCGCATGCGCGGCTTGTTTGTTTATGAAATTCTCATCAAACAGTACATCCATATATTGTATGTAAGAAGCTAAAAAGAGCGTAATATGAGTATCGCAAATCCCAGGATAGTCTATTAAAGAAATACACCTATATGAAATAGACAAAATAGTCAACTGAAAAAAAATATGTTTACAGGTTTAATACTGGAATAATACGCTGTATTATAAAGAGTTATTAAGGCAATGAATTTGTTTAAATAATTACACCCACGATTTTAGCGAGCTTAAACTAGACGTTTAGGAAATACATTCGGCAATTCTGAAAAACACATGACCCAATAGAACTTATAGAACTTATAGAAAGATTGAGACGAGTAACGTCACAGCTGTGAGAAAGACCTTGCAGTGAATAAGAAAGAGTGTGACTAACTAAATTACAGATACGCTTCTAGACCTCATCAAGAACCATAAAATGGGGCAGATGCTTCAACAGCCCAAGTATGACTCCCTACTCTAGGCAGACCACGATAATAAGTTTGTAGAGATAATAAATAGCCTCGGATGTGAGAAAGTGTCTTTAAGGAAAACATACATTTTAAGAAGTACAAAGAGCTATGAATTTAACATATGAAATACAAGAAATATCTACTAAAATAACAGACGGTAAAGTTTCAGAATCGATTACTCTCTAATCAAAATAGCTGTTGATGAACCAACAGGGACAACATAAGCTCATCTATGATTGAAAGACACGAGCTGACTCCTAACAGGATAGAACGAAACAAAGCATGTTCGAATCTTAATCAAGTACTCAAGTCAAATACACTTCTAGTACAGCTACGCACCTAAATTGATGCCGGTCGGGGGTAGGTGAGAATAAACGTAAGTAATGTAAATAGCCTCATTAGCATAAATGTTACTCTGGAAGAGTATTGAATATGTTGTCAACTATCGTGTTTTATGTCGAACTACATATCCATTGTACAATATTGTGAATTAATCATATAATTTTATTATTTAAAATTTAAAAAATATAATTGTCAATTATTCATATATTAAATATATTTGAAAAAATTACTTAATCTTCATAATTAAGTATATTGGCTAGTTCCACTATTGGATTGACGACATTAGACTTCGCCCCGGTAGCTATTGAGGACAATTCTGAATGAGCTCTTTCTGGTTTTTTTTGCAATATTTTCAATATGGTTCGGCTTGACTGGTTTTCCTTAACATATAAGAAAATACAGAAATTGAAGTTATTTTCACTCTCAATTGCCGATCTATTTATTTTTTGCAGTGCCATTTTATTATTTAATAATAGTTCTATTACATATAACTACTTCAAAGTATGAATTTAAATAGTGTATGCTCCTTCCAAATATGTATTCTATTTTGACTGCGTTTTGATTAGCTTATCGAAATACGTTCTCTCATATGCTCGATTTTTATAAGGGAATATCAAATTGATGTTCACAAAGATTACATAACTTGTCTGCATATTCTTCAAGCTTATTTCTTTTTCATTTAATCTTCTTTGCATGTCTTTGCCATACTATTTATATAGAACAAAGTTAGGTGTGTGTAGAAATAGTTACAAATAGGAAGGCTATCCTTTCTCTTCAGATTTGTTCCACGTGGTGCAATAAGAAACCACACTGAACACGAACAATTTTTGTTCTTTATCGACGCTCCCATCTTAATTTTACTTCTCTTGAAATAACTAGGGTTCATCATGTTTTCATTGACTTTTAACACCCCCTATCAAACCATAACTTAAATTGAAGATCTTCATTAAAGTGTTGATGATGTCGTTGAAAATAGGATTGGACAATCCTACCTTTCCAGAAAGTATTTGATAAATGATACAATAGTGCACATATATATATATGAATCAGCTATTGTTGTATCATATGTAGACGTGCTTCTCAGAGAACGCATTCAAGCCTTGACGAACAACAAATTCTACCTACTGTGAGATTACAATGCTTGCAATTACATGGCACAATCAAGCTCAAGATAGGAGAAAAGGACTGTTTATTAAAAACAGTAATCATCGTAATACTTATAAACTTGCTAGTTACAATAATGAATGTGTTGGACCATTATGTTACAGTTGTAAGATAGTAACAGTGCAGTGTATTCAAAAGTTGCTTGTTGTTTTAAAACGATTCTATTTATTAAACTGCTGCTCATGAGTTTTTAATTTTTTTAATATATTCATGTGGCTGAGTTATCTAATCTAAATTAATATATGATCAGCTGGTTCAGGTTAACCTGAGGGTTAATACAACGTGGCACTGGGATAATTCAAAAGACATTCTAACGAATAACTTACAGTTGGAAGACAGAAGTGATAACAATTGGGCCAGAAATATCATGAAACGCAAATACCAATATCGGTGAGATTAATGAGAAGATACGAGGTATTAACATATCGGGAAACTTTGAGAAAGGATTTACTCTGTCTCTCTCTCTTTCTCTCTTTCCCTATCTCTCGCTGTGTATTTCTCTCTATATTCTTCACTAAAGCAGCTCTGTTTTTTTAACATCAGAACGTCTTAACTTTTAATTGTCTTTCGGTTCCTGTATGAACTAATATCCGTTACAAATACATGAATAAGAACTATGTCGTGAACGTGGTTCCCGTGTTTACATATGGTTTCCATACTGTCAGTAATTACTTTAAAAGCCATTTCTCCTCTATAAAACCTGTTTGGCGTAGAACACACGTTTCTAGACGTTGTCTAACTAATCGTTATCTCCAGTTAAGTTGCCAATAGAACGCGGATTTCTGGTGTCGATTCTTCTCAATTTGCCACTGTTTGACTCTATTGGTTTACCACACTTGTAAAGGACTTTTCCCTCTGTGGAATATGTTTCAACAGCGCTGCTTTCTTGCTTATGTGCTTGTTAAGCTGTTATACATGTAATCAAAGTTTTCCTATTTCTCTATCGATTTCAATTCTCTCAAGTTGATGTTTAATTATTGTAATAACAAACATAGTAACTCATATTCTAGTGTGATTTTTTAAGTTAAGCTATCAATGAATTTAAAAAAATATATGCAATTACTTACTTTGGGAAATACTGAATTATGTAGTAGGGTTGTCCTGAAAATCCTGACGCCCTTTTTTGATAAGATTTTGACTAGACTTTTGTTTTAAATTATTTAAGTATATATATTGTTCTTGTTTTTTTGTATTTGTTATTTAAAAATAACTTAATTTTTAAACCTAATCTCTAAATATATTGATGGAGTATAGCCAATTGCGGCGTTGCATGTACGTAAATTACTGAGTTATTTATAAGGGCTACCCCTGTCTATTGTATATAATGTAACACTTAATTAATACAAATAATATGTTAAAACAATTTTAATGCTATTATTACATTCAGTGAAAATGATTTCAAATAAAATTTATTAAACTTACTCGGGATGTTAACAGTTTTTGTAAATTAGTAATAGTGAATAACTAATCCCGAGAAAATTGGAGCAACGCAATTAAACACAGCTACAGATCTGCATTTGTATTCTACCGTCTATTTAAATGTGCCAATCGATGTTCATCTTATTATTAGGTTCATCGAAGCTAGTCTCAATCAGTAAATGTTTACACAAGAGAAAATAAATCATATCAGGGAGATTGATGAACAGTCAAACAACTCATGTTTGCCTCATGATTTGGTCGCAATGACATCCGCTACTGGCAAGCACCCAGGTCATTTGCACAGAAAACGTGTATTTAGATCCGCATCAACTACCACATGTTTACTCTCAGCGTCTGAAAATGTGTAAATATTCGTCCACCATAGTTCCTGCTGAAGGAGTATTATATAAGTAGAATGACTTATGAACCAATCACTTTGTGAATACTGACATCATAAAGGCCACGACAAGTTTACTTACAACATAGCACAGGAAATATTTCAAATAAAATGTGTGCATATATATATATATATATATATATATATATAAATATTTATATATATATATATATTTATATATATATATATATATACATATATATATATATAATTTTTACAAAACAACAGCAACATATATATATATATATATACATAAATATAGGTGTATATATATATATATATATATACTAGTAGTTTTAGATTGAAATAAACATTTTAAAGGAAATAATATAATATTATAAACATGAAATAATAACGCAATCCACACGCTGAAGACGAAGCATTATATCACAGTTGATTTATATTACCATACTAATTCGTGTATGTTTATAGTATTTCGCCATGCTTATCTATTAATCCATAAATGTATACATAGTATCAGGGTTACCTGGCGTTGCCTTGAGTAAAGCGTGGGATATAATAATACGTTACATGATATAAAGGAGATGTTGCTAGATAGGTACTTTACCCACTCAAGTATTTAAATACATGTTTTGCTCCCAACCAAGAGCTTGTAAATAGAATCATGTGTTCATGTAACATGTTAGAAAAGTCATTTCATCATCTTCAAGGGGCAGCAAAATACACAATATAAACGTGGCTGTGTGCGTTCACGGAAAAAACCGTTGTCATCTGGACCATTGTGATGGTTTAAAGTATTATACTCCGATGCAGTCTTAGTCAGTTCTGCAACAAAATAACATGCTCTCCAAGGAAAATCACAGCTCAAGTTTAAACAAGTACCTGCTTATGTGTAAGAAGATGCTAGTTGTTAGCAATGACGTGCCAAATGAGATATTTTAGTTCCACACAATCAAAACATAAGTTTACGAGCCTCCGCTTCTTTAAGAGACACACCTGTCTTACCGACGGCCAGCCGACCAGAAAAATGACTATATAACACTGAGATGAAGGACTAAAACTGACATCCCATGCTCATAAGCTGGACTATATATATATATATATATATATATATATATATATATATATATATATATATACATATATATATATGTATACATGTATCTATATATATGTATATATATGTAAATATATGTAAATATATATATATATATATATATATATATATATATATATATATATATATATTTATACATTTGAACGGAAATCTAGATGCGTTTTTACTCAGTCAACCCCATTTCACTGCTCAGAAACTGACACCATGAGATAATAGTGAGCGTTATCCTGCAACTCGAAAGACGACATCGCCATGCTGTCCCATCTATATTCCTGGGAAAATAAGCGAAGTGGCCCATAACCACAGCCAAGGTACATCACGTCGAAAACAGCATGATTCTCTTAATAGATTAGATACACTCCAAAACTTATGTGGTGTTTCCTTTCACTCTGTTTAATGTTTCGTATTTGCATCAAGTCGTATGAACCGCAAACATGGCAGTAGCTAAACACACCGCCTAGGGCATAATCGCATCTTTACCGATCCCCGTGTGGAAATACTCATTTATGCAGTATTTCATTCAGTCGTGCTCAAAAGGTCTAAACAAAATGTATTCAGGACAACCCTGAGGAGAAGACAGAATGTACATTTTTACACTTAGCTATAAAAGATGTTAAATGTAATGTACGTGTACGCATGCATCCTCATATTAATTCAAAACACGGGCGTATGACGTAGTTACCAAATTGCAAGTGTTGTATGTTCGCTTTTCTATATACATGCCCTTCCATCTTGGTAGATCAATTCTAAATCACTTCAACACGTCTTTGAAACAATCTTTGAATCGCTTACGCGGGTTGTGTTGTAGGCAAGTATCTCGAATTACTTCCCGATATAATACCTACTACGGGATCATTCATCAGTAAGAAGAACAACATGACTAGCCCAAAGAAGGTTGTGCTCTCCTATACGAGATTCAAGGATTGGAACAGCAGCTCGCTCCGACAATTCGGATGTTAAAGAAGGGTGCAAAGGAATTATGGGCAAAAGTCTCTAGTTGGAGAATATGAGCGCTCTTATCATATAAAAGTTGATACAAAACAAGCTCATACAAACAGTCAATGCTCTCCAGCTTGATATACGTGATGCTCACACCCGTATATTTTCCGTACCAAAATACGCACCAGCAATCTAGTACGTATGTGATCTCATCATCTAACGACCCATACCTCCAAACAACACTGCATCCTTTACAGAAACAGACAAAATACAGACAGTATTTTACCTGCACCAAATATATCCGGTACATGATACGGGTTGCCACGGGCCTGGGAAAACTACCCTATATTTTACACAGCCTTATCTTTAGCCCCATTATTCTAGAAACCCATACATAAACATCCATGATGTATTGCACACCATTATGTGACTGAGTTACGAGATCCACGTGGTCTTCATAAAACCAGCTGCAACCAACAGTTGTGAATGTCGTTGCAAAGTCTTAACACACTGTAAGGCATACAGTGGACCCAATGTTCTAAATCGAAGCTATACACATTAGTACAAGTTATCGAATGCTAATGAAAGAGTTACAACAATATATATATATATATATATATATAAAACACAATGTAGGTACAGGCTGTTTAACAACATTGTCGAACAAGAAGGGTTCAGAAAAGCAACTATTGCAATGGACACTTGCTTTCATTGAACCTCACAAAATGGCCTAACAATGTAAGGATGCCATCAACATTATCCCAATACACTCCACAGCGCATCACTATAAACTGTATCAAACGCGTTTCTCAGATCAACGAATCTCAACTGCTCTATACGCCCTTACCCTTCTTCGAGGCCAATAAGAAGAGTAATGGCAGCAATAGTTGCCATCTGAGAAAACAGTATCTATCACTCCGGTACTGACTCTCGAGGATTAGTGAACAGTTCAGTATAGGTATATGTCCATCTATTATGTCGCTTGCTTTGATCCCTACTCAACTCTGTTCCATCTTTAGATTTGAATGGGGTTACGCTACAATGACTAGGGCCATATATTGCCTTATTCGCATCTTAAAACGTGGTCTTCAAAGGCATATTTTTATATGTTTTTCAAAGTTGTTACTTTTCAAAAAGAGTCCTCTTCAAACTTGTGTAAATTGTATTAGCATACAAGCTACCGTTCGCTTTAAAAAAGTTCATATATTTAAAAAAAAAGACTTTGCTCATCTTCCACCGCCCTGGTACCAAATTCTGTCCGACACTTCTGCAACATCTAAGTAATGAACAGCTACCATAGAAAAATAAAAGTATAACCTTTGATTAAATTCAGCATCTATTTTCTCTGAATATAGGGGTGTTATCGCCCGAAATAATAAAGAACACAACAGATTAAATGATTGTTAAATAAGAATATTACGTGTTGTATCGAATAGTATTTGTTTGTTCCCTTTCAAAGTTCTGAAATTTCTTAAAGATGATTCAGAAATATTTGAAAACAGTACTTGAAAAAAGATGCAGTTCTTAATGCATGCTGGTAAATCCCAACAACATCCCATTAAATTAGTGTGCCTAGGTGTCGGTATTTGGGCTTTTATTATTCTTTATATTAATAAACGACATCATTGATGTTATAATGTACGGGGCTTGCGAGCAAACCATTCACACGCATATTCAAAGCAATGGAGATTTGGTTAGAAAATGACGTTCAGTCTGAAGTTAAATAGGTCCATAAAAATGTGGTTGCATTTAATACTACACATATAAATATGTTCTCCTTTGATAATCATAAAAAACGTTTTCGAGACCCCGATTTCTATAGTTGATGGTACCATTCAAAATAGCAACACATTTGCATGTTTATCTTAGATTTAAATTTTGAATTATTAATTATGCATAGTAGATACTGCCAAGTTTGTTGCAAGAAGGTGAACTCCCTCTATCGATCAAGACAACTTCTACCACCTATACTTATTGTATATCTTTATAACGCCAGCATTCGCCCTTGCATGGAATGGTGTAGCAATATCTGGGCTAATGTGCCGACCATTAGCATATGTCCCTCTTGCACAAATGAACAAAAACAATCTATAACTTAATAAGTTCTGCAAAGCATCTTAACTATCGCCGCACAGTTGCATTACTGTGTATATTTACCAAGTATTTCAGCGGATTAAACTACGACTAATAAGATGTGCATACAATCATCCCACATAACTGGAAAAACCTCCAGATGCTTATGAAAAAAGTACTATATTAGAGTGGCTGCCCTCAGCGGATAAATTAATAGAATTTCCTGAGAAAACACAAATTGGCACATTCTAATTCCGCAGCTGAGATCGATTATTCAATCGTTAAGTTAACCCCAGACCTCACGATAGCAGCTATGCAGAATGACATGTTAACGTACTACTGGATATGCCTAAATGCAAATGTGTGGACTCTATAACTAAATAAGCAGTATATGGTATAAAGACATCTACACGCCTCAAGAGCCTTGTATTTTTCGTGCCTCTAGTGTGGAGGTATATCAATTTCATCAAACTCTTCTTTAAGATTTTACGTATTAGGATCGTGAAATATAATTAGCGTGCTTAACCAACGATATATTCCAACGGGACTACAGCTGACCCTGTTATTTCACGCATCGTATTCTCGCTTCTCAGAAATTAATGTATTTGTACGTCAAACCTAGTCACATGCCTCAGCTAGATTTCATTCGTCCTTCACGTGGGCTTTCGCCGTCAGCTTGAATTTGGGTTCTTAGGTGTACATGATATTGGGGTCCCAATAGACATATCCGTAGTGTGTGTATATATATATATATATATATATATATATATATATATATATATATATATATATATATATATATATATATATATACTTTTCCTGATCCGTATCCTATCCCTTAACATTCAACAGGTGTATTTGTCATTGACTGACTGTAGAAATGTATGAAACACATTTATTTAATCGTGCGTATACTCCTTAGACGGCTGTACCCACCTTCTTAAGAGCTTTCATATTTCGCATAGTCTTTTCGGCTGAGGTAATAAAATAAAACTTTGAAAATTATATATCGACGAAGTAATATGTGATGTAAAGTTTGTATCTACTGATATTTACGATATTTAATGACCTATCTTCAAAACGGAGTGATATTTGATGCACCTTGGTGTTTTCTTTGTACGTTTAGAACAGTAGCACGGCAAGATAACCTTGCCAGATTTCTCGCAGGTGCGATACTCTTTTTAAATAAAGGTAACAAGAAGATAGTACTTCTACGAAATTTACGGACACCAACTATTTTGGATAACTAAAAAATGTATAAAGTCCTTTGAATTATTATAAGCAACTCATCCCGAACTGTTTATTTGCCATAATATGTAAACTGTTTTCGTCAATCCGATTGATTACATGGTGTTTACACTCTCAGTGTGTATTGCGACTGACTTGACGTGGTAAAAATCTGATTTTCCCATACTGACTTCCGTTTGTGTCGTTACGATTGTCCCGTCTGGTGAGTTATAATACTTACTTGCATTTATCCTTTTCAAAGTGCCTACTATATGTTGTAGTCATTTTAAGGAACTGTAAGGCTTATGAGGCGGGATCTGAAGTATATGATTATTCATAACATGCATGCTCTTAATTAATCGTTGCTGTCGATGTAACAAAAGCTGTAACCTTGCCCAGAGATTGTCCAGGAAACAAGGTTTTCGACACGACGTCAGCGTCATTATATAGGTCAAGTACAAACGGTTATTCTAATCCTCATAATATTGACAGGTTTCTAAAGCAGCCACTCTACTGATCTTATATTTTGAACGCACCATTTTGTCGATCGTGGTTGAAGCAGTCTATTCGGAGGTCAGAATTCGCGGGGCAACCGGTAAACGATCACGATATAGTCATGCAAGTTATTCCGATCAATTGTATCAAGGTTTGTTTCAATTTATACAGCACACGTGGTAAAAAAAACAGCTCAGCTTAGAGTAATATACATTGGCACCGATGATCCTAGTGCGATATACAACTACCGTCAGTATGGATTGATGTTGGAAAGTGGTCGAGAGATCATGAACCGAAGAAGCTAGAGAATAGCACCCCTAAATATTCAGTGTACATCGAGATGACTTGAAAGCAGGAACGTTAGTTGAAGACCTGGGTAAAGAGTTGTTATTTAGTTAGATAAGAAGTGTGAACGCTTAAGCAGCTGATACCGTAAATTGCTTTAATACAAACGAGCAAGCCTAACGTTTAATTAACTATCGATAACTGAACACCCACGTAGACACGTTCACACTTTATGCATACAGCGTGGAGAAACGTTGAGATTTGGTACAGCACAGTTGAGTGGTTCTATTCTTCATATAGCACCTTGAGAATAATGTCAAGAAGTAGCAGTGACCGTATCAACATCATGGAAACTGTGTGTAGTTGTCTTCACATTGTTCATTCGCAACGCTGTTTCCCGTTAATCTCTTCTCCGTATTATCAAGTGTATTTATGTTGTATGGTTTTCTTTGTAATTTGAATCTCTTTTTGTTCCTTTATGTATTATACTAGTTCCGTAATAGTGCCGTTACCATATTCTTCCATGCTTTCGACACATGTTTATTTGACGTCAAGTTTTAAATGTAAACAGGCACCATCATCTTCAGTTTTGATGCAGCGTTATGAGTTTCTTTTTTTTTAGAATACCGACGCATTGTTGAACAGTTTTAAAATGTTTAAGTATATATTAGCTAATCTGCTACTCAGATGGTTTCTGTATGATAGTCCCGTTTTAAAGAATTATCATGTTCATTTTATTTTCAGATTAGGAAGTGTTCTTTCGTTCATTAAATGTTACCGTTCTTTGTCGCAATATAAGTCATTCACATTACGGTATTCTGACTACATTATTTCAGTGGGCCTATTAATACATGTTTCTTACTTGCACATTTAGATATTTAATATTAATATTAGGTATTGTTTTATTTGTAGTTTTTAGGTTGCATTTCATCACCTGACTATCTTAATAATTGTCATAGCAAAACCATCCTAGCGAGTATCAATTTTATGAACACAACAATGAAGTTAGATGTTTTTTAACACCTGTTTGTATTCCATTATGCATATTTGAGGTAGTGTGTTACATAATTGCAGCTGTAAGCTCATGGCATTACGGTGTTTGTTTTTTGCTTTTTGTTAACAAGTACTTTCTGGTCGAAATACTATACATCATGATACTTATTTCTATGCGGAATCGTTAATATACTTCGTAATGTGGAATTAAAGTAGTTGAACATGTATTTGTTTAGTTATGATGTTTAAATGTTGTATTTGATTTTTATATGATACTATGACCTGTTCCTACACAAAACCTGGACCGGCGAGAAATGATAAGGTGTTGAGATGAGTAAACGTCTATAAAAAAGATGTGCGAATCCATTGACATTCTTATATATGGGGGCGCCTTGACTGTATGGTGTTAGTTTTTTAATAGGCAGATAGTGACAGACTGAGGCGAAACAGATTTGGGCAATTTCTGGTCGTCGGCTGAATGTCTATTAAAGAATAACCGAACACTTAGGATTTCCGGTCAAGAGTAAATATATTTAGCAGACTGGTTTGGCAGACATCGTCAAGACAGTTTGACACGACCAGACAACGATCAACGAGCAAAATTAAAAATAATTTGCCAGTGCAGTATCAAACACACACCACGAGCACAAATTAAGTATACCTTGTACAGCGTGTATTCTCTTATTTTTAGTGCAGTGCAACTACTGAGATTATAATCATCCCCCCCTTTTTCCAAAGCTTCTTTCCCTGATTTTGGGATTACATTTTCTACATTGTATTTCAAACCAAGCTTAAGAGATCAGTTTTGCCTCCAGAATATATGAACTAATCTATCTAAAAATATGTTGCGCATGCGGTAAGGTCCATTCCGTGTGTTGCGTGTATGATTTACATGTAATATTATCTCCAATAACGTTCATGTTTTATCTGCTTTTATGATGCGCCCTTAATGTTAAGCCACGACGGATGTATTTTATGTAGGATAAGTGATAGATCAGATTCCCAGTACTAGTACTTTTAGATCAAATAACATCGCTTTCTTGAATAAGTCGATGTCCATTTACTTCTGGCTGATACAATTGTTCTATGGAATTAAAGTAACAATATGTTGCTAAACCTTTCAGTGCAATGCGTTGGTCTCCAGACGAGGTATGGATATAGTTATTTTTTATCAGTCTTTAAACTCACTCAGACAATACTGGCGGGTTTCTTTGTTACCGCCCGCGTTATTAAGTCTGCACCATTTACTGCCGTGTCAAGACTGAACCAAGTGCAGATCTGTTAAAGTCTCTTCTTTTTATAATCAACACAACAACAGCAATTACAACAAAGGTTCCCTCTGGGCCAATCTAAAACTTCACCCAATGGCTGTAACTTGATACATTACATTCCTCCATTCTTAGATGGATCACTAAACATAGGCTCTTAACTTAAATGGAGCTCTCCTTACACGCTCAGATCTCCGAGGAATTTGCGATGCTTTCTGTTTGAAGTCTATAGGTTCCACCTCAGCCTCATCCTGTTTTACCAATTCAGGAACACCTACTCCCGCAGTACACTCCCCTGTACTGGTCGTCACCATGTCTTCTGCGACATCATTCATATCAGTCACATTCTCCTCTTGGACCCGGAGTGTCTTTTTAATGAGCTGGTCTAAATGTCTCCGTGTAACTCCTCTCTCGGTCTCTACCTAAAATTGACATTACCCAACTTCCTCGTAATGATGGCCTCCAGCCACCGTTGACCAGTGCCAACATTCCTCACAAGGACTGGATAATTCACCCCATGATTTCGGCACAGTGTATGATTTTAGTACCCTTCTCCATTTTGTAGTTATACACCCTGCTCTTAAACTTGTTGGGCTGTAACAGATGAAAGGCTGTTCTTAATTGTCGCTTGAACAGCAATTCAGCTGGAGGAACCCCAGTTACTGTGTATGGAGCTGCCCTGTAGTTAAAGAGGAATCTGTTGACTTTCGTTTCAAGAGATGTTCTTGTGTCTCTGTCCATGCTCTTCATTGTTTTCTTGAATGTACGCACACTGCGTTCAGCCTGGCCGGTGGCAGAGGGATGATAAGGAGCCGTGAATATGTGTTTAACCCCATTTACCTCTAAACACCTCCTGAATTCATCACTGGAGAAACAAGGGCCGTTGTCACTCATAACCAGCAGAGGCAAACCATGAGTCGCAAAGATTCCCCTCAACTTCTCAATGGTAGCTGCAGCATTAATGTCTTCATTATGCACACCTCCATTTATTTGGAGTGGGTATCAACCACTATTAAGAACATGTGTCCAAAAACTGGACCAGCATAGTCTAGGTGAATTCGTTTCCAAGGCCGACTTGGATATTCCCAACAATGAATCAGAGTTCTGTTTGGCTGTTTCTGATTTAGCACACAACTTTCACACCCCTTGGCGGTCCACTCAATATCTTCATCAAGTTTTGGTCACCATACATAGCGTCTAGCTAATGCGTTCATCCTCACAATGCCTACATCAGTCTGGTGTAATTGCTGCAGAACTTTTCCTCTCAACTTAGGAGGAATAATAATCCGTCTTCCCCACAGTAACACGCCATCTTCACAGGTCAGGGCCTCCCGTTTATTAAAATAGGGCTTTAACTGTTCACTCCAACTGACCCCATTCCAGCCATTAATGGTGAATTTGTATACCCGACTCAAGATTGGATCTTTCCTAGTCTCTGCTCTCACAGCTTCAACCTTCACTGGAGCTTCCACAAGGTCCATCATAAATAGTTCATTAGTGGATTTTGATATATCTTTTTACTGAGCCTCCAGTGGAAGACGACTCAAACAGTCCGCATTACTATTGAGGGCTCCAGTTCGATATCCTAGTTTGTAATTATAGGCAGCCAAGAATAGAGCCTAACGCTGAACCCGGGCAGATGCCATAGCAGGAATTGGCTTGTTCTCTGCAAATAGACCCAACAACGGTTTGTGATCGGTGAACATCGTGAAGGGGTTTCCAAACAGATATTGATGTAACCTCTTCACTGCAAAAACCAGGGCAAGCCCTTCATTTTCAATGTGTGCATAATTCTCTTCAGCATCTGAAAGCGTTCGGGAGATGTAACATACTGGCTTTTCACTGACATCTTCCATCCTATGAGCCAACACAGCTCCAAAACCATAAGGAGAAGCATCCACTTGTATAAGTGTGGGCTTAGATGGGTCAAAATGAGTCAGAAGGGGTGCTGTACACAGCATTTCCTTTGTCTCTTCAAAAGCTTTTTGTTGGCAGGCTTCCCACTTCCAAACTGTGCCGTTTCTCATTAGACTGTGCAGTGGCTCAAGTCGTGTGGACACATTTGGTAAATGGCTGCGATAATAATTTACTGCCCCAAGATAGGCTTTAAACTCTGTAACATTCCTGGGTGTTGGGGCTCTTGCCATCGCAGCCACTTTCTCTGGTAGAGGAGCTGTACCATCCTTGCTAACATTGAACCCTAGATAGGTTGTTTCCTCAAGAAGAAATTCGCACTTGCTTCTTTTCAATTTGAGCCCAGCTATGCTCAGCGTATGTAATACTCTCTCTAGGTTCTTTAAGTGGCTGTCATCATCGGTACCTGAAATTAGTATATCGTCCACTCGTACCTTGCAGAAAGGAACATCTTTCAATCGTTTGATCATCTCCTTTTGAAAAATGCCTGTAGCACTGTGCCCCCCGAACTGTAACCTTGTGGGTTGGTACAAACCCCTATGTGTGTTTACAGTTAACAATTCCTGGGTACCTTCCTCCAATTTCAGCTGCTGATACGCATGGCTTAAATCCAGTTTGCTGAATTTTTCACCCCCTCTCAGTGTGGCAAATATATATTCGGTTCGAGGAATAGGGTTGCTGACACATGGAGCTGCTGCATTGATGGTTTGCTTATAGTCCCCACATATTCGGATCCCCCATTGTTACTTTTAACAACGGGCACTATGGGTGCAGCCCATCTAGAATATTCTACTCTTTTGTAAATGCCTTGGTTTTCTAGGCGGTCTAACTCCTTCTCCACCCCTTCTCTCAAAGCATAAGGTACAGGCCTAACTCGACACAATTTGGGCTTGGCTTCTTTATCAATGGGTGTATTCATCTGAAAGTCTTTCAGGCATTCCATTTCTCCATTAAATAAGGCATCATATTTTGTAAGTATTTTTTTAAGCCTCGATGGGTTCTCCCTTGTTAAACGAAACAGCCTTTCCCAGTCCAGCCTAAACTTCTTCATCCAATCTATGCCCAGTAGAGTTGGTACCTCTCCTTTCACAACCAGTAGTGGTAAACAGTTCACTTGTCCTTCATGTAATACCTCTACAATTATTGTCCCCGGAGGTTTTACTATTTCACCAGTTAACGTCGTCAATTTTACAGTGCTTTTTTTTAATCCTGAATCCTGCCCAGTTCTTTAATATTTTTAGACTAATTACCACCTTTTTTTGGTTTAACAACAGCTCCACCTTTACCGGTGGCGTTTGCAAGTTAGAAACATTGTATACATTCAATTCTTCTTGCCGAACCTCCCTCTCATTCAGATTTAACCTTTCCATAGTGAATCCTTTTCAACTGTCTGGTCTTCATCCACCACCTTCATTGGATCGTTCTTTTTGTTATTTTAAAGAATTTACCTTGTTGCTGCCTGCACTTTCTGCGGGTGTGCCCTGTCTTATGGCATCTGTAACATTCACTATTTTTAAATGTACATTTATCTGCCGTGTGTCTGGTACTACCACATCTGTAACACTCCCGTCTCAAGGGTAATTTGTGTAGTGGGTTTTCATAATCGGGAAATGTTTCCTGCATTGATATAGAATATTTCCGGGCTGATTCGATTGGCACTGCTATGTCAATAGCTTGATTCAACGTTAGATCCCTTTCGGTTAGTAGGCGTTCCTGGATTTTCGCATCTTTAATTCCAGAGACTAAGCGGTCCCGTATGTATTCACCAACCCTCTCTTCAAAATTGCAGTGTTCGGACATTTTCCTTAATGCGGCCACATAGTCACTTATAGACTCTTCCTCTCTTTTGTCCCTCGTATTCAACAAGAATATTTCATGAATCACATTAGGTGTTAGTTTAATATGTCTCTGCATCAGCCCAACTAGTTCATCAAACGTTTTCTTTTCCGGACGATTATCTGCTAAACCTCTTAACACAGCATAGTTTTTTGCACCACTAACTCGCCTTTTTCTTCTCTTCACTCTCAATATCATTGGCTATAAAAAAAACTCCACACGTTCAATGTAGTTAATCCAGGAGTCCTCAACATTGTCCCATTCCCGTAAAGTGCCCATCAACGCAATTTTTGTTTATGCTTCTGGGAACTCCGAACACATCCAATGAGTGTGTTTACTTTTTTTTTTCCTTTAAAACTTCCAACACATGTTGGTGTTAATCTTCCAAATCCCTTCCTCGCATATGCTTCTACTACCTCGTCGCCAATTATTAAGTCTGCACCATTTACTGCCGTGTCAAGACTGCACCAAGTGCCGATCTGTTGACATCTCTTCTTTTTATAATCAACACAACAACAACAATTACAACAAAGGCGCGCTCTGAGACAATCCAAAACTTCACCCAATGGCTGTAACTTGATACATTACACGCGTAATTTCCCGATGAAACGACGAAAATTAGTAGTTGGCTGTTTTAATTCTTTTTTCTAATACTTGTCAGGTCGTCGTGCCTTAGTAGTTGAAGTAATCGTAGTAGTGATATTAGTATCAGTATTATGTGGGGGGGGGGTGGTAGTCATACTTTATAGTATTTTTTAAAATTTGCAATTGGGTTGTATTGCTTTTAATTTAATTTGCGTTTTACTTTTATTTAAATATATGTTCTTTTTTTTTAATATGAGACATATGAAAAAAGAAAATGCATACTTTCTTTCATTGTGTCACAGTATTAAACATAGACGTTGAAGTAGTTCAAATGTGTCGCTAGGAATATGTTATCTTCACGCAGCTGTCGCTTCCTTTTGGTGTAAGTGTGGCGCTGTATTCGCATTATTATTCCCATTCTGCATTCATAGCAAATTTTGTAAAAAACTTAGCCATTCAAAACATATGAAATGTTAGGCTGTTTATTTACATTTTTCTATTTTTATTTTCATTTTATATTCATCTATTTATGTTTCAATATTTTGTGAATATGACTATGGCGTACAAAGAAGTCTCCTAATCTCGTTTTCTCGTCGCTTACTTTCTAATATATATATATATATATATATATATATATATATATATATATATATATATATATATAAATTATGAAAGTTCATTTTATAAAGCATCTTTTTTGTAAGTTAATATAAATATAGAGGCAAACAAGCCTTCAAAAACCATGTATTAGATGCGAGTAATTAAATCAAAATAAAAATAAAAATATTTCGAAACATTTAATAAAATATTTCAAAATACCTTCCGTTTTTTTTTTCTTCATCTTGATTTTTTTTTAGCTAATATTTCGCTTGACAAAAACAAGCTTCATCAGAGCCAAGACAATAAAGGTATAACCTTTTTTTTTCCATAATTTACTTCCTGGTGTTGGTGAAGTGTCACGTCCGGTGTTGTGGACTATTGTTGAAAATGTCTTTTAAATAGAATAGAACCTGAATGCGCATGGTCGCTGCGAGTTATAAATTATGAAAGTTCATTTTATAAAGCATCTTTTTTGTAAGTTAATATAAATATAGAGGCAAACAAGCCTTCAAAAACCATGTATTAGATGCGAGCAATTAAATCAAAATAAAAATAAAAATATTTCGAAACATTTAATAAAATATTTCAAAATACCTTCCGTTTTTTTTGTTTTTTTTCTTGATTTTCTTTTTTTTTAGCTAATATTTCGCTTGACAAAAACAAGCTTCATCAGAGCTAAGACAAATAAAGGTATAACCTTTTTTTTCCCATAATTTACTTCCTTTTATAATTTTTATTTTGATTAAATTACTTAAAAAATACCTTAAAATAGGCGGGGTGGGTAAGAGTATGAACAAAATTAGTCGGACAAGTTAGATAGGTGAGAGGAGAGACGAGATATGTCGTTGTGGTCAGGTGTTAAATTCCTGAAATGGCACGCTGGTCAATACTACTACACTCCAAACATTTCACACCTGACCTCAACACAATATCTCCTCTCCCCTCTTCCCTCTCACCTATCTCAACCTTTCGACTTCTTTTTTAATACTTTGCACTGGTGAAATTTGAAATCTAATCAGATTTAAAAAGTTATATTTGTTAGGGTTTTTTTTCGATGTATTTGCCTCCAAAGTGTTTTTAAAAAATATTTATTTTATTTAGAACCGTTTATTTAAGTTTTAAATCTAAATGTATACCAACTCTATTGTTCATTTAAAACAACTTAATGTGTCAGTTAATATTACCATTAACTATTGCATTATCATCTAATCAGATTTAAAAAGTTATATTTGTTAGGGTTTTTTTTCGATGTGTTTGCCTCCAAAGTGTTTTTAAAAATATTTATTTTATTTAGAACCGTTTATTTAAGTTTTAAATCTAAATGTATACCAACTCTATTGTTCATTTAAAACAACTTAATGTGTCAGTTAATATTACCATTAACTATTGCATTATCTGCGGTTTGTTTTATATAACTGTGTGGATACATATTGCCTTTTTTTAAATCATGTATATGTTATTTATTAAGGTAATTCAAACTAGTGTTAAGGGTTCATTCATCGCTCGCATCTGTCTAATGCTAATTAAAACAATGAGTGCCAAGTAATGAATCTAGGTTTGTTTAATGATCTTTTAGTCGCTTTTTAATTTTGTTATTTCTAACTTTTTTTAGTATTTCAAAATTCTCATATAACAAATATGTTTCTTTAATTTTTTAGTCGTGTTATTTAATGTAATTAGGTGGTTGTTTCGATATGTT
>OY744526.1:144324007-144384007 GCA_963556195.1 Sepiola atlantica
ACCATTTGCACTGGGGCGTCAGAAGGTACATAATTAGCATTCGCACTGGAGCGGCGATAGGTATTTATGAAGTATGCACACCGGGGCGGCAATAGGTACTTATATATTATCTGCACCGGGGCGGCAATAGGTACGTATAAAGTATGTGACCGGGGCAGGGATAGGTACTTATATAGTATCTGACCCTGGACGGCGATAGGTACGTATATAGTATGTGCACTGGGGAGGCAATAGGTACGTATATAGTATCCGCACGGGGGCGGCGATAGGTACGTATATAGTATGAACACTAGGGCGGAGATAATTACCTATATAGTGTGCACACCGCGGCGTATATATATGTGTACCTATATAGAAGGCGCAGACAGAGGTAGTGCTTTTTATAGAAATATGTCATACTATTTCCCTGGACAACGTAAAAAGAATGGTGGGGAAGAAACAGCTTTCGCCAAAGGCCTAATGAGAAAGTAGCGGTGAAAAGGTCGAAATATAAAGAGACGGCTATAGAGAGAGGGAGATGAATAGAAGTTTAAATATGAAGATGTTACGCACACGACTTTTCTTTTCTTTTATATTTGTATGACCTCGAGAAACGCCAGGTAGCCCTGCTAGTAAAATATAAATGTTATGACTTCGAGATTCACGTAATTTCATTATACTTTTTTTTTTCATTCATCATACATATGATGTTGCTTACACCAACATTCTTGAAAAATGCTCCTCTGAATTTCCATCTCTGTGTGGTCATATTCGGCGGTATATATAAAGATACAAAGCAAAAAGAATCAGAGACCCATTATATAACCATATGTGTGTAAGTTTAATGAAGTTACGTGAATCTGCCCTCAAAACATTTACATAGTATTAAATTAAATACATTTTTTGGAGTGTATGTATATATATATATATATATATTTTTTTTTTTTTTTTTCATTTCTATAATTATTTTTTCATTTCTATAATTATTGTTATCAGTGGTGACACCATGTCCGACGTTACTATCATAGTTATTGTTATTTGCAGCAATGAAATTAACAGTAGCACTATTATTAATAATATTGCCATGTTTTACCGTTACCTTACTTTTGCCTCCACTGCCATTTTTATTATCTTTATTATCATTATTATTATTATTATTATTATTATTATTATTATTATTATTATTATTATTATTATTATTATTATTATTATTATTATTATTGTTGTTATTGCCACCATTATGACTACTTCTATAATTTTTCACTATCATCATTACTATTGTTAAGATTACTGGGATTACAACTCTGATTACTGTTGTCCGTTAAACCACTATTTTCATATGATCAGCATTATTGCAACCAATAACCCATACCATAATATCGGCAAACATTATCTTATCATTATCTAATATTATTATGATAATCACTACCCCCTAGGATTCCTAATATTCCTTAATTATTCTATTTCTTTCCTAAACTATTATTTTTATTATTATTATCATTACCATTATTATTATCATTATTATTATTATTATTATTATTATTATTATTACTATTATTATTAATAATTAATAACGCCAGCATTTTCCAGTTATTCTTTTAGTTATATATTTTTAATATTTTTTTATATTTTTTAGTATTTTTTAGTATTTTTATTATACTTCATTTATTATTATTTTCATTATTTCACCTCAATTATTAGGGGTATCTATTATTATTATTATTATTATTATTATTATTATTATTATTATTATTATTACTACTACTACTGTTATTGCCACCATTATGACTACTTCTATAATTTTTCACTATCATCACTACTATTGTTAAGATTTCTGGGATTACCACTCCGATTACTGTTGTCTGTAAAACCACTATTTTTATATGATCAGCATTATTGCAACCATTAACCCATATCATAATATCGGCAAATATTATCTTATCATTATCATTATTTAATATTATTATGATAATCACTACCCCCTAGGATTCCTAATATTCCTTAATTATTCTATTTCTTTCCTAAACTATTATTTTTATAAACTCTAAAATATTATTGACCACTATTATTATTTTTATTATTATTATTATTACCATTATTATTATTATTTTTATTATTATTATTATTATTATTATTATTACTATTATTATTAATAATTAATAACGCCAGCATTTTCCAGTCATTCTTTTAGTTATATTTTTTAATATTTTTTGGTATTTTTTAGTATTTTTATTATACTTCATTTATTATTATTTTCATTATTTCACTTCAATTATTAATGGTATCTACTATTATTATTATTATTATTATTATTATTATTATTATTATTATTATTATTATTATTATTATTATTATTATTACTACTACTACTACTATTCCTGTTACATTTAACGAATATACTTATTTATTCAAATTAACTCCAGACAAATTATAAAGACAATATAAAGACCCGGAACCGCGACACATTTTATCACCGCCCTAACCAATATAACAATCAGCCCAGTTTGCACGCACGCATACTACAATTCACTTGGAAAAAGACATTTATAAACTCGACGGTTTTTGACACCTAATTCGTGCATGTCTACTACCCCCCTCCTTCCCTCCCGACCTAAATCAACAGACGCCCTCTCTCTCTCTCTCCTTCTTCTTCTTCTTTTTCTTTTTTCCTCTATGTGTCTCTCCCCTCATCATTATTTGTTCCTCTTTCCACCATACATTCTTATTTTTTTATTTATTTATTTATTTATTTATTTGCCCTGTCTGTTTCAGATTCTAGACCTTATATTTTTAGATTTTTTAATTTTTAATTTTTAATTTTAATTTTAATTTTAATTTTTTAACGGCTTTAATTTTTTAAATGTTAAATTTCTTTCCTTCTTCTTCTCTGTCTCTACCCCTCCACTTCATTCTCTCCAAATATGATCTGAGGTTAAGATCGGATTCTAACTCTGCCTGATGAGATCTCAGTTTATAGTAACTGTTGATCGATAACATCGACATGCCAGTGTCGCAGATTTTGTACATGTCTGTGTAAATAAAACTATCATATATAAAGCTCTATTTTGATATTGAGCACTTTTTATAAACCCGGTTAAAATTCTCTGGATTACCACCCTGTGGATATTTTTCACCTGGATTATTACCATTATTATATATATATATATATATATATATATATATATATATATATATATATATATATGTATATATATAGTTATATATATATATATATGTATTGGCATATATATATATGTATATATATATATATACACACATATATATATATGTATATGTGTAGGTATGTGTGTATATATATATACATATGTATATAATATATATATATATATATATGTATATATATATGCATATAGATATGTATATATTTATTTATATATATATATATATATTCATATATATATAAATATGTATATATATATATACATTAGTAGTAGTATGTTTTTTAAAAAATTGAGAATATCCTCGGTTAGACAGTAAGCTGGAAGGAACAAAAATAATAAATCGAAATCGAAATCGAAATTGAACATACGATTTAATTTTCTTAAAATTTTACATAACATCAAGAGTGGTGTGAGCTGTGTTTGTGTTGTCCGGAGGATTATTGCAACAATGTATTTTATATTGCGGGGGAAAATAAACTTCATTTGGTCAAAAATCATAAACACTGGAAAACTCTGTCCGTGCAGATAATCTACCAAAATGGGTGGCAGATGAAGTGTAGTGGCAAACCAGTCTCGCAGAGAATATAGATAAATAAATGTTGTAGTTATGTAATGTATATACATGTAGTGTTAAAAATATTGGTGTAATATTGGATGAATGAAAGGTATTATATGGTTATTAATGAACTGTTAGTTTTGATTAGATATATACTTTTTATTTTATTTTTATTTTAATATTTGTGTTTGTGTCTGCGTGTTGTTGTATTTTCGTATTTTTTTCGTATTAAAAAGAAAAAATAAAGTAAACAATTTACTCTCTCATTTTTTAATTATTCAAGATTTCATTAAATTTATTGATTATCATGTATTCGAAAATAAATATTTATTGTGAGTTTCATTAAAAAGGATTATAGAACTTATGTAATAATTCTAGAAAACCTCAAGTATTGACGACAGTGTAAGGAGAAAACCTCTGCCTGTTATTAAATAGCGTCTTTCATGTGAATTATTTCATAGATTCAGTCGGTAGAAGTCTGTGTATTAAATTATTATTTTTATTATTATCATTATTAATATAATTATTATTATTATTATTATTATTATTATTATTTATATATATATATATATATATATATATATACTATTGTTTATTGATTTATTTATTCTTTATTTCTCTTCTTGTTTTTTGATGTGTTATTTATTTAATTTATTTAGCATATGGTTTCAATATTTTTATATAATGTGTACACATTTTATATGTATTTAGATTAATTAATTAATAATGTAAGGTTATGAGGTGAATTGTTTTGGTGGGGTAGTTGTAGTAAGTTATTGATGGGTTTTGGTTGTTAGGGGTTGTTATTCCACGTGGCTTAATGTGTGTAGAGATGGATGTTCATATAGGGAGGGGCCCACTTGATTGTTTGGGTATGTGATGGAGGTAAGTAATGAGGAAATTGGAAGGGGGAGTGAAATGGTGGACATGGAACATCATGAGTATTAGATATGAAGGTTGGTATATTATTATAGAATGAACAGTATGTTGAGCTGGTGAAGCTAATTAAACGAGGGGTTTAATAAAGAGATGAGTATCGATTCTGTAATTCTTAGCTTCCCAATGTGTCTAAGGATAGAGACATGAATATCACATAGAGCATCGATGCATAATGTAGTGTGCTTATTGAAAGAAGGTATACGGGCGTGTATATATTCTTTGACGCGCAGGTGTAGTGGTATTGTTGTGTTTCTTATGTAGAACTTGTAGCATGTGATGCACTGTAGTTCATACACACAATTGGTGCGAGTGCATAGATTACTCTTGGGGTCAGGGCAATTGCCCAGGGTTCAAGGTTCGAGTGTGTTGTTTGTGTGTTTCTTAGATAGATGTTGGCGTAAATAAGTGCCAGTGTGGATTAGTTGGATGTCAAGGTTTTCTTTGTGTATATCCTTGCGGATCGAGGTGGGGATCTTATCACTAAATAATCCTCTAGCATACATTTTGGTAGATTCTCTGCACAGACAGAGGTTTCCTTTAGTGTTTATTATTTTTTACAAAGGGAATTTTTTTCCAGAAATATTAAATACATCATTTGAATGATCATCAGGGCAACACACACACAGCAAACACAACACTTGCTGTTATGTAAGATTTTAACCAAAAGTAAATAGTAAGTCCCATTTTGATTTCAGTTCATTTTTTGTGTTCCTTCCAGCTTACATCCTACCCGGGACTTTGCATTGCTTTCAGCTTTAAAAAGAAAACTTCTACTATTCCCCGCAATGCTTCAAGCACACTACCATTATATATATATATATATATATATATATATATATATATATATATATATATAAATATGTATATATATATATGTTGCTTCTTAGAACATCTACACTATCATGTTTACGTTCAGTATGATATCACAATATGGCATTATCGTAGAAAGTAAATTATTAGTATTTTGTACAAAAAGATTTCATATACGATATATTTTGGTATTCTTAAATACATACTAATATGGGTGTGTGTTTGTAAACTATAGGTCGTTTAATATGATTATTTCGATTATTAGCGAGGCCACGGTTTCGTTTTCTTTTATTGGCTATGTTATAAGTAATAACTCTACAATTCGATAGAGAAAAAACATAGGTATTTGGGTAGGCATTTGAGTTTGGAGAGGTATTTAAATATCTGATATTTTCCTTATATCCTGAATTATTAACGGCCTTATTATACAACTCCGAGTTTGAGTTGAAGATGGCTCACTTAACGAGATGCTAGAGATTCGTCTGAAAACATTCGGCACTATAGAGTATAACATTTGTTTGGAGTGGTTGAATTCTCTATGGGCATAGTAAAGCAGTTGGTTACGTTTGTGGTAGGGTTCATAAGTTTCACCATTGAGGTTCAGAGTTAAATCTCGGTAGTTAAGTAAGATTTGTTTTCATGTGATTGGATTGCCGTTGCATATGTGGGGAGCTCATTTTGAACGTTTTCTATCCTTTTTTACCCATGTATTTTGATTGGAGGTTTTCCTGTTGCTACTGAATTTAACTTTACGTTATTTCCTGTTGATGTAATTGTTTGTGAAGATCATATTACTTACGAAAAATACCAGAAAATCGCTTATTTCCTAAGAATTTATAAAACAATAGAATAAACCTGAAATACACAATATAATTTATACCGTTAGAAATACGCTGGCATTATACAACAGACACGCATACCCCTACACTTAACACCATACCCACGTATATATATATATATATATATATATATATATATATATATATATATACAATCAACGGAATATTTTGTAACACTCCCTGCTATGTTTCAAGTAAAATTATACGCATATGAATTTATACATGTATCCTCTGTAATAAAGAAAAATCGTGTGTAATAAACCTTTCATAATAACATGTTTAATATGTTTCCTACATCATGCATTAATTTATTGTCTTTAAATAGTTATTATATTTTCTATGGATCATCAGCCTCTCGTTAAACAACATTACAAACATAACGTAGCAAAGTGCTTCACCAACTTCTACGCATCTATTTCCACATCACCTATATTGACCGACTCTTACTGAAACAAAATAGAATCATGTTCAATCAGCGAAATGACTTGATGTTGACGTCCATTATATATTGTTTATATAATAAAAGCTCTAAAATCAAAAGAACTATCGCTTCCGTTTCACACAATAACAGACATGCGGAATTTATTATTTTGACTTTTCTCAAAACTGGTACTAATACTTCTAGCAATTGTTCTGGTTTATTGGTATGAGAATTTCCGAACACATGGCCACTTGCAAACGATGGAATCTCAATTATCTATTCACATGGTCTAACAATCACCTACTATCTCGATTGTTTCCACCATGGCTTTATGATAAAAATTGCTTCATTCGAGACGGATTTATTTTTCAGCGATTGAGCCCTGACAGTTCTTGTTTACTTTCTTGCTTTTAAAATAAACCAAATTAACTCGTCAGTAAATTGTAGGTAAAAGGTTACGACGAAGCGACATCACGTGATTTTTCATTCAGAATTATGTTTGTTTTAAAATATACAAGGTTTTTCGTCTTACTTTTAATTATTTAAAACTTGTTTTTCGATTTTAAGCTTTTGCCAGTGTTTAATCTTTGATCTTATGCAGTTTACAGATGTTAGTGTGTTATTCTATATTTGTAGGTACAACATAATAGGCCGTCGCTATATTTCAACAAACACATATTGCATCAGTCTACACGAACTCAATATATTCAGCACTGTAATATTACAATGGATCACGCTAGAAGTTATGACATTGAAGTTTGTATACAGGCTGCCAACACTCCGATGTGATTACATAAACGACGTTTTTATGTAAAAGTTTATTATCGCTGCGATACTGAAGTCAGGGTCTTAAACCGACAATTACAAAGTAAGTATTTTGCAGGCTATGCGTGCATTACACATAGACGTTGTGTGCAAGGTGTACACGGTAAAATCAATGGGAATGCTTCTGCGCCATGTTACAGATAAGCAGAGTTTTACTGACAGAACAACTATCAATTGTCAAGATGCATGTAGTTAATATTGACTACATTAAAGTGAGCACGACTTTGGTGCTACATTACGGGAACCATCTATATATGTATCGGCCGGTAACATTGAACATATGGCTGTCATGATGTCTACTACAAGTTCGGGGTTCTATCCAACACGACTTTGTGATGCACATAAACATGCGTTTATATTTCCTTCTTAGAACAGGAATCACAACACGAATCATAACATTTTCAGACAACCTCTTCAATATAAGTCTGGTTCATATCGAAACGATAAGATGAACGGCAAATTACTTACTAAATAAGGTCTGACCTCAGGCGACGTATACACATCCGAGCATTACCGCATGAACGCGTGCAATAAGTAAACAACTTCATGAGCAAGTAGCAATTGTTCGAGTTGGTACCGCACATATAAATCATCGGCAGATTTGTTCATTTGATACTGTAGTTGATAGTGTAGTAGATCATCAATGGATTTGTATATCCCGTGGTGCACACGGGAATACATGAGATGTATTTGTTAGTAAGTTAATTCTTGCTAAATTTAAGTCAAAAAGCAGAATTACTGCGGAGTCATAGTGCATTATAGTAACTCTTCTTCCTGCTGATAGAACAACCCACTCGACGTTTACATTGTAAATATACGAAAACCATGATGCTAGTCTTATTTGCCAAATGGAGAAAAAGAAATAGATCAATCTAAAGTTGTACAGAATACAGTAAGTTTAACGCGTGATATAAGCTTATGAAAAAAGCGTTCGGACTTCTAGATAAAATATTGCGAAATCTCAAGAGGCGTGATGCTGTTATGGGTGGTATACTGCTTTAATTATCAGTTAACTTCCGAAAAACCTTTTTTTCACACGGACGTCCCCTCAACACGCTTCAATGTAAGCATTTTATTTTAATATTGCGTACATACATTTCGACTGTACGTTTATTTACAAACATGCGTATTGGGATATAGATAGATGGTTATATTTAATACTACTAAGAGTAAGTTATTTTCTCTTGACCATAATTGAAAACCTTTTCATTTACTGATTTCTATATCTAATAACACTCTACCTGAAAGTACACAATTTAAACTACTCGGTGCGGCATTCACAGGTAACATGAATTGGAACAAATACATACTAAAAATACTAGGGTTTCTCTAACCAAGTGTAAGTACAGTATACCATATATTCTACAAGCGATCATTCGCCAATGAATGGATGTTCGTTACAACGTCTGGGCTGGTGCAGCATCGACTAGTGTGTCCTACTCTTAGATAAGGTCCCAAAATAATATGTAACATCATAGGGCCTACACTATCTACCAAGATCCAACTACCGCCGTATCGCCGCATTGTAACATTTCATTTGCTAGTTTTACTTTCATGCACAATGCTCTGAAAAACGTATACTGGTGGCAACTCGGCGTAAATACCCCCGACGGCCCAATCAGCAAAATCCTATTGTAAAGGTATGCTGATACCGCAACACATTCTACTACAATAGCGGCGCTTTTTGAACTGCTATCCTTTGAATTTCCTATCTGTACCTGTGTGATTGACTGCATCAATATCCACATATTAAAATCTAATGTGCAGAAGTGTCTCATTTCAATGCTCCGCTATATGACCCCTAATACACAACCCCACATACGTCTCAGGACTATTGTTTTATTGAGATGAATACAAGTAAATAAGTCATATAATGTATATATTACCTAACAGTTCTCGATATGAATGCATCTTTTAATTACCCAATTCCAAGTGAATAAGTTAACTTGATACTTGTTGTTAATTTATTACATCTTATTACACGTTTTTGAAAACGGTTTACTTGACAGACGTATATCTGTATCAACATGCTTCTGAATTATTGTTCGTGGTGGTTACTTATCGAATATGACGTTGAATATATATATATATATATATATATATATATATATATATATATATATATATATATATATTATTATTTTATTCCATTAGTTGCGACAAAACAAGTTTTGTTTCATTGGTGCAAATAGCGACCAACTCATCGGGCTGGCGAATGAATTCAAATGGCATAAATCTTAACTTCACTTTAACGGGAGATTGAAAATTGAAAATACATTGGAGGGGGAGGGGGACAGAGTTGCGGCTTTGTCTATAACGGTGACATGGGACATGAGAGGGGAGGGGGGAGGACCCCAACAAGTCGTGTTTAAAATTATTACGTGGGAGGTTTTTCACGTGTCTGTGCTGTTATGATCTCAATTTCGGCCGGGGTGGGAGGAAGGGAGATGGGGCGACGGCCAGAGTGAGTTAAATTTAAAATGAGAATTATGATTATAACCGTCATTCCTATTTTATTTTAATTCAAATAAGTAATTATCATGTGGATAAAAATGTTTGATAATTTTAATTTAGGGTATTAATTGCTACTTTTGCATTTTATTTATTTTATTTTAATGTTTTGTTTATTATTCGTGGTGAATTTTGTTGTGATTATATATTTTTTTTTAAATTGTGATTATATTATACCGAGATCAATACTAGTGGAATCATTTTATAAGAGAAGTTTTCTGGTGTTACCAGTTTTATCATTAACAAAACCGATTATAACAATGATAACGCCTGCCAATCATACCTACGATAGTCGCAGTGATAACAGCCTTAATAAAAATAAAAATAAAAATAAAGATAAATATAAATAAAATTAGAATAAAAATAGAAATAACAAGTTTGTAAGAATATTAACGATAATAACAATAATAATAATAATAATAATAATAATAGTATTAAAAAAAAAAAAATAATAATAATAATAATAATAGTAATAATGATAAATATCACCATCATTACCATCTTGTTACTAGTGAAGTCATTGGGCAAAATAAGTCGACAAGTGATGGTAGGCTTGTTTGTTCTACTACCAATGACAAGGACTAAGTACCAGTTAATAATTAAGTGTTCAAGGTAGTGATCGAAGGGTTAAGTAATTGAGATTAGATTAGTCAAAGTGATATCAGTGTTAATAGCTGTCCCAGTTATGGGTTTATGTTAGAATTGGTAGTATGGCTGAGAGGCTATTGAGGCTGTGCATTATAGGTAGTACGTAGAGATTTGATGTTATTGGTAGTTTAGATGGGTGGCTATATATTGATAGATTCATCATGACTTGTTGGGGTGGGATTGGGTGGTAAATTTGGGGGGGTGGGTAGGGGGTTATAGTGTGTTTTGGGGTAGTGTATAGTGGGGGTTTAATTTTATCATTCATTTTTGTAAAAAAAAAACAAAAAAAACAAAAAAACTTTTAATTTTATTTTAAAGTTATGTGGGGTTGGTGTGGGGTTAAGGTGGGGTCTGTGGGTTGCTAAGGAGGTAGAGTCTACTATGTTTACAGTTTATAGATGTCTCTTGTTTTCTATTTAAGAGTTTGTTTTTGTCCTTAAAGCGGATAATTTCCAGTTTTTCATTTAAGCATAATCTACATGGAGAGTTTATTGATTTGCAGGTGCTGGATTGTTTCAAGATTTTCCACTTTATTATGGGAGTTTCTTTTTTGGTTTTTATTTTGTGGTAGTGTAGTGAAAGTCCAGTTTGGCCAGGATGGTCTGGGTTGTTGAAGGAGAGTTTATGGTTGTAGAATCTTTCCTTAAAGTTGTTGCCTGCCAGACCAATATAATAGTTAGTCTGGGATGGGTTTTCAGTTGAGGAGATATATGCCTCATAGACCACGTGGGTTGATAGGCACTTTTGATTTAGGGGGCAGTTTGATTTGTTATTACAGTTGCATGTTCTTTTAGAATTTGAGGTTACTGGGGTGTTTAGTATTTTCATGTTGTGCTTTTTTATGATTTTTTCTAAGTTGTCACCAAAACAATAGCTGAGTTTTAGTGTATTCTTATTAAAAATTTTATGGAGTATGCTGTTATTGGGGAAATGAGTGTTTATTAAGTTCAGGAATTTATTCCCTATTTTGGTTTTAGTTTAGTTGTTAAATGGAGGTGTATACCAGATAATTTTCCTATTTCTATTTTTGTTCCTATTAGGGTTATTTTGTGTAGTTGGAATATACTCTATTTTGGTATTTTTGTATCCACTCTCCTTTAGTGCTTTATTATAAAAGTTCTTATGTTTATTGAAGATATCTATATTGGAGGAGTTGTTGCTAATCCTTCTACTAATTGATTCCGGGATGTGTTTACTTACAGATTGTATTTTCAATTTTCAATCTCCCGTTAAAGTGAAGTTAAGATTTATGCCATTTGAATTCCTTCGCCAGCCCGATGAGTTGGTCGATATTTGCACCAATGAAACAAAACTTGTTTTGTTGCAACTAATGGAATAACATCAAAAAATATATATTTTGCTCTGAATTTTCATTGAGTACTCTCATAAACCCGGTTTCAACTTCCTTCGGATTCATACCCCCTGGATATTTGTAACAAGTTAATTATATATATATATATATATATATATATATATATATATATATATATATATATATATACTCAGAAAGTTAAACACTTAATTTTCATAATTTAAACATGTTGTTTTTTAGTAACGGTAAGTACTCACCATTTTAACACCTAAGCTATTCATCATGTCGTATGGAATAATTTTGTTTTTTATATTTATTATTCTAAAACACCTTCACTCTTCCTGCAACATTTTAAACCTTTCGATTAATCTCGGTTGTATACATCAACGTTATATCATCGAGCAATACCTTTTATGAAGTGTTATGTTGTATTCAAATTTCGAACAATTATACTTGGAAATTTACGGAACACAAAATTTACAACATTTAGAAATTTTAATCTGGGAGCATCAGAAATACGTTACACATCATTTATTTTTATTTTTATTTTAAATATTGGAATCTTCTGTATATATATATATATATATATATATATATATATATATATATATATATATATATATATATATAGTAAGCAATGAAAGTATATATGGCAACAAGCTACACAGAGGCTCCCGTGTTTCATCCCCGGAAGGAATCGTCAGGCTTAATATATAAGTATAAGTATATAAGTATATATATAAGTATATACATATATGTATATGTATATATATATATATATATATATATATATATATATATATATATATATATGTAGTTTTCAGTTGTACACAGTGTTAGGAGGACGTGTTATCAGTTCAGTATTATTGACGTGTCAGTTATTAAGAATTCTTCGACTTTGCCTGTGTAACAACAGATTTTTAAACATCATTTGGAGATCATCCACTCCTAACATCCCGATAAGTTTATTTTCTCCTTGAATTGCCATTTTTAAGTTTCTATGTTCCCCTTCATTTCTCATCCAATGTTCTTAGTTGTTACATTGGAGTCTGAAATTTACTTTTTAGATGATGATATGATAAGTTCTTAAGGGACATGTTTGCCATTTTTCTCTTTCCAGCCGTTTTAATAAAACAAATGTTTGCTGTGAAATGTATCTTATTAGTGTGCTTTACTAGAAAAACACGAATGGCCTATGCTAAAAATTTCATTTCTTTGGTCAATCATAACTCAAACACCAATACACAAAATTAGTTAAGACGTGGCACAACATTTTTTTGATAGGTTCTATAGGTGTGTAGAAGTTCAGCATCATTAGTCAAGGTAACCCAGAGATCCAGAAAGTTCAATCATGTAATCACGTTATATGTGTGTACGTCGTACGTATGTGCCACCCTGTATCTCCTCAACTAGTTGATGTATTCCGCTGATTTTTGGCAGAAATAGAGGATCTAGGGTCAAGTTGATGCATTTAAATTTCAGTTTACCATATACTTTAGTTTTCCAGAGAATTCCCAAAAAAACTACAGAAATTACTAATCTACATACATGTTATTCTGTATCCCATCAACCTTTTGATGTATTCAGCTAATTTTTAGCAGATATAGAGGCTCTGGGCTCTGGTTGATTGCTTTCTAATTTAAGTTTACCAATACACCGTAGTTTTGTCCACATTCGCTTTCTTCTATATCTCATCAGCTTTTTGATTAATTCAGGTTGTATTTTGTTTTCCTTTGTACACTGAATATTACATGGGTTACTATTGTGAATAACTTTATTATATTGCTCTGTGCTCAAAAAATGTTTGATTGATTTATTTATTTAATTAAAATTCCATATTTTAACAGTGTGTCCTTGTCAATTTTAAAACACACTGACTGTAAAATAATTGAATCACAATTTATTGTTTGCAATTAATACATGATACAGTTTGAAAAAATGTTCTAGTTTGAATTGTATCATGAGTAAATATACACTCATCATAATTTAAAAAATAATATTTACCTGTGAATATTGGAAGAAACAATGATTAGTCTAACTACTAACAATATCAGTTATGAGAAGGCATTGTATTGAGCCATAGTCTTTATAAAAGTAGTGGCATTCCATGAAAAATGCCAGTATACTGAAATCATATGCCCTTTATAGGGTTAAGATGAAAATTATTATACACTAAATGTACAAAAGCAAGGAAATTCCCAAATTGTTACACTTTATTGTCATTAAGGGTATGCCAGCACAAAAGGGCTATGTATTTTACTGGTAGGATTTTTTCTTCAGCGCACCTCACTCACTGCATCCACTCATGCATAGCGATTTATACTGTAGTGATGTGATAATTAAATGGGTTTGTTCATATGTAGGCATACCTTTAATGACTATAACAGTTAAAAAAATTGGGAATTAACTTGCTTTTGTACATTTAGTTTATATGAATTTTCATCTTAACCCTATTACGGGCATATGATTTCAGTATACTGGCATTTTTCATGGAATATATATATTTATATATATATATATATATATATATATATATATATATATATATATATATATATATATATATATATACACACATATTTAATAGGCGTCGGTTTGGTAATAGAAATAGTAACCAATTAATGGAGGCAAACTAAGACTCTTTTATCCGCAAAATAATGAACACTAATGATTACTTATTGTCTGCTTGTTAGTTGTAATATGTAAGCTTTCTTGCTGGAGCCGAGTAAATTTGGTTGGCCATCGAAAGGATGCATGCACTAATCATTGAAATTCATCAAATGTAATGGAAATATATAAAAATTAGTATTGATTATACTTTGAATTGACACCAGCAATACATGATTAATAGAATATTCATGACGGTTTGAATGAATTTGATATACTAATGATATTACGATCACAATGAGAAATGTGTATTTATTTATTACGCATGCATGAATGATAGTATCGTTATAATGTGTCAATATTATTCTCATACATTCAAGATAAGTAAATCAACCTTCATTTGTCCCGCATAGTGAATCAACTTTATTAATGACCTTCCTGTCACTTTCATTGCAAACTGACCAGCCAAGTAATAAATCGTTTTCCTCCGGTGAGTTGATAATTTCCTGAGATTGCCTTTACTAAAATTTTGAATACGTAAGCAATTCTTGGTTGATTGATTTGAAGACGTTGATACCCAAATACATACAACCGATGGTGTCATCTCCCAATAGGTTTACGTTGTTAAGGGTTGTGAACGGCAGTGTTTCGGCAACGGCGTCGAGATCATGTAAATAAAGGCGTTTTGCCCAATTCACAGGCAGAACTATAAACCCTGAAGACATAAACAATCAATGCGACGACTCAGCATGTTTAACACCGAAGTAGATGAATCGGTTAAAAAGCAGAACTGTAAAAATCAGTACTAGTGTGCCGTCAAATAGATTAAATAGTATATTAAATATTCTTAACTATCAATCGTATTCAATAAATAGTAATGTAGGCTGCCCGCTAAACCGTTAGATCTATGACTAGTTTATTTAAAAAATCACGGACACAAATAAAACCTTGTTTTCTTTCTAATCACATAATTCTTACAGTTGTCTATATTTAATGTTTCTACTTACCTAGCACCATGCCGGTTGAGCAGAATTCCCGAAGCGGGTTACGCATACTTTCAGTAAGTGTAGACGCACTTGATATAAACCTTTCGTGTATCTATTGTCTCTCGAGACTTAAAAGAACGAAAATAACACTTCTACCACTAGAGATATATAGTGATAACACGGTTACATCTTTGCAACAACATAGAAGAACAAGTAAATACTTTTTTTCTCAGAAAAATACACATTTATCAGCTTAAAACTATATATATATACATATATATTAATATATATATATATATATATATATAAAGATATATATATATATGTATATATGTATATCTATATATATATATCTATATATATGTATATATATATATATATATATATATATATATATCGCAAGCATTGTATTGTGCATCATTAAAAGTTAATTTTAAAAAATGCAAGCCGACCGGTTTCGCCATCACTTAACAAAGGCTGTATGAAGGATTTTTTTTATATATGGATTTTAAAAAGTGGGTGAACATATAGAGTACAGAAAATAAAATTGCGTTATGTTAAATGTACAATGGATGATGAATCTTAGAGACTGATTACATCTAGTCCCAATAGACATTTCCTTTGCTAACAAAGGGAGGGACGTTTAAGACGAACGTGGATCTCCAACATTTAAGATGGTACAATGAGTGAGCATGACTGAAAATGGTGAACGAGTTTATGCGAACATTCCTAGCGATGCGCGGGTTTTTAAGTAAATGGTATGTAATGGAAGACCGGTGTGTGTTATGTTTAACGTCCGTTAACCGGAAGGTTCCATTCCTGATCTTTCTCGAAATGGGATTTTGGATTCTAGTATCCAATCTTAACGTCGTTCTACCAACGTAGTCAGCACTGCAACTATATTTAAAATGATGAATTGCATTATTTTCATGGTGGGGGCATAACACGTCTTCATGAGAGGACGCCAATAAAGGATTTAGTAGAAAACACAACACGCACATTCGAATTAAAATAGCAATTTTCAACTGCTGAACTGATTTGCTTGGCGAATTTCTCACTTATTGTGCCTACCCAAGGTAAACGAATGTAAATCGGACATTTAGTCACCGTATTTGGTTTTATTTCGGAAAAACTATTTATTTCCCTTTGAGTGACTGCTCTAATCACATCAAAAAAATAGCCGTTATTGGACAAAGTAGTAGTTATTGTTTTACTTTCTTCGTTCAATTTTGATTTTCAACAAATCATAACGGCTCTGTGTGTTCATGTCCAAATCAAGTTTAATTTTCTTTTGTTGGGGCAAAATGAATCCGAGCGAGTGTATAGTCCTGTAAAAGTAGGTTTACGGTAGATTGATGGAAGGTAACTCGATGCGTGTTCTGTTACCAATACATCGAGCAAAGCTAAATTCATTTTTTCTTGATTAACTGTTAATCATGAACGATAGAATTCGTATTCCCTACATGCTTGCGATAATTAAATGTTGTACTCCCGAAAAAATCATGAAATATATATATATGCATATATATATATATATATATATATATATATATATATATATATATATATATATATATATATATATATATATATATGTATATATATATGTATGTATATATATATATATTTATATGTATATAATTACATATATATATATATATATATATATATTTATTACATATATATAAATATATATATATGCATATATAATTACATGTATATATATATATATATATATATATATATATATATGGGTGTTTACATATATGCGGGCAGGGAATCTGCATGTTAAAAGTGTGGTCTAATAGGACTATGTGAACACTCACCGATTCAAGGTGTCTCTGTCCCTGGGATTGCGCCCTATGACCAGCTGGTAGTGTTATTCCCCTGCGCTGAGGAGATCCATTAGCTGAAGACGACGCAGTGCGTAGGTAGAATGTTTCAAAAAAATAATTCCTCATATATAAATATATATATATATATATATATATATATATATATATATATATATACATATTCATATATGTAATATTAATATATATATATATATATATATATATATATATATATATATATACACATTGATACACACTCATTTTTTTTAAGGACATAACTTTAAGAAAAGTATGGAAATACCAAACAAAATAATAATTATACATACTACACATACATTTGTTGTAGACACACATGTTGATATGTAAGTCTAAATGTTAATATAATTTGTTTATGCAAGCCAGTGATCTTCTTTGTCAGTATAGCACCACTGGAACAATATAACACATCACACATTTATTCAGAACGTGTTATGTGGGGAATGAAAATAAATGGTTTTAGTAAGAATTTAGGAAAAACAAACAACAGGTAGACATTATTATGAAATAAAACACCATTGTTACTAATGTAATACATAATTAAACAAAAAGAACCTTTAAATAGATGTAACCGCTCGCTGATGTGCCTGGTAATTCATAACGACGCTGTAGGTGAAGACGCCTTACTTTGAGGTTGAACGAGTGCGGCGACCGGTATGAATAATTTATTACTACACTGACTAGTCCGAAAAAGGAGGAAACGTATACGTATTATATATATATATATATATATATATATATATATATATATATATATATATATATATATATTGATTTTTACAAATATTATAGATGAAATTTATATGTTAAACACAATGTTCCAAAATAACTTAGTTCTTGATTTCACGCACGAATAAAACATCCTTTTTTAAACAATTAAATAGACACGAATTGCTTTCTTTCTTACTAGCTCCAAACATGAACTTAACAATATATAAAACACTCTAGTAAATAATGGCTTTCCAAACTATGTTATTTACCAACAAATTCTACTGTTTAAAAATAATACCCACGATGATAATAATAATGAATACACTTATCCACTTAACACAACTATTAAACCATGTTATCGCTATCAGTTCCATCACAATTATAAAATTCATGAACAAATTCTATGAAATATTATTAATAAAAACCTACTCTTCACTGTCCAAAATTTAAAAAAAAATGGTCATTTTCTGTAATTAATTAAACAGCACTAACCTAATAATCACACATATTTATCCACCCATCGATTAGAGTTTTGAATATGACAACTCTTGTTTATGAGTGCAAATGTCCTTCGGGAGACTGTGTCTCTGACAACCAAGAAAATAACATGTACATAGACTTTACTACCACAACTTTCTCAAGGAGATTGACGATGCATTTGGCTGATACTAGCGCCATAGTCCCACACTAAACTTACGCCCATTTCTGCCCCCAGCCTGATCTAAGAAAACTCTTAGCATAACATTCCATTCTTCGAATACAGTACGAACAAATAAAAACTATATTTATTAGATACCCTATATATATACACCAAGAACACGTACTTAACAGAAGTATGAATGTATATGTGGGTGGGAGGTTCGGATGCTGAGCGCGATAGTTCCAATTTGTTTAAATGGAGACTTTAAACAATAAAAAATACGAATATATTAAATCTGGACTTCGATTGAAAGCTTATTTTTATGGAAAACTATTTGGTATCATTTTATTTAACACATGCTTTTAGGGTGTTGTCGTGTGTTGAAATGCAACCATTTTTGTAGGGACAGTTTCAGTATTTTGAAAATGCTGCTTGCCCGGTTGTGCGTTCGGATCTCTTAGTATATGTATAAAAATGAGCATATATATTAATAAATAAAAGAATACACACAACCTAATATTACATATAAGCATACACTTAAAGTGGGACCTGATATTGACATTGGTGTGTGTCGGTATTCACATGATAATGCGAATTAGATTTAAAATGTAATCACAATTAACATTAAGTATAAATATCCTTAAACTACTTTTGAATCCTCATAATACTTAAAAAGTAGGTATGTTAACATCATTTTATTTAAAATAAAATAAAATAAATAAATAAATATGTAATGGCTCCCTTCGGTATTTAGCATCATGTCGCGGTAACTATAAGATATATTCGTTGTGAGTGACAAATTCACCCTACATTACTTTTGCATTTAATAGAAACTTACTACTTGAGTGTAGAATGTTTGAGTAATTAAGCTTGTCTTAGTATTGATGGAAAGGATTTATTAATAAATACTAAACATCTTCGTATGTGTATATTAATAGACATATTAATAAATGAATAATAGAATGCACACGACCTTATATTAAATATAAGCATTAAATTAAAGTGTGCCCTAGTGTTGACATTTGTGTTTGTAGGTGTTCACATGATGATGCGAATTAGATTTAAAACGTAATCATGATTAACTTTAAGTACAAATGTCCGTAAAATAAAAAATAAAAAATAAAAAATACTTTTAAATCCTCATGATACTTTAAGAAATAAAATAAATAAATAAATATTGAATGGCCCCTTTCGGTATTTTGGAACTGTAAGATATCTTCGTTGTGAGTGACAAATCCCCCCTTAGTTTCGCATTTAATAACACACTTACTACTTAAGTGAATAATTCTGAGAAATTAAGCTTATCTTAGTATTGATGGAAACGATTTATGAATAAATATTATATATCTTCCACAAAAACACCGAAGTATAACAATTTTTATTAGTTGCTTAAATGGACGGCTGACATTATGAGACTAGCTCTAAACTGTTGAACTTAAATGAGTTTCGTATCCAAATAACCTAAATAGACATTGGGGTTACTTTAGTAAGAAAAAAATTATCCTTAAGTGAATTATAATTTTTATAAATAAATTCTAGAACTTAATAACTATTTTAAGAAATACAGGGTGACTCAAAAAACGGGCCCCATGTACACTTTATGTGATATCTCCTTTATTTATTCACCGATTGCCCTCATTTTACAGGACATGGCAGAATCAACGACCATGAGTACACCAAGACCTAAGTGGGAGTTGGGACAAAGAATACAGTGTGTTAAATTTTACTACAAGAATGGCTTGTTTAAGAAAACCCAGGACAGTTTCATGCCTCAGTTCGGATGTGAAAAGGTTCAACCCAAAAGCAGAATTCAGAACTGGGTGGACCACTTCGAGAAGTATGGGACGGTGGAGAACTTCAACGCTGCCAGTGAGAACCGTCCAAGCCACTCGGCACGTCCCAAGAAGCGGACAGTCGAGCTGGTCGAAAGTGTTAGAGAGTCTCTCCAGGAGAGTCCGAAACGCTCTGTGCGTAAGCGAAGTCAGTCCCTCGGTATCTCTCGTGAGACTTGCAGGAGAGTGCTGGTGAACAATATCAAGGCTTACCCATACAGAATACAGACGCTGCAGACCCTTACAGCCTCAGACAAGAAGCAGAGGAGCGCTAGTGCAGTCAAGATGCTCGATAAGATCCAGGAGACACCAGGTTTCCTTAACCTCCTTTGGACCTCCGATGAAGCCCACTTCAATCTTGACGGAAAGGCTTACTCCAAGACAAATGTCTTCTGGGGGTCCTCCATACCCAATTAAGTAGCCACCAAGCCCCTGCACTCTCCTCATTGCACGGTGTGGGCTGCAATCTCGGTCAGAGGCATCATCGGACCAATCTTCATCGAAGAATCTGGCGCAGCAGTGACAGTCACAAAAGAGCGGTATGTGGAGGTCCACAAAACCTTCAAGAGTGAGCTCCAGACCCTCTACCCGTCGCTCATAAACAAAGTTCTGGTTCCAGCAAGACGGAGCAAGTTCTCACACCTCAAACCTGTCCTGAGATTGGCTGAAAGAGAACTTCGGAGGCCGAGTGATCAGTCTCAAGATTAATTTTGAGTGGCCACCCCATAGCCCAGTCCTAAGCACCCCAGATTATTTTCTTTTGGGGCTATCTTAAAGACAGAATGTACGCAAGGAAACCCCGAACCATCACGAAACTCAAGGAAGCCATCAGGGAGGAGATGAGAGCCATTCCCAATTCAGTCTGTAAGAACGTCATGGACAACTTCGTTATGCGCCTCAAGAAATGCACGGAGCAAAAAGGAGTCCATCTAGAACACATGCTGTAGAACGGAGAAAAAGCACAAAATACCCTAGTGTTTTGATATGATGTTGTGAATATAATAAACTTGTTATGCCCAAAAATACATGTCATTTGGACGAAACACTAAGAAACCGGACCTAATTAGATTTGGGGCCCGTTTTTTTGGGTCACCCTGTATTACTGAATTAACATTGATAATTGTTCGCACAATTTTTAGGATGCACTAGCTTAGAACGAATAATTCAAAATGGCGTATTAGTAGGGTTCCCCCACTTGTGAGTTTTTGCTCTCTTTTAGTTTGTTTTTTGTTTATTTTATCCCCAAAATCAACTACTGTATAATGTAGGTTTTTTCAAGACACTTTGATCCAATAACTTTTTACTCTTTGTGAATGTGTTCTTATGATTTTGTAGTGTTGCAGAGACGATATGGACATACAAATGTTGTTTGGCACAAGACAAATGAAACGGACTGTAAAAATATATCTCACAGAAATATCATGTTTTTTTGGAAATGTGAAAAAATTAAAATAATGAAATGAAACCATGGTTATTGGAATATAATATGAACTGACTTATATGTATATATACATACATACATACATACATATATATATATATATATATATATATATATATATATGCATAAATATATATAGAAATGCGGAAAAATGTGTTTCTATTTAATTGAACCATCTTCATCTCATAACACCTAAGATTATTTAATTCAATTATATACTGAAATATTCTGTAATCTCTTAGATATACCTTAGGGACACTTCTTAAACACACTCATGTGGATTCTTATTTCGCATTATAATATTATAAACACTTTCTAATAGGTTTATATTTTGCATGATTATTAAGATGATGCTGATCATCATCGTCGTTATCATCACCATCATCATCATCATGATAAGAACAATTGCATTGGCGATATAATACATTCCACTTTTATAGTTTTTAATTACAAAAAAAATATGGTTTAAATATTTGTGAATTTTTTTTTCTGACTTTAATAATCCAGGCTTTACAATTTTGAATAAGTCCCAAATATATAATCGGTGTTTCGGTAACAATTTGCGCCCTGTTTTTCAGTTATTTTTTTAAATTATATAACCGGTTTTGAATAGTGAATTCATTTTTTGCTTAATACAACATCTAAACTAATGTATTTGAAAATAACAATTATTTCCTATATATTTCATAAAATTTGACTGCCTTTCCATTTACAGTAAGTAGAACAATATTATTCAAATAAACAATAAATTGTAAGATCAAATGTAACGATATGAAAGTTTTTTTTAATGGTTACTAAAAAGACTTAAACCGTGTGTAACTTCCTTTTATAGCCTTCACGTCAGTGGGCGTATTTTATCATAACGGTGGACGTTTCATAATCCGTGCGTACTGTCCATTTCGTGTGTGAGTTTCAGTGAGAGTGTGCGCGTGTCTCTTCATCATGTATGAAGGAGAGTGTTCAATCATTAAATTCTCTTGATTATCTCTTATTTAAATGTTATTTAATCGGCATCATATGTAACGCTTGAGAAACATTGGACTGTTTTAAGCGTTACTAAAGATTTTACTATTTTTGTAATCTTTTTATGTATTTCTTTTTAATGTGTGTGTTTTTTAGAGTTTCTCCTCTTTAATATATTTTCACGTGTAATTATATGTTTGTGCGACGTGTTTCTTTTTAGCCCAGTCTTTTCTCTCATTGCTAATTTCTCATATGAAAATGTTCATTACAAATAAATTCCATAAGTTACATGTTACTGTTATTGTTTCCTATCTTTATCGTGATTCGTATCCTTCTTTATTTTTTCGTGCACCGTGGTTGGTTTCGTCTTTTATTCATGTGTTCGTGTTGTCGCGCACATTTCTCTTTCTTTCGTCAGATCGTCAAGCTGGTTTATTCCCCGTTTTGGCTGCGTGATACACTGATCGTGCTAGTGGACTACTATTTGAGCAAAGTATTGCATTTATCGACAGGGGAGTCTAAGCTAAGTTTACCGATGTTCACATCCTATTTTATTGATCGTCTCTGTAGTAATCAACGTCGAAGAAAAAGAGGCCGTGATACTCTTTTAATTATGTGGAGTTTTAGCATATTTAACTTCTAACTTATTAATTTACTAAGTGGAGGACAGTTTTATTGTAGAATAGCATGATGCAGGCATACAGGGGGATTTACATTTTTCGTCTAATACCGACTTAATTAAAGTGTTTTTATATTATTTTCCACGCTTACTTGTCTAAAAACCCATGGAATATCTATTTAAAAACTATCGCTTCTGTGTGTCAGAACAAGTTACGTCACGTGCCCCGATCTATAAGACAACACTCTGCTTTTTATTAACCAAAATCCTGTGTGATGTTGATCTCCCATATGTGGGAAAATGTATCTGTTTCCTTAAAAGTTTGTGTCAACCTGATATGAACCCCTAAAGAGTATTCTAACGTCGTTGACATTGAATGTAAGCCGAATTACACCATTTCCAAATCGGGTGCATGCACAAATTATAGCTCAGATTTCATTTGACGGTAAGAATTAATATAATAATTATAGTTGTAAAAAGACGTTCATAACTATGGGACACATTTGCTATAAATGAATAACTACATATAGATATTCGTTTGAATTATTTAAGAAAATGTGTCGACCATGGCAATGATAAAAACAACAATGACTATTTTCACATTATTATGATTTACAAATATGATATATTCCATTAAAAATAGAATTATTAACGCTTATTTTTCTCTCTCTCTCTCTCTCTCTCTCTCTCTCTCTCTCTCTCTCTCTCTCTGTATCTCTCTCTCTCTCTCTCTATATATATATATATATATATATATATATGAATATGGAAAGTTGACGTCGAATGCTACTTGTGCCTCAATAGTTGTCAACTATTGCTGTAGACAGATTAAATACATTATGTATTTGTCGTATAAGAAAACAAACAAGCTTACAATATACACTTACATATTATCCATATATACATGATATGATCATAATATGAATATAAACAAGACAATAAGCAAGCTACATGAAAAAGGTTAGAATCTTTTTCTATAATTACATTGATGTGTTGGCTGTGTCTGTCGGTCTGACAATTATACTTTGTTTGGCCATATGAAACATAATTCTCTGAAGATATTTTGTAATGTAATGAGTATTTAATTGGAACTAATAGTATTATTATTATTATTTACTCACTAGGAGTTCTCAAACAACTCATCAGTGATTGTTCACCGACAACCGGTGGTATTCCCTGTAGTCTGAGTGACAACAAGTCTCCTCAGATTTCCAGTATTTTCCACCTCTTTTCGATAGCCACCGCAAATAAACTTGCAGCATCACAACAGCCGTTTACCATTGATTTCTCGCTGGTAAGGACCATTGGTCTTTTCTAGGATTTACGTGGCAATTAGCTTCCCCAAGGTGCCAGTAGTATCTGCACTTCCAGTGGAGGTCTAGTTTGTGTTGTCCCTCCTCGTTTTTCTCATCCTCCTTGACTCTATGCAAATATTTTGTGTGATGGCAGCCTAGGCTGGTAGCATTTTTTTCATTTAATTTTTTTATTAAATATTTTTTTATTCGTGTATTTATGTATTTATTTTTTATTTTTTGGGGGGAGGCTGATTATTATTTTTTTTTCGTGAGTGGGCTGATGGTGTTTCTTGCTATTTCTGTTCATTGGTTCATTCTTGTGTCGTGTCGGTTGTGGCCTGTGTAATTTATTGTGGAGGGGGTGATCTTATGGGGCGAGGTTTCTTGCATTTTCTGTTTCTTCGTTTGTGATGTGTTCTTTCTGTGGGGTTGTTTTCTTCCTTTAGTAGATTCCGTGTGATCCTTCGTAACTCATGCGGGTTAGTTTCTGCATTCAATGATTTTCTTAAGATTGTAGCTGTTTTCATTATTGATGTCCTTTGTATAGTTCCAATGACCCCTTTGCTTCCAATTTCTCCCAGTCTTTTTCCAGGTTTGTGGGGGTTGTTTCTAGTGCTCCTATGATTATTGGTATCATAGCGACTTTCTTCATGCTCCATGTTCCATTCAGTTCTCTGGCTAGTTCTGTGTAGTTGCTTCGTTTTTCCGTTTCTTTGATTTTCACTCTTGGGCTGCTGGAACGGCGAATACTTCAATTTTGCAAGAGTTTTCCTTTTTGTTGATTATTATAACATCCGCTCCCCTTGCTTGTATGAGTTTGTCTGTGTGTATATCCATATCCCAGTTGATTTTGTGTGTTTCGTTTTTCAGTAATATTTCTGATTTATGTGTGTACCATTTGTCTGCGTATTCGAAATTCAATTGGTTGCACAGTTCCCGGTGTACTGCTTTCCCCACAAATCATTAATGTTCTTATATTCTTTTTGGGCTAGTTTTCTACCTTCACTTATTATATGATTTACTTGTTCGTCTCTTTGTCCACACAGTCTGTATTTAATGTTTTGCTGGGTTTTATCTATTTTATTGTGCATGTAGTTTGCCATAATAGCATTGTTTTGCACAGCTATCAGTAAAGATTCCGTTTCTCTGTTCATTATTATTATCATTATTCTTCTTATTATTATTATTGTTATTATTATTATTATTATTATTATTATTATTATTATTATTATTATTATTGTTATTATTATTATTATTATTATTATTATTGTTAAGCTTGATAATGTTACACTCTTAGAACATGTGCCATTTAATACCTCTCATAATACTCATAATAACAATATTGATAAGTGCGATGAAATCACACAACCACGCACACATGTGCACACGTTATATATATATATATATATATATATATATATATATATATATGTGTGTGTGTGTGTGTGTGTAGGTTACACATCTCGGCACTTTAACATGTGTGTCAACCAAGATGCACATATATACATATATATATATATATATTGTATACCATATTTTACTAGGACTTTTCTGCATTTTTCACTTTGCTTTGGAACTTTTACTAATAAGCTGATCATTAGGAGAATCAACCGACTAAATAGGCAAGCAAACGTTGCTAATTAAATTAGCAGTACGTATTGAATAATGAATATATATTATAATGTGTATATTTATTCATGATAAAATTAAAGGGTGAGTTTCAGTCAATTTCACTAGTTCTTGATATAAATGATATACAACCATATCAATGTTTTATATAACACCATGATGTTAACACCATAACTTCATACCTAACTCTTGTATATGCTAATATGTGCCGCCATTTGATTAGCTTAACACCACATGCGTGTTTTAAGAAATTATACTTTCATTTCGTCTACTTTAAATAATTTATACGTGTCATCCGAATAACCCGCTTCTCCAAAATACGACTTCACTTGGTGGTTGTAATTTATGTTCATACCTTATAGTCTATTCTACTCGCAAGAATTATAACTGGGTACTGACAGCCCATGATATAATAATTATACGGTAATTCGGAAATACTAACATAATCAATTCAATACTAGTGATTATACTTGTTGATTGTTTTCGTTTTATATTCAATTCGTATGTTATACATTATATGATTGATCTAATATCAGAATTTTATCAGTACGGAGAGTTCTAGCAAAATTAAATCAATACAGATTACTTATCTAAACCTCGAATGGCATTTATCAAAAACACCTATTACACGTATTTACGAACACTTTAAATGTACATACTTGAAAAAAAAACAATTGTCTGCAAACACTTAAACCTCTGCATCGATAAGTTGTTCGATTTTTTCTTATTACAGTTACTTCTTTTAATTAATACCAAATTAAAACTATGTGTCTTAAAACTAACGCTACAGCTGTAATGTATACACCGTAAGTGCAAAATGATATTTAACAGTTAGCAGAAAAAGAAAAGAGTGCTGGAAATGTGGAGAGACTAGCCATTAAGACTTTTTAAGAATACCGTATGTTATTGCTATGAACATATATTTTTTTTATTTTTGTAACATTTTATTAGCAACATTTATAACGTTGCATATTGGTCTAGAAGTTAACAAACATTTCTTATAACCAAATTACTTGGCATTTATTATACCATATAATTAATAGTTTACAAATATATATATATATATATATATATATATATATATATATATATATATTTTGATTTTATTCCGTTAGTTGCGACAAAACAAGTTTTGTTTCATTGGTGCGAATAACGACCAACTCATCGGGCCGGCGAAGTTGTCGCAACTAATGGAATAAAATCAAAAAATATATATTTTGCTCTGAATTTTCATTGAGCACTCTCATAAACCCGGTTTCAACTTCCTTCGGATTAATACCCCCTGGATATTTGTAACAAGTTAATTATATATATATATATATATATATATATATATATATATATATATATATATATATATATATATATATATATATATATATATATATATCATGTTATTTATAACACATACGATTACATACACCTATGAATATTACAGGAGTTAATATAACAAATAAGAATTATTGCTTTCATGATATCTTAACTAAATACACGACATGTTCTACTTGAATTATATTACGGATTAACAGTCAGCACACAAATAGGCAGTCGCTTACATGTTAAATTCAAAATAATACATAATATTAATCATACAAGCATACAGCAGTATCAAGACAATTCGAGCTTTCTGGTTTTTATTTCACGTAGACACTTAAAATTATTATTAAAACACAATTTATAGCAAGATGATGTATCGAAAAAAGAAAAGTCTATTCTGATTTACATACATATGTATTATATTTTATTTGGCTCATCTTTAGAAACGCCACCGTTGGCACTGGACATTGATTTGTGGCGGTTATCTACAGTCATTCTTATTCTGCAAGCAGAATTCCCAATACGTGTCTCACCTTTTTGTATAATGGCGTCATACGGTCGCCATCTACGCTAAACTTTGTCTGCTTCCACTTATATTTGTAAACTGCTATTATTTTCATTCGGACATTTTACCAATTCCCATAAGTTTACCAGAAATATTATTGTGTACTCCAACCTATAAATCAGTAATAGATGCGCTTCAAAAATAATAAGTTGTCGTGAACAATTAGAGTATTCTATTGAATATTACTATTTCTGACTTGAAAATGTAATAATCTCTCTATAGAAGAACAATACATATTTGGTTTGAATACACATACATACATATATATATCCATCAAATGAAGCAAAAAAAAGAAACATGAGAAACTTAAAGGCCCACCCATGGACTGCTGCACTATAGTTTTGCTACCACTACTCAAAGTTTGAAAAAGAGAGCAAAACATCCAATGAGATTCTAGCTAATAAGATCGAATATATATATATATATATATATATATATATATATATAGCGTATCACAATTTGTTTACAACAACAAATAATACCCTCTCTCGTAAGTGTTTCGATAGCAAACTAAATGTATTTTATTTAAAAACTGTAAGTTACAACTTATGGTAGGCGAACATTGGTCCATTGTAACCAACACACTTTCTTATTGTAAGAAAACCGCATTTACTATGCTACAAACTCCTTGTATCTGGACCAAATAAAAAATGCAGCGTCTAACTTAGAAATTGTATGTCCGTAACAATGAAACATCTGTTCGCCTAAAAGAAAATGTAACGTATAGCTTTTAGAGAACCAGACAAAGAGAGACAGAGAGAGAGAGAGAGAAAGAAAGGCTGAGCGATAGGGGAGGAGAGTTAGAAAACACGAAATTATGATACTATTGATGATATAATATAGGTCAGATAATTTCTGTAAGGATACTAATTTCAATTACACATGCCATATTAAGTTGGATATTAAGCTATTAGAAAAAACCCATAACATATGTATTACAAATATTTGTCATCATATAATCAAATAATTATCTATATCCGACTACTTGCGTTTATGTTGAATAATTTTAATGTGGTATGATAAACATATATATATATATATATATATATATATATATATATAATGGTAATAATCCAGGTAAAAAATATCCACAGGGTGGTAATCCAGAGAAGTTCAACCGGACTTATAGAAAGTGCTCAATATCAAAATAGAGCTTTATATGTGATAGTTTTTATTTACTCAGGCATGTACTAAATCTGCGACACTAGCATGTCGATGTTATCGATCAACTGTTACTATAAACTGAACTCTCATCAGGCAGATTTAGAATACGATCTTAATCTTAGATCATATTTGGAGAAGAATGAAATGAAGAGAAAAGGAAAAAGAAAAAGAAAATAACATTTTGGGGTCACGTGGTTAGGGGCCGTTAAAAATCAAAAATCAACAAAGTAAAAATCTAAAATCTGAAATCTAAAACAAACAAAACAAAAAAAAAAATAAATAAATGAAATAAGATAGAATAAAGTGGAAAGAGAGACATATAATAAATGGAATAGGGTAAAAAGGATAGGTAGGTAGACAGGTAGATTAATAGAAAACGTCTGTTGATTCAGACCGAGAGAGCAGATAGGAGATGGGGAGGTAGACATGCACGATTCAAGTGTCACTTTTTTGACACTTGAATCGTGCATGTCTACCTGATGTGCTATTCTCTGATATTATCGCAATTATTGTGATTGATATTAATTAAAATCATTTCTCACATAAATATGGAATTTCAAAAACTAAGGTTATTACCTTTTCATAAAGTAATGTTCATATTAATATCTATTTTAACCCGTTCGGTGTTATCATCATATAATCATATACAATACATACTACCGTGTGTATATGAAATAGTTTTTTTTTCATAATTAAAACAGTACATAGAATCCAAAAAAAATGTTGCAGGCTAGCTCACACGCACATTCCACACCGCTTTTCAGAAGCAGAAAAGGTGTGTATTGTTTGTAACGGTTAGCTAAGTTGTCTTATATAAGTTTCGAAAGCGTTTCTTGTTTATTAAATAATCATTCGTCACTTAGTCATACAGTATTTGTACCATGAAATGTAATAGAGAAATCAAATTATTTTTCACAAGTAAACGTGTACAATCTTCGCTTAATTTTTTTTTTTACGTTAAGCATTTTGTTTTAAGTTTTACACTTTTTATGAACCAACCGCTTTCTTAGATTAGCTCATGTTATGCTTTTATTTAAAATGTCATTAAACACATTAATAGTTTTCTGATAATTTATAATTTCATGCTTTATATTATTCATACTAATCACGTTTTTAAATTATTGTGTTAAAACCTTCTTTTTACTATTCTCATTACCATATGAATACACACGGTTATAAGCATCTTACATAGAGATCCCTCCTACACTTACATGAATTTGTGTACAGGTAGGTGTGAAAACCTTGGCGGAAGAAGTTAAAAAAATCAAACACAACAATAAAAACAACTTTAGAATTTGGAGTGAGGCTATTCTAGTGTTTTAGGGCAGTTAACAATTACAACTTTTTTGTTGGTGATTAATCTAGCCAATTTGTGGATAGATATTTACTGTTTTATGTGATTACCAGTGATTTTATCTTATTGTCACTCGGACTTAAGGTTAGTTATTAAATAATTTCGTCACCTGGTCGATAAAGATAAAATTAACTGGAAATAATAGATAATGTTAAATTAAGTTTACCCTATACTATCTAAATTCTCTATTAATTGTTTTATTATTCTTTTCGCAAACTATGTCAAGGTGTTCACATGTAGTTGCATTGAATAGTTGAATCTCATTGTGCCCCCCCCCAAAAAAAAATTGCTTAGGGTGTTAATCTATAAATGGCCATATGTGTTTTTTAGTCTCAAATTATTCACGTACCCACACTTAATTTAACAACAAAAAAAAATAATATTTTCAGCATTATTTTACATTTTTTCATTTTAATATTTAGTAGTTTTCTATGGAAAAAAAATTATTCATTTGAATCGTTAAATAAAATAATCGCTTTTAAACACACTAATATATACATTATTTGCAGAGCCTACCTGTGCATACTAAAAGTGTTTCTAAAAATTATTTTTAACAATATCAAAGCTTCATTATATTTCTCCATTATTCATGACATGAAATTATCTGGTGATCACGTATTGTAAACTATGATCGTCGCCGCAATAAATGATACGTTTTGATTATACATTTTAAGCAATTCATTATTTAGTTGTATTTACATTTTCCGTTATAAAATAAATATTTACGTTGTTTTAAATACAGTGTTTTTAAAGCACAATTAAAATATTACAAGTGTATTGTTCTAATTCTTATTTACCAAATTTAACTGGTAGATCTGTGTTTTACCAGTGGCATTGAAAAAATAAAATGTGGTACACCATTTAAATAGTATAGTTGTATAGATTGACATGTTCGGACTGACTGCTCTCCGGCCTTCATCAGGTTCTTCTTTGTCGCCTCAGGAACAATCTGTCTCGACTCTCGAGTTCGATACATACAACTGATTAAGGTCGGAGGGCAGAACGGCTGAAACGTTATTAGCATGACAACCAAGATGAGCTAGTCAGTCCGAACTCTGAACTCTAAAATGAAAACATTTCAGAAATATCAGCACTTACTGGTTCAGTAGTAGTTTTGATTTTTATAAATAATGCATTAAAGCACCCACCACTTATTTGTACGTGTAATTAAAAAAATATCAATTCTTTTTTTTTAATTTGTCATCTTACATTCCATTATTTGCTATTATCTGAGTACTTAAGCAACATGTTTTAAATGTATAATACCCCAACAGCCTCTTTAAATGAATGACATTTTTAATTTCAAGCAGTTTTAGGTGTTTTTTAAATTTCTGTGAAAAAATGAATAAATAATCCATGAAAATACAAAAAGTAAATAATTATATGTTTAAATAAATGCAATTTTGTAGATAGTTGCTTCGAATAAAATTATGCATGTTGTGTACGACAAAAATATTATTGATCTATATCAACCGTTTATCATGTTAAGAGCTTTCTTAAAGTATTCATGTGTAAACTATTTAAAATTTAAATTAAATACTACATTATCCCATAATTTACTATGTCTAAAACCTTACTACACAGTTCTGTATTTTTAAGAATATGATGGGAAAGATGATGATTTTGTTCATCCTCATTTTACATATTATCTATGGAGTTTTTGTGACACTTTAAGTGTCTTTTATTTCTTACTGCTAATGAACTTGAGATGCTTATTAAACTAAGAAATGGTCGGGTGTGTTTTAATACAACATCCATGTGTAGAATCGTGGGTATATTTACACCAGAAGAGTTAGATAATGACAATTTTAACCTGCAAATGCATCACAGTATAAACAACCTAGATAAATATGTCTGAATTGTATGAGAAAATGTTAATCAAATACAAATTCAGAGAAACATCTGGTTTGACTTAACAAAAATATAGAGCACATGTAAAAGTGTTCAGCAAACTAAAAGTAGCATCAATTAATCATCTAAGACGATGTTTAGCTAATGCCAGTTAGGCTGCATTTCAATACCATTGCAATATTGATAATGCAAATCAGTAAAAGTTGTGACCTGTATGCAATAGGTAGCCATTTATATAACGCAATGATATGAGCTCCAACGATGAATCTGAGTATACGTGTTGTAACAATGGCTAATTGAATTAATAGAACTTCCAATTCTTTCAAAGTCCCTACTCCTACTGCTTGATAAAATATATTAAAAATCGAAAAATGTTATTTAGCACATTAGAGCCTACAATAATTGATTTCTTATAAACTTATTTCCAGCCAAATATGAAACACTTTTAGAACGGAAATTACCTTTCAAAATGTAAGGCCAGTTACACCAATTTATTTGTATTTGGTCTGTTGTATTCTGTTAACTGAAATAAGAAGGGCCTAAAGTAACAGAATGCTTACTATCAAATGAATGTTGGCTATCAAAGAAACCGCTGCCGATAAGGACGCTTAGATTTTTAATTTTGAACTTCAAGGTTTGTATATTTATTTGGTTCTTTTTTATGGTATGGTTCGTGTATGTGGCAACACCAGGTCCAGACTTATCTAACCAAGTATCCTGTCACAGATAGAGTGGGTATCTATCTTATATGTAAGAATTAACAGTGTACTATCACACACGTTGTATGTGTTAGATGTCAGTAGTATAAGACTCTTACAGACAAGAGGGGGTGGCAGGATTGAGTGTTGACATATTAAAGCTGTTCGGTGGGGTTGTGGTATAATCGAACCCCTGGTGTGGTCAAACCACGGGGAACCTAGACGCTAAACTAGGAGAGTGAGTGACTGAGTGAGTGAGTGAGTGAGTGAGTGAGTGAGTGAGTGAGTGAGTGAGTGACTCTAGTGGAGTTGTTAGTTAAGTCCAGAGTTGCATCTAAGAAGTCTACACTAGGGAGATCGGTATCAAAAGTTCAAATATATTAATAAATATTTTTATTAACTTCCGGTTATTTTATTCTTATCTGTAATACCAAAATGAGCAACATCAGTGTCTGCAAATAGTCTTCATAGAAGAAGACCCTTATGTGCAGATACAGACCAGTTGAAATATGTTTAATAGTCTTGACTGTGATGCGGTTCTGTCGCTTCATGCGGTTTACATGACCAAATTTAAAGGAATTAAAATCAGCAATTGAAGGTTATGTCTCTGGAAATTTAAGAATTGTTATCAGAACTGGCAAAAGTCGTTTAGGTGAGCACCACTAAAAGTATAATGTACCATGCACCAATTAAATAGCTATCCTAAACGTTAGTCAAGTATGTGATAAAAGGATATGTGTCTCCAGAGACGACATGGAAATCTTGAGGAATTTGCAGAAACGCACAGAGAATTTGACGCATTACAACATCGACGCATATTTTGGCAACGGAGAGGTGGATAACATATAATCTTCAGGCAAATAATTCTGATCACTAGAATGAATACAATCAAAAAATATCAGCCATGGACAAGTGAATACCGATGAAGAACACTTACTACAATATATATTACAGGTTAAAACACTTATTTAGCCTGTTGCTGGTAGATATGCATGATAACACTTAAGCATAGAAAGTACATTTCAACAAGCCTAACCAAAATAAGCTCATAGCTGAGGACACCATCAAAATAAATAATGAAATTTGAAATCATGGCAACGCTTATAATTAATAGACAAATATGTATTTTCTCATTGTCATTACAAGGTGGATAGAAATACATACACAGGAGTGTTTACAATGGATTGACATACGCAAAACACTTTAGTGCCCCATAATCTTTATGACATTTACAACAAAGCCAACGGCCGTACGATATTACGAAAGTATCTGTCAGGGTAATCTACCACATCAAGACATGATCTGATTCACATGGTTATCAAACTGAAAGTTAATAAACTGATAGATCTAACTAAAAGAGAGACAATATGTGTAAATGTAAAATGAATTCAGTTGAGTGCCAATAGAAAGGACTGCCACTCGTTGGGATTCATTTTGTCACTCACCAGAAGTATTAATGTGATTAAGACTCATATTTATAGCGCCTTAATATGCACTTTTAATGGTTAAGTGAGAAAGTAGGCTCGAATCAAATCGATTCCTTTATCACTTAAAACAACTGATATATTTTTATTGAGATTGAGAGCGTTTTTATATGATATAACGAAACATGATATATGGACTTTGTGTTCATATGAATGCAATATTCTCTGCATAATTGTACAGAAATGTAATTATATATCCAAATAATGTAAAGGTGGCTGCCTTTGTTACAATAGATTAAGCTGTGGAGATAGTGGCATTTGCATTTACTTTGACAAAATGTGCAATGTTTGCTTACAGACAACAGATCCGTTGTTCTAATCCTCTTCTATTCAGAACATTCAACGAACATCGAAAAGCGAAAGTTGGTAACGCATGAAGTCTATAAAATATGAGTGTATGTATATAAATAAGGGGAGTGGCCAAGCTGTGATTGCCATTGCACATCAAAATCTAGTGAGGAAATTCCACTCACTGTCTATGAAAGCTCTCATTTAATATCAACAAGCGACATTCATCAGTTCAACACTTGAGTTGCCTGTCTGACAAATGGGGGCATAGTGTATTCCATAGAATATAATGCTCATCAATCAGTTTAAACTCCGAAAAATAATAGATTTCTGCGTTGAAGATTATTTTGCGAACAACTATTTTCTAAATAGTACACATCTACAGCTAACGCATTCCTAATGAAGAACTCAATTTCGACCTTACCTTTGAGATCGCACAATCAAATTCAGTGACGCACTGTTTATATAGTTCATCCCACGCATTCTGAATATTTCTTTCTTCGACATTTGCTACATAGTGTGAGAGAACTCAGATACTTTCGAAAGTTAAACACAATAATAGGGAGCTTTTTAAGATATGAAGGCAGGCATGCATCTAACTTGAGATTAAAGAAATAAGTATCAAAATAGTTTTGGTTTAGAAGTTCAAAGATTTACTGTCTCCAAATTGAAGACGTGAAAGAGAACCCACATATATTAACTAATTGTCGGTTGTATACGTTAGTTAAAATTGTTAGGTACATCTTAACTTATTAAAATACGAGATTAGACAAACAGGTGGGGGCGCTTTTCCGCTTTCGGCGCTCTCTCGCTGGGAGCCATGAAATAACTGTGTTTACAATATCGTTTCTTTTTTCGCGATAAACAAGTGCCCTCGTTGTGTTTCTAACTCATTTGCTGTTTCTATCTGGCTACCCATTGAACCTAATGTCTTGTACATTTGATTTTAGGTTACACATTTGGGAAAATAGACTAATTTCCTAAACATATGTGTCATCCTAACGTGCACTGGGCTATACTTATATCAACCCCTGCTAGAAGTCGTACTAGTTGGCGTACTTTTGTTAAACATATGGCATTTTATGATATACTACTCCTTTCTCTCTTATAACAAAATAACAAAAAAACAAAAGTAGGATTGTTGTTACATAACTCAAGGATCGGCAGAACAAGTGTGGCTTCATTTGATTGGTCAAATCTATAACCACTAACTTAAGTGTATAAATTGTCGGTATTCCTTATCGGAAGGAATTACATTTCTTCCGGGATATAAGTTAAGCCTTCTTACGATAAAAATTGCCATCAATTTGCACAATTTAGTATCAAAATGAACACACTCAAGTATCCAAATACAAATTGAAGCGGACAATGAGTTTCAAAATGGTATCTTTTTTTGTCCGCCAAATAGACTTAGTTTTTCAAAATATCAAAAAGAGTGGCTTACAAATAAAATCGCAGAAAATAATTTACAAAATTCAGAAATCAAACTCGTAAACATAAACGCCGATCATGATGTCAAGTAAACTTTTTACGAGTTGTTTGTGATATCATGGTAACAAAAAGAACTGCACTATCGTTTAAAGACTTTTCTGAAAACATAGAAAGCTCTTTGCAACCACTAATACTTATAATAATTGGTAACTTTGCAATATGGGGTTCACATAAATTGTTGCGGATATACATTAGATAAGTCCACGTACGTTCACAATTACTGTCCTCTATTACTGTATGTGCATATGGGTAGTAAAGTTCATGACATGAATAAATATATATATATATATATATATATATATATATATATATATATATATATATATATATATATATGTATATGCACAAAAAATAACAATGCCGGGGTGTGTGTGTAATGTTCTCCATATGAAAGAGAAGAATATATTTTACTGATTCTGCTGAATAGAATTCGATTATTTCCCCTCACACATTTGAAATTCTTAGTAACTTGAAACCATTACAAATCACAGCTTTTGATTGTTCTGTTATATGAACTGCATATTATAATTATTTTCACAAGCTACCTAGAAGCTTTACAATGATAGGACCTATTGGTTCCACGCTGATTTAAATATACACAGAACACCAATGAATGAATGTAGATAAGAAGATCTAAATAAAAGTAACAGAAATAGATTCCTCTTATTGTTAAAGTAATGCCCATCGATTTGTAAGAATCCGAATAAGAAAACTATTTTACCTAAATTACCATTGTTTTTCCCACGTGAAAATAGAATATATATGACTACTGATATATTTCTAACTTTCAATCGGTCTCTTTTATGCTTTAATTGGTCGTTGCGTTGGAATTATTGATACTGAGTTTATATACAACATATGTGTTTTAACTCAAGTAAGATTTCTGCCATGAACGTAGTAAATAAGTGTATGTCTGTTGAAAATAACAGAACGTATTACGTTCGGATATGTGGGAGTGTTGTGTACGCATATTTGCAACTGGATAGTATGTGCTCTTCTGTTGAGTATTTCCACATAGTGCCTGTCCAATTGGTTCGTGTACAGTTCGTGCGAGTAAAATTATATGTCTATATGATTAATAATATATAATTTATTAGTTAACAAAATATAAACTTATATAATTTCAGGCCTAATCATATAAGAATAAAGTAGTTTCCGTGCTTAATACTATTCTTGTATTTTAAATGTAATTTTGACTTGAGGTCAACATAGGTGTATAACCGATCATGGAGTCTATGCTCCTAGATCTTGGGAGATGTCTTACACGTGCATGTAAAGGTTTAGTATTGTTCTCATATATCATTATATCAGATATTTGGGTTCATCTTAATTACTGTAGTGGTATTTAAAGTAAACTCAGCATTCCTTAACCTACTTATATTAATCAGATTTCCAATAATTGGTGTTAATATGCTAAATGATTGTATATGTTTTCTTTTTGTATACGGTGTCAATATGTTCATTGAATCCAATGTACCCTTTTAGTTTTCCTATCTTTATGCAGACTGCTTCTTATGTTCCCAGACGTATTGGTATTAGTCTAGGTGCACCGTTCCATAGTCCCATCTAGTATCTGGAAATATTCAGAGTATTACTGTTTACGTATCATTTATCTCCACTTATCGTATTCGGAACGTTTACATCTAACATTTTAATTTTAATTCGTATTGTTCTTCAAACCTAGATGCGATGGTGTATTTCTTAAACGAAATAACTGATATGTGTCTCTATATTTTTCAATACAACATTGGGCTCGTACTTATAATATTCATCAGTGTATTACTTTGAACTACTCTGAGTAGTCGACTACTTCTCTAACGGAAGTCGAGTCTATCGCATATGCTTCGAAGCCATTGTTGTGTACGTCTTGCTTTTATTTTTTCTCTACATACTATATAGTTGCTGTATTATATTTGTTGAGTTACAAATTTTTCTATTTCTATGTATACTGCCAATATATATATATATATATATATATATATATATATATATTAATGCTAATAGTAAGTGTATATTTTAGTTCTGGCTCGGAATATTTCGGATGCAATGACAATTTACTGTTAGATTACTGCACACATTTTCAAAAAATACTGGCAACGCACAGGTCTAATTTAAAATTGAACCCCCCTGTTGTTTTCGTTTGATTACCAACTTTCCTTTACCAAATCGGATTTTTTTTGCTTTTCGTTAAGAATTTGAAGATAGTTTTTTTTCCTCGATGATGAAATCCAATTCGTTCGGGTCTCGAACTGTCTTTGCCAGAAAATGGCCGACCATTTGACCGACGAGAAAACTTAATCCGATTTCACGTTTTAGCTTTTTTCTTCCCTTTGGTTTTCTTTTTTCATTTGTCTCTGTTTCATTAAGGTCATTTTCAAGAAATCACGGTTGGCTCATACAGGATTATGTCTCTATAGTTATTTATTATTTCATTTATTGGTTCGTTTATTGTTCTCTATTTTACCTCAGCTTCTTTATTACAATCGATGAGCTGACCTCCGGGATAGGTCATATGATTAAAGTTACTTCTTTTCTCTTTACCTCAGTTGACTCAGTTTATTTTCTTTGTAAAGTAATGCTTTATGTTTTAACCTAGACATCTGACACGTATAATACTGCTAAAGAATAGAGATAGTGATTCAGGACCGTTGAATTACATCGTAACAAAACTTAGGCGGTTGGATTTCATTTTCAATTGGACGACGCCTATTGCATTTCTCGTCATGTTACATTTTCTTTGTATTATAATCGATTAAACTATACTCTTATTCTAAACTAACCATGAATGTATACCCAATACTAAGGTTGTAAGTGCAAAACTTTATGTAATGTTATCCTTTTACTAACGAACTAATGCATACATTGACGTTGAGTAATGTAGTAAAATATTCATCCAATACTGTAAATTTAATAATATTGAGAACAGACTGTAGAGTGTTTCAACGGTTCAACTTATTCTCTAACCGATTACCGGAGAAACAGTACCCACCCAACAAGAGTCCAATGCAAGCGTTAAGTGTGTTATATATTGTTATGCCTACAAAGAGATCCTAACATACGTTTCCAAAAGTAAATGTTAACTGTATAATTTTAGTGATGTGTTATATATTTTAAATATGTTATTCAATATAAGAACACATAGTTCGGCATCACCTATATATGTACACGTATGAATTATTTTCGTTGTGCTACTCCTGTTATTGTAAATATTTGTGGCCCCGTGTTGGGAGGGTTTTCAAGCTTCGTGGCTGCACTTTATATATATATATATATATATATATATATATATATATATATATATATATATATATATATATGTATATATATGCAGGCTGGGACTGAGATGGCGGACGTTTTTCAAATGAACACAAAATCGTTGAAACCACAATCGTCGAATATGTTTTCATCGCAACTCAGGTAAAAAGTTGCTTATCATCTCGACATAGCTCTCCGAGTTCACAGTAACAACATTCCCGTTATCTCCTGCGAAAAAGTGACGGCCAATGACGCAAATGACCGTAACTTTAGGGCTGTGCAGCGGTCTTTCGTGGAATGGTTTTGGATTTTCAGAAGCCCAGTAATGGCAGTTCTGTTGATTCACCATGCCATTGATATGAAAATAGGCTTCATCACGTTTGCACAATATGAGGTTTTCATTTTGTTCAAGAATTGGCTGCATCTCATGTGCGAACGTCACTCGCTGTCCGTTATCCCCGGCATTCAACTCTCGCACAACAGCCACGTTGTAGGTATGGAATTTCAGTTCTAAATGCAAAACACGCCATACCGAACGATTACTCAAGCCTAATTCATAAAAAATGTTTCCGAGCTGAATGAGTAAGACTGCGCCGCACGGCTTGTCTAACGAGTTCCACATTTCCAGGTGTACGTACTGATCGTCTAGCCCCTGGTGGTGGAATTTAATCAGTGCACCCTGTGTACGAAGTGCGTGAACCAAAGGTGGGACAGTGGTGCGAGTGGGAAAAGTTTGATTTCGGTGAATATTGAAATGCCGACGAAACTCACGCTTAACTGCCGTGATAGACTTGTTATTCTTGACGATAATGTCGTACGCATAAACGCTGTGGTTTATCATCCATAGATCCATGGCTAAACCTGACAAAAATCAAAAAGATGCTAATACTTCATGAACTCAAATCTGTGAATTCATTTCTTTTAATAATAAAAAAATAACGATATTGTGATATTTAAAAAAGCGTTCGCTCTTTCTGCCCCATCCTATATATATATATATATATATATATATATATATATATATATATATATATATATATATATATATACATATATATATATGTATATATATGTATATATATATATATATATATATGTATATATATATATATAATATATATATATATATATATATATATCATTATTTTTTTTTGGGGGGGGTACAAAACTTTATTAATGCAATAATGAAGGGAAGACGTGTTGAATCTTTCATAATTATAAGATTATGGGGATTTAGGGGATGAGAAAAAAAAATTGCCAGTCGACTAGTTTCGCCCACACTTTACAAGACTGATATCGTGGGATTTAAATAAATAAAAAAGAAAACCTTTTATATTTAAAATGAAATTATCGTTATGTTATGAAGGGGAAAAAAAAGTTCGAATTTAGAATAAAATAAGCGTGATGTTATATGGAATGAAGGTTGATTCTTAGAGACTAATCACACTCAACCCCAAGATACACTCCTTCTGTTTGCAGAGGGACGGCCTCTTGAGGCGTACGTGGATAGTCTCCAAGATTTTCAAATGATAAGATGAGTGAGCACAGCTTAAGATGGGAAATAAATCTGTGCTAAATTTCGTTGCGCACAACGGGTTATTTATCAGAAGGTTTTATTTCTTTTTCTTTTAAATCCCACGATATCAGCCTTGTAAAGTGTGGGCGAAACTAGTCGACTGGCAATTTTTTTTTCTCATCTCCTAAATCCCCTAAATCTTTTAATTATGAAAGATTTAACAGGTCTTCCCTTCATTATGGCATTAATATATATATATATATATATATATATATAAATTTGTGTATACACATATATATATATACATAAAAATATATACATATATATACATATACATGTATATGCATATATATGTATATGTATGTGTGTATATATATATATGTATATACATATTTAAATATTTGTATACACATATATATATATACATATAAATATATACATTTTTATATATGTGTATATATATATATATATATGTATATATATATATATATATATATATATATATATATATATATATATATATATATATATATATATATATATATATATATATGGGTGTATGTGTATGTGTGTGTGTGTGTGAAGGGCTAGAACACAAGTGATAGGCGCCTTCTAAGATAGTGTATGCATAGTTACGTATATAAACCCAATCAATATATGTAGGTGTTATTAGTGCATATACACCATACGTTAAATCATCAACTCAATTTCAACAAATGAACAAAAGAAAAAATAATAAATAGTGTGTGGTAAAACATGTACATTAAATTTAATAAAAAAATAATATTATTTTTACGAGCTGAAGACACTCTTAGAACTTATACGGCGCTACAATATTATAAAAAACAAGACTTTCAATTGAATACAAACAGTGCACATTAATGTGTAAATAAATACAAGTAGTTTGCGTATGTATCTAAACAATATTGTAGTGTATGTACGAGACTCAGTGTCTCCATAGAAACATAAGGATACTTAAACTGTTTATATGATACTATCTCGCACATACGCAAACAGAGGTGTAACCATGGCGATATGTATTTCTTTCTGTGCAAATCTCTTGCAGATCAAGTCAAGATTAATATGAATGTCACCATACTGAAAGGGGGTACATGTAAGTTCATCTAAACTTATTTATATAACAATAGCATACATATATGTGTGTCCATTTCTGTTTAATATAAATAAGTAGAGTGAATATTTGGTAAAAGCAATGTTTATAAGTGCAATTATTTTTGATAATGCTGCAATAAATATATAAATGAGAAATTTAGAAAATCGCATGTGTGAACGTGATGATATTTAAATTGTTTTAATAGAACGGAGAACTGTTATTTGAAATAAAGGTTGGCCTAATATATTGTCGTATAAAACACAATGTCTTAATTAAAAACAAATAAAAATATAAACTTGGCACCATGAATTGAAATAGTAGTTATTCATATTAATTGTTATAAATGAAGTACTTCAAAAATGTAGAAACACACTATTATATACATGATAAGTAGGTACTACACAGCGTCGGTCGGTAGGCGATAAAGTAAGTACCATTTTTCATCGTTTTATCTTTCGCTTAGTGTGTCAACTTATACAGAGAAAGAACTGTACTCTTAGTTATAAGAAGTGCCCATATGTTTATTATATCAAAATGGTGTAAGATTTCCAAGTGATAATTTACGAAATGTACCTATATTGATATTGTCTAGTAGAGACTACATATCTTCTGAATTCATTCTAGTTAATTAAATTATCACAATTCCAATTGCATTGTTTGGCAATACAATCGATAATGAAGCTCATCAAAATGAACTAAATATTCGAATCAAAATCAAAGTATGTATGTCAGTTTAAATGCTATGTAGTTGCAGATGTTCAATGATTGCATTAACGTAAATGTTAGATTGCGAGTTTAAATTAAAAATACTATAATGTAAAGTATAATATGAACTTTACAAATATTTTATGTAGAAAAATAATACACAAAAAATAGTAATGCTTATTCGTAAACAAATCAGCTAGTGTTTATATTAACACAATATTTGTGATGATATACTTCAAAAGTTGAAAGCAATTTGGCATAATTTAAACTAGTTAATACAAATGTAATGTATGGTTGAAACTACTTATTATATCCTTTTTATATTCCGAATGAAATGTGTCAGCAGCAATTTACATCCGATAGTTTTATAAATATGGATCATGACATGATATGCTCACAGAATTAGTTATAGTCTCTTATAGAATAATAATTACATTTAACTTAAAAAATACATATTTATAAAAATGACGCACTTCAAGACAGTAAAAAAAAGTATGCAATAAATGTAAATCTAGTTGAGAGATACTCGACGTCTAAGTAACTTAATGTCAGTTTAAAACAAGTGTGTTTTTTTTAAAATTTCGGACTTTCGCTAAAATAAAATAAATAAACAATGTATTCAGAAATGTCTACTCATTTAATACATCGTTATTTTTTTGCTCGACCAGTGGGCTGGTTTGTAACGGTAGCTTCACATACGAGGAAATCGATTTCGCAACCACTTTCTAGGGGGCAGTTGTTTATCCTGATATTGCGGTTGCAATTAGTTTGCGCCACGCAGAGATGATTGTTCTTTTAGATGGGGCAGTGGCGTAGCCTACCGTAATATAATTTATTTTAAAAGGTGTGTGCAGTGTGTGGGTGTAAGGAAAGTGTTTGCCTAGTAAGTTGAAGAAAACGGAGCCCTACATTTGTCTTTGTATTGATCAAATAGGATGAACACCAGATAACCGACCTCCTTGTATCGCGGCTCTCCCGCAGTTGGTCTATTTATAAGTGTAATCCTTAAATCCATTTCCTTTCCCTATTTTCTTTAGAAGAGGCAGTGTTTACCTTACACACGATAACGGAATTTATATATTTTTTATGTTTTATTTTTTATAGTTTTAAAGTATTTCTATTTTCAAATTGCAACGGTTACTGTTTACCCCACCCACATTTTTTCAAACCTTATTAAACCTTACTTACACTAAATTTAAAAACACATACATAGCACTCTAAGCAAATAACGCGTCCACACGAGAGTGGCACGTGACTTCGCATTTCCAAAACAGATGACAAGAGAAGCTGAAAAGAGCTGGATGGCTAAGTCCTTCTGTGCTTGAAACCGACGACACGAATGTTATACTAATTTTCTCTTATAAAATAAATAAATATATATATATATATATATATATAATATATATATATATATATATACATGTGTATTTAGGGGATTGTGTGTGTGTGTTCGGTACCAAAGAACAACTTAAAGTGCCTGTTTGTTATTTTTAACGGTTTTTATCGATTTCTCAAATTACCAATTTTTAATTCTGGAATCTCATAATGTACCTGCCGAAAATGCAGTTCGAAATCATTGCAAAATATAACGAAGTCTTATTAACACTGATGCAAAATATCGATCATTGTCCCTACAAACTGAACTAGATCATATACTCTTGTTTAGCCAGACATGTAGCAAATAAAAAGCTACACCCACCCACCCACACAGACAATGTATATATATATATATATATATATATATATATATATATATATATATATATATATATGTGTTTGTGTGTGTGTGTGTGTAGCTTTTTATTTGCTACATGTCTCTCTCTCTCTATATATATATATATATATGATATGAAACAAAAATTATACTTTTAGAGGATAGAATCTATAGTGAAATAGTTTCAGGGTAATGCACGAGATAGAGCAATTATGCAGATAACAAAAGAAGAGAAATAAATCTGTACGAATTAAAATCTATTTCAACAAGTCCTATTGACACCATCATTTCATCACCTTTAAGATAGACAAATACTATCAGTATGTTTCTCCTATCCTATTAAACAAAGTCTTAATATTCGCTAAGAATAACACAAACATCACTTAGAGATCAAACTAATAATTTTGTCCAGACGATTCTGATTAGAATTTGACAACAAATTCTGGACTAAGAAAGTAACATATAATACTTTCAATATTCGCTATGGGAGCGTGGGCTCTGCCAAGGTTACTGACCTTGTAGGTTTGTTCTTATCGAGAGAATTACAATTTTATTTCGGACATTTACACGGTGAGCTATACAGGGATGACACGCTTTTTGTATCTAGAGAGAGATCGAGGAAATACACCAACACCATTAACATTATCACACCTTCTTTAAAAACTTCGGATTAACCATCACTATAGAAGTTACTAACAACATATCTAACTTCCTTGATATATCATTACACCACAACTTCGAATCGTTTAGCTCTTACCGCAAATCACATGTTACCCTCTTCTACGTACATAAGCTATCTACCACGCAAAATCTGTCATTAATTATAAAGGCCCTTAAGTATATAATAGCATTTCAAAGATATCTGCTAATAAATCAATCTTCGAACAACATTCCAACTTCTACAATAACGCACTACCTGATTCGTGAATAAATTAAATACGAAATAAATTATTTTATCCAGAAAAAAACAAACAGTTTAATGTAATTACACACAAGATTGCAATACTGAATAAAAAGCGGGCAAATACTACACTACCCAAGAAAATTAAAACATATATAAATAGACCCACAATAACTATCAATATTGACAAAATACCTAGCCCTAGAAAACATAGTAAAAATAAAAGAATTAGAAGAAATAATAGTATTTTACTTAATCCACCCTATAACAAGAATGTGAAAACGAATATCGCTAAGGAATTTTTAAAAATGTTAGATAACTCATTCAAACACTCGCATTAATACAGCCCTATTCAAAATACGCACTATATTAAACGTGCTTATTCCACAATGTTCAACATTGCACAAACCATCATCACATTTAATCAATGAAAAAAGTAAATATGGCCAGCAAACAACACCTACTCTACACCCTACTAATAATTGTAAGTGCCAGAAATCTAGAGGATGCCCGATAAATCGCAATTGCATATAAAGTAACGTCATATATGCTTGTACTGTTAAAAAATCCTCCGAAAATACTATTATGCAAACAGATACCAACATAAACGTTCTCCCCTCTCGACTACAACTCTCCACGCTCATACTGCCTGTACCAAACGCCCCCTAAATAAAACCTCTGACACTAACAAACAACCCCCGCTAATAAATAATAACCGTGATTTCACCCCTCAAATTCTCTCATTTTCTCCACCTAACAATTCCAACTAAACTTTGGCCCAGAACTTGAACATACACACCGAAAACATCCCCGATGCTATAAATTACACACACACTATAATAACAACCCCATACAAAATACACACTTGCATTAGGGCAAGTGCCTTCCCATCAACACCCGAATCTGTAACACTATCTACTCTTTCAAACATAATAATAGCAATGCCCTAGCACTACTTTATTTAATCTAATAACAATGTGTTAACAGTAACACACTCCCTACACCCTCTATTGGGCAATTATGTGCGTTAGAATCCGTTATGATAGCTGACGCAGCTAAAAGAAAAAATATAATTAACTCTAAAAATAAAATTGTCTGAAATTTCAGACACACGCAACAATTTAAATACACACATTTCATTACTCCATCTGACCCCCCTCATCCCAGCCAACAACCCTCCTCTCTAACATTTGACAAATTCTGAAATTCTATTCATTTTTTATTTTTTAATTCTTAACTTTTCAAACCTTACAAATAATAATTTCAATACATAGCGTATCCGCCACTGTACACCTAATAACTCTATTTACTCATAGCACTCAATATAAATGAGGAACTAATACTAACCTCCTCCACTCCACTAATCCTTAACCGCTTCTACTACAACACTCTAATTATTATCCCCCTTTTTATGATGGGGCAACCCTCGCACACAAGCATCCATTGCTTTTTTTGTTTATCTATATTGACTTTGTATACGATTCGCTCTAATGACAATATTTTCTCATACAATCCATGACGCTCAAATTTAAACTACGCTTCCTGGTTACGTCTATAATGGCCCATTTGGCCTCTTAAAATATATTAATTCTCTAAACACACTAGTGCATCACTTAAGTTACAAAATTAACCCCAACTCTACCCCATTATCCTTATACAAGAACCAAATTATAGCAAGCAGACTAACGCTGTTCCCAATCCTAACCTCAATTATACATTAAAGTTTCTTATTTAGTTATGCATTTAACATTTAACATACTGGGAATTCTTTAAAGTCTTTAAACATCAAACTCTGAAATACTAGTGTTTGTCTGAATTATTACATATTAAACACGTGCATTCCAGATTTCCATTCATCTGTACCCTATTTTCTGAATTGGAACCTTTTCAAAATTTTCTGAAGTATATATAAGTTTGTATTAAGATGAGTTTTAATTACGGGACACCCCCTTTAAAAATTATTTTCTTACTGACTTAAATTCACTGCTGTGTTAAGCTTATGATAACATCACCAAACTCGCTTCTGCTTTATTTATTACTAGCAATGAACACACACCAACTAAAGCTTTCCCCTTCTCTTTTCTCAGCATCATTCATAGTTGATTAAACTAACCCTATCACCAACCGTCTTAATCTTTTATCTGTATCCCTTTCCCCCATTTATTCACTTTGGCTTTTTCTCCAACCAGAGATGCCACTTTTTTTAGAGTCGATCGAAGTCACTACTAAAATTCGCGACTGCCTGCGTTAAGTATACAAATCCCATTCTCAACTTCCGAAAAAACTACTTTCACGCTCGGTCCACGGAAGTATTTTAAAATGACCTTAATTCTCAAGATAACATCCGAATACGTGCGTTTAATCTACGATGTAATTGAACATATTTATATTGGGTTTACTTCGTTTTTGAACATTTCAAACGCTGCTTTCACGAAACCCATTTTTATCTTTTAAATCTACATTCACCGGACACATCATCTACGGACATACACCAACTGTACCGACTCCATATTTTTACACGCACACATTTACTCTCCATTACCTTAAATATTTTTCAAATTTTTAATTTTTGTTTTTCCACTGCCAACTTATCAATCTATGTAATTCCTCTGATGATAATATTTTAATCTTTCAAAAGCCTTGGCTTAAGGAAAGAAAAACAAGCGTGTGTTTACCGAGTAGACCTGGCATTGAACAATCGAAGTTGAAATAGATTTGTCATTCGTACAAATTTATCTCTCCTCTTTCTTTCATCTGTATTTATATATATATATATATATATATATATATATATATATATATGTATATATATATATATACTTATATATACATATATATATATATATATATATATATATATATATATATATACATATATATATATTATAGATAAAATAGTTATTTACTTACACGTGTTTCGCAGTTAATGCGGTTCATCAGTACACACCCATTTACATATATATATATATATATATATATATATATATATATATATATATATATATATATATGCATTCGAGATAAAAACCTACATTGACCTTCATAAGTGCACTTCAATATAATAAGTGTTTGTAAACAAGTGGCCAGGTGTTGTTTAGCTTTGCCATGAATTGAAACAGATTATTTTTTGTGAGAATACAATATACAATAAACGGTATATCTATGCATTTTAATTCTTTGGTAATCATTTTTTTGGGTAATAATTTTTTTATTTTTATTTCGTGAATTATTTAAGATGCTTTTTTAAACGTGTATGTTTTAACTCTGTCTACCACACTCAAAACAAGTTGTGAGTGTAGACGTAACAGACTACTAATCGGGTAAACGAGATTCTTGTTCACATTAGTGTTGAAAGTGTGCATGTCTGCACATCCCAGGAAACAATTAGCAGGAAGGTAGTTCTAATGGCCGGCAGCTTGAAAAAAGAAGTTATTGGAGTAGAAGACTCTCCGGCATTTTTAAGGTCTCCACAATAAATGGGTTGAATTTAGCTGATTGTCGGGCTTTTCGATTGTAAGTAGGACTATGAGGCACCATATCAGCAAGTTCATCGGAGAACAATCCATTAAACTACGTGTAAAACAAGCACACGGATGTAACATTGCAGCGATATGAGAGGGGCGGGATTAAGGTGGCTAGTTAGGTATCTACCAGATTAGGGACGCTTTGTTTACTTTGTCTAAGAGGGAGACACTAGTTTATGGTGCATCAGCCCAGATGTTTCAGCAATACTCTATCTATTGGCAAATGCTGGTATTTTAACGATATAAGATACTGTGCGCTGTGATAACTTTCCTCGCACGGTAAAGGAAGCCTACCTTCTTTGCAGCAGCTTTGGTATTTGCTTCAATGTGTTTTTTCTTATTCGGGTTATTTGTGAATGTAAAACCGAGGGGTGTAAAAGATAGACTCTAAGGTAGAGTATTATTTGCCAAGACCATCGGTGGTTGAATATGTTACTTTTTGTTGTTGGCGAAAATGAGTGTTGTATTGGCAGCATTACACCATAGCTTCTATTCCTGACTCTTTTTCACGACAGACCAGATATCACTTTATAATTATTCAGCCATTGGGTCGGATATAGTGCCATATGTTTCACCCACATCGCGAAAATATAGCTTTGTGGCGTCAGCATATATACCAATATCAGAAACAATCTCATCACGGACGGCGATTATGAAAATCAAGTAAAATAAAAGCCAAATTATCGTTCCTTGGGGTACAACTATATTTAATCCCTGTTGTTTGGATGAACGGTCATATAGATCAACCTAGACTTTTCTATTGGATGGGGGAGATCTAATCATATTTTTATAACATATTAATATATTTTATGAAAAAAACATGTATGCCTGACCTTGTCAAATACTAAAGATATATCAAGAGCTACCGCCCAGTGTAGTTTATGAGCGTTCAGAGGTGACCGGTGGGGGATCTGCAGTAGACGATGCTTACTTTCATCCATAGTGATGGTCAGAAATAACTTTAGCATAAACGAGGTGCCGGACTATCGCTAGATTTATTAAATATTCCACTTCTTTAAGCGAAAAAAGAAAATCGTCCAGCTATCGAGGAAGGCAGCTTACGCTATGCATTAGTTGTACAGTTTTCAGAGGTCAGGGACTAATTCGGCAGGTGAGTACAAACTGCAGTTAATCTGTATTACTGTTGCAATGGGGTATCATTAATGTACGTGTTTACTTTGTAAATCAAATTTTAATCAGATGTTGTTGTTATTTGATGTAAATTGTATGTGCTTAAATGCTGAATTTAGTTCATGTTTGACCTCTTTTGATAAGTAATCGTTACTTGAATTGATAGGAACACCAGAAACCTTGCCCACTAATGGGTGTCTCTAATCGACGTGTTTCATCTGGACATATTAAAAAAGGGAAAACACAAGACGACGTCGAAGAAGAAAAGTGAGATGTGTTTTTGTTGGAAATGTTCCCATTCTGGTGGTTCCATTCTATTTACATAAGTGGTAGGTCGTTTGATCGTGTTTACAAGGAGGTGAGAAACGACAGGTCTCCGAACGCTTTAACTATTCTACGATTTGAATACATTTATATGAGCATGATGTGGAGGTATGTGGGTGTATATAACATATGATGTCTGTATGTATGTTGACAATTGTTTCTTGTTTGTATATATTATTTTCATGTTGATTTGCACATAGTATTTACCAGAAACCGAATGAAAAAAAACCAGATGAAGCACTCCGTCGTTCTTTAACTGAAGGACGTATACCAGGCACCTCGATAAATAATATAAAGTATATACATTTGTTAGTGACAATAAATAAATACATTCTCATGTTTTAGAAGTACGTTTAAAATATGCGTTTCTTTTCTTACGAAAACCTGTCAATATAACACTTGCATAAAAATATATGCACGTGTGTAAAATAACAAGGTACTAAAATGTACGTGGGGTATGGCAAAGCAGCATTATGCATGCGTTCATTAGTTACGTGCGCATTCTTAAAGACAAAAGTCTGCCCAATCTTCCTAACCCTTCTACTCGCGACGTGTATAGGTGTATGACTGAATCTTCTAATCGTATGGAAATATATTGTATTCACTGTGTGTATTAACATTACTCGCTAGCAGTGTCACACATAACGTGCCTCCATTTTATTGTACATACACTCGTTGCCATCGACTCGAGTCTAAGTCACATTACCAACACCCAATACTTCCAATAATACACGTGCATTTTATTTAGAATCAATTGTTAGTATTAGCTAGTATTTCACGTGGCTTCTGCTGGTAATTGTCATTTTTCACAGTGTATCATAGGTTTTCATATACAATATGATCATGTTTTCGTTCGTCTTTTTGCACTCATTGCTATTTCAAAGTTAAAAATTAATTACTATTCAGGTAATTACTTTTACTGAATAAATCAATCATCGTTTATAAAAATACAATCTTTTATAACATGTTTTAAAAATAATTCCGTTATATTATATGTTAGGATTAAATATGTCTTTTTAAATATATGTATCTGATTTCTGCGTGCAATTATTAAATACCGCCATGAAAGAAAAATAAAGTAGATAAGTTTTGCGGGTGTAATTGTGTTATTTGCGTTTGTTATCATTAAACAATTCCATTGTTATGTTTTTGCCTAAAACGAAATGATAAATAATTAATCTGCTGACGATCTTGTAATTGTGATGGTCATTATTTAGCGTGCGTTTGAATGGACATTCAAATTCATAAGACGTATGTACGCAAATATAAAAAAAATGGTGGTTGGTGTTTTATTTTTCGGTACATGATTACAGAATATTAATTATGTCATAAATGTTGTATTCTACTGAGTCATTAATTATGACGTGTTTCGTCTTTTTATCGCAATCATTAACCTTATTTTTCATGTTTACGTATATCACAGAGATGGGTTATATGCATTTATTAATATTTATATAATCTAATCGATGTAGTTGTCTCTTAGTGATACACATAAAATTATATATATATATATATATATATATATACATATATATATATATATATATATATATATATACATGTATATAACAGATAGATATGATACGTATAAGATAAGAAAGGTCAAATAATCTATTTTATATACCTCTGCTAAAGTAATATCTGCTGAATACGTTCTAGCCATGAGGAATGCCATCAGTTCATAGTATAGCTGAGATAGAGTGATCATATGAGGCATTATTAAAAGTTAATATCTTGGCGTTTGCTTTAAATTTACCCGTATGTTATTTGATTTGAGGAATACAAAAAGAATATTTAATTGTAACTTAGAAATCTGAGTATGTATATGTTTACTAACTAGACATATATCTGATTTCCAAAGGCAAATTAGTTTAATAGTGAGCTTATTATTGGATGGTTTTTATTTCTTGAACTTACAACATGGAGTGCAATAAAGATTGAGTGAAGTGCATTTTTTAAATGTTCATGGCTGAAAATAACTCGTTAGTCTCTAAGTAAATATTGTGTATAATTTTACTCAGGTAATCTCATAAGTTTTAATAAGTGTTATTTATACACTATGTATTTATATTGTACGCAGCTCATTCACTAATGTTATTGTTTTTTTTGTCAGCTTGACCAACAATTCCCTGTTTTTATTAGGTTAAGGCTTCTTGAAAATGTATTGATCAGTCTGAAATACTTACTTTCATAGTTTTGTTTGATTTGGAAACGTTATAACGTTCGACTGTCTTTTTATAATATCTCTAATGCCTGATTCTTTTAAGGGTGTTTATAAGACTTTATTCTATTGAACCTTTACTTTATATTTTCTGGGACAGATTCGATAGTTATATATCCTTCATATATTGTCAATCGTTTATTTCCGCGTTGTGGTTATAGTAGTAAGGTTACTGGCCTAATGCATTGATGTTGGTCATAATGTTCCTTCTGTAAGTGTATTCTGTTTCAATATGAATGATTGTTTTATGTTGATAGAGGAATGCATATTTTACGTAGCATTAGGAACAAAGGAAGGGATTATTAACGTAACTAAATAAACTTCATATTAAGCATCTATACTTATGTCAGGAATATTATATGGGCAGCTTAAAACTATAATTGCAACAATGGCGAACGAACAAGAATACATAGCTACCAAGGAACTCCTGAAAATATAAATAGCTGTACAGAGGAATGAACGTTAGCTTTAAATGTAGCTTTCTACGCTTTAACTTGAATTATCACTTAGTCGTTCTTTAGTTTTTAAAACGTAAATCGCGACGTGATAAGTTGTGTGCCCAGTGATTACAAGTCAGGACCTTTCTCTCATTACATCCCACTTTTATTGAGAGAACGATGGTCGCGTATTGTGTGTTATGCTCACATCTACACTACGGCAAAGGATAGGTGAAGTTTTGTTTATATCATTTTTCAGAGAGACTATGGTAGAGACCACTGCACTTCCACGTGTTTAATATGCAATTTATGTCTTGCTACGAGACTATTCTATTTCTCTATATGGGTGCATTTATATCCGGTTTCCACTTTTAACTTACGCTATTACATCCGTATTAATTTGAACTCTGGACACGGCAACAAAAGCTTTATCATATCAAGTAATACAGCCGAAGAGGTAAAACACCGACGATGTAAAGTACGTAGAGTCCCCTCATTACTATGTTACAGTAAATACCATTGTGAACTCAAGAAATTTAACAAATAAATAAACGTTTTAATACTTCGGAATTCGGTACTACAAACACATAGCAGGTTCTCGTAAATAGCATGTTGTATAACTTGAGCCGACAAATAGTCAAGCGTGTTTTAATGTTAATTGACTAGCATGGGGCACATACACCCCGACTAAATTGAACGCTGTGCACCAGCACACTAATGTACACTTTCCTGATACGTTAAGTTGAAACCCGACATTGACGTTTTTTTTTGTGTTGTATTTTTTTTCTGGAAAGAACTACACATTACACTTCATCTTTTTTTGTTTGTTATGACTTCGTTGCTCCCATTTTAATTAGTTTCTTTGACAAGATTAACTAGCTTGCATTTGATTAAAACCAACTAAGTAATTACTATTGGGTAAGTACATATCGAAGATTTCGTAAAAGTATATTGGAAATAGGTAATGATTGCAATTTAGTTTTTTAAGTTCTCTCACTTTTAGTGTTTAATGATAACAACAACAAAAATAATAACAATAATTATTATTATTATTATTATTATTATTATCATTATTATCATATGTATTACATAATCACCCTGTGGGGCGGACGCATCTTGAAGTGGACGTATCTGTGGAACATCGTTTGGCTTAGCTTGTGCGATTTAGTGCGGGTGAACCCGTACAACCGAGTGCAGTGTAGTTCTCACGGGGAAGTCAGATACTGTCAGAGCGAACGTTGACTGACGCCGGGTCAGGAGGTCAGAATTCCTGAGTGGAGGAAATGCTTGCCCATGAGTGTCGCCCTTGTGAGTCTGTGACGTCACTTATTCTTAATGAGAAGCTGGGAGTTTTTGAAAGTCGGGGTTTTGGAAGCGAGCCGAACGGTCGATTTCTTTATGTAATTCTCAAATGAATAATGGAAATTTATTTCCCTAAGTGAATACATATATTATATTCTTTCCTTAACCCTCATCGAATGGCTGAGCACTTAAGTAGGAAGTAACTACGATAAAAAGTAATTTGATCTATCCCTCCACGTTACTGAGACATATTTGGCGATGACGATAACTGAGGCCTGAAACAAAAGAATCAACATTCTAAAATAGGGGTTCCTCGTGAATTTGTGTTTTAAAAGGTGTGTTGCAAACACGACGGACGGCGGGGTTCACGGCAGAAAGAAAGAAGACAGAATTCAACAGCTAGATGCCATTGAGACGGCGCCCCTCTACGCGATGAGGAAACAAAGAAGGTACGATAAATTAAAAGGGATGCTACATATAATTTTGTTGTGGTGAAAATTACCAGTTGTTTAAGCATGAACATTTGAAACAAACCGAGGTTCAACGGGTGCAGAATGAAAGAAGAAAATAATAATAAATCACAATAGTAATGATAACATTAGTGAGTAGAGATACTATGAGAATGGACTGTCGGTTTGGAGGCTTGAAGATGCCTTAACAAACAAATTTGAAAACGCTTCTAAACTTTTCGTAAATCTTTCGTATTATTCTCGTATTTCGAGATACGTTTGAGAGAACTGTCACACCCCATTTCGGGACAGAATTGCAACGTTAGTTGTGGTAGTAGCAGTAGTAGTAGTTGTAGTAGTAGTAATATAATTGTTACTATTATTATAATGAAAATGCAGATATTTATTTTTTTCTAGAACTATGTATTGTGGTCAACAACAACGAAATGGTGGCAAGTACCTACGTTTTGATTTGCTGTAGATGGTATTTACATTATACAACTATAGTGTACCATGTCTAGGGGTACAAGTAGTGAAGTTCAGCATAGTTCACACATGAATATACATTAATAAATATACAAGAGAATACAATTAACACTTACAATACTGACTTCGACGTTCCGATAGACTCATCACACTTTGAATAATAGTGCATTCCAACGATGTAAGCTTATATGGAGACGCGTGAGTTATAATTTTACTCAACTATAACGAATCTCTTCTTTTGGCTAAGATTAAAGTGTAGTATCTTTTCCGATGGACACTGCCCCCCATACTGGTGTTGTCTTGGACTTAGGGTCTTGATTTACGCCAGTCAATGGGTGTGTCCTGTTCAGTTCTGGGAGGTCCACCTTCCCAGGCTTTGTCTCCCCTCTTTGGGGAGGAGTAAGTTTATTGTTTACTGCCTGAGGCGCCCCTACCGGGGAATGCCGACGGGGCTGCCCAGGCAATTGTTAACCCCCACTTCCCCGACTCGACCTTCGGTCACATCTTACTTGTGGGAGTAAGATAAAAACTGGACTTGTGCCTAACTCCTGAAGAATAGTAAATCAATAGCCAACATAAACAATATTTAATATATATATATATATATATATATATATATATATATATATATATATATATATAAGATCACCGACTACGAATCAGTGGCGATTTGTGTTCGGTGTTCGCGCCTACCGACCGTCGAGAATTAGTTCCTAGACTGAAGATTGCGTTAGCATGAAACATCGATGTCTCTAGGTATTTAAATATTTAATATTTATTTATTAAAAAACTTATTGTTTATCAGCCCCCTCCCCACAAGGGCTGGGCACTTTCGAGTAGCTTTAATAACAAGCAGTACTAATAGCTATATGCGCGATCCGAACACCGTTTCGTAAGATCACTCTAGCTGCCTTGTGAATGGCGGCCACGTGTCGCTATTTACAGTTAAAGTTACTCTATATTTACTAACTAATTGACGATGGCCCTTTGGTTAAGATCACCGACTACGAATCAGTGGCGATTTGTGTTGAGGGTTCGCGCCTACCGACCGTCGGGAATTAGTTCCTAGACTGAAGATTGCGTTAGCATGAAACATCGATGTCCTTAGGTATTTAAATATTTAATATTTATTTATTAAAAATATTATTGTTTATCAGCCCCCCTCCCCACAAGGGCTGGGCACTTTCGAGTAGCTTTAATAACAAGCAGTACTAATAGCTATATGCGCGATCCGAACACCGTTTCGTAAGATCACTCTAGCTGCCTGGTGAATGGCGGCCACGTGTCGCTATTTACAGTTAAAGTTACTCTATATTTACTAACTAATTGACGATGGCCCTTTGGTTAAGATCACCGACTACGAATCAGTGGCGATTTGTTAGTTCCTAGACTGAAGATTGCGTTAGCATGAAACATCGATGTCTCTAGGTATTTAAATATTTAATATTTATTTATTAAAAATATTATTGTATATGTATATATATATATATATATATATATATATATATATATATATATATATATATATATATATATCATTTACATAACTTGAACCGTAAATAAGTATACCCCCTACTGCAATGGAGGTAATTACTTAGACATACTATTTATACCGTAAATATTGAAGGTATACACCATTTAAAACGATAGCCATATCACCAACGTACATCCACACTAAACTACTTACCCGAAATGAATTATGACACCAATAACAAAAATAAACACTACACTTAATAAACGTTCACCGAAAATTAAATTACTTGACGCGAATAATAAAAAAATATGGTTAAGTACGAATTAGTACTGGTTACACCGAATCGCTGAAATATATTGTTTATTGCCGTGGAAATATACCCAGAGATGCACTATGACCCATGCTATGTTTTAAGCTATCATAATGTCAGCTAACCTAGTCTTTTTTCTAACATAGTTAACAGCAAACAATGAAAAAACGCCACTGTAGACGTAAGGGGCTACTGCGACAAAAGAGGAGAGAAGGTTGGGGGGGGGGGCAACCTAAATTGGAATCTGTGCAGCGAGATATCTGTTTACATTAGTTTTAAACTTCTGCATGTCTGTAATGTCGGGGAAAAAGGGGGCAGGGAGGGAGTTTCAGATGCCAGCCGCAGGAGGAAAAGAAATATTTGAGTAGAAAGCGCTCCGACATATGGGGACCTCTATAGTGAATGAATGAGATTTAGTTGAGTGTCGAGTGTGTCTAGTGAATTTACGTCGAGGGGGCACCAGGGTAGCCAATTCATCGGAGCATAATCTATTGAAGTATTTGTACAACAAACACAATGATGCTACATTGCGGCGATGGGATAGGGATCGGAGCTAGGTTGACAGAGAGAGAGAGAGACCTATTAGCATTTCGATTCTTTCGGTGACCTTGTCAAGGAGGGAGAGACAAGTAGATGATGCACCAGCCCTGATGTGACAACAATACTCCATGCATGGGCGGATGGTGGCTTTGTAGAGATACATGATAATGTCAGGTAGGAGGAGTTTACTAGCAAGGTAAAGGATGCCCAGCTTTTTTGCAGCAGCCTTGGAAAGGTCTTCAATGTCTTTGTTCCAATTAATGTTACCTGTGAAGGTTAAGTCGAGGAGTTTGAATGATGAACTCTCAGGTAGGGTGTTATTAGCCATGAAAATCGGTTGTAAGAGGGGTTCCTTGTAGTTCTTGAAGGAAAGGAGCTTTGTTTAAGCAGCATTAAAAGTTACAAACCACTTATGATCCCAATCAACTACAGCCTGGGGGACATTGTCTAAAGATTCAGCCAATGCCTCAGATATGATCACGTCGGTTTTGCAAACATGGCGAGAGTGAAGCATCGTATCGTCAGCAAATAAACCAATCTAAGACACTATGTTATCAGGGAGATCATTGATATTCATCAGGGACAACAAAGGTCCAAGGATAGATCCCTGGGGTACACCAGCATGTATGTCATGTTGCTTAGATGAATGGCCATCGAGGACAACCTGGATTTTTCTTTAAACTTATAGAGGCACATTTCAATATAAAAACCCTTTACATCATTATATTTAATACAACGACACTTACAATTATAACTAAGCATGCAGTAATATAGTATACCATATAATAAACACGCACAATACACAAATGTATATATATATATATATATATATATATATATATATATATATATGTATATATATATATATACACGCACACACAAATAGTAGGATTACCGTTCGTAAATTTAAACACATCGAACCACAAACATATATATATATATATATATATATATACAAAAATACACACACCCAAATAAAACTACACGTACTTATGTTTATACACATCTACACACACGAAAATACTTTTCTCAAAAATAAAAATCAGATTTTGACGTGTCTATACATATAAAAACATGCACATATTCGTGCAGTTAGACATATCAATATACAGCAACATATGTACACGTACTCCCAGTGTATACAAACACACATACAAAAATAAAAATATATACCCACAAACACATATGCACATATGCATATACAAAAAATATGTACACACACCATCACCTACACACATTTTAAAAATAGTAAACTTATAGAAGTTTGTATATAAATCAGCGGGTGTACTACAACACAAACTTCTCCTGGGCTATGTATTACATCATGCGATACCCATATAACTAAATTAGTGCATCTATAAAATATCAAGATACATACATCGACATATTAACAAAAATGCACGTGTATACATCATATATATGAGTATAGGTATTTGCACACGTACACACACATATACACACATATAGACACATACCCATACAAATATATAGACACATACACACGAATACTAGAGTGCGTACAAACATATAGACATATAACACACATATAACAACAAATAGTTATAGGATAGTATAACACACATTTAACAAGACAGGTACTCAACCTGATAACATTGGAATTACTCAGATATTTAGAAAACTAACAAGTGCGTATACTTTATTGTACTTACAATTACTAGGGATTACATATTTGTTTTCAGAATATTTACATTGTAAATATTCCGTTGGATTGTATAGCTTTATAACCAAACTCATTATACAATCCGCCA
>OY744526.1:144391507-144396507 GCA_963556195.1 Sepiola atlantica
ATCGTAAGGAATGAATAAAATGCGCGCTTACCTATAATTTACTTCTTTGTCCCTGACTGACTTCATCGATATGATGTGTATATGTGGAACATTTATGTACATGGGGTATCATATTTCTGTAGGTGTATGAAGGAAATAAGGTCCAAATGTAAAGCGTCTTCCCCTATCTTTAGTGGCACAATACCAAATATATTCTAAAGTGAATTGGAAGTACAATTTGTTTAGATGGAAAGAAACCAAAATATCAGCATTCTTTTTTTTTATATAATAACGTGATCCATTCCGATCTTGGATCAATTCCATTCTCTTTTATTTGGATCAAGTCAGCGAATTTCTGTTATTGTTTTTTTTGCGATTGCCTATCTCTTTTTGGCAGGGTTCGGTAATCTTATTCTTGTTTTAACAAACAAATTAGTAAATAGGTAATATATATGCAAGAATACGCACCGTTCACATGCACATAGGTAACACATAGTGTAAGGTAGTGAAACAGTATGAAATAGATAATGTAAAAAATGTGAATAAATATATATACATATATAAATATATTTATATATATATACACATATATATATATATATATATATATATATATATATATATATATATATATATATATATATATATATATAAATATATATAAAGAGAGAAAGAAAGAGAGAGAGGAATACACATATATATATATATATATACGGCACAATTACGTTGACACACCGGTTCCCGTTAGATCACCGAAGTTAAGCGACGTCGAGTCTGGCCAGTACTAAATGGGTGCCCATTTAAGAATACCACGTGCTGTATGTGCTCTCTGCTTATGTCGGCATTGTTTCCAGTGGTCTTGTACTACTACTTGCCATTGGAATCAAACAATGCCGACTCAGGAGAGCGGTTGTTGATGGCGCAACCCTTGCAATTACAAATTCACGCGCGGGCAGCCCCGGGCGGGGCCCTCAAACGTCGGAATCGACGGGAGAGTCCATCATATATATATATATATATATATATATATATATATATATATATATATATATATATATATATGTATATATATATATATATGCATATATAAGGGTATAGGGTGTCTGCTTACAGGCAGTTCCTTTCCAGACTCACTAGATGTATCCTGAGAGAATCTGGATACATGTTTTTCACGCATACCCTTAATATGTTATATGTGTTTAGAAGCGGCCTACTCTGGTAACCGTATCAGCTGGCAGGCCACCCCATATTATGAAAGTAGCTTCTGTGAGTGCAAAGGTAAGGCCCACCATTTACATATGTGGATGTTGTATAGTATAATATATAGATATATATATATATATACGTATAGTTTGGCAGATAATTGTTACTAAGACAGGATTCATTAACATCCAGGAGTGTGGTGGAGGCGTGGTCAAACTACTAGGAGTGTTGCACACCCAGTCTGTGCTAAGGCATGCATCAAGAAGATCTGGCACTATGATTTAAAGCCTTAGGGCTGTTGTTCATGCTCTATGTTGCAAATGTTTGCACCGATGGTGTGCTATCAGCAGTCTCAAAAATGGTGGTGGGGCTACACAAGCCCTCACTACTATAATCAAAACGTGTGTTTTTTATCGTCAACTTAATTTGTTTGAATAACTTATATGTGTGTTATAAGTTCTACATGCAAACCTGGTCTTTTGGCGATGGTGTTATGGTGACGGGGGCAGGTGAAGGTAATTGCTGGAAGTCTTTAGCTGATTGGTTAGTGTCGCTCCCGCAAAAAAAAACTCGTAAGCAATCCAGCGGTGTGTGTTCTCCATTAACGACAAAGCAGCCTTATTTAGGTTCAGCACTGTTTTTTTCTTTGCTGGACATTTGTGTTGGGAGTTTTAAACGTGTGCACACCTCAATATAACAACACTTCTCCAGAGCACAACACAGAACCTGCATGACTTGAACAGAACAAATATGTAACATCGACATAACGGCACTTAGCGAAACTCTTCTTGCGGGCATATCATAATTGACGGAAGTGAAAGGCGGATATGATTTTTATTGGAGTTGGTAGGGTTAAGCCAAGCCACGTAATTCAGGTATTGGATTTACTATCAGGTCTAAATTGGCTCGTAATCTTCCATTGCTTCCTGAGGGCATATCTGACCGAATCATGACACTGAAATTAAAGCTAGCGTACGACAGTAGTGTTATTCTTGTTAGTTGCTATGCACCAACTTTAAGTAGCTCTAATCAGGAAAATGATAATTCTATCATAATCTTCGAAATGTCATCTCAGGATTTCGATATAAAGACACATTTCATGCTCATGGGTTATTTTAATGCTTGAGTTGGCAGTGATTTCTAGTCGTGGGAGGGAGTTTTGGGTCATAATTATATTTGACATATGAATTCAAACGGACTTAAGATGCATTCTTTCTGCAAGGCATTTGGCGTGTACAAAAAAAATGTCAACAAAGAAAAAATGCTGTAAAAGCACATGGATGCATCCACGCTCCTAAGACTTGTACATGATCGATGACATGATCACAAAAACGGGATAAAAGCGACTGTGAATAAACAAGATACTTTTAAACAACATGTTCCCTCTCAGATCAGGCTTAGCTCCCTTGTAAAGCACAGATACGTATAGATCACCGTAGTGTAAAGTGATAGTTTGCTCCAAAGCGCATAAATACGTTGTCTTTAAATATATTTATTAACAATCCATGTGTGCTTAAGAGCTGTATGCAGTACTGGCCACGGTTGAAATCAGTAGTTACATTGAATCGTCCTTGAAAGTTTTGCGTGACGCTACTCAATCAACATCTGTTGAGATCTATGTGTTACCTATTTGGAATCACCAGGATTGGTTCGATAAAAACAATCCGGGAGTACCGTCTCTAATACAAAAATGCAGTTTGCACAAAGCTTGGAGTGAGGATAAAAGCTTGTCTGATAAACTAAGGCGTATACAACCTGCACAAGTCATGTTCAAAAAGCCCTACGTCCAATAAAAAATGCATAATAGTTTACAGAGTCTGAGTTTTCTCAGGACGCATTCGATAAGTAGGACTCAATAGTCTTTTACGAAGGTATGAAGAAAGTGTTTAGTCCGCAGGAAAATAGGGTGCCCCCTATTGATTAGGCAAATGCAGACGTCCTGACGAACAAATCTGAGATTTTTAAAAGTTGAAACAAACATGTTGATACTGTATTGACGAGTGTTCTTTACTCAATCCCGCAACGTTCAGAAATTCAATAGCTGTAATGTTATGGGCGTTTCAAGAGGTTTTGTCAGCTATTAATCAAATCATTCAAGAAAAAAAACGTGAAGATTCAATTCAACGAAAATGGTCAAGTACGGTGGAACAATGTTTGTCACTAAATTGCCTGGACTATTTATTAAAATTTGAGGACAAGAGACAGCCCCTCCAGGTGTTAAGGATGCTCTAATTAATCATTTGTACCAACCCAAAAGTAATAGAAAGGTATTGAACGACCCCCGTTTCATTTCTAGTCTCGCTATAGCTGGTAAGATCTTAGGCTAATTTATGTTGAACAAGTCACAATATGGATTTCGTGCAATATGGCTTTCGTTATGGCAGGTTACTGAGAAAGTTCGTGAAACAACAGGAAATGTGCATGGTGGTTGTAGATCTGCGCAAATCATTGACACTGTGAACTGGACTGCTTTGTGGACGGTTTTGCGTAAACTTGGTCTCCCGTAGAATATGCTGCAAGTTATAGTTACATTCATCGAGGGCATGGCAGCGAATGTTGTCTCTAATAGAGACATCTCTGATTCATTCTGTTTCACGATTTGCACGAACCGGAGATTGTGTTATAGCACCGGTATTTTTCGGCCTCTATTTTTCAGCAATTCTGAAACAAGCATTTACTGAAACTATAATTCGTGTCAAGATTTGATTTAAAAGAAGAGGCGGCCTTTTCAACCATCAGAGGTTCAAAGCCAACCATCTAACTCGCACTGGTATAATTCGTGACATACTTTTTGCTGACGATGTTGCATTTGTCCTTCTTTCGAAATTACTCTACAACTGATGAGAATATTCTCTGCAGCTTGTAAAGCATTTAAATTAAGAATTAGTATAGTAAACACTGAAGTAGTTAATCGGCTTTCCCCTGCACTGAAGCAAATAAGAGGAGTGAAACAGAAGCTACCTGTTCACATGTTTTCTTTAATAGCCAATCTAAGTTTACTGCAATAATGTTTAGTATGTGAAACACTTCAAGTATCTTGCTGGCAAAGTTAATTAGAGTGGAACATTGAATTACAAAAACGGTTAACCGAATAGCTACATCCTCTAGCGCATTTTGAAAGACCGAAAGATAAGACTTTACACTAAGATACATATCTACAGGGTTGACGTCCTTGCACATCTTCTGTATGACTCAGAGTCGTGGATATTTATTAGAAGCAACTTCCACGGTTGGATACTTTTTCAAAAAGGATATCTTCGAAAGGTTTACGGTATAACCCTTATTGGTAGGATGCCCAATGCTGACCATTTCACGATGTGTAGTATTGATGTTATTTATTCTTTTCTCATGGGATCACAATTTCGTTGGGCCGGTCACGTGATATGTATTGAAGACAACAGAATTCCTACAATGCTCTTGTATGATACACTAGGCGGTTGTCAGCGAAACGTGAGTCGACTTTTGTTTAGATACAAAGACAAGCTACGAATATAAACCATGTTTCCTTTCCGAATTAATCGATTGACCATGATGCATCGATGTGTTGTATTGATGTTATTTATTCTTTTATCGCACAGGATTAAATTAACAGGGTTAACGGAAGCTCAGAGGTCAGAACGTGCGGGAAAGTCTAGAATATATATATATATATATATATGATTATTTTTCTGTACACACACATGTGTTACATATGCGACACTTGCATTTCGATGTTATCGATCAATAGCTGCAATACACTGAGATTTCTCCAGGCAGAGTTAAAATCCGATCCTAACCTTAGATCATATTTGGAAAAATTAAATGGAGAGAAAAGAAAA
>OY744526.1:144401507-144471507 GCA_963556195.1 Sepiola atlantica
ATTCCGCAAAAAGGCAATTTATTCAAGTTAAATTTTCCTTAAGCCAGGATTTTCAAAGATCAAAATCTTATCATCAGAGGAAGTCGCTAGGATAGATAAGTTGGCAATGGCCAAGATTTAAAATTTGAAAAAATAAAATAAAAGTTGTAGGGAAAGAAACGCAGGGCAAAACTGTGCCAAGGTGCAAGCAAATGTCCGATTGCCAAAAAGTCCGGTGTCGAAGAGTCCAGCGATGAGAATAAGATGTAGATAGGTAGGTCGTTAGAGGCACGAGAAGTAATGAGAGGGGTTTCAAAGTTTAATTCCAAGAAGCCACAACTTCAGGTTCGGCGAAAATAGAAAATCCAAAAAGGGTAAAAAGTCCAATAAGAGGTACATTCGAAGATGCAGGCAGGCGTCAGAGGAGATTAAGATGGAAAATATTCGCCATTAAAGATACTTCCCGGGCAGAGATGACAAAGGAAAGTGTTTAAAAGTGGGAAAAGGGGCAGCGAGAATATTTAAAGTCTGCCCAGTTGAGAAAGCCGGCTATAAATGAAGAAAAGCAAAGACAGTGAAAACAAGAATATAATATGCGACCAGTAGGCAAGGGAGGAAACGGGTAAGGGGTGTGTGGGAGGAGAGAGCGGCCGGGTACGAGGAAAGAGAGGGGGAGGAGAAAGGGAGCGATGCGGTGGAGGAATGCGGATAAAACTAAGAGTGTGAAAGTGGGGGGGGGTGAAACATAAAGTTGAAATTGGAAGTTAGTGCGAATTAGGATTCAACTAGAAAAGGGGAAGAAAGGAGTGGGGGTAAGTTAACGAATGTTAGGATAAGGGGTTAAAATATCAGAATATGTATAAGAAAGAGTTCGGGTTTTAATGATTAATCAAATGACCTTAGATATAAACAATGAGGCAAAATATATATGAAGGGTAGGACTAGAAAAATGAGTTAAAAATTAAAACAGTAAAGATAAAAAATAAAGATAAAAATAGTATAAAAAGTAGAAATAAGAAAATAAAAGAATAAAGAATGAAAAATAGATAATAAGATTAGTCTTAAGCTCGCAGGGAAAATTAAGGATTGACCGAAAGAATAAAAAAAAAAGATAAAAAAAACTAAAAAATAAAAAAATAAAAAATAATAAAAATAAGATACTAATAATAGAATGAGGGAAAAGTAGATAAGATTGGAGCTCAAGAATGAAAATTAGAATAAGGAAAAAGAAACAGGAAAACAAGACCTCGAGAGGATATCCGGAATGGGAATCTCCAAGGTGGAAAAAATATGGGTTGACGTAAATAAGCAGTTACGGGATGCTAGTTCAAATAGATATGGGAAAATATAAACTTTGAAATTTTATTCAAAAAAGTTATATGGAGGTTAATAAGAAAATTGTTAAATAGGTTAGTGAAGGCCGGAAGAAGTAAGAGATATACAAGGTTAAAGAAGTGACAAAGGATTAAGCCAGAGGGAGAGTGGAGATCGCAGTTAAAAGTAAATACTATGGGGGTTAAAAGATGTAGAGCGAGGGCGGGTTGGGGGTTGAGTAGTTTGAAAGAGATGTGCGAAGGGCGAAGTAAAACAAGGGGGAATAATCGAGGCTATTAAAAGAGTGAGAAGAATTATTTAGAAGTAAAAACAAGAGGGGAAGAATAATTAGAGTGCACAGTGGAAACAGTAAGGAGTTCGATATCGAGGTGTGCAAAGGGGATATGGAGTAGTTACGGCTAATCAACAAGTAAATAAAAGGGCGAGGATATAATATGAATAGAGTGGGTTAGTTATCACGTTGAAAGGGAAAAGAGTGAAGAATGGAAGTGTTGAAGGGAAGCGGACGAATGCATTAAAAGAAGTTAAACGGGAAAGAAAATGGAAAGCCAAATAAAGTTATACAGTTAAGGAGGTTAAGTGGAAAGATTTAGGCGGTAATGGAAGAAAGGTGTTAAAACTAAAGGGAAATGTGAAGCTAACGGAGTTTATGGGTAATTTAATTAAGTTAAGAGAAGGTTAAAGGGATGAGGGAGATATAAGTAGAGACCATAGAACAACAGGAATTAGAACAATCTGAAAGGGGATTCGAGATGTAAGGAGGGAAAATCCGAGATGAAGGGAGGGTATTTAATCAAATGGGGGAGGGGTGTCTGGGGGGTTATTATGGTTGCTATACCTGAATTTACGTTTATGCCTGCAACTGGAGATTAGTTCATTCTTAGAATTAATAATATTTTTAGATTTATTAGCAGTAGCTATCATAAAGGTTTCCAGAGTACAAAGTTGGCAATGGGATGCTCCAGGGGTATATGATTTGGACTTTTTAAGTATTGACCAGTGAAGTGAATAGGGAGTATTTTTAAGATTGAGGTTTCTAATTAGATTGGAAAGTGAAGTGCCTGTGCTGTTATCGCTGCTATTTTTAAAGGAATATATATGGTTAGAGATCCGGGTCTTAATGGGGAAAGAGGACGCCCCAATATATGTGTGTATCTTGAAGGGTGGTGCTATAGTTGCATTGAGATTGCTAATGGTATTAGAAGAGATTTGGGTTTGGAGATCCAAGTTATGCGAGGAAAGTTGTTTGGAGAAGTGGGGTGGAGCGGATATGGGGGAAATGTGAGTTGGCCCATGAGCACTATCTATTATTGGGGGTGCTTGGTTAGAGGTATGGCTGTATAAGCGGGAGTTTAGAGTAGAAGCGGATTGGGGTTGCGGGGGGATCCGGAGTTCGGGTGGAGTATGGGAACTGTGATTACTCACAACATTGGTGGAGCGGGGGAATTGTTTAACAGTACAAGCGTATATTACGTCCTTCTGTACACAGTTGTTGTTAAGGGGACAATCTCTAGGTTTACGGCAGTTACAAGTGGTGAGGGATGTGGTAGGTGGTTGCTGTTGGATATGTTTGATTTTCCTATTGTTAGAGGTTATGATAGTTTGTTCAATATTGGGCATAGTAGAGTATGATATTTTAATAGAATTTCTGTTAAGGATAGTGCTATATCTGTGGGGATGCTTAAAAGATCTGTCTAAGATTTGGAAAAATTCTTTAGGCATATTGGTTTTAACATTACTGCTGAAAGGCGGATTAAACCAAATGTTATTCTTTCTTCTAAGTTTTTTTCTTTGTTTGTGCGAATGTGGGTCTACCCGATTATCAATATCTTTAGTTCCTATGGGCTTATTAGAGGGTGTTTTGATTATCTTAGGTGCTGATGAGTTAAACTTTTTATTTCTGTGTGTGGTCATGTTGTGTGTAATAATGCCTGAAGATTTGTTAACTTGAGTAAGGGGGTTGCAGTTATATTTAATTTTGTGATTGTAGCCTGAGTTAAGCAAAGCATTATTGTAAAAGCTAGAATTTTGATCGAAGATAGATTTATTCGCAGATAGCTTTGAGATTCTATTAGATACTGAGGGGACTATTGAGTTTATGATGGATTTAGGGTGGTTAGATAGGCTATGTACGTAGAAAAGGGTAAAGTTAGGTTTATGGTATGGGCTGAAGGTTCCCGAGTTAAGATCTAATGTAAAGTCAAGAAAATTGGATATTCTTTTCTCAGGTTCCACTGTAATGGTCAAACCAAAGTTTTTAAAGAAGTTATGCAGGTTTTTGATAGTGTTGTTATATTGTCTCGATCTCTCCCCAGATACAAACAGGGCATCGTCCCTATACAACCCACCCTGTAAGTGTCCAAAATTAAACCCCAATTCTCTCATCAAGTACAAACCTACCAGGTCAGTGACCTGGGCAGAGTCTGAGGCCCCCATGGTAATGTCAAAGTTATTGGGGGTGTCCTTCCTAGTCCAAAGCTTAATATCAAATTCTAGTAGGGATCTTCTGGTTCAATATTATTAGTTTAATCTCTATGTCAGTAATGTCAGAATTATTTTTGGCGAAGATTAATGCTTTGTTAAGTAAGATAGGGGAAACGGATTGGTAATAATTATTAATGTCGAATGTTATGAAGTTCAAATTAGGTTTAGACTTATCAATGAGGTTAAGGAACCAGGTAGTAACCTCATCTGAGGATTGCCAAAGAGTGTAACGAATTTTTTCTTTCAAGGTAGGGATAATTCTATCCAAGATTTTCTTGCTTATGATGCCTAGGTCGGATTTAGAGGGGCATATAAGTCTGATGGTAGGGTTTTCTTGGAAATTATTTTTATGGCCCTCAAGGTAAATCTATGGTATTGCAGGGGTTAAAGTTTCTGCGTAGTTGAATACATTCAAAGATGTTAGTATGGATTTAGCCTCATTGTTTATACTAGCCAGGGTATCGTAAGATGTGCTTTTGTAAGATTTATTTAATTCTTTGTAGATTAAGGATTTATATTGACTATATTTCAGTTTGTAAAAATTCTTAGTTTTATCCGCTGGGACAATTATATCTGCGAGCTTAAGACTAATCTTATTATCTATTTTTCATTCTTTATTCTTTTATTTTCTTATTTCTACTTTTTATACTATTTTTATCTTTATTTTTTATCTTTACTCTTTTAATTTTAACTCATTTTATAGTCCTACCCTTCATATATATTTTGCCTCATTGTTTATATCTAAGGTCATTTGATTAATCATTTAAACCCCGAACTCTTTCTTATACATATTCTTATATTTTAACCCCTTATCCTAACATTCGTTAACTTACCCCCACTCCTTTCTTCCCCTTTTCTAGTTGAATCCTAATTCGCACTCTTCCAATTTCAACTTTATGTTTCACCCCCCCCCTTACTTTCACACTCTTAGTTTTATCCGCATTCCTTCACCGCATCGCTCCCTTTCTCCTCCCCCTCTCTTTCCTCGTACCCGGCCGCTCTCTTCTCCCACACACCCCTTACCCGTTTCCTCCCTTGCCTACTGGTCGCATATTATATTCTTGTTTTCACTGTCTTTGCTTTTCTTCATTTATAGCCGGCTTTCTCAACTGGGCAGACTTTAAATATTCTCGCTGCCCCTTTTCCCACTTTTAAACACTTTCCTTTGTCATCTCTGCCCGGGAAGTATCTTTAATGGCGAATATTTTCCATCTTAATCTCCTCTGACGCCTGCCTGCATCTTCGAATGTACCTCTTATTGGACTTTTTACCCTTTTTGGATTTTCTATTTTCGCCGTACCTGAAGTTGTGGCTTCTTGGAATTTAACTTTGAAACCCCTCTCATTACTTCTCGTGCCTCTAACGACCTACCTATCTACATCTTATTCTCTCCGCTGGACTCTTCGACACCGGACCTTTTGGCAATCGGACATTTGCTTGCACATTGGCACAGTTTTGCCCTGCGTTTCTTTCCCTACAACTTTTATTTTATTTTTTCAAATTTTAAATCTTGGCCATTGCCAACTTATCTATCCCAGCGACTTCCTCTGATGATAAGATTGTGATCTTTGAAAAGCCTGGCTTAAGGAAAATTTAACTTGAATAAATTGCCTTTTTGCGGAATATACCTTGCTTTGAACTTTTGAATTGAATTTTGATTTGGCTTTTGCTTTCTTTAATTCCTTTCCATTCTCCTTCATTTCTACCTGCTCTATCCTGGATATTGAGCTGTATACTCTTCACAATAGGGGTTTACCTTTCCTAAAAGTTCGCTTTTAGTACACCTCTTATATATATATATATATATATATATATATATATATATATATATATATATATATATATATATATATATATATACACTAGAACACTGCTGTTCCGCCGTTGCCAGGGAATTACTCAAGAAAGGCAATGCCACACATTGCACTATAGAAGTGTTTGCTTCTTATGATAGTCCGGCACCACCATAGACCCCACAATGTAAATCAAAAACACATAAACGAGAAAAGTATACAACACATTGTAATACTTTATCTCGCATCTTACTAAAATACGATGACTATTTTTATTTTGGGTTTTACTTTGTATATATATTTATATATATATATATATATATATATATATATATATATATATATATATATATATATATATAATATTTATAAATACATATTAACTTATTTATACCTACATACGCTAGCGTTTCAAGCTCATTGCTCTCATCAGTGTAGGGAAGTAACAATTTCAGACGGTCGAGAGGCGCGAACCCGGTACACAGAGTCAGCCATATCCACTCGGCCCACGGAAACTGTCATGTAATTTTGGGAAATTAAGATCTATATGTACCTAGAAGCGGGCACAGATAGAAGACTTGTCGAGAGTGTTCGACCAACGTATTCGGAACTTTGCATTAGAGCTTTTTGACAGTCTATTTGTAACTTCCCCGAGAGTGCTCAACTTGAATTTCTTAAAGGGGCTTAGTATAATATTTATAAATAAATATTAAATTATTTATACCTACAGATGCTAGCGTTTCAAGCTTATTGCTCTCACCAGTGCAGGGAAGTAACAATTTCAGACGGTCGAGAGGCGCGACCCCGGTACACAGAGTCAGCCATATCAACTCGGCCCACGGAAACTGTCACGTAATTTAGGGAAATTAAGATCTATAAGTACCTAGAAGCGGGCACAGATAGAAGACTGGTCGAGAGTGTTCGACGAACGTACTCGGAACTTTGCATTAGAGCTTTTTGACAGTCAATTTTTAACTTCCCCGAGAGTGCTCAACTTTAATTTATTAAAGGGGCTTAGTATAATATTTATAAATAAATATTAAATTATTTATATATATATATATATATATATATATATATATATATATATATATATATATATATATATATATATATATATATATGTATGTGTGTGTACGCGTTATAAAATTGCTATCTCGGAGAGTCAGTGGCTCTTTTCGTCACATTTAACTTTGTCCTTTAATATTACGTCTTAATCTGTGATGTCTCTTATCTTATTATATCTGCATATGAATTCTTATAATACACATTAGTTTGCATTTAATTGTATTATTACTTGTGAAATACAGAGTGTTATGCAACAGCTTTAAAATAGACAATCTATACGAAGTACAACATATGTAGTATATATATATATATATATATATATATAAGCGTTATACAAGGCGTATCTATTTACCGAGATGCCCATCTTTATGTTAAAATGTAGCAACATTAACGTTTTAATGGTAATTTTGGCAATGGCCTCATTTAAGTTCACAAGTAAATGAATGTGTTTTTAAAAATTTACGATTGTTTTTAAGAAAAACACCTAAACACGTCTGATTTGTCAGAATTTTGTAATTGATTAAACTTATAATAATAAATAGTGATATTTTGAAAATCGTGTACATTCAACTATACAATACAATTTGTGAAATTTACATTATTCTACTTGATAACTTTAAACGTGTTTTTTTAGTTGTATCGTTTCGAACTTGGAAATCGACTATTTTAAGATGTAAGATATTATATTGATGTAGAACTCCAATATGTGTATTATTATCAACAAAAGGTGTTCAATTAACGGTAGTAGATTACTATTTTTCCAGCATCCATGTGTGTTCTTATGTGTATATGACCGTATTTTTTATGTGTATATTACCGTCCATACTCATTATGATAACCTAAACCTCTAACGATCAGCCTTCTACTTAATACTCATTTGTAACTGACGCTTTAAATGTGGCACCTCATTTCAGAGAGGAACTATTTCGTATGAGATATCCAAACAAAAAGTAAAAACATGCACATTATCGAACCACATTTTAAAAATTCACTGACAATAAAATAAATCGTGATTCCTAACAAGTTTGTATTGCTATTTATTCAGGTGGGCCCGGTCGAAAAAATAGTGGCATTTGTTTACTTTTGTAAGCACTGGAGTCATTACGTATCTGAATTTCATTTTTTCCCCGCCGATTGTCGACTCTTTATTCGTATATCATGTTTCGCCAACGATGTATTTTCTTTTTCAGTAATGAGTCGTCCTCGTATAAGAAATAATTTATAAAAAAAGAATTATGAAATAAAGCATAAAATACACATTAAATGAAATCTATATTTCGTAATCATATGAAATATGATTAAGAGGACAACAAACATAAAATGATAAATAAATGAGAGAGCAAACATACACATAAAAGCGTATTAGAATTAGTAATCGACAATCTAATCCGAGACTCTGTCTACCAGAAAACACATCTTTATTGATTTGCGTCTGTTTACCGTTTGGTGTGAAAAATCGATTTTTTTTTTTGGCGAAGGAATTCTGTAAACAAAATAGTGGACACTCGTGAGCGATAGATCAATGGTCAACCGTGTGAAATGGAGGATAGTATTTGAGATTTGGCTAAGTTTTTTTATATTGGATTTATTCTCGCTCAACAGTCAACTTGAATGATCTTATTTTAGTTTAGACGAGTGATGATGTTTCTATAAGTGGGTGTGGCTGTTAGGCTGTATCTGCATTTCTATATTAGTGTAACACTTATTTATATATATATATATATTAACCTATAAATTCTCGAACCTATTTATCTACTAATACGGTGTTCATTATGAAACGGACACTACCATGTGTTATATATTTAGCAGTGCATCTAATCATATGTTTTCCAATGTACGCCTCTGATAATGTTCAATAAATAAGTAAAACATTGGAACGCATATTGTTATCCCTTTGCGATGTAGATTTACTTTGACAATGCTATCCGTGTATGTTTTTTTGGCGACTCGAACCATTTGAGGAGAACAATTGGTCTAAAATGCAAAACGAGTTGAACACACATTTTGTTATGAGTATTAAAATCATGACGATATAAATAGTATTTATATTTATTTATTAAAGAGTATTTATAATCACTGTAGTTACGCTAATCCGATGTAACATATAACACATATTCAGCTAGTTTTAAAAATAAACAACTTCAACGTGTCTTATTCTTATTCAAAAACATATTTAAATTCATCTGCTTCAATAGAAAAGGTCGACATATATGAAGTAGAATATGCAAAGGTAAATTTGTGTTGGATATATATCCTAATATTTCGGCTGATACCGTCGGCAAATCATGGCATGTAAAAACCTTGAATGACGAAATTACAACATAAATGATGATCATATAATCGGTTCATAAGTAATTCCTTCATGATTTTAGATGCACACACAACAGTCGCATTGGATTTAAGCGAAGAAAATAATACATGTTTATTATCCCGGCATGTTTTGTTTCATGTATTAATTGTTACGTCTGCAAATACTTGCCTAAATAGTTGATTTCTTATAGTTAAAAAATGAAATCTAAGTTTAATAGTTCCGAATATAACATTTGGCCTAGGTCTGTATGCATCATTTAAAAGTATATACTCTTCAATAAATGCGACTCTTATTATTGGGTCTTACTTTTTCGGTGGTGTCACCCAGTTTTTTGGTCAAGATTTGTCAGCAACACTACGGTTATTCCTGATCCGAGAATCATAATATCTTTTTTTTACAGAGGTCCTTACTCCACAATTCCACCTACAATTACGTGTCAAAGAGTGTAACACTTTCATGCTTACTATTTCCCTAGAGAAACTGAATGAGACAATTGGCGTAAGAATACCATGGAATGTCTCTAAGCCCACTTTTAACCCGAGCCATTACCAAGTGTTACAGTTTATTACCGTTTAATGAACACTATTAATATTATCACGCCTTTTTTGTAAGTAACATACAACAACATGACCTAATGTTTCCCTACACTCTGTGGTAGCGGATAAATGCTAAAAGAAGGCACATTTATATAGACAAACGATCTTCATAAAAACAACGGTCCGGTAAAAACGAAGCGACATATTTCAGCAAATACGTCGAAAAACAGACAAACGATACAAAATAATCTTATTTTAATCAGCAACAAAAGTCATAAAATCTCAAAGGCATAGATGACTCCTCCTATAAACGCAAATCAGACACACAGTTCAAGAGAGAACACTTTCTTAAAATGAACCTGTTATTCGTAATTGCGTCATAAATCATTACGTGGTTGATGTTCAATTTACGTTTTTTTTCATTATTTCGTTCCTTTTTTGAATATTTCCTTTATTATGCCTGCCAGCTTACTGCTTAATGCACATTGCATTCATCTCTTGCGCGACGCCCTCACACATACACATATTGATATACTCTCTCTGGTGTTACCCCTGTAAACATATACACATACGTAACAGGCAAAACTTAAGAATACCATTATTAGCGTATTGTCTGCATGTGACCGCATCGTTCTCACAATCATGGATGAGTGCATCCCCACCATTGATCTCCTTCAATAACCACAAGAAACCGCTTCTACCGCCGATTGCCATGGAAAATAGCACCCTGCCTGTGAGTTCATAATTCAAACTCCTCGGCCTAACTTTCACAGATAACATGAATTGGAATAAATGCATTTGAACACATTGTCAGGGCTGCTGCAAAGAAGGTTAGCTCCCTCTACCGTGCCAGTAAACTTCTGACACCTGGCATTATCCTATATCTCTACAAAGCCATTATCGGCTCATGGGCTGGTACATCATCGGTTAGTCTTTCCCTCTTAGTAAAAGCCCAAAATAGAGTCTCTAACTTTACAGGCCATTCACTATTCACCAAGCCCTAGCCCATGTCACATCACCGCAATGTTGCTTTCTTGTGCCTGTTTCACAAGTACTTCAATGGGGTTGCTCTTATGAGGTTGCTGCTCTGGTGCCACCACGACGTAGATTCACTAGACGAACCTGACACTCTGTTAAATCCCGTTTATACACTGTTGATGTCCCCAGATGCCGAAGAGCTTTCTACTCCAAAATCGTATTTCCTCGTTGTTGGACTCTAGAACTGTCTCCCTCCTATCTGGTTTCCTTATGTTACTGGCAGTCAGAAATTCAAAACTAATGTAAACACACATCTCTCTACGCATCCCCCACATTAGGTTGACCCCTCCAAAACATTCACTCTTTTGTTCTCATCAGTCCATTACGTCTAAAGTGGCGGCCTGCTTTCTTTGGAGTGAACTACGTTAAAAAAGATAAACCCTAGTAGATGTAGTATAGACGTATAACACTTTCTAACAGCAAATTAGTAATATGTTTCAACATTCCTTTAGATGAAGATTAACAATTATTATTATTTGTCTGAGTCAGACTAGTATTAACATCTATGATGTTAGTATAACGCCCTATAACCCGATGTTACATCCGACTTTTTTCAGATGCGTCTTTTCGAACTTGGGATTCTTTATGTTTACTTCGGTAATCTGTATGACACTTAGAATTGAACACTTTATTGTATCTATAAGTGTATCATGATTTTGTATTGTAATTGTATTGTTAGTATGGCCTGTACTGAGGAGTGCACATCAAATCTCCAGACGACTGTCAGTTTGACATGATTATTTCTCAGCACTTACATCCGTTTTAGTAAAAAAGTTTTAATATATAGCAATAAGTTGTCAATTATTGTAATAAGTTATATTACTACACATTAAACCAATATGTGTCAGTCTCCGAAAAATCAATACTAAAAGTGGTTGAAATATCAGTGTTAAGTAATAGGTTTTACATGAAAGTCTGCTGGAGGTGGAAAGTTCAATCCTCAGTACGTGCGATACTTGAAATAAAATTCCGAATTACTTGACCTGTACTATTTTATGGTCAATAGAAAAAGAAAAAATACCACATACATTAATTGAATACTGATTATCATTCAATATTCCGTACCGATACTCGAGTTTTGCATTAAGACTTATTGGCCCGATAAAACGCAGCTGAGAACGATACGAGGTTACACCGATCGAAACATTTTGTAGAACTATATGAATCGTAACAATAGTAGTCTAAATAATACAACAATATATGGCATTGTATAATACATGTAGAATTTAACAGTCTACCAACACTAATACTACAGTACGATAACGTAAGATTAAAATGTAAATAAAACTAATATCTTTAGTTGTGACAAAAATAAATGGTTCGTTGTTTGGCTTTAAATGCGAGTAAATTATATAATTAATAACCGATGAATGAATTCACTCATAGGTCTCATAACGACAATACCGTTTTACATAGAAAAGCAGAACCATATTTCGAAAGAGCATCAACTAAACTCATAAGTATTCAGTTTTTTAGCAGTAAGAGTGAAGTATGTACCACAAAGTTCCATGATACGTATTGCACAAAGCAGACCTTTAAACATACACCGATTGCCTACTATTCTATATCAGTCTTGTTTCAATAACACTAATATAAAAAAATATTGTCACAAAGAATACACTTGACATCTTATCCTGATGATGTTGATTTGTGGCGATCTAAATAACTTCGAATCTATATCGCCTGTACCTAAGCGGGCATTGCCCTTTTCACCTTAGCGTTATTAATAAGCAGTGCCACTTTCACCAAATAAGCAAGTAAAGTCTTATCTACCCTTACAGCACAAGTATCTGTGTTATAAATTGTGAAAACATGGGATTACCTGGCAAACGGTCTCGATGCGCGCTCTGCAGGGCTGGATCGCCCAAAGAGCGGCAAGATGGCGTCCTAGGCTTAATATCTCCAGGTAATCCCGTGAAATCTCGTGTTCTCTCGCGGAGACGAGAGTCCAGTTTGATATAAAAACGGGTCGCTGGAGGCAAGACGGCAGAAGGCTGAAAGCGTAGTCTACGAGGGACGACGTGGAAAGAAGAAGAGAAAGAAGAAGAGAAAGAAGAAGAAGAGAAAGAAGAAGAAGAGAAAGAAGAAGAAGAGAAAGAAGAAGAAGAGAAAGAAGAAGGAGAGAGAGGAAGAAGGAGAGAGAGGAAGAAGAAGAGAAAGAAGAAGATAACGAAGTAGAGAAAGAAGAGGTGGAAGATTAATTTTTTCTGCTACAAGCTATTTTCGGCATTGTTATGGAAAAATTCGACATCAGATTGATTCCGGAATTCGACGGCTCTCCTGCTGGTCCATCGGTGGTCGAATGGCTGGAGAAGGCCGAGCGTGTTTGCCGGTTGTGCAAAATTAAAGACCCAGCTATGGTCATCCCATTGAGACTCACTAAGGGGGCTTACGCCGTGTACCAGCAGCTCAGTAATGATGCGACCATGAAGCAGATTGCACAGGCGCTGCACGGGGCATTTGGTGCAGATCCTTTTGTTGCCTGGAGGCAATTTTCCGAACGCCGGCTTGGGCCGGGGGAGACAGTGGACGTCTACATGGCCGACTTAAAAAAGCTTGCTGCTCCCTTCGGCGGTGCGAGTGACCGCATATTGGCATGCGCCTTTTTGTCTGGACTTCCGGACGATGCAAGCCGACTGCTGCGAGCATCATTGAGACTCACAGAGATTGAATTGGTGGAGTTGTTGGCGAGAGCACGAAACATCTTGAAGGACGATCGAGAACTGGTCTCTGCAGCGGTTGACACCTTGGACTCGCCAGCAGAGGGCCTACGATGCTATACATGTGGTGGCCCCAACCACTTCTCCAGAGACTGCAGAGGCGGCACAAGGCGCACCCAAAATTATGGAGCACGAAAAGTAATACGGTGTTACCAATGCAATAAGCCAGGCCACATAGCATGGAATTGTCCGGGAAACGGGCAAGGGGAGGACGCCGCAGCGCTAGCACCCTCCCCAAAGCGGCATTGAACAAAGCGCTTCCTGCAGTGACAGTTCAAGTTGATGGGTGTAAACGTTCAGCGCTGGTTGACACCGGCTGTACCCAAACCCTCCTTCGAAAGGAATGTTGCACCACATGGAAGAAACGACAGATCCCCGTCCTGACTATCGGCAAAGGCTCATTAGTGTGTTGTGGATCCAGTGTTGTTCATATCAGCATTGACAATGGCCCCCCGGTGGCTGTGACGGTGTTGGTGGTCGATGGGGAGCTGCTCGGATATGACCTTCTCCTTGGAATGGACACTATTACACAGCTAGGCGGAATTACTGTAAACAGCGTCGGTGATGTGAGATTCCCTCGACCAGACAAACAAATGTGTGCAGCAATCACTCTTGACGAACCCGATTTCCACGCAGAATATGACAAGGGCACAAACACATGGACAGCGTCCTGGAAGTGGGCAGGCGACCAGCCACCAGTGTCTTTGCGGAATCGGCTGACAGAGTATCCCCCTCCTGCATGGCTTAGGGGGCAGTACGAGGCAGAACTTCAAGTGTGGCTGGATAACGGCTGGTTAATTCCATACCCAGAGGATGAGCTCGGGCCCCCGCGGGGGCTAATTCCCCTGATGGCTATCAGACAAGAGAAGAAGCAGAAAGTTCGACCTGTTCTTGATTACCGGGAACTCAATGAACACGTTGACCCGTACACTTCGGGGGCTGACGTTTGTGCTCATAAACTGCGAGAGTGGCGACGGCAGGGTGCGGAAGCGGCCATACTGGACTTGCGAAGAGCTTACCTACAAATACGTGTTGAGAAATCGCTGTGGCCATTCCAGACAGTGGTAATCAAAGGAACTCGCTATTGCTTGACCAGGCTGGGGTTCGGCTTGAATGTAGCCCCGGGCATCATGACGGCGATCATGCGGGCGATCCGGCGTCAGGATAAAGCTGTGCAACAGGCGACATCGTCTTATATAGACGACATTTTTGTCAATGAGAGCCTGCTGTCTGCCCAGGCGGTCAAAGAACACTTTGAGCACTTCGGGTTGTCGTGCAAGGAACCGGAGCGGCTGCAGGATGGGGCGAAAGTGCTCGGGCTGCAGGTGAGCGGAAGTGCAGATGGCCTCCAATGGGGAAGGGGCGGTGAAATCCCGGAAATCCCATCTACCATCACACGTCGGAGCACGTTTTCCGTGTGTGGAAAACTGGTGGGTCACTTCCCTGTGTGTGGGTGGCTCCGAGTGGCTGTGGCGGCTATAAAGCGACGGGCAACTTCTTTGTCAACAGGATGGGACGATGAGGTGCGTGATCCTTCCCTGCGAAGCATGCTGGTGGAAGCTGTGGCCAGAGTGACCAATGATGACCCTGTACGAGGGAGCTGGTGCGTCGATGGGAGTGAGTTTACAGTTTGGGTGGACGCCAGCTCACTTGCCTTTGGCGTTGCTCTGGCAGTCAACGGAAGTATAGTAGAAGATGCCTGCTGGCTCCGGCCAGAGAATGACGCTAAGCACATAAACCTAGCTGAACTCGATGCTACACTGAAAGGAGTCAATCTAGCGCTTCAGTGGCAGGCTAGCGTCCTCCACGTTATCACGGATTCCACGTGTGTGCATCGGTGGATGACCGATGCCTTGAACGGAAAAGCACGGCTGACAACGAAGGCATCGGCCGAAATGTTAATCCGGAGGCGGCTTGCTACCCTAACCGAAACCATCAATGAATACAACTTGGTCATAGATGTGACACTGGTGCAGTCCTGTTTGAATAGAGCGGATCGATTGACCAGAGTGCCTCGCCGTTGGCTGGACCTGCAGAAAGAAGTGAACGAACCAGCACCTGTAAATTGTGCTGCGGTGGGACGTAGACTCAGCCCAGAGCGTATCGCTGATGTCCATTGCCAAAGCGGGCACCCTGGTGTAAACCGAACCTTTTACTTCGCCAGGTTGGTTGACCCCTCTGTGTCACGGAGGGCTGTGAAATCTGTTGTGAGAAGTTGCAACACCTGCCAATCGATCGACCCAGCACCTGTCCGGTGGAAGAAGGGCACACTCGGTGTGAAGTATAACTGGGATAGGATTGCGATGGACATAACTCACTACAACGGGGGGAATTTCTTGACCCTTATTGACTGCGGACCGTCCCGATTTGCATTGTGGCGGTCCCTTCGCCGGCAGGATACGGCTGCCATTGTCCATGAGTTGGAAAGTGTGTTCCTTGAGCGTGGCCCTCCTTCTGAGATATTGACCGAAAATGGCCCCGCTTTTGTTAGTGCACCGTTCAAACAGTTTGTAGATGGCTGGGGTGTCCGTCTGCGTTTTCGGTGTGCCCATGTGCCCAGTGGGAACGGAATTATTGAGCGCAACCATAGGACTATCAAGACCATCGCAGCGCGGAAGGGGTGTACGGTGGCTGAAGCAGTCTATTGGTATAACGTCACCCCTAAGGACGATACTTCACCCTCCACCGCGCCAGCTAATGCGCTACATACATACCATGTCAGGGCGAGAGGTTTGGAGAGCAGCTTACTGCCCGAACCAGAACCTCCACAGGAGAAAATGAAAAAAGGAGATGTCGTTTGGGTTAAAAAAACCCGAGGCCAGTGCACGACTCGTTACGGAACCGGTCGTGTCACTGAAGTGATCAGCCCGCAGGCGGTGCGAGTTGATGGAGTACCCCGTCACATTAAAGACTTAAGATCGGTATTCCAAACGCAGCTGCCATTTAACGAGGATAATGACATTGAATCCGTGACCAGCGAACCATCATTCTGGTTCATGACGGCTTCATCGCGCAGCGACACTGAGAGTGATAGCCTTGAATGTACTGACCCTCCTACTGCTGATGAAAGCCCGGACAGTGATGCTGCGATGCGCAGCCTCAGGTTCGCTGACCTTTCTGCCACGGAAGACAGCACGGATGACGATGAGGCCCCGAATCCCCCTCCCCGAAGAAGCACTCGAAGAAAAAGGACACGGCCTCCCTGCTCTTTCTGTGATAATGAGATCAGGGGGGAGTGTGTTATAAATTGTGAAAACATGGGATTACCTGGCAAACGGTCTCGATGCGCGCTCTGCAGGGCTGGATCGCCCAAAGAGCGGCAAGATGGCGTCCTAGGCTTAATATCGCCAGGTAATCCCGTGAAATCTCGTGTTCTCTCGCGGAGACGAGAGTCCAGTTTGATATAAAAACGGGTCGCTGGAGGCAAGACGGCAGAAGGCTGAAAGCGTAGTCTACGAGGGACGACGTGGAAAGAAGAAGAGAAAGAAGAAGAGAAAGAAGAAGAAGAGAAAGAAGAAGAAGAGAAAGAAGAAGAAGAGAAAGAAGAAGAAGAGAAAGAAGAAGAAGAGAAAGAAGAAGGAGAGAGAGGAAGAAGGAGAGAGAGGAAGAAGAAGAGAAAGAAGAAGATAACGAAGTAGAGAAAGAAGAGGTGGAAGATTAATTTTTTCTGCTACAGTATCTGCCATCTTGAGAGTATACTAACATAGGTAATCTAATAGCGCTCTTCTTTCAACGGTTAGCACGTAAAATGACTAGAGGTAAACGGGACATCACATGTAAATATTAAACTTGTATCACGTAAGTTCTTTAAATCTAATGTAAACATTACGAAACATTCAGTGTCGATCCAATCTTCCGATGCATACTAGCATTTCTACTTCTGTAATGCGCGAAAGAATACAAATTGTCTATTATCCACAATAATAAATGTAGGTGATGATTTGAGCATATCTCACTGTACACCAAAAATGTATACCTCGATTCAGTGCCCCTGTCATATATAATTGACACGTAAAAGATATGAAAGATAGCTTCGCCAAAAGAAATTCCCAAGCTCTTCCAAGTACATGAGTCACAATAAATCGGAACAACAGATGTTGTATGCTAGCGTCAAGAATTTACAGAACAACCTCCAGATCTCTGAAGGAAAAAATACACGTAATATTCGAATAAGTGTTAACTGAAGATTACATTCAATTAATAGGTATTAAACATAACGTAAATGCCCTATTTACTGTAGAGAAAATGAGCTCATAATTACTAGTAATAAAATGGGTGTTCTTATAACATAAATTAATTGCGCCAGGAGATTGAAGATCGTGCGAAACTCACTTATCTGAGAGTACAACATACCAAGCAACGTACACGCTGAAACATATTATTGATAGCACTAAAGAGACTATAAATATTTAACAGGTTTGTCTTATATTTAATAAAGCCAGTTGCATGGAATTAATATTTCAAAAAATAAAAAACACTGACTATAGTCCTGCTTGGAGTGTAGCTTTAGCGATTGACATACACTTTGGTATTTTTATGTGAGTATTTTATCGGGCAAAAATAGCCTTGACTTATCTATATTTACTGAACAAATATCCCCGATGTTGGTAGTCATATCGAATATAGAATCTAATATAACTTTGCCCGCCTTAGTTTAGGGGGTTAGTGAACAATAATGATCACCAGAAAATAACTGAATACTACAAAGAAAGTGACATCTACTGTTGGGTGTTAACTTGCATCACGTCATATCGTTACATCAAATGTTAAACTTACGAAACAGTCGATGTTTATTAAATGTTTCACCGCCTAAACTATGTACCGATTTTTCTCATTAGTTAATGTATCGACAATATACAAACTGTCGATAATCGACAATGATGTTTTATGTCCAGGGTTTTAGGAACCCTTCAAGAAACCCCGGCATCTGAATCTTGATGTAAGCGCTGTTCGAATTTATTTGTATGAAATACAGACAGTAGTTTATGAAAGGTCTAGTAGGGGACAAAATAACCACGCTCATTCAGGAAAGTATATGCAGGACCCACACTGAATCGAAAACATAGTTTTTATAATCGTGTTTCTTATGCACACTGTACATTTCCGATGTCCCAAAAATGAGTACACACACTTTTCAAAAAAGGCTGACAAGACAGGTAATTGCTTTTTTAAATGCTTAACAGAAAAAAATATATAATTACTTTCCATTAAAGTAAATTCCATAATTACAAGTAATTGCTAGTAATAAAATACGTTCCCTATAGAGAGTATTTATTCCAGACAAGATGTTTAAGATGAAGTGAATATCGCTAATCTTCTATCAAGGTCCCACGAGCAATGCCCGTTAAACTTTGCTAACAAAGTTTACGTCAATAAATGGAATATAGACGCGACAGATTAAAAACCGTCACTCTGAGTGGTAACTTGTTCAGCGGCTATCAAAATATGTTTCTTTATCTTAAGTGAGACTTTCCTAAGACATCATTTCCATTGACAATTACATTATTGTTCGAAAAAGTGATTACTTTATACACACATACACATCGTAAAGCATCTTTGAAATAACATAGATTCCTCTAAAGCATCTTGTGTTTACTGGATTTAAAAAAAATGTATTCTTCGGCAAGTTTTACATAACTACACGTGTCCTTAGGGCTATTCAAATAAATGTGTTTTTACTTCATCATCTGGCAAAATTATGCAGGCAACTTTCAGAGAAGTAGAATTGTTATTAATAAACGTGTCTCCAGGCTCGCTTCCTTTGTTTTGGAATAGCAATGATGCTCATTTATATGATACTATATTGTGTATCCGTCGTGTACTCATATTTTTTAGGGGGTTGTTCGGAGTAACATAATTTTAAGGGGACGTAATGCGACTAATTATTGCGAAGTATATCTTAGTGAAAGAAAGAGAGGGTCTCGCATTCTGCTTTTTATATCAGGTTTGGGTTGTACATTTCGTTATTTCCATTTCACATAGTTCTGTGTGCGAATAATTCTGTAAACAATTGCTCTCGTGTGTAAGGTATCTTTTTATTTTATTGTTTCAAGTGAGTATTGTATTACCAAACTCATGTTTCCTCATAAGTGATTCTGTAATTTTACATCTTTTATCTTGTTTCTACTACTCTTCTAGTAAATTGCTTTGTGTCCATGTACCTGTCTCACATAGAGTATTCTAATAATAAAAGCATTTGTTATTATTTCCGATGTTGATCACGTTATACATTACACTTCTAAAACGAACATAACATTATTGTTTCGGTAGGCAAATATCTTGTTCTATAAGTTGTTAGTGTCTGAGAATAGTTTTTACATTTGTAATAACTTTCTTAACATTAATATTAGTAGCTAGTATTTCGTGAATTCTGCCATACATTTAAAGATTATAAGAATAACATTAATCATATCATTCTTTTATATAATATTTGATGTGTCGACTTGACCCATTATAATCAACGCGAGATAAAATTCAACAGAAGTTAGTAAAATAATTCCGGAAAAATGTCATGCAAGGCGAAAGTAGTATAATGTTTTATAACAATATCAATAATAATATAATATACGCAAACCTAATGACATGTGTTGAAAGTAGGTAGCCGAAAGAAAATTCGCACGCAACGTAGCAACGTAGCCGAATGATAGATGTGTATACACCTGAATATCCCGCAAAAAAAGCAACGATCACTCAGAACACAGAGAATAATCTGGTTCAATTACGGTATATTAACTATACATTTATTCAATATTGCTCCAGCTTTAGCAATGTGTGTTTTCAAGAATTCTTAGCATGTAGGACACGTACGCACCCGCTTTTGTCCAGTTGTGAAGTCAACTCTCTCGCTACAAAAATAAAACCAGTCTAACGTAATTAGGGCCGAACATGTCACGTTCGTTTTAGGAGACCGACCTGAACTTATTCAGCCGACATCCAAAACCACTCAACGTCAGCATCAATTATGCCGAACAATCACGAAACTTTTATTTACCTTCTACTAAATATTTACAGAGCGTTTATCCTTCCCTATCGTTATTCTCATTTTCACTCGCTGTTCCGACATCAGACAGAAAATGTGTATTCATATGCGCCAAATACGGTCTAACGATGCAGGAAAAAGGCGCTAATAATTGCAAGGAATCGTAAACAAGTAATACCTATCTTCTTTAATGCTGTACAACATTATTGAACATAGAAAAGTATTTCTAGGAGATGAATATTACAGTAAAGCATGTAGGACCATAGGAAGTTTATGATAAATAGTACCTCCATTCGCGATAAGCTCGCGAACTCGTTTAGAAACTGACTAGTTTTCTAAACCCATCAGTCAGATGAGTGACGTATCCTCGTTCTTCAGCCATTTTCGCCAGAATTTAACATAACTTCTACGTCAATCGACCTTTTCATTCGAAGAATCACGAACCACTCCGCTGTCGAACGTGCAATATAATGCTTGACCATAGAGTCTATATTTGACCTGCAAAATGTAATAAAATGTATGCCGTCATTGTAGATTACACCTAACCATTTTCCAGCCATTTAATAAACTACGTTTTCATATCCTAGTGTTTCTTTCGCATCAATAACGGCATCAACACAGGCGGAGTTTATAATTATAGTGAAAACCCCTGTAAAACGTAGTATATACAATTTAATAGTATTAATCGAAATATAATTGTCCTAATTGAATAATTTTCTTACTAAACTAGACGAGATATTTTGACTTCAACTAAGTAAAGAGATATTTTTTTAATTCATATTCAAAATATTAGTTTAGTTCATTCATTTTGGATTCCTTAAAACACACACTTTCCTTGGCATAACTTCTCTGTGTCGCATCAATTATCTGTGTATAGTCATTTGTACATGCATGTCACGATGCCCCGTGACTGTTTAAATGTAGAGAACTACAAACATCATCAACAGAATTTTAACGCTGTGAACTGTGAAATATACGTAACTATAATCAAGTTACATGTTAGTAATCGTGTTAATAGAAAAGTGATTAATTGCCGGGGGAGGCCCATTTGTTCACCCTCAGCTGGCGAGGCTTGCACGATAAAAGACATGGTTTTGCACGCTGTCCCCAAAATGGGTATAACGTGTCGGGAAACTGATCTTGGGAATTATATATATCTTATATTTTTCTCGCTCTCTCTCTCTCTCTCTCTCTCTATCTCTCTCACTTTCTCTCTCTATCTCTCTATGTATGTCTCTTTCTCGCTTTATTCTATGTTCTGAACTTTTAAATACATCTTTTGCTATACTAACTAACTGGTGTGTTCGTGGTTTTTCGTCAAGGGACAAAAATAACAATTAGTTCAGCTAGTTCTTCAAATTGATACATTAACTAATATATATGCATTCAACAATACTTTCATACATAATCAAACGCCTATATCCGTAAAATATAAGTTTTAATGTAACTTTTACCTAAACGTCATCCATCATTTTATTTGATTCCTTAATAATGCTTTCTAACCAAGGACAACAACCATATTATTCAAATTGCACCGCCATGTGCCGTCCGGAAAAAAAAGACTCTCATTCGTTCATTTACATCGAACTGATAACACCAAAAAAAACAAGATGAGATTTTAAAGAAAAAAAAAATGAAAGGTATTTTTATATATCTTTATTTAATTCTGATGAAGAAGTATATCTTCGAAAATTCAATTGAAAAAAAAAAAAAAGTTAATAAAACTAAAATGCATTGTATGGCGTTCAAATTGCTTGTTATTTTTAATAACAAATATTTCCATATAAACAATGCTTTCTAACCGAGGACAACAACCATATTATTCAAATTGCACCGCCATGTGCCGTCCGGAAAAAAAAGACTCTCATTGGTTCATTTACATCGAACTGATTACACCAAAAAAACCAAGATGAGATCTAAAAGAAAAAAAAATGAAAGGTATTTTTATATATCTTTATTTAGGTCTGATGAAGAAGTATATCTTCGAAAATTCAATTGAAAAAAAAAAAAGTTAATAAAACTAAAATGCATTGTATGGCGTTCACATTGCTTGTTATTTTTAATAACTAATATTTCCATATAAACAATGCTTTTCTAACCGATGACAACAACCATATTATTCAAATTGCACCGCCATGTGCCGTCCGGAAAAAAAAGACTCTCATTCGTTCATTTACATCGAACTGATAACACCAAAAAAACCAAGATGAGATCTAAAAAAAAAAAAATCAAAGGTATTTTTATATATCTTTATTTAATTCTGATGAAGAAGTATATCTTCGAAAATTCAATTAAAAAAAAAAAAGTTAATAAAACTAAAATGCATTGTATGGCGTTCAAATTGCTTGTTATTTTTAATAACTAATATTTCCATATATATATATATATATATATATATATATATATATATATATATATATTTATTTATTGGCTTAAGGAAAGAATAATAAACACTTGTATGTTACAGAATACACCTTGCATTGAACAATCGAAATTTGAAATAAATTTTGACATTCGTACATGTTTAGGATTATTATTTCTTCTATCTTTTTATATATATATATATATATATATATATATATATATATATATATATATATATATATATATATATATATATGTATATATATATATATATATGTATATTAATTAATAAAGTACAAGTATTAACAAAATGAACAATACCAATACTGTTCTAAAATGCTCAATATATATTAAAGCGTGTTACATAAAAAAACAGCTTGATTGTCCGATAATTATCTCAGAACCGCTTCGGCTCCCGGTCAGGGATATATATATATATATATATATATATATATATATATATATATATATATATATATAATATAGTATTATTTTATTTTACTTGCTTTATTTTTTACGACACTACAAAGCAGTGTATAAGCTGAGATTATCCACGCCTGCTTCCGCGGAAAAGAGACACGATATTGAAAATACGTCTGAATTTAATGAAAGATTGAGAAATTGATTGCGAATTCTTTACTACGTTTTACTGCGAACTTCCTGTCACATGTCATATCATTACACGTCGTTTTAAGTGACTATTTTATATTATTTCCCGCTTAATTAAGTTATTTCTTTAGAATAGGCCATGTTCATCAGCTTATAAAACAACATTGACCAGGGAGGTGCAGATGGCTAAATGATAAACACTACGGACTGCCTATCATGTGTGTGCCAAGTTTTAATTTAATTTTAGTTCCACAGAAACATTTTCACTTAGTATGTTGGCAACACTAACCTTGTCTATTAAGATAATCAGGATATGTAATAGTATATTACAATAACATGTCAGTCTCCTAGCTGTAATAGTCTAGAAGGTGTTATCAACACCCACGTACATACACTTTGCTTTTGAGTGGTTCGGTTTACGGCATTCTGACTGTCGCTAGTTTATTATATAGTGACACGGTACACATAGTGGGTGTATAATTTTTTGTTACTATATTTGTTTTTCACGGTCGTATATTTTGAAATAACTCGTATCTAAATGATAGATTTTATTTAACTTGTACGCAGGTAATACCAGTTTCTGTATGAGTTTGCCTGTAAAAACGTTGTTATTAACGAGTGTATTTCTCATTCCACTTAGACAAAAATCGAAACCTCATTACTGAATGCAGTTTGGCATCCCTACAGCGTTATTTGTGGTGTAATTATATGGGATCCATTTAGAAAATAAATTAGCGATTAATTAGTAGATGGGGTTTATTCATAGAATAAGCCGGATGACCGAGTGATAACAGACAATATTTAAGTGCATGTTATGAGCACCCTTTAATTTTGTCATATATGATATATCCCCAACGTATCAGATGATACTAATGTAAAATAATGAGACCCAGTACACGGCTTAAATGTATAAAATGTGTATATTTCTACCAGAACATTTACAATCCCACCAAGTAAACAGATAGATAAAGGGAAATACACTCATAAAAAATCCTGTCACTTATGCTTGTATACATCATTCCCAAAATTCAATATTCTTAAATCATTTCAAACTGCAAAAATGTGTAAATATTCTCTGTAGTAAAGAGCTTTGCATTCTGAAATCGGTATTGTATATAATGCCGACATTTGTTCACTAAACGAAGAAACTAAGTGTTATGCAGACCACGAACGATGCAATCTCGAGAGGGCGTCCGTGGTCTGTACGAAAACAAATCCCTTTGCTTGCCAGATATAGCAATCTTCATGATATACTAGTACGTCATATCTCACGGGGTTTTTCCGTTGTTCATCGATTCTAATTCCATCACGCTGTCGTGGTGCCGATCAATTGCACATACAAAGTTTAACTTTATCGTGTATTTCTTCTGCAAATGCTTAGACAGCGCCTTCGGTTACAGAAGTGTTGCATTTGAATATCGAGAATATTCAACAAGATAGAACTGTCAACAACTGAAACAAGCAAGACATGTGCATTTTAAATTAATCTATAGGGGGAACATAATTCATTATATTATGGTGTATTCAATTTATCACAATTAGTCTGCACATTCAGTCCTGTGTATGTATTTTACTCGTTAAAGACTGTTTTTTCTTAATTGCCACGTAGATAATGCCTGCGTATGAGCAGCAGATATATTTTTGAAATATTCTGTTATGTTTACCTCTATTTACAAAACATTATTAATTATATAAATAAGTAAAATACATCAAATGTGATGTTGATAATGTCAAAGAGGTTCCGCTTATCCTTTCAACACGTGTGACTTCGTCACTGTTGAAGATATATTAATTGTATCATTACTCCAACTGACGGACTCCCCACACAAAAGCCATGAAGAATTTAGTGAGTCATACATGATTACCATATGCGGCATGCAGCAACAGATTTAGACTGATAATTTCCTTCAAGAATATAACATGAACAGTACAAATATTTTGTGTTATATAATGTAATAGTGTACGATATTTTTTACTTAAATACGCGTTCATCTAACGTGTAGACATGATATGATCGTTCTTTTTATTTTTAGAATTTCTCAATTTAAAAATCTATGTTCCATGGGTACCTCTATCTTCTACTTCACTTTTGCAAATACGACATCTATGTGTATTTTTATTTATATTTTGAGTACATATACGGGCATACATCATTGTATATATATATATATATATATATATATATATATATATATATATATATATATATATATATATATATATAAATGTATATATATATATAAATGTATATATATATATATATATATATAAATATACATATTCATATATATATATATAAATATACATATTTATATATATATATGTAAATATATGTGCGTATGTATGTGTTGCCTTCTTTATATATTTAAATGTATCATACAATGCCACTATATATATATATATATATATATATATATATATATATATATATATATATATATATATATATATATCATGTTAATTTGAAGTAAATAATATTATATTATTTAAACCAACATATGTTTTCATCAGTGTAGGGATGATAATCTCAGACGGTCGTATGATTCGAACCCTTGTTACTCAAAAATCGGCAAGCACGCCTCATGGCCATTAGGCCACGAGATCGCATTCAATAAGGGAAGTAAAGTTCTATTCATGCGTATAGCGGTATATCTAGAAGAACTGACTTAGATATGTTTCGAACGTTGTCAGAATAAGCATTATAACTACGGGTCAGTCTATTTTAAACTTTCCCAAACAGGGCCTGACTTTAATCTTATTGAAGGAGTTTTTTAGATTTTTAGGGGGGGGGGCAATTCTGTACCTTTTCCCGGAGAGGTTCAGGGTGTTCTGCTGTTGTTGCTGGCGCAGAAGAGGGGGATGTGGAAGGAGGAGCAGAAGGATGGTCGACGACGGAATAGAGATCTGCTATCTTCGACAATATGGCGTCGAAGGGGTCGTTTCTACATCGGTGACGCAACATAAATTCCCGCAGATTGCTGTCTACGAGAACCCTGCTCATCCCGCACTCCTTTTTGTGTTCCTGCTTCGCTTCCTTCAACATCCGCTTTACGTGGTTGTTGGGTCAACGAAGTTTTCGCTGTGGTTCACTGTATGTAGGAGGAGCTCGACAACGTCTATCAAGAAAGTGCAAAAACCTAACGTCGTAATCTCACCTGACCGGGATATACATTTACAGGAGATAGCATGCGAGTCTGATATCTCTCAGAAACTTCCTGCTTCGGAGTAAACCACTTTAACTCGCATAGGGGGTAGTGCTGCTTTTATAATCTTTATACAAGTTATAAAGTATAATACATATATATGTGTTGGTACAAGGAAGACCATGTATTACATCCACACGAATGTACACTACGCATTTCGCTTATTCCTTTATTACCGTGTTCATTGTGGCATTGCACATTCTAACGTATGATATGTTCCGATAATAAAGGTGCTTAACTGAAAACGACTGTTATTTTACCAATTGCAGAAAAGCAGTTTCGAAATCGTATAACAGGACCGGCGGGAGAGTTATAAAAGTGGGTGGGGTCTCCTAAAAATGGGGAGGGGGTTAAACACATGAATATATAACGTCATTATTAATGACCGTAAAGTGGCAGGGCCAAGTCAAAAAGTGTGTGTGTGTGGGGGGGGGGGGGCTTGAGCCTTCCCTGCGCCCCGGTGCCGCCGTCCATGTATAACACGTAATACATATGAGTCTAATTAAGTCGTCAACACGAAACGCTATTAAACGACACACATTTTATGGTAAAGGAACAAAAACTATTGTAAGTACGATCGCAACTGTGGAATCTCCATGGATTCGTGATATTAATTATAGTAGATTAAAGCGAGACATGTTCCTACGGAAAGCTTAAATGATGTAGCATTCACAAAAAAACAAAAGTGCATTCACGAATCTATATATTGTTTTTTTTTTCAAGAACAAGAAAACTAAAAATATATAACGAATCTCAAATAAATATATACATATTATTGTAAAACCTTATTTATGTTGAGTTCCGAGTCCGAGAGATGGACAGGTTCACACTTTAATGAACTGTAACTATACATTTTAATTCTTTCAATAACAATTACATAGAGAATATTGTATATGAATAATAATAAGAACACCATATTTAAAACACACTTCTATTACAATGTATTCCTTAAATTATATGGTTTCGTATTGAAACACAACCGGCTAAATATTATTGGTTCCACATTAGTTAAGATGCTTATCTCAATTAAGTTATTTTATAACGCACATAACGTATTTACATATGTCGTTTATTAGATGTAACAATTGTATGTTTTAAAAAATGATGATCATATATATTTGTTAAACAGGTTATGAGAAGAAATAGTATTTTAAAATTGACAATAAAAGAAAAATGTATGTACTGGCATATGTAATTTATTAGTGAAATAATTCTATGTTAATGTGTATTTTTCCCATGAGGTCGGATGTGTTTTCATGTTTTTTCGTAAGGTAGTAACATTTAAGAAATGCCAAATGTTTTTAAAGAAAAACAATAAGGAGACGGTTTTTAAGAAAATATAAAGAAATTAGACAATATAAAATGGACGTTTAAAATGTGTTATTCATGATTATATCATAGAATATTGTTTTCTCAGAATGGATGAAGTATTGCATGTATCATTTCTAGGAAATACATCTCTGAGGTTAGAAAGAAATGTTTGTTTTCTTTTGGGTGTACGTGTATGTAAGAAGGGCATATGTTAATGTTTAATAAGTGTTAAATGGTTGTAACAAGTTTTATAAAAGGTTAATGGAAAAAGTATAACTATTTATATAAAAGTAGATACAGATAGAGAAATGCACACTTTTAAAATATGTGTGGACGTATAATTTTAGTTCAATGAAAAGAAAATGTATCTGTGTCACACTCTTCCTTAAAATCGAACGCAGTGATGCAATTTTAATTAACATACTAGGAGCTAAAAAGTTAAATTAGCTACGCATTAGTAACTCATGATTTCACAGACAAAAACAACTATATATATATATATGTATATATACATATATATATATACATATATATATATATACATATATATATATATATATATATATATATATATATATATATATATATATATATATATATATATATATGTGTATGTATATGTATATTTCGGCAGCAAGTCATTTATAATAAATGCGTCGTTGAAGACCACAGAGTTTTCTTTCTTCGCTACTCTTCTGGTTAATTTCTCGACGCGGTGAGCGATTCGTCGGTTTTCCGGTGTTAATTGCTATGGCACCTAACGTTGTATCGTGGGCCATTCCTCGAGCGCTTTCGGTCTCTCGGCCATCTTCAGGAATTAACACCAATTAACACCGGAAAACCGACCCATCGCTCTCCGCGTCGAGAAATTAACCAGAAAGGATAGCGAAGAAACATAATCGGTGGTCTTCAACGACACATGTATGATATATATATATATATATATATATATATATATATATATATATATATATATATACATTTAGCTATATATACACCGACGGAATAAGAGACGAGGAAACAGATTTACACATAGAGTGAGACAAACATATTCAACACACTGCACACTACTTGTGTATCCACATGTAAATATATATCATGAAATATACTGTACGACATATCGAGAAGCATCTGGTATGGTTCTATCATGTAGTTTTCGTATATAACTCCAGCCATTGTTCTGTCGAAAAAAGAAAATTAGCTTCATGCAGGCAAGGGATAATTCATCATAGAGAGTATACGCAGTCTCCACGCACAATCATTACTTTTCAATGCCAGACATAAAGTCTACGTGCCGTATACATAGTGTATATCTCATGGTATTATTCCTTTGTTCTAGTTCCATTCTTATTCCAGCTCAACGTCGTTGTAACAATTTAGGCGATATCGACTTAGCTTTATCCTGTGTTTCTCTTGAAAGTCTTTAGACAAAGACATTAATTCTGCGAGTGTGTAATCAAGTTAGACGTGTATAATTGTTATGATGAGTTTGTAATTGAAAGAAGATAGTATTTATTCACATTTTGCTATCTACTCATTACCATCACGCTGTACACTGATGATAATACAATTGAAAATCTAGCATAGTATAATCAGCAGTGTATATACATGATGGTGTTCTCATGATCGGAGTTGGGTTTGTTCATACAACCTGCATTGCCATGTAAAAAAACATCTCTTGTAAAAGAACAATAATAGTTATCTTACTTACCTTATTGTGTATTGTTTAACTCTATTTGCATAGTTTACTATTGAGTGGGTATGCGTTTGTCACTGACAAAGCTGCGCTACTGATGTTACATTATTTCGTCGACCATATAATTCAGCTCATAGCTATTACAATGAAAGTCTGTGAATACATTTCCACGGCGCATTGCAGAGGCCTGGGGTATGCGCACTTTAGTATTTCCCAAACTTATAATTATAGTGGCACGATAAATTCTACTCCCGTTATCCGACCAAAATCGATTTTTCACATAATATATAATGTATACCTAATATTTTATAAAGTATGGTATTTGCATGTATATACGTACATACACACACCTTAAACCCATTACATATATATATATATATATATATATATATATATATACAAATATATAAATATATATATATATACAAATATATAAATATATATATATATATGTATATATATACATCCACACACACGCACCCCCCACATATATATATATATATATATATATATATATATATATATTTATATATATATATATATATACATAATAATAACAAACACATTTAAAATAACGAAAGAAATAGTAAAATGGCTTGGGCTCACAAAAGAGGTCCACTGGATTGCAATACAAGTGCAATTTATCTCGTCATGAAAGCTGTGTCGTCCTCGGAGCGACGACAGACGATATTGAGAGCATATACAACAATTGAGATCCAAATAAAATAGTGGCATTAAATGTATGCCCACACAAAATGTTCCCACTAAATTTGACAAAAATTGCAATTGTCTCAGTCCAGAAAAGTTGCATGTAAACAGCTAGCCACATATATACAAATAAGACTGCAAAATAGCCAACCACTTACTAGCCTGTTAGTGATAACTTTAATGTAAGCGTATGCGTTACAGATCACTTTAATTATATCAGGAGTGAATTTTTTTTTAAGCAGTTATATGTTATACTTTACGTATGTGACTAATACATTTCTTAAATAATCTTTTTTCGGGGATATTCTCAATCTAGAAAAAACACCTTTTTTTCACTGACCGATGATATCAAATCGACAAAAATAGCCGCAAAGACAGAATAAAAAAATAATATCTGTATTTTTATATTTTTCATTGCGCCCCCCCCCCTCTAAACAATTAAAGCGATTACAGGTTAACCGAGAAAACAATGTAACATCGCCAACAAGTTAGTGGACACTTAGTTGTAATTTTAGTGTGTTCTTTTTATAAACGATTAAATTTTAATCTGTACAGATAAGGTGAATGTTTACTTTTTTGCTCAGCCGTGAAATAATAACTACACTAATTGTAAAGTTGTGTATTCTTTTTTGGCGACAGAGCTGGTGTTCTACCTTCTACCTAAAAGTGATGCCCCACTTTGCCAAAAACAGCTATAACAAGAGTATAACCTCTATAGTTACACAACTAACATAAACTAGTAGCACATTTTATTAAATATAGCCGAAAACCATGTATATCCTGAATGCGCAATTAACTCATATCAAAAAATGAGTCCGCCTCCAATTCATTGTATAGAGAAAGCTAATGGTGAAAAAAAGTGGTGCTAAAAAGGAACCATGAAGCTCAAAAATAGGCGTTAGCGATTGACGTATTTAATACATGTTACATTTTCTAAATGTTACAGAGTAAATCTCTAAAAGAAGACAAATCATGAAAAAGACTGGCAAGGTTATAATATGTAGAAACCTACAAATAATAAATTACAGGGACGAAAAAGTACAGACCATTTTTGTGTATCTGCTTCACAGACGACCATCAATAAATAGTTACTCTTTTATTTACACTAAGTAACACTCACATACAAAATGTGTAAGTTCAGGAAAAGATCACTGATCTTTGAAAAATTCGCCGAATTATTATAAACATAAAATGATTCAATTGTTCAAGTCGTGGCATTATAATTTATTTTGCCTTTCCCAGGTAGTGTCGGGACACAATTCATCTAAGATATATATATATATATATATATATATATATATATATATATATATATACATTTATATATGTATATAGACCATACATATATACATACATTATTTATATGTAAATATATTATATATATATATATATATATATATATATATATATATATATATATATATATATATATATATATATGTGTGTGTGTGTGTGTGTTTGTGTATGTGTATTGTTATGAAGGTATATATGTTTATACATATTTACTATACATGAATTCATATAAATGTATATATAATAGTTTATATATTACATATATATATATATATATATATATAGAAAGATATATATATATATATATATGTATATATATATATATATAAATATATATATATATTTAAATGTTGAATTAAATTAAATATAGTTCAATAATCGTTTTATAATATTCGATCGTGGTCATATAAAGCTCAGACAATTTAATAGAGCAGTCACTTCCAAGTATAAAATATGAGAATAAAAAAGTGTAAAGATACACTATTTATTAGAACACCAATATTTCAAAGCAAAGTAGCTTCATATCCTTAATCAATGGAGTTTCATCAGAGGATAGAAAAAACACCGACAATGTAATTTTTAATATTGTCAGCCACAATTTATTTGAAAAAAATGTATACACAAAATGAAATCCCAAAGATAAATAGTTATTTGTTGAGATGAACACGTATAGTAAGGGTACACGCCGTCAAAAAACACGTCAACAATGCAACCAGCTGTTATATTGGAAATTAATGTTTGCAAAAGAATAGTTAAATTGTTTAGGAGTCCAAATATTGTCTTTAAGAAGCTGAATTTAAGACAACAGTTTGAAAAAATCTAATTAAGTTTGTCTGTGCAGTAGTCTGATGGTAGGATTATACTTTCCACAAGGTATAGAATGAATTTTTTCAGTTTAAGTTCGATGTATATCAAAGTGTGCGTTACGAAAAGCTTTTAATCGTATGGTTTTCGGTGTTTCGATTGATTACACAAATGTTATGAGGAATGACAATAGACAACACAACCAGAAAAAGGAGAAGAGAAAGCGTCGGAGTATGCCACACGCACAACAAAAAACGATGGGGTTATGCTTCATCGGAAATACACTCTCAAAGATATAAGAAGTAAAACCTGCGAGTATGGTAGTGCACATTTTAGAGTGCATGTTAAATGCCGAAAGGTAAAGCAAGTTGGAATATATAGTCTCTATATTTATAAACCAAGAAAAGTATGCAAATAAATGAAGAACAATAACTTCTCGTGATATTTTTTTATTACAATATATTTTCATAATCGTGAATAAGCAGTCTTCCTTACCTAGCCTCTTACTTGACTTGTTTAGATAGCGACTATGTTTTCCCGATCTAATTTTTATTTTGGCGTTTAACGTTTTATATGTGTATACTTTTTAAAGAAGTCCCCCTCCCTTCATAGAGAGAAAGATACATAGAGAATTACCTTTCTGTTAACTCGGTGTATCTTTCTAACTAGCTTTATCTAAATTATAGCACTTGATATTTTAAGACTTTGATCTCGTAATTTATTATTTTTTTTAAATTACATTACTTACATAAATTACAATTAATTTACACAAAACTTTTGTAGATACACAGGGAAAATAAAATTATATAATCATGAATCAATAACACCAAACATTACGGTAAAAAAGAAGTAGACATACAATGTTATGTGTATATGGGTTTTCTTAGTACGACACATACCGTATTTGAAAGTGTACTATTGTATTATTGATTAAGATTAGATTATGCCTTTTGGATGGTGATACAGTAGTGATTAGTAAGAAAATATTTCCGCATGTATTTATTTAGATATATTTATATATATATATATATATTATATATATATATATATATGCATATACATATGGATATATTTATGTATGCATTTATATATGTATATATATATATATATATATATATATATATATATATATATATATATATGTATATATTATATGTGTGTATGTATCAAGTTAGTAGATTTAAAATATAAAGATATCGTCTTAGAATTAAAGTTACATTTTACTCGTTCCATTTATGACGTGGAAAAGTGTGTATAGTTAAAACATAAAAATAGACAGTCTCTATATTAATGCTCTATTTAATTCTTATATATGTAATCATTGCCCGTTTCTATAAGATGATGTGCTACGATTGATTTCGCTAAATAAGCCGTACACTTGCAAATGTACGACCAATCAAAGTGAACCCTCACACACATTATATATATATATATATATATATATATATATATATATATATATATATATATATATATATATATATATATATATATATATATATGTGTATATATATATATTGTTGGTTTAAATATGATTGTGTTTAATAGCACTACCCACGCATATATATATATATATATATATATATATATATATATATTAGTTAAAATGTGTTAGCGTTCAATAGCACAATAAATATGATAAATACAGTAAATGATATGACACATTTTCACATTATGTAGATGAGTCTAAATGAGTAAAAATATAAATAACAAATAATGAAAAATATTAATCTATGACGAATATAAGGATAATGTCTTTGCAATCCATGGATTAGTTATGTATAGACAATTGCCATCCAAACGATATCAACAAGTAACGGTTTACTGCGCGCCAAGTGACATACATATACATGAAAAAAAGAGTAATAGTTTACTCCTTTCTTCTTCCCCTATTTAAAGTATGTCCAACGTAACGATATATGCAATACTACATAGAAGAATAAGGAAAATAAAACGTCTAATAAACGTCTAAGAAAATATTAAGTATTTATTAAAATGTACAACTCAAATTAATAGTTGAAATGTACACCTTAATTAAATAAAAACAAAAAAAAATTATAATTAATTATCAGTACACACTTCTGTCAGAGAATGATTATTTAAATAGATTTTGAAAAATCAATGTAAATTGCTTGCTAAGTTTTATATAAACACATATCTAATTAACGAAGCTCAGACTTTGTAAACAACAACAATAGAAGCTGTCTTTTCTGATCCTTGTGTACGTACCCGCAACAAAGCAGAATACTCATAGGGAAATTGGTGCTGTTTTCACTAGAATTTAACAAAGTGTTACATAATACTTGGATATTTTTAGAAGAATTGTATATAATGTAGTTTTTTGAATTTTTTCTGAATAAAATTGGTTGTATGTAGATCATTAATTGTTATATTTTAAGCGATTGACGATGATTTGTACGGAAACAAAGTCCCACAGTTAGCAGAAAAAAAGTATGCGTCATTCGCATACATAATATCTTACTGCGTATTTGGCTTGTTTGCCAATTACCATTCCATCTCGCCATCGTTATCTCAACGTGGTAGAAGTAGCAATATTAAAATTACTTTTCTATCTACGACACATCTATACACAGCTACTTGAGTTTTACCGGCGGTATTTTTGCAGAAAGGTAATAAATGAAAAGAAAACAAGCTATAAAAGAATAAAAATTACATGTGAGTTGACTGAAGTAGCCTATTTGTAAAACGACATTGATCTTTGTATAATGAACGATTTGTGTGCGCCGGCATTTGCAATTTTTCTCTGACGTTGGAGACATATTTTCCAAGTCCTCCAGTTTTCAGAACAAGTCATGAATATTTTCGAAATAGATAACTATCCTACATCAGCCATCCATCTAGTATTATTGTTCAGGTGTAATGGGTGTTCATACTAAATGTCAACTCTAAAAAATATAAGTATATAAAGTTTGTTCTTTTAGATTTAAATAAAGATCATATATATATATATATATATATATATATATATATATGGTTCACCCCAAACAAGGCAGGCCGCCACTGTAGACGTAAGGGGATACTGAGGTGAAAGAAAAGGGGAGAAGGTTGGGGGGTCAGCCTAAATTGGGATCTGCGCAGCGAGATGTCTGTTTTCATTAGTTTTAAATTTCTGACTGTCAGTACTGTCGGGGAAACAGGGGGCAGGGAGGGAGTTTCAGAGGCCAGCAGCACGAGGAAAGAAGCTATTTGAGTATAAGGCTCTCCGGCATCTGGGGACCTCCACAGTGAATGAATGAGATAAAGTTGATTGTCGAGTTTTTCTAGTGAATTTACGTTGAGGGACACCAAAGTAGCCAATTCATCGGAGCATAATCCATTGAAGTGTTTGTAAAACAAACATAAGGTTGCTACATGTCGGTGATGGGACAGGGACTGGAGCTTGCTTGACAGTCAGGCCCCTATTAGGTTGGCGACTCTTTTTTGGACCTTGTCTAGGCGGGAGAGACAAGGAGTTTTTGCACTAGCCCAGATCGGGCAACAATACTTCATGCATGGGCGGATGGTGGTTTTGTATATATATATATATACAGGATGATATCAGGTGTGAGGAGGTTACTAGAACGGTAGAGGGAGCCACCCTGCTTTCAGAAAGCCTTATATATATAATTTATTTAGATACTGTATGTTACATATTTCAGCAATGTACCGCCGTTCTATCCAAAAGGGCAGATTTAGAGATATTTAGTAAAATCTCTGTGCCCAGTGGAACTATCGGCAAGCTGACACGACTGTACTTACATCCCGATAGGGAATTGCAACGAGAGTTACTAAATATGTCTGAATCTGGCCTTTTTGATGAAACCGATATATATTAGTTAAATATGTAATATACAGTATCTAAATAAATTATATTAGCTCTATTATATGATCGGGCACTTTAATTGATTCATGTTCATATATACAACCTGACACACTATATATATATATATATATATATATTTATATATATATATATATATACATATATATATATGTATATATATATGTATATATATATATATGTATATATATATATATATATATATATATATATATATATATATATATATACAACTACATGTATGTACGTATGTGTGTGTGCTCTATAGTAAACAATGTTAGCGAATTTATGAAATCTCATGTATTCTCATGTAAAATTAACTGACTAAGTTTATAGGCGTATTCCCGAATCTCTCAATTGACTGCTATGTATTAAAATGCGTATTCTACAGATTTCGTCTAAGGGTGTGTGGCGATTATTGCAGCTATTTCAGCTAAATTTAAATCTAATTATGTACTAATTTGAGAAATAATGCCAGTCATCATTCAACCGGAAATAACATTAGAGGAAAGGAGTTCCGTGGAAAAGATCACGCACAGTACACCTCTTCTGTCCGTCCTTTCTTCTTTCCCCTCTCACTACTCCAATTTCTACTTTCCTTTCTTAATTAATAGCCGCTGATAATTTTAGCTACGCCTATCCGTCAATCCGTCCATTTACGCCTGTTGTTGTCATGATACCATCCTTCACGGCATTATCTTCCCTTTTTTTGAGAAGTAAAGCAGTAGTGTAGTTATTGTGCTGTTGTCATGGTGCTATCTTCCCAGGCATTACCACCTATACTTTTGAGAGGTGTCGATGTAGTGTAGTATATGCTCTGTTGTCATGATAGCATCCTTCTACGTATTATCTCCGATTTTGAGAGGTGTGGAGGTAGTGTAGTATATTGCCTGTTGCCATGGAACATTCCTCCTATGAATTACATTCTCCTTTTATTAGAGGTGTGGGGGTTGTTGAGTATATGTGCTGTTGTCTCGATACTCTCTTCCCAGGTATCACCTTCTCTTGTTTGAGAGGTTTGTAGGTATTGTAGTATTTGTTCTAATGTCATGATACCCCTTCCCATGTATTACCTACCACGTTTTTAGAGGTGTGGAGGTCGTGTAGTATGTGTTTAGTGGTCATGATACTATCCTCCCAGCCATTAGCTTCTCCTTTTAAGAGAGGCATAGTCGTAGTGTAGTATTATGTTATGTTGTCATGATAGTATCCTTACAGGCATGAACTCCTTTTTGTTGAGAGGTGTGGAGGTAGTTTAGTATATGGTGTGTAGTAATAATACCATCGCCCCAGGCATTACTCCCTTTTTTTTTGAGAGGTGTGGAACTAGTGTAGTATCTGTTCTGTTGTCATGATACCATCCTCCCAGACATTACCTCCTCCTTTTTGGAGAGGTGTCAAGGTAGCGTAGTATCATTTCTGTTGTCATGATACCCTCCTCCCCAGGTATTAGCTCTTCCTTTTCTGATAGATAGGAAAGTAGTGTAGTATATGTTCTGTTGTCATGATACCATTTACCTAGGTATTACCTCCTCCTATATGAGACGTTTGGAGGGAGTTTACTATCTGTTCTTCCTCCAACTAGCAAAAATATTTCTTCAGGTGTGGGGGAGTGAATTTCTTTTATTTTTTAACTAAAAATATTTTTTATGCTGGTGGCAAGAGAACATTTATTTTGGGGGGGGAATATTTTTTCTTCAACTAAAAATATTTATTTTGGGTGGGGACGAGTAAAAACAATATATTGGTGGGGAGGTAATTTTGATATTTTTTTAACAAAATGTTTTATTTTGGTAGGGGCAGAGTCAAAGAACACTTTTTTTGGGGGGGGGCATATTGTTCACTGAAAATTATTCTTTGAATTTGGAGAGTACAACAATTCTTTTTTGGGGGGCACTAAAATATTTTTTTGGGTGTAAGATAGTAAAGTTTTTGGGGGGGGTATATATTTGTTTCACTAAAATATTCCTTTTGGCGGGCGAGAATAAAAAAAAATGGCGGGATGGAAGTTTTTTTTTACTAAAAATATTTATTTGGGTACAACAAATATTTAGGGAGTGAAGTAGATGCTTTTTTCCTTTTAACTCAAAATATTTCTTTGGGTTGTGGAGAGAAAACACATTTTTTGAGGGAGTGAACGAATTTATTTTTTTACTAAAAAATATTTGTTTGGGTAGGAGAGGGTAACAGAAAACAATTTAGAGGGGGTACAATTGTTTATTTACAAAATAAAAATATTTTTAGAAGGGTTGGCGTTACTTCTATATTTCTTGAGAGGTGTGGAGGTTATGTAGTATCTGTTCTGCTTCCAACTATCACTACTATGCGACCAAGGGGTTGTGTAGTATACCGCTCTCATGGACTGTGTTTTTTTGCGGCTTGGACAGTATTATCCCTCTATGGAATACGTTATGGGTTATTTGATATGAAAGGGACGCATTGATATTAGGCATATTAATATGAGTTCTTATGTATGCGTACCGGGGTGGAAATAAGAACGTGTATATAATGCGCACAAGGGTGGGCATGAGTACGTATTAAGTATTTTAACCGGGGCGGGTATAGGTGCATGTATAGTAATTGCACCGGGGCGTATATATGTACTATGTAGTATTCCAACCAGGGCGGCGATAGGTACGTATATAGTGTGCGCACCGGGGCAGAACAAGGAACATATATAGTATGCGCACTGGGGCGGCGATATGTACGTATATAGTATGCGCATTGGTGCGGCGATACTTACGTATATAGTATGCGCAGCGGGTCGCAATAAATACGTATATAATATGCGCCCCGGGAAGAGATAGGTGTGTATATAGTATGCGCACGCGGATGGTGATAGGTATGTATATATATATATGCACCGTGACGGAGATGAGTACATGTATATATATGAAGCGCATATAGAGGTTGTACCTTGAATAAAAATATGTCATACGTTTTTTTTGCTGGGCAACGGAGGAGGAGTTGTAGGAACAGGCAGCTTTCACCGAATACATCTGGGAGACGGGAGCTACACGGGGGAAGTAAGACGGTGAAATTTTACGACGATAGAAGAGAAAGGCAGAACGATAAAAAAATACGGCTATAGAGAGTGTGGAGATTGATAGTAGTTTGAATTTAAAAATGTGGCACACGCTTGATATTCTATTTTGTACTTTTTTTGACCCCTTATCACAGCCGAATAGCCCTGCTTGTATATATATATATATATATATATATATATAGGATCAAAATAAACCAAAGTGAAAACTTTTAGTAGATGGAACCTATTGTGAAAAGGATTAGCTCAATATACGAGATAGAGCAATACAGAGTGTTTCTTCACATTCTACAATTTCACCGGACTTCTTTTCAACGGAAATGTACCACCCGGACAATTTGCATATCTTTTTCGGAAATGTTTCTTTTCATTCAATAATCAAAAATTATTTCAATGATTTTTAATAATAATTTTCATATTGTTAAAATATTTGAACTTTGTTTTTTTTCGAAAGCCAACTTATCCATCTGTATTTCTCCTCTGATGATAAGATTTCGATCTTTGAAAAGATTTGGCTTAAGGAAAGAATAATAAACACTAGTTTATTACTGAATGCACCTTGCATTGAACAATTGAAATTTGAAATAAATTTTGACAATCGTCTCATATTTATCACTCTTTTTTCTTCTATCTCTCTCTCTCTCTGTATATATATATATATATATATATATATATATATATATATATATATATATACCTACACCCATATATATACATATATATATATATATATATATATATATATACATATATATATATATATATATATATACATATATATATACACATATATACACACATATATATGTATTTATATATATATGTATATATGTATATATACACATATATGTGTATATATATACATATATATATACATATATATATACATATATATATATATATACATATACATATACACGCATATATATATGTGTGTATATACATATACATATATATATACATATATATATACAAACATATATATACACATATATAGATACACACACATATATACATATATATATAAATACAAACATATATATATACATATATATATATATATATATATATATATATATATATATATGTATACATACATTGTAATAGACAACGTGTGTATGTGTCTGTCGTTTATAAACAAAAAAAGGACATCACTAATTGGTATCACACACGTAGAGTATTTCTACGAATATGATATGACATAGCGGCGAGATATATTTCTCAATTACTTCTTTGCATCTCAAATTTTTCAAGTATTTCGGAAATGCATGCAGCAGTGTATAACATGTGTACAAATAGTATACACAAATATTAGTCTTAATTACGTCATTATGCAATAAATTTAGGATGGCTCTCATAACTTCAGACTTTATACTCAGTAGCCCCTTCATGTTCACACTGGCAACTTGCATTGTCTGTGCTGAACTATGTTATATATATAAATATATATATATATATATATATATATATATATATATATACATGTTTATATCTGTGCAAAAGCATGGGTTAGCTTAACACGCATAGATAAACGTCGAATCCTAAATGAAGTTAGAGATGTAGGCACACATAACACTACATTGTCGAAGACTGTCAGACATTTGTAAGTGCTTAAGATATTGCAAATATATTGCAGAGTGAGAAGTTCTTCACATAAAAGAGATACGTCAAAAATAGAATTTCAACTTTAATAACAAGCAAACCAAATAGAAAACACAATAAATAACATGGAGAATAACCGACTAATCTCTCCTTCCGTTTTGCATGTCACGATTGGCTTTCAATTGGCCATACCGTTTTTAAATCTGTATAACTTGTAATTAAGTAAGATCCTAGGAGATCACATTGCAGAACAAATGAACACACGAATAAAACAGTAAGTACATTTGAACATCCTCAACATCAATTAGTTGCAACAAATTCAGACGTATCGATATTCAACATGCATACATTGAAAAGGTTTGATGTAACACACCGGTTATTAGTGAGAAAAATATATTCTGATAGTAAACTTATTACCAGCATTATTTTAAACGGAACTACCAAAAGTTGAAACTGTTTGTATCAAAAAACAGAAACAATTAAGTTAGCACAGGCTAGATAAAACAATCTAATAGATGGGATATTGCAATTAACACATTTTTTTAGAAAATAGAATATTGTGTGACTCAGTAAGAAAAAAAATAATGAAAGAATTAAAAAAAAAACTTTCCTCATTTTAAATGTGGCGCCTCAGGTCGATGTAAAATTATCTCAGTAACATAAACTGAACCAACACATTTGACCTGCATTTAATGAACAGGAATGCTCTTTCGCCTTGTAAGACATTATAAACGAATAATCTGACAGATCAGTAAATACCGGTGTTTTATCCAAAGTGGTAGTTTAGCCATTGAGCAGCACTTACTGTCTATGCCAAAAAAATATGAATAAATTCGCGTGTGTACGATTTTCCGAAGGTTGTACAACACTCCACGATTACCATGACCAACTTTCAAGCCCAAAAATCTTTTTACAAAACTAAATAGATGGACATGTTTTTATAAATCACCTATAACTATGTTTACGTTAAAACACCTGTTAAAGAAGCAAGTTAAAACATTACTATGTATAACTCACACATCGCACAGTTTACAAGTTTGAAAGGCTCTATTTTAACGTAAAGTTCGCACTATCAGTTTTCTAGCTTGTTGTGGATACTATGCGAGGCGAACTTGACTTCCCGATCGCATACTTTGATGATATTTATAAATAGAAAACTCATCAAACACCACCGGGAACACGTTTATTATGTGTTATAACAAATCCAGGGCCATGGGTTTAAAATAAAAGAAGTGCAATCTGATTTCCTCATCAGAAAAAAATAAAACATCTCATACATATAATTCATAATGACGACAGAATGTCGCATCAAAAACGGCCACTGCTAATAAGTCAATGCTGGTTCCTGAAAACATCACATTTACGCAGAGTGTTCTGGACTCGCCAATTGTTCTAAGCATTTGTCGCCATTGGGCCCCGTTAAATGTACTTTTAAGCAAAGATAAAGTGTTGCAATGCATACTCGAATACCAGGAGTCATTCCATAAGACATTTATAGTTCTAACGACGGATGACTTGTTCCACACTATAACACGAACATTGAAATCATAGTTACGAACGACGCAAGCTAGTACGGAATAAGAGAATAGATCTTTCATAAAAGCCGAGGACACTCACAAGCCGATTCTCATGCGTAGAAAATGCTGTTTCCGGCTTATGAACAGTATTTCCAAATTCAAAATAACAATGTTGGAATAATATTTACGGTCATCAAATGTAACCGTTTCATACACAATATATTACTCACGGTGAAATCTTACATCAAATCGATACTATACACGCCAAATAAACTATAAATATGTTAGACAATCATACTTAACTACAAATCCGTCACGCTGATTAATTGTCAAGACAGGTTAAGTGACATACAGAGCAACTTGAGGATTCTGTGATTGCTTCCTTATAAACTGATGGAGAAATTAAACCTATTTTCTGCAACACAAAATGAGAACTCCATGTTGTCATAGATGAAATAAAACATGAAGTGTTTGATGATGAATTCAGCAACCTTACAGAATTGACAAATAACACGGATCAATGAATTTCAGAAAATGTGTTCTTTATGTGTCAATGTAGTTATGTACAGCTGGAGAGTCGTCATCTAAAAGAAAACTACAGAGGAAAATTCATCATTTCAGCTCAACGTTTACTGGTTTTAAATAGGCCACGGTATTTAACATATCGTCAATACGTAAACGTGGTGTGTCTCGGCGGCCACGGCACATCTTATTAAACATAGTACATGACTTAAAACAGACTGCACTTTCGCAAACGATACACTTAGACTATGGGTCCGTAGGAGGGTTTTGATTACATAGTTATCGACATAAGACACCCACTAACAAGGTTACTATGAACTTATTTCACGAATTGTTCTTCTGTGTTAGGTGAAAAGAGAATTTAATTTTACGTCCGCCTTATTTTAGTAGGTAAGTGGGGATTTTCAGATGAAACACTGTACGACACCACCCCGTACCACCTGAGGTAAAACGGAAATATCGAGCGTTTTTTTAAATTAAAAAAACACACTAAAAAGGGGCCTCAGAAGGTGGCAAAACTTCCACGGAAAAAGTTCCTGCGGCAGTTCGTACAAGTAACAGGATCACGATAAATGTTAACATATATATATATATATATATATATTACATCCTACAGAACAAAAAATATGTGCGTCGTTTTCGCAAAATTGGTGCGCCAAAAAAAAACAGGGGCGAACGTCTATTATAATAAAAAAAACACGTTACATCTGACAAGGCAAAAGGATTTTGAAAAATATTTAGAAGAAACACATATTTGTGTCGACTTTGTACAATGATGAAAATAATTACAGATATGGCTTGCATAATCCGAGGTTCTAAGAGCTTAAAAAAGTGGCAGCTAAACAAAATCAGAAGGCGACAGTCGGCTGATATTTATAATGATCTTCAAAAATAAGAAGTTATATATATATATATATATATATATATATATATATATATATATATATATATATTCCATTTTCGAAATACGGATGCCGCAGGAAGACTCAGAGAAGAAGCAGTTTAAAAGGAAACGGAAATATCCTGATCGCATCTTTCTTAATCCAAAAGCGGAACGATGCTGAGACTTCTGCGGAAGTAATGTTGGAGAGGGTGTAATAATATCGACTTTTCCGGACTACATGATGTCTTCTAGTGCAATATAAATATTGGGAGCACATGCATCTCGTTGTTGGAAGTACCCAAATGTAATGCTGCCAGTCAAACAGACGTTTAAACGCACTTTTTATATGTTGTAATTATACTTGCTTAAATATAATTTGTTTAATTAATCCAAAGTGTTTGTCTTTCTGGAACCTATACAGTTCCACTACACTAACCAATCAGAGTTGGTTTTATTCCTACTCACAGGTGAATGTTATTTAAAGCTGATTGCAGATATGTTTTTACTGACAAAGGTTTGTCCGACTTTGTCTTGTTATGTATTTGCTTTATTTTTAAAGTTTCTGAATGTACTGAATTATTGTTTTTCTATATTCCTTTTGAGCAATACGGTGGTTTAGTAAGCATTGATGTTGGTTATGCGTTTATTTTGTAGTGAAAAAAGTTCACGACTTCTGCGGTTACAGAGTTTCTCTCAATTATCTGCTTTCTTATTTATATGCGGATAATTGCTACATAGGGGGTGGTAATTGATATTTTAGTTGTTATTATTCTGTTCATCATAGTATAATTTGTATTGTTGCTATATCGATATATAGTTGTATGCATTTGTATATGTTTCTTTACTGCTCTCATTTAGTAGTTTAATAGTGTGTGCTTCATTTCTCTGTTTTCATAACAACTGTAATAATGTTATTAAATATAATTAATCCTAAATTATATGTTTTAAAACTTTGATGAATTCTTAAATGCACGGTTTTTGATTGTGTCAACTTTGCTTTAATCGACTACTGTTGTAATCGAGTGTTGTTACTTGGACATCGCGTGCAAAATTTTAAGAATGCATTTAACAACAATTAATACGTTTATATTTACAGATTTTGAAACTAGTTTCGTAATAAATATATCTAGTTTCAATTTAAATTTAGGCGTGTATTACGTGTTTCGTTTGGTTTTAGACGTACACAACTGTAATAGTATAAATAAACGTTAACTGTGTATGGTAACTCGCTAATATCACTTTTTAGTAATTGGCTGAATTGAAAGATAGTGATAAGCAGTAGTAAGAATTATGTTAGTCAGTGCACACTTCCTATAGGTACAAATTATATATTTCATTAGTTCCCACTTAATTATCATGATTACATTAAATAATGCCACCCCATACCTCTTATTAAACATAAAAAAGCTTCTAGGTAGATATTTTTTTATACAAATATATATATATATATATATATATATATTCATATAAATGGGGATGCGTTGCGTCAATATAAGACAGTGTGACATACTTATATAACAACATCACAAATAGAAATGTGATTTAGTCTGAACTATATAGATGACACTGACAATTGTGTCGGAATGAGGACCATATGTGCCCTCTGTTTTTTACGTCTGTCATTTGCTTTTTACAAAACAATAAATCCGACAAAAACAAGACCTGAAGTAAAATATTTTTTTATGATGATCTTCATAGGATTACAAACAAATTGATATTTACTCAGAAGACACTTATGTGAGCTTTCAGTACTTTTTCATGAATGTCATACCGCGTAATAATTATATTGATTTTGGTTGCATGGGAAATATTTCTTGGTTTGAATGTGTAAAATATATGTCCGTGTTTTTACTTTATTCTCTGTGAAATATATGTGTTTTGTAAAGGCATAGTTATATACGTGGTCGGTGTAAACTGTTATGATATTATTATCAAACATTATGTGTGAGCTGTAATAAATGATTGTTTTATTCGGAATATATAATTGTGGCATTACAATTTTTGCAATATATGATATAGCTCTTTTTCTTAGGTTGTTTATGTTTATAACAACCACTACCCAACAATGATGGAAGAAATACGACTATTTGTTTAACCACCATGTTCAACACATAATTCATCGTGTTAGAGCACGTTTGCAAGGTGGAGGCCATGAAAAGTTGCATACTAAAAGTGTTGTGGCGAACATAAATAACACATTTAGAATGTGCACGTTAATTCGGACCAGCAAAAGTGTTACGTTTTATTTTAAGAAAGTACTACGTGGTGTGTGTAATGAAGCTTAACGCATTCTATTTATGTGTTGTCTGGTGTAAGGCATACTGCTGTAAAATATGATAGCCGATAAGAGTGAAGACAGTGTATCTGATTGGAACATATATGCATGGATACATAATGTCTTATATATCGATGAGCAATTACATATACTGTATTTGCATGATTTTTGTACAACTTGTATATGTGATATAACCCATCAAAAGTACACTGAAGATTATGTACTTTTTAGGATTATTGATTTGAATTCGGTTGTAATCATTTTTGGAATATGCGATAGAGTTAAATATACTATATAATAAGAACGGTGACTAAACAATATTCAACAACATTTTCTTATATATCTATCAACTAACGGGGTGTTCATTTTATTAAAATAATTAAAAAATAAATCAATTAGAATGTCTGATTTATGACATTAACTTCAATATAGAAAACTAATGAATATTTTATTGCCTATTTTATTTTAGTAAAATATATAGAAAGATAGAATGTGCAGTAGGAAGATTTAGTGTAAGAAAAAAGATACAAAGAGATACAGTAACGAAGCATTAGCGATACTCTATATGTTTTTAATAAAACTGGGGCTAAAAGAAGGATAAAAGTGAGAGGCATAGACTCGATATACGGTGGTTGATTGTGTCGACGTTGCTTCAATCGGCTATCCAGATTGAATTAACAAATGGCAAAGAAGATTATGGTATTCCAAAATAAAAAAAATGACAGTCAGGCAGTCGAAGGGTTTAGCGATACCGAAACAACCATGTCCTGAAACATATTTTTGTGAAAGTAGGGCTTGTCGATTTCAAATCGTATCATAAACTGGAATAATATACATTAAAATGTAAGTCCCAATTGTATTAGTGCAAAAAGCTAATTACTGAGTGTAATACAGTAATACAATTATAGCTCCATTATATTTGGCATAATTGTTGAACATTATCGAGTTGTAATTCTATAACTGTATTGTAAAAAACAAGTATGTTACTAAGTTATTTTTTATTAGAAAACATATCTCAAATAAGTAAAATCGTTGCATAGCTAGACATCAATCGTTTAATATTCAGACCCAAAACTGTAATACTATTGAAAAAGACATATTTAAAATTCTAATTTTTCATAAGTTTGACATAACCTCTAGCCTAGATCTAGTGTATGATTGTGGTGCACAATGTGATGTTTCCTTTGAGCATGTAAATGTTTTATATCTTTTCGAAGACAGTGTATGTTCCTTCCCATTTTCGTCAATGCTAGTGTTCCTCAGGGCTGTATTCTATTACATACACATAAGTGTTTTTTAGAACACTATTAGAACAGGGTTTTATTCAACACATACGTGTTTATTAGAATACTATTAGAACAGGGCTTGATTCTACACATAAGTGTTTATTAGAACACTATTAGAACAGGGCTTTATTTCATCACATACACATAAGAACACTATTTCAAGGTCACACAAAAAATTGATAGCGTAAGTGTGTCGCCCATTCTCCTGAGATTCTCATAAATGTGTTTGCTCGTGAGGGAAATCGACTATAAAACATATTGGTATTTCTCAGCTAATCTCTATTTAAGTTAATATATCATACTGATTGATCTTTCTACTTGTCGTAAGGTTGGTTCTCTCTATCGTGTCAACCACTTTCTCATACTTGAGGCTATTCACTATTTCTACAAATCTACTATCAGACCATGTATAGAGTACTGTATTTTTATTCACTCTGTTGAATCTCTCCCCTATTTGTGGGGGTGGGGGTGCTTTATTAAAGGTATCAACGTATCTGTAATGTCATTGACCCCCACCATTTGTTTTCGTTTTCTGCATATCATCCTTACAAACGTCGTTGCTAGTCTAAGTTTTCTATAAACATCATTATGACATGAGTGCTTCAGAATTGTTTTATATATTCTCTGTTTCTTGTTCCAGCTCGTTAGACTGGTTACTAAAGTGGTCTCCATGAATTCGCTGTTTTAGTATTTTATTGTTATACAACTTTTTATTCTAGTAGCTTCTTCCATAGAACTGAAGGCATGTAGGCCTCTCTTCTAGCTTACTGTGTTCCTCCTACCTATAACCTTCGTATGTTAAGATTAAGGCATCTCTTGCTCTTGCAATAATAAAAAAATGTTCTTATTTGCTTCTTTACATCAAGAGACTCATGCATTGTCTGGAGAGAATTCCATAAAAATATACCTAAGACCAAAAATAAATATGTTCGATCGTGTTTATATGTTTATATATAGCACTGTTTTCACACAAGCTAATTAGAATGACGAGAACACGAAATGATAGTATTATTTACAATAATAATGATATTAATAATAATAAAATAGTTACATGGTAGAGGATCGTGCTTATGTTAAGTTAATCGTGTTTAAGACATACATGCTATTAGAAATATTATCAACTATTCGGTAGGTCAAGAAATAAAGAAGGTTGTTGTTTCCACATTAGTAAAATATATGCCTATTTAATATCAATACATCGAATTGTGTTAATTGTGTAATCAATGCATCCTGACATGAACTATATTTGAATAGTATATTCCACTATAGACATGAAAACCCACCAGCATTTACTTTAATATTTTGTCAGGATCAATTTACTTATATAATAATACATGTTTGGTATTTACTAAATTATCTTGCTGGGAATATACAGAATGTGACTCTAAACGTGTTTTTGATGCCTGCTTAAGATAGATCAATGTCTGTTTTTTTGCAATCTTTAATAGAACGATATGCTTCATGTGTATATAAGACAATAAAAAAAGTATACACACTTATTACATACACATAAGTGTTTATTAGAACACTATTAAAGGTCACATTACAAATTAATATATTCGAAATAATAAGTTAAGTAACATAATAGCGATGCATATTATTACATCGGAAAACACTAAGTGAGTTTTACAAAGCATGCAACGATAATAATAAAAAGTATTTGAAAGAAAAAGGTGGCTATGTTTTCTAATTCATGACACACTGAGGTAAGATACTTATCAGAAAATTAGCCCTCCAGAACACGTATCAGATATTCTTGCTACCAGCAATTCCAACTTGAATTGTTTCATATGCAACACAAAACCAGCCAATGTACGATGCTGGTCTCGTCTGGCGATTATTTGTTTACTAATAACTCCCGTTTCTGACACGAACACATAAAAATACATATTCCATAGTGTTTTGCTCTATAGATTAGCTATCGCCGTATAAGTTTACAATACCAAAAGTAACGAATGGATGTTATTCTCATCACATACACGTTGCGGGTAGAAGTGTAAAATCGTAGAAGACAGATGGAAATATATTTATATGTGTTTACATCACATATGTATACAACCCAACACACATTGATATATAAAAATGATATCTCCTTATATAATGTTATGTGGATATATAATATATATATATATATATATATATATATATTTATACACATATACATGTATATATATGTATATATGAATATATATATATACATATATATACACATATATATATATATATATACATACACACATATATATACATATATATATATATATATATATATATACATATATACACATATATACATATATATATATATATATATATATCCATATATACAGACACATATATATATATATATCATATATATATGTATGTATGTATAAAGAATGCGGATCTTTACATTATAAAAGTAGTAACACACCCTGCTATCGACTCCACTTGCTCACTCGGTGGAATTTAGAGATAATTACGAAATCTAAAAATGTATTCTTGAAATAATAATGTACGAAGCACAAAACTAGCGAACCTGTTGTAATTTAAATGTAGTTACAATTCTGACGGGACTTAAATTAGGCTTGACAAAATCTATGTGTTTTTACAACAATTGGGATAGCCGAGACAAAAATAACATTGCATACATTCATAACGCGAACAACATGCTAAACTCCTACAACGTTATACGCGAACCACAAGTTAAAACAGAAAAAAAAAAATTCTTCTTGCCTTGCATGTAAAATTAGATTGATCGATCAATCTGTGATGGGTGCAGGCAACGGTAAACCTGCTTTTAAGTATATGAGATGAAAGTTTATCAAATTAAGTAATAGAAACAGTAAACTCGTGTACATTTGTTTGCCGATATATTAGAAACCTAATGCTTGACGACGGATTCCATGCTATTATAATGTAACTGGAAAAGCAGCGTGGGTAATAGTTTCCTGAGAAAGCATCACTTTGCGCATCATGAAGTGTTATTGGCTAATATGATTAAATCGTATTGAAAATTGAGATGTAAAATGTCGTTTCAGCTTTATTTTCTCCAAACTAATATGTATTTTCTTCCGGAAGATTTATCAGATATTAGCGATCAACACGGCGAACGATTCTATCTAGGCATAATTGACAATGTAAGTACGTTACAAATGGAAGTAGAGCCTATCTTTGTTGGCAGACTTTATTTAGAGATTTCACCGAGATGAGCCTTGTAACATGGATAAGAATAATATTATGTGCCCACAAACGTAGCTTTTTAAATGTACATTTTGTTGTTAATTCTTGTTTAATTAAATATGAGTTGATTTTTTCTCATGCGAAATCATAAAAATAAATAATATATATATATCTAAATAGACCAGATATCTACTTTCGTTATGTTGACGACACCTTTTGTCTGTTCAACAATGAAACGGAAGCGGACGTTTTTTTTACGTCCCTTAACAATATTCATCCAGGTCTTAAATTCACTATTGATAAGGAAACTAATTCTTCACTGCCATTCTTTGATGTATTAGTAAATAAAGCTTCCTGTGGTTTCTTAACATCAGTATATCGAAAACCTACCTTCACTGGTCTTTATACTTTGACAATTTTCTCTAAACATTTAAATTAATTTTAGCTATTTATCTTCGTAAAAATTAAAGAAAAACATATTTAAGTTATAGTAAGTACTTTTGAATCGTGTCTATAATTGTAAAATGCACTTAATAATGAAAAACATTCAATGAGGTTTAAAAAATATAACCTCTGATAGGAAAAATAAGTATAATTTTCGTAACATACGTCAAAAAATAACATTTAAATGGGCCTTCTCTCCTATGCCATGTTTAGTTGTATTACAGTATTATTTACTGCTTCGCCTGGATGGCTAACTTATCTGCATTAATTGTTTTTTTTTTCAGTATAGACTATATTTTACCTTGTGTTTAGAACGTTCTGATCGCGTTGATCGTGTTGTCTGTCAGTAGCGATTAGGATTATCTGGCAAAGTGAGCTGCTCTTAGGCATTCCTGGAGATTTATTATGTCTTACTTCTCGTCATCTCATAAGACTGTATTTTTTTCAATTTGTCTTTCATGATCATGTTTATTCCTGTTACACTATGTCCTATATTATGTTAATTATATGTGTGTATTTTATTTCTTTTAGGTGACCTATTTTGCATTTATTATTGTGCGACATTCATTTACACATTCTTCTATGATGACAAGTCCTCTCTCTCTTTCTTCCCCTGTGTACATGAAGTAGATCTCTACAATGATTTCAGTGTAGCACATTCTGCATGGTCATTATTTTACTTGTCTGTCGACACAGGTTCGTCAGTTCTTTTTAGTACATCCTAGTAATAGTCCAGAATTTATTAGTAGTAGCCCTAAATAATGGATTCTTGTTATCAAGCGTATACTACATAACTTGCTTTCTCAGAGCCGTAGTCTTTATTCTCAAGTAGTATTTACCAATTTAGTTCGTAAATGTGAATTCAGAAGTCTATGACTTAACTCCAAACGTTAAACAAATAACAAAAAAAACTCAGTTCGGTTAAATTCATGTATAAGTACACCAACCCTCTGTGTAACTTCGAGCGCCAACGAACGAAACTAATTCGGCTCACCGCAGAACCTCACTCGCACCCTCACGTCTCTCTTCTCTTTTTTCTCCTGATTTTCTTGTCTTTTTATTAGAAGATTTTCCCTCAGTTAATTCCGCTTAGCCAATCAGAATAAACATAATCCGCTGGCTGACTATGTGTCATGATAATTGAATCTATTATTATTGTACAGCAACCAGTAGATTTGTTACTTCGAGGTTGTGAGTTCAATCTTCACAACCAAAACTAGTAAGCCAACACGTATTTCCCTTTCTATCTGGAAGCCAGGCAAAGGCGTACCCTCTTACTGCGGGGATGAAGTAAGTCCGAGCAAACTCCACCGCTCGATTCTGGCTCAAGATCATCAATTCCGCCACATAGTTATATTGTATTATAAAGAACTTACTAGATTTTGTATTTTTCGTCCAGTTCTCTTAACCCTTCAGAGTTACGTTATTTCAAATCCCTTGCTTGCTCGAGCGTTTCCATGAACAATTTTAGGACTGCATTTATTTGTATTCGGCTTGTGTTTATCAGTATTCGGATTACCATTTTTCTAATAAAGTCAAGTAGGCTATACGCATAAGGTATTTTATTATTTTTCTAGTGGCTGTGAGTTGATATTCACTATCAAAGTGTTTGAGACTATTGTTGAGTGGTATCATGGCTATAATAAACCTAAGTGGCGATAAAGAGTTTCCCTGTAAAATGTATAGACCTATTATTATACTATGCAGGCTTGTCTAGTGATAAATACTTATAATACACATTTCTTTTTGTTATAAAATGTGTAATTTGGTCTGATATGTTAACTATTTTGAAGCAATCAAGTATCAAACCATTAGGGGGTTATTTTATAGGGTTTTATTTAGTCAATAAATTGCATGGCATGTACATTTTTTTTTTTTTTTTCAACTCATTCACGAGTTGGTTATTTATGTATGAAACACCACGTGTCTCTCTTGTCGTTATCCTTTCTATTCCAGTCGTGCGCAATAATTGCGGGAGTGGTAAACCTGTTGTGCCGTTCGGATGTTCCACATGGTAAGTAGACAGGTTATTGACCTGTTTGTGCTTGGAGATCTTGCCATTATTGATGTGATGTTCGTTTTAGTCAAGTCAACTTCTTGGTTACCCCATTTTGATATGCCTGTTTCGCATGTGTGCTATCATTATTAGTTTGTGTAGTGTTGTGATTCTTTTAAAAGTGTATGGTGTATTCTAGCGCTTTACAGTTTGTCATTTTATTAAGAGATGATAGCTATAGTCACGCAGTTAAGTACCTAATGCCAATAAATATTCTGACATTTTCAGGATTTTTATCTGACTTTAGAAGACGATCAGATTATAGTATGTTTCTCATTATTGTTATCGTTATTATTATTATTAGTAGTAGTAGTAGTAGTAATAGTGGTGGCATGAGGATGAAGAGGGGGAGGAAGAAGATGAGAATAAGAAGAAGGAGTATTGTGATGTGTGTGTCAGCTTCATCAGGATTTCATTATCCAAGTTTCCTGAACATCTAAGTGTTCTGACTGTTTCACATACTTATGTGTTCTGCACATTCTCCACAATGTAATCTGCCTCAAGTTGCTCATCATAAGCATCATGATCAGCAGTATAAGCAGTGTAAATCTACACTATGATCGATATTTTTCACGATCAAATATGTATTTACTATATCCTCACATAGATATGTATGAGCAAAGTGTTCATATGTCTTTCTTTAAAAACAGTACAGTCATCATTCACATAATATCGTATATATTATATCCATTTTTCTAAATGTGTTGTATAACTACGCAACAGAATTGCAGTTCCAATTTACCTCATAGTTTTCGAAACTTTTTTTCAATTCATGTCATAACCAAAACAAAATGTTCTGCTTCTTTTCTGAGAAAATAGATTTCCGAAGCAGAGGAGAAAATCGTTAATATAATATGTAGATATACACAGTCTATTTCTGTTACTGTTATTTGTAAGTGTCCATAAAAAGACAGATGACACGCTAGGCCGATCCTCACGCACACATATCTCATTTCGAATAGACAAAAACAGATTGATAATCACGTGTTAACGACACGCTACCACAATGTATGTGTCTTTCAAATAACTCCTACGTGCGCTGTTGGGAAGCCACAAAGAGTGATTTACAGCAATATGGAATGTTGTTTGTTTGATAATATTTTACACCTCTGCTTATCAAGATTTATTATTTTTCTTTTCATAAGTATTGTCAATATACAATACTCACTGTAAGTCTCACTTTTTTAAGGTCTTTTATATTTTAGCTTATTTGTGTCTCATAGTAACATTATGTATATTTGTTCTTAATATAATTCCTCTCTTTCTTGGCATATGCAATTCCTTTGTTTCTTGTCTCATTGACATATTTTCCATTATTAATATTCTACTTCTCAATATGTTTTCTTTTTTTCATCTATCACATTCCTCATGCTTTTCATCGCTTAGTTCATCTTTACAAAATCACTTACTATTTCATTGAATTATTTTTTCATTCCGTTAACGTATCGTGTTATATCTACATTTTTACCTGGATGTTTTATGTTATAGTTTTCATTATCTCATTTGTGTATTCATGTATCTGTCAATTCATTTCATACGTCATTGTTATTTTCATCATTTCATTCCTTGATTTATTTTCAATCAGGAATTATCTATTTATTATATTATTCTTACAGCTCAGTAATACTTTGTTACTTTTATCCGAATTTCATATTATATTATGACATTTTGTTGCAAACTTTTATTTTTGTAATTTATATATAGATTTATTTTTTGTGCACACCCATGTCTATATAGAATATATGTGTGTACGTCTATATCGAGTATATACGAACTATCTTCCTTTAGGAGTTCATTTATTGACTTCTTTAAGCAGTTATTACATAGGTTTGTCATCAAGTTCCTTTAGTATAACTCTATGTTTCATCCATTCTTTATAAACTCGGTTTTTCCTTCACCTTGTTCTTTTTTCTGTAGTTTATTTAGTATCATGCTTCAGCATTCCTGTATTTCTTAGTTTCTTTCTTCCCTTTTAGTATGGTTGCATGTATTATAGTTACATTTCCTTTTTGCTTCACCTAGTTTTTTTTCTGTAGTTATTTACTCATTTAGTATAATGCTTCAGCATTCTTGTATTTCTGAGTTTGGTTCTGCCCTTTAGTATGATTGCATTATAGTTACACTTCCCTTTTCCTTCTTGTATTTTTCAAATGGGTGTGACCGTACACCCGTTATCGCTACTGTATGTTTGTTCATTTACGATTCAAATATATACATTATTCTATAATTAAATGTTAATTTCCTCATACTCTTGTTGTATACTATATGGCCCCTTGTGTTTTGCAACTTCCTTTAATTATGCTCACATGTAGAGATACACTACGTACTAATATGTTTATAATTAAACTGCATGTACATATACACACATGTATATCTAGTAATTAATAAACACTAGTTACATGATTGAAATAGTTCTTTCTTATTTAAATATAGCAATTCAAACAACTTGTCTGTTGTCATACATTACATAATTTTGAGCTAGTGTTTATGATAAATAGTTGCGCGTTTATTCGGCAGAGTATGAGTTGATGTACGTTAAGCGTAAAGCTATAAGACGCTGGCGTCTTAGTCGCCAGATTATGTTCGTTTAAACTCAACTGACAAATATTAAAGACACATTGTTTCCTCATACTTACATATCTATATATCTATCTATATATGTATCTACCTATCTATCTACATATATATATATATATATATATATATATATATATATATATATATATATATATATATTGCCGTGTTCACGAGTTACTAGACCCTTTCATTATTGGCGTTTCGTGGATGATACTTATACCATTTTTAGTCCCGTAACGAGGCGCGTGATGTTTTTCTGAAATTGAATACGCGCTATCTAGCACTACAGTTCACCATGGAAGAGGAGTAGAATGACTCTTTACCATTTCTGAACGTTTTAGTGTAAATGGCTGGGAACAAATTCTACTACTACTATATATGAGAAAACCGACGTTTACGGGCCCGTATAATAGTTGGGATTCTAATGTGTCATGATACAAGGCGATCAACTATGACGTCACCGAGAAAGTGCAAACATAAATTATAGCAGTGGCGGTACGCCATACCTGCTATCAACATCAGCACCATCATAATAATACACATATTTATTATTATAAAATACTGAGGACACGTACTTTTATGATGTGGCGACGACTCTAGTGGTAGTGGGAAGTGTACACCCAACTGGGGGTGACGACTACCGTGACAATATTTGTAACATCAGCGAGCCTACACACTTCAATGAATCGAGCCAACATGGTAACTCGTCTTCATCGTTATATGCAGCGACTCTATTATCTATGGATTAACTGAATAGTGTACTGCCTAAATAATCATTATCAGTAAAAGTATATATTGCTATATTTAAATAAGAGGAAATATTTGAATCATAATCAAAATCAGATAGCATTACTGTGCACTGCAATTCAACAAAAACATCACCATCATCTACAACATAGTTACTCTTAGCAACTACAAAAAAACAACAGCAATCTTGGCCACTTTCATCATGTGTGTATCCTGTCTACAACACTATAATCATCATCATCATCTACTTAAGCAGCTTATTCTTAGAGACGTATTTATTTCTTATGAAATAAGAGATTTTTTAGTATTGTTTTGTAAAAGGCCTCGTCTCTTTTTTTGTCATTTTCATCAAGATTTTCATTATTTATCAACCTTTATCTGTGGGTGGACATGTAGCACATTAGAAACATGTATTTCGTCACCCATATCACTACTCCCGGTACAATTCTATGGCTTCACTCTGCTTCTAGATAGCACTTTTTCGAATGTGCGCCTCTTGCGACAAAGATTACGATTACTATATCGGCAGGATCTTGCGTGATAGGAGGAAACTTCTTTAGTGGGCGTAAATTTCAAATATTTACAACATTAACACTTTTGAGTGCATGTACTTTATTGAGTTCATATGTTTCAATATTACTACACGGCATAGAGGAATACAGAGAACAAGTAAAGTGTGTTTAACTACTTATGTTAAGACATTATCTATACATTATGTTTGACCAGTTCGACATACGCTATAACTGTGTTGATCCGTCACTCCTCCCATGGCCAACCATTGTGTTTTCTCCGTTATGCACGGCCAGGGGTGCATTTTGTCTTCGGCAGAACGTCATTAAATGAGTTAGCCTCGAACAGTTTAGTTACCTTAAATATACAACAGCTATTTCATAGTAATAGTGCAAATAATGAACTCTAAAGTTTCACTCTTTTATAAGAAAGATGGCAACATGTGCTCGACTAATTCCATTAAATAACGGTAAGAATATCAAATATATATTAGGATTCACAACTGAATACAGTGTAGATATACACATACAATAATTACAAAAGCAGATATTGATTGCCCGTGAACTGCAGGCCCGTAACGGTGTTATAATATTTACTCAGTGCCATTATCTTTTTTGTTCATAAGTTCGATGTTACTTTATATGTTTTTACCTTTGCTTTTTTTATTTATCAATGTACTTTCTTTATATCTTGTACAGGGGGCAAACGAAATCCTTTTTTTCTCCTCTCCATTTTTGCAGGTTTAACGGAATTTACTTTTCTTTCTGCTTGTTTATCTTAAAAAGAAAATATACCTAGCTAAATTCAAGCGAACCTATACGAGCCTTCTGTTGTAGATAAGTCTGTATTACCTTGTGCAGTTTTTATTAAAGCTCTCTGAGAAAACGTAGAACCTTTGTTACCGGAAGTAGAAGGATTTTTCATCTGCCAAACGTCATGAGCTACAGGCATTGTGTACTTTAACAAGCGGAGTTAATGGAATCTTAAAAATATCAATTTTTTTTCATTCATACACAGTGTATTTTATTAATAACTTTCGCTTTCACGTAGTTAAGTTCTATACAATTCATGCATTACATGCTTTTCGTTTTACATTAAGAAAGTCGTTTTAGGCTACTTCAATTTGTTCATGGATATCTGATATGTACATATTTATAGCAGACTTCACTTCATTGTGTCATTTAGCAGGTTCTTTCTCTTTAAGATGACTTATGTAATCGCTGTATTGAAGGTAAGCATGCCATAGCTCTTCATATGTCACAGGTCATGCTAAATAATCAACACACAAGTAGACACAACTGTTTACATCTATTTGCTGGCAGTTACCAGACTACAGCTTTTTAAATGTTTATTTAGACATTGTCAATGTTACATTGTGTAGTGGTATTTGTATTCCTTTAAAACCTTCCAATATATCAAATAAGTATGTCTAAATTGTAATTGAAAACTATCAAATTAAACACTTGAATTTGACGCATGAATACATTTCTTGAAAAGTAGTTTATTGTAAAATACCCCCTATTTCATATTAAGGGTGAAGCGGATTAATAAGGTTGATTCCTAATTCGATTTTTATCTAAGTTATTTTGTCAAGAGGTGTTTGGCTGATGTTAATTATAATGCATCCATTCGAACGTGGGTGTCTAATAGTTTTACTTGGGAACTTGATGTCGAACTTGCGAGATATACGAATATGTTCCTGTGATTAACACAGCCATTCCAAAGTTCGCCTAGTAGGCTTTACTATTTCAGAAGTTGCGTTTGGGGTTACATCGACCGTTTTTTGTGAATATACCAGATAAACATCGAAATAATGTTCAACTGATTACACATTTAAAGAAAGGTTCATTATACTAACTATGATCTTTTTATTTGGGCCACATTTAGCATTGTTTGCACACTACTGATAAATGTTTTATTGATATAGTTCAATAAACTAAATTTAATTACACACACTGTGTTTTATACTAAAATGTGACCCATAAAACATATACTTTCTTCAATAAATACTAATACTAATAATGTCAATTTCAAATTTCGTTTTTGTCGAAAAATATGCCAAAAATACCAACTATTTTGCTATTCTACGTCATTTCCAAAAATTGATTAATAGCAAGAAGCTTTAAATAATATGAGATTGTACGTAGAACTTTCCATTGTATGTTAAAACCAGACTACAAGGTATACATGTTTATTACAATACAGTTTTTTATGATAATATAAAAATTCGATGCGTAATTAAATCTGGATTATTAGAAATATACTTACGAAAATAGTTACATCTAAGTAGTGAGTCTATTGACTTTCTAAAACTTTTCAAATGTAAATGCAATACATTTATTAACATCGGAGAATTACATCTATAATCGAAATATTATACATTTATGTTCAGCACGATTGTTAGTTTTTTTTTCTTAAATTGTAATTAAGAAGAACGTTAAAAAACTGTGAGACTTTTGCACTTTTGTCACGGCGACAAAGGTTTTAAGTAATTAATTAGACTTACAAAGCGTCAATACTAGAAAATAAAAAGAAAACATTTAAATAAACTACTCATGCTGATTCTTAGAATTTATGTTGTATTTACTATGTGTTATACTGAATCACTGTTCCGTGACTAATGCGAGGGCGTACTCTTGAGTGTTGCTAAGTGTACGCAGCCCACTATCGTGACCCGAAACACAAGTAGCGTCTGAAACGAAACGTCCATTATGTTGGGTAGATACTCATCTGTTAAAATTAAAAAGTCATTATCTAATATATAAAGTAGAGACGTTTCTTCCCCTGTACCTTCTCGGAGTATAGGAAAATAACCACATGCATCACACGCTACTAAACTCACTACTATACTACACTTATTCACTCGAGCGTGTTTTAGTAAATTTGTTATTATTTTTTTCGACATAACACTAAATATTACATTTGGCCCACCATCCACCTCTCTCCGAAAAACCAACTCCATATAGGTGGTAGCAAAAACTTTCCCCCTAACAATTATGTACTGTCACTGTACTCATCGACACCGGGAACTAAAAAGCACAGTTTAATTTTCACAAAGCACCCAGTTCTTATTTATTATTTGTCTGGTATTAATTTACTACATAATATAAAACAATACGCAAAAACTTAATGACCGCTCCCGTTCATTCCGTGATTTTCCGCGAATATCAGATTACGTTATTTCAAATTCTACCTATGACTTCTACATTTATATTCATTCCGGAATTAAGCGAATGAAATTAACGAACACAGTTCCTGAAACATTTATTGATTCAACATGGCGGCTAAAATTTCTTGATCGAATCGACTTCCTATTTAATTCAATTAGCACCAATATACTGGTAGACCCCGATACATTTACATTTTCAAAATCATACACCTTAAACACGCATATTATAGAAACCTTGCCCAAATAAACCGTGAGCATTACATTTGGTCAGCAGAAGCTTAATTTTAACATAGCACGCATGCCAATAAACAAGCTTAGCTTAATTGGCCTATATTCACATCTATTTTTAGCTCGAAATCGTAGCGCAGTCATTAAGACGGGAGGTTTTATTATCGCCAGTTTTAGCGTTCGATCCCATTCAAATCTGCCACTCTTTTCTTTTTTTTAAACGTTCATCAACACGGTAGAGTGGGGAGGACAATAGGCTGTTTCTTTTTTTATTCGACGTCATGCAATAGGTAGTGCTTTCTCCCGTGCAACGCCGGGCGACAGGTTCCGCTAGTTAATAATAAAGAGTAGTTTTTTCTACCATTTTTCAGACACGTGTGATCTTAGAAAATGGTTAAATAAAAATAATGTATAGTCTAATACAATGTCAGTGTTTTCAGTGGGTTACATCCGATTGGTGTAAGTAAATTACTATACATCCATAACTGATTGTATGCAATCCTTTTGGAATGTGCTGGATTTGTACAAGTACATCATATTAGTTGTCGCTATATAACCGTATTGGTTTTATTGGCTGGAACCGCCCTCGATGAACCGGGTACATGAACTCGCATATAATATTAAAATATTAATGTAGGAATTTTTACGACGCTTTATAACTAACCGGTTGGTTTCTGTTTAATTTCCTTACCATTACAATCATTCTATTCACTAGAATTTCATTAAATAAATAATTATGAAGTAAATCTCGTATACGTTTATCACACTAGTCATATCCATTCAGCTGACTATATAAACATATTATAATCCTAATATTTTGTCACATTAAGCTACATTAATGTTTGAACATAAACGTATGTTATTCTGAAGTGAATATATATACATGCATAACAGAATTAGCTTACATACTTCGTCTTATCACAATAGAGCAATAACAGATTCACAAATGTCAGTCAGCTACTTTTTTGCTTTGATATTTACACATTACAGTAACCGAAAATGGCTTAAGTGTGTGACATAAAGAGCATATGTTTATATGACAACATACAAAATAGATTGGCAACACTATGTTCTGTTTATTCATAGTAGATATAATGTTTTGTAAATTATAGTCGGTTTTGCAGCTTTGTAACCAATCTTTACAATTCCTTTGTATTTGTCTGAATACTCAAATAATGTCAATATCTTATTCTACAATGCAGAATATTGCACATTCAAAATATGTCACTATACGAGATTTTAAAACTGCGACAAAAATCGAAAACTAAACGTAAAAATAAACGGATTAATAAAATGTAACAAATAGAAGAAATACATATGAAATATTTTGCATTCCCGCGTAATGCAGAAAAGCAATACGTATGTGAATGAAATGAGACAGCAGCAACAAAAGTCAGTATTACATTACATGCAATTTGAAAAATGCTAAAAACCACACCTCCAATAAATATGTTTGATACATTTATATATACACTTCTCATTTTATTGCAGTAACAATCCGATTGAGGTGTTTTGGAGCATAATACCTTTTAATGTTTAACTTAGTACACTACGTACTCAAACTTAGGAAGTTTAATGTAAATCTAGAACACTTAAAGTGTTTCTCTCATTTGCTTGTTGATGTTGCTGAGAATCTTATATACATTATCTATGTCTACGTACTTTTAAAACTGAATCGTGTGTATTTATACAAGAGAAACTCCGATTCACAATGGCGGAAAATAATTAAAATATATATATTCCTTTCTTTTAGGGATTTCATTTTATATAACTATTAGAGTGACTCTTAGAAAATCAGGATTTAATAAGAAAATGCTTACGTTTAAAAAAGTCTAACTTCGTTTATGTTGCTTTATTTGCTAAAGGGAAATGTGTCCACTCAGTGTTGTATTATATACAGAGTAGTGTGAGGAATTTCTTTAAGTGTGGTTGAAGCTGATACAAAAACAAAACATAATACATGGTGTATGTTCTGGCTAACGAGTGAGAATTACTAGTTTTACAGGTGTTCAAAGCAACATAATATGTGTAGTTAGTGGGCAGTCATGTAAACTAAGTGTGGCAATTGTGATTGCATGTAAGTGTAATGTTCTCCGCAGATGATATACAATATATCACTTATTGCTCTGTATCACTAAGCCACGCGCTTGCTTAAATATATAGTGTTAGAAAGGATAAAGCGTACTCTATATGTATTGTGGTTAAGTAAAATTGGTTAATTGAGCTTGGTGTAATATTACTACTGGATTGGAGTTGATACCTGACGGATCATTGTTTACATTTACAATAACTAAAGTGTATCGTAAGATAGACCGTGTAAACATAGTCCTTACAATTTACGAACGACTTAGACTGCGTAAGTCCGGAAAACAAGAATCAGACGATACAAAGAATACGACATCACTGGGAAGATTACAAAACAGACAAAACCGCTGACAAAAAATTAATTAAAATTACATAGAAACTACTATATAGAATTTACAAGATTTAAGATGGTACTAGCATATCTCTATATAGTTGTATTTCCCATCAGGTTCTTAATTGTTTCTGTAAAGTTTACGATTTTCTCGGAGTATTTGAAACCTAGACTGATATAAGCTCATATATATATATATATATATATATATATATATATATATGTGTATACGCTTATATATATATATATATATATATATATATATATATATATATATATATATATATATATATATATATATATATAAGCGTATACACATATATATATATATATATATATATATATATATATAAGCGTATACATATATATATATATATATATATATATATATATAAGCGTATACACACACACATATATATATATATATATATATATATATATAAGCGTATACACATATATATATATATATATATATATATATATATATATAAGCGTATACATATATATATATATATATATATAAGCGTATACACATATATATATATATATATATAAGCGTATACACACATATATATATATATATATATATATATATGGATAACTAGCGAAAGTGACGTATCAACATAGTGGTGTCTTAAAAATGATGCTATGTAAATAAATGTAGTTCAATATCTCGAGTGATTGCATTTAAGAATATATATATATATATATATATATATATATAAGCGTATACATATATATATATATATATATAAGCGTATACACATATATATATATATATATATAAGCGTATACACACATATATATATATATATATATATATATATATATATATATATATATATTCTTAAATGCAATCACTCGAGATATTGAACTACATTTATTTACATAGCATCATTTTGAAGACACCACTATGTTGATACGTCACTTTCGCTAGTTATCCATAAACGTTAGTTACGGTCACATAATGTATTTTTTAATCCGAAATCATGGGAATTAAAATAAAATGTCCATGTACATATATCTATATATATATATATATATATATATATATATATATATATATATATATATATATATATATATATATATATATATATATACATATATATATATATATATAAATGAAGTGTACATATATATATATATATATATATATATATATATATATATATATATGTATATATATATATATATATATATATATAAATGAAGTTAATCCAACAAAAGATATAAGAGGCAACTAATATATTTTATTAGTTAACATCCGGATTAAACTGAAGCTCAATATACTGGATAGAGTATTAATAGCATGATATAACATGTAGTAATAAAATAAGGTACGAATCAAATGTTATAAGAGTTCAGTGTTCAAGAAAAGTACCTTACAGTCCTTAACTAATGAGTTTGAAAGAAAATTCTTCTCCTCAGAGGACCATTACCGCAATGATACTACTATATATATAAAATACATAAACGTACATAAAACATCAAATATATCAGCCCAAAACATACAAGTGTGTTTACGCTGACTCCGTGACTGTAAAGTACTTTGCTTAAGCATTGAATTCTAATAAAATTTGATTCACACCTTATTTTATTACTTCATTTGTATTATGCTATATATATATATATATATATATATATATATATATATATTTATATATATATATATATATATTCTGGAAATAGCTCACCACAATGTATGGCGCCACTAGATGTAAAATGCTAACGAGAACAACACCTGGTAATAGCAAAAACAAGAGATGCCTATCAGCCTTTGTGTTCAAAACTCAAAGATATAAAGAAAAAAACGAAAACAGTCAGCATGAAGAAAGTATAGTGACACAATGCTAAATTTATTAGAGGGAAAGTAAATGAACATAATGATGTATAACAATGAGGTATACAAATAGCGAAGTGATGGATACCATTTTATCAACGAGTAACACGAGCTTGCACACAAGTAGCAGAATGTCAATCCCATAATTTAGAAAACACATGTTGTAATATTATTCATAGAAAAGACTGAGACCTACTACTCCACGTATGTGAGAGAGACCGTGCTGAAATAATAACATGTTAAGGCCAATAAAATGGCAGATACGTTTATACACAGTATCAAGACCCCTCAAATCAGACTGATATTAATCAGGCACAAAATGAAAACAATTCCCCATACATAGTATCATAGTAGGCTTGTCTATTAGGCTGATAGACTCTGGTATAAGAAAATTTGACGATCAATTAAGATTATCGAATTGACTAAGAGTGGGAAGAGCTATGCGTCTAATGTATACACCAAAACAAACGTTTTAAAGTCGAGTTTTTCTTCAAGAGCAAAGCTATCAATGAGACTCTCAGGAAGAAAAGGGGAACACCTACGATTGCAAGACCAGATTTTAGTATGAGCAGGGATAAATGAAACAAGCCATTTCGTACCCCTAATCCACAACTCACCCTAGTAAACTTCTAGATCAGCTGCATACTTATACTAATACGATGGAAATAGATGAGACGCAAACCCATAATAGAGAGTGGCATTAATACCATATATTTATTGTCTTAATGATGTTTAATGGAAACTCATTCATATAGAGAAGAAACGGTATTTAACATTGAATAGATCCCATAAAAAACAAAATAATTGATAGGAAAGGAGAATTAAGAGACACCGTCTGAAGTTACTCAGGTAGAAATAAGTCTAATAATGTCAAGGACTTCAGCCATATATAAAAATAAAATGCAACAGGTTAATCTAGTGTTATGATTTCGAAATCATAGGTATTACACATAAATGGGCCTCTACATATATAATTTATAGTTTTAATCAGTGGGATCTTTGGATTATGCGTTTCTCAGTGTGTTTCACTAAACTGTATGCCATACATTGGAGCAGGTTTAGGCTATTTACCTCATCGGCTTACATTAAAATGCCTGGTTGTAATTAAAAGTTTTAAAAGTATACATTTACGAAATATATTTTAATTTAAATCACAACTACCTCTCGGAAAATATATTTTTATGTTACACTAATAATTAAATATGAAACAATATAAAAGTTAAGTGACTGAAATAAAATGGGGCATCATGAGTTAAGGGCATTAAAACAAAACAGCTCATATACAAGTATTGGCAATGTCGGGTGTTAATTCTTCTTTTCTTCTTTTTTCTTAACGAAAATAAATTAAAGCTAAAAAGAAGCAACATATTTACATTAAGAATAGATGAAGAGTTGGAGAAATAAAATACAGAACAGTGAAACGCAAATGATAACACATTAGAAAAAAATATACACAGTGACAGAAAGAAGACAGTTAAAAAGAAACACACGCAAAGAAAATTTAAAAAAAGAAAACAAGACAAATATAGAATAAACACATTTAAAAAGTAGGCAAGTAGAATAGGGGCGAATTAACATATCACATTGGAAAGAAACAAATAAGTGAGGAAATATTTAATATACCAAGTTCATCGGGACACGTGTAAATTTCCTGCAATTCTTGTATCGTTAAAACTAACTTTAGCGTATTTGAAAATAAATCGACTTTACCTGTGCGGCATAATACTAGTTATGAAACACCTGCACCTAAACATTCCAGGAAAAAGAGGAAAACCCGACAAAAGAAAATTGCTACTAAAAGAGGTGAAATGTTCTCAAAGAGTTGCACATAGACACCCATAATCGTAAAGAAATACTTACACCTGCATCAACGCCTTTAATGACAATTGTATGAAGTCAAGTTACGAGCGTGAATCTTTATAGCTATTTCTTGATTACTTTTGCTCCATTTCCGTTGAGCGTTATGTGCCTCTCGACACGCGATACGGAAATATATTTTCTGTGAAAACCTCATTACAATCAAATAGAATGACGCCTTGTCTGCAGACTATGATCTCAATCCAAGTTACTCATTACATTTTCGAACGTATACTTTCATTTCCCCTGAAGTATTTTGCCTATTTTTGGTTCTTTGTCGGCAAATAACACTTCATACGCCCATATATTCGGTTACAGCGTTCATTAACTTCTTACAAATGAATAGTAAGTGATTGCTCGACACAAGTGTGAAAGCGTAACGGCAGTTTATTTTAAAAAAGAAAAAACCTAATGTGTACAATTATAATTATAAAAACAGTTCAACCTGCTGCTGTTTATGTAAAAATATTTCTGCTATTTACAGAAAATAAATAACTTATATTAATGGGAGGACACAAACTAAACAGTTTCCTGGTATTTGATAAAAAAGCATATCTTATCATGTACTAACCAATAACAGCCTCTTACCTGGCATTCTCATTCTCCGATATGTACAATGTAAATGTAACTAAATTGTTTCATGATATAACATTCAATTACTGCTTAGGAACAAACTAGTCCTTAAGAAAATAATACTCTTTAAAAAATGTGTTAATGCGTTATCGCATTAAAACCCTGTTTCAAAGTATAAAATCGCAATACTACCAAAGACTACTGAACGCGAAATATTCATTGGACAAGCACTTTGATCACTATAGTAAAATATGTTGCTATGACAAATTCCCTATCAGCATATCTCGAAGTTTAGAGTTAAAATGCACTTTATTTTAAAAAGTAATGTTATTGTAATAGTCATCTAATCATTATAGTGTTAAAAGATGTAAATCTTCTTCAATACATGCAACAAATGTCTACTTCCTTTCATTTATTTGAAGACTATTTACTTGTTTATATTTGTGCAGTAAGCATAACTATACTATTTATATATATATATATATATATATATATACATATATATATATATTTAAACACACTCACACACCCACATAACAACCCACATATATATATATATATATATATATATATATGACTATAAATATATATATATATATATATATATGTGTGTGTGTGTGTGTGTGGAGGGCGTATGTGAGTGTGTTCAACTATCTCTACACACACACACATATATATATACATATATATATATATATACACACATCGAATAAAGAGTAAGCAAGTCAACAACTAGATAAAATTAACGCAAAAACACATATTGAATCGTTCTACCAAAATATTTCGATTGTTAAAATACAATCATTATCAATTCGTAGCAGAACCTTAATTAAAAACATAATAGTTTTCTAATTTGTCAAAAGAACGCAATTTGGGAAAATAATCACGTGCAATAAACAGTAGTAAGGGAGAGAGAAAGAAAGAAATTTTAAGAAAGGAACAAAACAAAAAGAAAAAGACAAAGAAAAAAAGAAAAAAGAAAAAAAGAAAAAAAAGAAATGAATAAAATAATCAGCAGTAAGCATATGAATGCAGATCGGAAACGCTGTAAGTTAATAAAGTGGAAAGGAATATTAGTAGTAATTTAAAATAAATGACAGCAAGGAATTTAACCAATAAGGAAAAGGATAATCATGATTAAGAAAAGAAGGAGGAGGAAGACTGACTCAAAGTTGTAGAAATTATCCGTTATCACATTGGTTTAGGTTCATTTCGATTAGAATCGATCTGGCAGAAATTGTAGAAATATTATAGAATCCTGGTCTTTGACTAATTGTGTTATTATGACATAGGATAAAACACGATTCTATGAGACGACTGAGTTTAGTGTCGTGAATATGTTTTATTAAAATCGCCTTGTGTGTATTGAAGTGATCACCAAAAGAAATAATGTGGGCACATATCGCCTTTTATGTCTCACATTTTATATATATATATATATATATATATATATATATATATATATATATATATACATATATATATATATATCGATTTCTTGAAAGTTTGTTTTAATTCTCGTTATGATTATTGCACACATATGATATATGTATGCATCCATTGTGTACATATAACTGAACACCAAATAGAAATAATATTCCTGAATTGGTGTCGTGCATTCGACATATTTTCTTATGTGCTCGATCATCACAATATTGAGTTTAGAATATCTGTTTAAGTATATTTTGCAGTGCGGTCGCGGCTTGAAGTTTTTTGTGAAACCGAAGTTATCTAGGAACGATATCACTGATATACACTGTTAGTTTTTATAAATATATTTATGAACTTGCAGAAGTAATTTCTCCCTATGTAAGTTTTTCCTAGAGAAGAAACTAATCCTTACACATGTTATGTATACACCCCACACCCCACCCACACATATACATAACAATATATATATACATATATGTATATATAAATATATATATATATGTATACATATACGTATATATAAATATACATATGTATGCATATATATATATATATATATATATATATATATATATATAAAAGTATACATAAATACACGTGTATGCATATATATATATATATAAATACATATTTATGCATATATATATATATATATTAATACATATTATACATATATATATATATATATTAATACATATTATACATATATATGTATACATATATAAATAAATATGTATGCATATATATATTCATATACACATATATATGTATATGTAAATATATATATATATATATATACATATATATCAATATATACATATATATATACATATATATATGCATATATATATGAATATATACGCACTTTTATTTAACAGACACATTATAGCCAATAAAGTTATATTTGTTGTGTATTTGCCACAGTCAGAATACAATTGACAATAAGGTGTCATATTCAATATGTAGTATGCCACCATTTCCTTATTCAATTTGGCAGATGTCTGCAAGAGTTTGCAAAATGCTTTTCAATTCTTACTAATTCTTCAATAAATAACAGTCTAGTAAAAACATGACACAGCAAGTCGCCATAATTAACGTGTGCGTTCGCTATATGTTATAAAATGGTATCCAAGTGTAATATAAGACATGTCTGTATTGTTTGTTAACTTGCATATTTTCCTATCATTATTATAAGCTAGTATTTTGTTAGGGTAGGGTCTCCATCTGTAAAAAAAAACATTGACCAATAATGAGACAAGACAACTAAACTGTAGCATGATATTCCGTGCATGTATGTATGTCTGTCTCTCTCTTTCTCGCTCTCTCTTTATCTCTCTCTCTCTCTCTCTCTCTCTCTATATATATATATATATATACATATATATATATATATATATATATATATATATATATATATATATATATATATATATATATATATCATGTAAAGTGCACGATAAGTCATGAAAATGAAATGCCGTGGAAGAGAAAAAGGTGTGAAAGTAGACAAACGGAAATCAGGTAAAACTGCAGGAGTAAAACAAAAACAAAAGATTTTACCGGTTTCCTTCTGTATCAAAGAACGTTATCAGAAAAAAGTAGAGATTTGGAAACGTTTTTATTTTAAAGGCACACCCATGGAAGAAGAAAAAGATGATCCGATTGACCCATATGAGAACAGTTTTAACGACCTTGAAATAGCATTTGACAAGTAGGTGACATATTATTCTTTATTTCTTTTTTCTTTTCCTTTCTAATTGTTATTTATTTTCTTTTTCTTTTTCCTA
>OY744526.1:144476507-144499007 GCA_963556195.1 Sepiola atlantica
AGATTGAAGCTATTTTGAGGCTTCTTGAGGTAGTTGTATGCCAAATGTATCGTGTCCGGAAAAATAACAATGTACTGGGGAGTGATGGCTGTGGCTTTCAATAGTCGTTCCTTGATTTGGTTTACGTGTCTCTTATGTGAGAATGATGAGCATCTATCAAATTCAGATTAAACTTATTATTTTGTTGCACATTTCAATTTTTAAAATGATGTATTTGCTTCATGTGGCATTGTATTCAGCTCGTCTAATACTGTATTGCTCTGTAGCTTTAACAATTTAACTTCTAGTTGACCTTGAACTGGTTATTCATAAACACTGACTTGATTTTCTATCAGTTTTGTGTTAGCTATTTACAGCGTAAATGTTGTGCCCTTATGTGCTTTGATTTCTGTTGATAATTTAGTTTCCACTCCTTTTATAATCTTTGTAATGGTTAAACATAATTATTTCCTTCTGTTTCCTAAAGTCTGTCGTCCGATGTTTCATTTTATGGTCAACGTGTTTGTTGATAACCACTATATAGTTAACCGTTGCAATAAGGCTGTTCTAAATAGGTTGTTGGTATTTTTTCAATAAGAACACTTTTACTTTTTCTGTAGTCCTGTGTTAAGTAATAATTTCACCCGCGGAATGATTCTGTTAATTCCGCAATCCAGTGTGTACGTTTCTGTGGATTAAACGCGAATTTAATTCATTCATTAGTTCGTCCATGTTAAGGTTCTAAAGAATACCTTACTGTATTTTGTCACTAGTTGTACCGGTGGTGAAGTTCGAAATCTCACGTCGCCGGTTGTTCTCGGGTTCATTTAAAGTGTCTCCAGAAAACGCATACTGTATCTCGTCGCCTGTTTTTGTAATAGGGTGTAATTTCAGAATCTCACGTCGCCAAGTGTTCTGGGTCTGTGTAAGGTCTGGAAGTAATAAACGAACTCAAAGTTTTGAAGAAAACAAACATATTAAAAATAAGTATAATACAACAGCGAATAAGAGTGGTTGTACGTCAGTCCTGAAGTGTCCGTGTAGACGTGTTTTATGTATTTTATCAAGGGTGTACTCAATGTATATTTTTACAATAGTAATTCCAGTAAACATACAAGGTTATGGCTCCCCCTAAACTTATTTTACTTATTTGTAAAATAGTGACATGATTTTATCTAACCCTGAACCATTAATACTTGAGTATTGACATTATGTATTAACATACAAAACGACAGTTGCGATGAGAATTCAGTCAAACAGTCAAATTAAAGCGAACCTGTATTTCCATAATATCTATGTTTCTATTTTCCTAATCAATGTTTGAATTTTAAAACAGATACCATGCGTTATTCTGTAAAGTTATATTACATTCCTTAGCAGGAGTTTGTATAAAAGAACGCCGTTTCATGATGTGATTTATAAATTTCGTTTTTGAAGTTTGCAAAAATACGTTAGGCTATGCTGCATAACAATACAAATAAAACTCTGGTTGTCTAAGTGAGTAAGTGCACGAAAAAACCAACAAATATGACAACGTTCAGCAAAATGATATTTATTCCCAGTTATTATGTAAGCGCCGACGATATGCACATCACATATCACGTTATTTACATATTTACGTTATTTTCGGGCAGTTTGTCTTTAATTATGTTTCCGTATGCATAATATTGCGGTAATTGTAATACTCTACATACCCAATGTGCATGTTGTAATAGTCAGTAATCTTGCAAGTATTTTAAAAGAACTATTGTATTTATTCACTTAATGATTAATATATAATTTCATTGTGCATAACTTTCTGATATCAAATATAACTTACTTTATCTTTAGAATCGTTCAGTAGAGAGGAGAATTTAGCTGGTCGGTAGAAATCACTCTACAATAGCTATATTTTTTACTTGACTTGACCAGGTGTCTAACAAGATCATTTCGGAAGTTAAAATTCGCAGAATATAACTGAATCGACTCGCATACACTTGCAGGTGGCTGAAAAAGATAATAAATGTGTCGTTGCTTAAAGTCTTGACAGAAGTGAGTAAGAAAGACACACACGTATGGCTATTTGTGTTAGTGTAGCAGTGTTTTTTTCTGTAAAGTTAGCTCCCTAATAATTAAACCGCTACACTTAATATATGTTAACAAACAGCTATACAAATATCGGGCTATTTTCAGTAGCAACGAGATCAATTTACACAACTGAATAAAGTAAAAGCAATGAAATTAAAAAAACAACAATAAAAGGAAGTCCTCGATGACCCTTCAGACAAACAACATGCCATAAATACCGGTGCACCTCAGCGATCAATTTTTAGATATTTATTTTTCTGTATTTTCATAAACGAATTCCCTGATCACACTTTATCTGAGATGTGTATATTTGCTAACAACACCACGCTATACTTGCGTTCTGTGGGCAAAACAATCGCACATATATCCGATACACTCCTTTATCCTAAGAAAGTTGCATCCATGGTGTATTGGAATATTGCCATTAATAGATGGTAACATTTAATGCTTATAAGACATTGCTGTATTCCTTCAATAACAAAAAAACAACAACCACCAATTGCCATGACAAACACACTTAACGTAATAGTCCAACGTTCAAACATATCGGCCTTACATACACAGGAAATATGATTATGAACAAATGCATAAAGAGTCTGATTATTGCACTGTTCTTTATATATATATATATATATATATATATATATATATATATATATATATATATATATATATATATATGAGTATGTGTGTGTGTGTAAATTATTAATATTTCATGTATCCACATGACTTTATAAGTGCTTGATATGTAAGTAGAGCTATGTAGTAAGTTATGAATATATATATTAATGAGAAGTAAGCTACACATAGGCTCCCGGGTGTCATTCCTTGGGGAATCTTCAGACTGGAGATTCCCCCCGCGGATGAAACGCAGGATATTCTGTGTAGCTTCATTGCCCACAAAATATTTTCGTAAATGACTGTATATATATATATATATATATATATATATATATATATATATATATATATATATATATATATATATATATATATAAATTATAAATGAATTAGATCAGATACACACAATACCTTGCCAAGGTCGCTGCAAATACAGTGAGCTCTTTGTACAGGGATTGAAAACTTCTCACACGTGACATTATACTATATATATACAACAATACCATCCGCCTATGCATTGAGTAGTGTTGTCACATATTAGCTGGTGCACCATCCACTAGTCTTTCCATCTTAGAAAAGGTCTAAAAAAGAGAAACACATCTTATAGATCCCTCTCTATGCACCAAGCTCAAGCCCTAGACCTAATTCTCACAATGTTGCATCCTTGTACTTATTTCTCAAGTGCTGCAATTGATCGTGCGCCGATTAATTTCTGCTCTGGGGCCCCTTTGACGAAATCCACCTCGACTAACCCGACAGTCAGCAACATTCCATAGATACACAGTAGAGTCCCTTAGCTGCCGGAGAGCCTCTTACTCTAATAACCTCTTTTGTCGTGTTGCCAACATTTGGAACTCCCTGCCCGCTCACTGTGTCTCCGACTTTACTGACATGCATACATGAAAAGCTAATGTAAACACGCACCTCGCTGCGCATCTCCGAATTTAGGATGACCCTTTCAACTTTCGATATAATTCTCAATAGCACATTACGTCAATAGTGCCCACTTGCCTTGTTTGCCTTGTTTGGGGTTAACTAAGAAAAATAAACAAGTTATGTTAATGTAAAGCCTACACACAACACGAGTAAAACAGTCAGGAATAGTGTAAATAAAAGACTTACATTCAGAAAAAAAGATGTCAAATCTTTAATGAATTTAAAAGTACTTATACAGAAGACGCCTCACTTTCCGGAAACTTTGCGTCGGCAGCTTTCATACACTTTACGTAAGGAACCACTAGACTCCAATTAGCCAATTAACTGTCAATAGCTGATCGCCTACCGAACGTTTGTGGAATTGATTAATGGAATAAATTGCAAAAAACGAAAATCTATTTCTAACACGCTATGTCAACAGATTTTATCTCCCAAGAGTAGCATCGCTTTCTATGAATAGATTATAGAAAACAAATGCAAAAATAATGCCTATGAAAACCGTAAGGAATTTGCGTTTGAAATGTGATAGTTTGTTACAAACTAAATGCAATATTTTCTGCGGATTGTCGGCGATCAACACGTGTTAAGATTACGGTTTGGGTTAGTGTTTAGGGTTAGAGTTAAGTGTAAGGGTAAGGCGTAAAAACAAGGAATAGAGTAAGGTGTCAGGGGTAAGGTAGGTTGCAGCATAAAACCTTCAGAATTTCCCACCAAAGCCGCAAAAACGATTACTGACCAGTTAAGTAGTTTTATTTTATTCGGCACAAATAAAGATTATTCATTTGAACTTTTTCTTGAAAAAAAATGATGAATAACAACAGTTCTTTAGATGTGTTTTGTTCGTTTTATTTAAAGAAAAACAATGTTAAAAGTGCACGCATAAAACAAAAATAATATATCTACCAGTTGAGTATTCATTATTTTATTCGGCATAACAAAATAATTCTTTTAAACTTTTCTAAAAAACAATTGATTTATGACAGTTATTTACCTGTGTTTGTTTTTGTTTTAACACCGACTTTTAAATTAATCGTCAGACAGTCTTCATTTCGGCTTTTACAGGTTGCTTACGTAACCTGCTTGGAAGGTGCCGACCTAAACTTGCCGAACATTTAGGTCGTATTCTGGACAAGTACCAAGTTAAAAAGTTCAGATGCTAACCATGCTTTCATGAAATATGTGTTCTCATAAATAACATGTATACTTCAAAGTTTAAACAGCCGAAGTTTAGACGACTTGACAGATACGATGCCACCTATTGACAGTAGAAACGTGTACTTGGCAGATCTGACAAATTCCAAATATAAAACGTTATATACATTATGGAAATCTTTAAAATATTTACTTGTTGAAAGGGGGAGGTATAATATCTTGCTACCAGTTCCCTCCATCAAGCTATGACAGTCAGACATACCAAGTGCCTCTTGACCTCTCGGAGAGGAAATTATCTAGCTGATTATCGATTCGATAATAAGTGTCGAAATAGCGAAACCCCTGAAAAGATTAAACAGAGGTCATATCAATCCTACGCTTCATGATACTAATTAAGGTATACCCTGTTTGGATCAGAATTACATATTTGGTTCATTCGAATATTGTCGTGGTTATATTACAATTCAATAGAATGTATTTTTCTTAAAATAAGTTAGTATAACTTAGAAAATATACTAGTCTAATAAGTTAAATATATATATATATATATATAGCCAATTTATTAGATATATACATATATAATTATATATATATATATATATACATATATACATGATATATAAATATATATATATGTATATATATATATATATATATATATATATATATATATATATATTGCTGTGAAATAGTGCAACAGTAAAAAGAAGTCAAGTCGAGGTTGGGTTAAGATAACAAGTGTATTGAAATAAAAAGTACAAATGTAAAGAAAACTGACTGACACTCGGCTAGACAGTTACAATACTGTCCTTTTTCCCCTGTGATTGTCTACTCGCACTATTTATAGTGAGAACCGGTGAAGTTTCTCTTCTGTAGAACGGCCGGTGTAACACCGCCACTTTGAAAATATCCCGTCTGGGGATAAATAACGTTTTGTTTGGGAATCATCATCATAAACTCAGTCGATTTCCGTTTTGTTTTTGATCTCCTAATCTCAGGAGCAGTCTCTGGTATGCGCACATTAAAACTATCACAAACTGTGTCCATCGTGTCCTCCTCGGACGATCTGGTCACCTCACTGTTCGTGTATCTTTTACAGATTTGGTAAGTTTGACGTGTGTGCACGAACTCTGGTTTCTTTTAATCATATAGACTATGTTGCCTATTTCTTTTTCCACAGTGCCGGATTCATAGTAAATCCTATTGTTTCTGTAAATCTTATAAAACACTTTTTCGCCAAGTTCATACCATTTTTTCGTCATCGTTTTTTTTAGGTTTACCCTATCCTGGCTTGGTAACAACTTGTGTCGCATAACGTATTTTTGACTCTAGCTTTCGTGTAAATGGTTGCTATCACCATATCCTACAATGGTTCTGACTGCTTAGGTATCAACCTTGATAACCCGTCTGCGTGACCAAATTTCTTAGATGGTACATACTCCATTTAAAAATTGTAGTTCAGAAGAATGCTACCCCATCTTTGGAGTCTATTCGCAGTGTGTATTGGTAGTTCCTTTTTTGATCCGAAAATCGTTAATAAGGCTTTGGGGTATGTTTCTAACAGAAATTGTCTACCGTGCAGGAAACGATGAATTGTCTTTATCGTGAATATAATGCTTAGATCCTCTTTCTCAATTTAAGAGTAGTTTTTACGGCTTGTAGAAGTGTTCGGGATGCATGGGCTACGCGTTTTAATTATTCATAATCCATTTTGCGCAATATGAATGCTCCTATGCCATAGTTTCTGGCATCGCTTGCAACTACAACACCACTCTTGGGATTATAATGTACCAGAAACAAGTCAGACGTTAATATATCTTTAATTTTCTTAAACGCTTCTTCGAACTCTTGCGTCCAGTCCCACTTTGGTCGTTCCTTTACAGTTAAATCAATGGTGACCTTAGTTCATGCATGTTTGGTAAGAACACAGTGTAGTAATTTGCCAAGGCTAACAAGATTTGTAGAGACGCAAGATTTTCTGGAGTAGGTATGTCCTTATCGCCATTGCCATATCTTAGTCTGGCCGTCTTCCTTGTTCATCGATGATTTGCCCTAAGTTTTTTATTTTTTCCATGAAAAAGTGCGTTTCTCATCTTTTGGTGTAAACCCATAAGCCTGGATGATTTTGAATACTTGGTGTACATGAGTCTTATGTTGTTCTTTGCTAGCGCTGTTCATTAACACATCGGCCATGTGCACTACTGCGAAATCCATGCCATTGTACATCATGTCCATAATTTGTTGAAAAATCGCAGGGCGACCGTGACCTCAAAAGGAAGTCTGTTACATTTGTATAATCCCTTATGGGTATTGATGCATAGCAGTTTTGAACACTCCTCATCGACAGGGATTTTAAGATAAGCGTCGCTGAGGTCGATTTTAGAAAAATATTTTCCTCCACTCAGTTTAGCAAATATTTCTTCAGGGTTCAGAAGAGGGTAATGGTTATCTTTAAATGACTTGTCCAAGGCTGTGGAGAAGTCGGAACACGTCCGAATCTCCTTTCCCTTTTTCTTAACATAGACTGTAGGTGAAACCCACTCACTGTGATCAATTTTTGAAATGACACCCATATTTTCGAGCCATTTTAATTCACCGTCTATTTGCTCTATAGCGGCGTGTGGAACAGTTCTTTTCTTTCTGAAAACAGGCAGTGCCTTTGCTTTGACTTCAAACGTTGCTACCGCTTCCTTACACCTTCCAAAACCGCCTGAAAGTACGTCTGGAAAATTCTCTTTTAATTCCCTCTTGAGTGTTTATGCCTCCACATTTGAGACCTCAACCTTTTGGCAAAACGAGCTTTAAGGCAGATCCCATAGGCTAAACTTTTCAATCAGATCAGTTCCGAAGAGGTTATTCGATTTTCGCATGACAAAAATAAGCTTTTCCGGTCTTATTCTAGAAGAGAAATATTCGTCAAGAATATTTTTTAACCACTGACGGTTCTTGCCGTTTTTTGTGATTTGAGCATAGTGACTCTACCAAGCTTCTTCCATGTCTATACATTAATGATTGAAATGTTAAACCCAATATCAAATTGTAGTCTTACTTTTTTTAAGAATGTTGACTTGTACATATTTCCGGATATTTTGTTCGTCAGGTTAACTTTTTGTAAGTTTAATGGCTGTCCTTCTACCAGATGTTATTCCTACAACGTAATGTCTCATGATCTTCCTGGTGGCAGTTGCCACGTCGTTTGAATATGTAGGGACGCTCGTTGTACGGATGGTTATATCTACGCTCCAACACGGTCCAGTTGATATTTTCCATGTTTTTTACTCTGGTGATTCATTGAATCACTTTTTTCTTCTGATGAATCTTTTTAATGTGCGACACTCCATTTTCCTCTATGTCACGACTGCCCTGTTTCAACGCAACAAAACGTGCATAGTCTGCCGCTAAGTTTTGTATTGTAAGAAACGACTCACTTTCGAGTTTATTCAAAACACACGACGTCTGATTTCGGAAGCTTTATTTAAGACCAGACCCTGCATGAATAAAAAAACATTTAAAATTATCCGATGATAATTCCTCTTGTTTAAAATCGTCGCAATGTTTATTTACTATATTCGCATAAGTAGTTTACTCGTATTCCTCTCTTATAGTGACATTCATACACAAATATCTCCTGTGGAAAAGAAAGGTGCTTGTAGAAAACAGTTCTGTAAGTAAAAGTAACTGCCTCCTGAATGTTCAACTCACTGGTCTTATTTGGAAGGATACAATTCACGAACTTTGTATGCTCAGCAGCTCATAATTTTCTTAACATAAATCTAACTTGTTTAGAGTATGTCCATGTACTGCAGTCCGATACAAAAATATGTTCATATCTTCTATAGATATGAGCAAAAGTTAGATGGTCCTCTAGATTATCATTGAACATTTCGATAGCGCTCAACACAATCGTCGGGGAGAATGCATTATGATTTTCGTTTGCTTTCGTTAACTGTGTTGCCTCCAGACATTTTCTCTGTTCCTCCTGTGTTTTTATCGAGAGTTCTTCGAAGTGTTTCTGCTGTTGTAGCAGTCTTTCTTGGAGTATTTCTTCTCGTGTGGTCGCCAGCGATTTTTCTACAGCATGCATTTTTCTTTTGGCTTTTTGCTGTTCCAACTACTCTCTTTTAAATTTCTCCTCAACTTCAACTTGTTTTCTTTGCAGTTCCATTTTCTGTTAAACTTGCTGTCTTTGTAATGTAACATTTTGTTCCGTTTAGAATGTAACTAATAGAAAAAAGAATCTCATAATTAAGTGTCCATTATTCACGAATTAAAATTATGCACCACACAATTTACACTTGTAAAACAAATCAGTTTTCCCCACAACGTGCCTAATATAATTAGTTTGCTCAACCAACCCACCAAGCAAGAAATATTTTTATTTCTTAGCAAAAAATCCAATCCCAGTTGTTTAGTTTTAAAAACAAAACTAAGAAAGAAAAATCCCTTTTTTTAATATATATGTGTACGTAGTTTTACAAAACCAAGTCCGTCGCTAAGAGCCTAATAAGATTAGGCTCATGGGAAATCTTTTTACCCCCTTTGCATTTTGCAAAAATGCGACTTGGTTTTTTTACAGTTCTTTGTAAGAAGCACACATTACTTACGAGAATATATATTTTTCATTGTCCGTTCTTCTTGGCCCTCGACAATTCTGTGGTAGACCGTTTTAATAAATATTCAATCCGGATCTTGCTCAAATATCAAATGTTGTCTTAATAATAACGATAAACTTACACAATATCTTTAATAGTAGACGCGGATGACATTTATCTTAACAAGTCAGCGAACTTAAAGAGAAAACAAAAGTCTGATCGTGAAAAACGATTTCTTAAAGAGAAACCAAAATGAAGACAGTCAAACATTTCTTTTTCTTTTTTGGGGGGGTTAACTATTATTGTAGTGATTTTTTTGCTATTAATCCTTGCGAATCCAAGTATCTGTTTTAAAAGACAAGGATGTTTTTCCGTGAAGATCTTGCGTATCCTTGTATATCAATCACTTTGGGTGATTTTCTGCAGTGATATTGTTTCGATTTCTCGTCGCCAATCTGTTGTAAAGTAGTCCAACAGTAAAAATAAGAAGTCAAGTAGAGTTTGAGTTAAGATAACAAGTGTATTAACATGAAATGTACTAAGGTAAGGAAACTGACTACCACTCGGCTAGATAGTTACAATACTGTTCTTTGATCCCTGGTGGTTGTCTACTCGCACTATTTATGATGAGAACTAGTTTAGTTTCACTTCTGTTAGAACAGCCGGTGTAACATATATATATATATATATATATATATATATATATATATAAATATTCATATGAATATATATGTATATACATATATATATACAAATATATGTATATACATCTGTATATATATATACATGATATATAAATACATATATCACTATATATATACATATATATATATATATATATACATGATATATTAATACATATATATGACTATATATATATACATGATATATTAATACATATATATATAGCTATATATAAAGAGGTGTACTAAAAGCGAACTTTTAGGAGAGGTAAAACCTATTGTGAAGAGTATACAGCTCAATATCCAGGATAGAGCAGGTAGATATGAAGAAGAATGGAAAGGAATTAGAGAAGCAAAAGCAAAATCAAAATTCAATTCAATTGCTCAGAGCAAGGTATATTCTGCAAAAAAAAAATTTATTCAAGTTAAATTTTCCTTAAGCCAGGTTTTTCAAAGATCAAAATCTTATCATCAGAGGTAGTCGCTTGGATAGATAAGGTTGCAATGGCCAAGATTTAAAATTTGAAAAAAAGTTGTAGGGAAAGAAAACGCTGGGCCAACCCTGCCCGAATGCAAGCAAATGTCCGATTGCTAAAAAGTCCGGTGTCGAAAAGTCCAGCGGAGAGAATAAGATGTAGATAGGTGGGTCATTAACGGCACGATAACAGAATATGTTTATGAACAGATTCGGGGTTTAGATGCTTAATCAGATGACCTTAGATTTTCGCCGCACCTGAAGTTGTGGCATCTTGGATTTTAACTTTGAATCCTCTCTCATTACATATCGTGCCGTTAATGACCCACCTATCTACATCTTATTCTCTCCGCTGGACTTTTCGACACCGGACTTTTTAGCAATCGGACATGTGCTTGCATTCGGGCAGAGTTTAGCCCAGCGTTTTCTTTCTCTACGACTTTTATTTCTATTTTTCAAATTTTAAATCTGGGCCATTGCCAACTTATCTATCCCAGCGACTTCCTCTGATGATAAGATTTTGATCTTTGAAAAGTCTGGCTTAAGGAAAATTTAACTTGAATAAATTGCCTATTTGCGGAATATACCTTGCTCTGAGCAATTGAATTAGATTTTGATTTGGCTTTTGCTTCTCTTATTCCTTTCCATTCTTCTTCATATAACTATATACATATATATATATATATATATATATATATATATATATATATATGATAATTTTATTCATCTCCAAATATGATCTGAGGTTAAGATCGGATTCTAACTCTGCCTGATGAGATCTCAGTTTATAGTAACTGTTGATCGATAACATCGACATGCCAGTGTCGCAGATTTTGTACATGTCTGTGTAAATAAAATTATCATATATAAAGCTCTATTTTGATATTGAGCACTTTTTATAAACCCGGTTAAAATCCTCTGGATTACCACCCTGTGGATATTTTTCACCTGGATTATTACCATTATTATATATATATATATATATATATATATATATATATGTGTATATATATAACTACATATATATATATATATATATATATATATATATATATATATATATATATATATATATATATATATATTATATATATATATAGATTTAGATTTTTCACTTATAAAATAGATCCTTCAGTGAAGACCGGGGTTGTTCCAATAAAAAACACACTCGATGATACTCGATTACAGAGTACAAAGCATCTATTTGTGATTTTATGAAGGCTTACCAAAGCATTCCTTTCAGGACACGAATGATCACCATTAAATATATTTTTCTTGCAAATATTATTTATTCAAATTAAATGGTTTTCCTACACGTGTTTCACTACCAAGCAGTTACTTGCTTGGCAGATCATCAGGGAAATTAAATGTCTGGAATACTGGTTTCAACTGGCGACAATAAACAATGTGGCGTTGCAATAGTTGAGATCACTTAAGGAGAGAAGAGGAAAAAAAAATAAAAATAAAAGTTAAAATTAAAAAACAAGGAAGAACAACGATAAAAAAGAAAGTCCTAGAAAAAGTCTTAGAAAAGTAGCTCGTGCATTATTTCTTCCACCAAGCCAACAAGCAAATAATCGGTCCCAAATACATAAAACACCCCAATAAACGGAATAATGTGCGATAATACACTTTCACGTCGGCCAGCACAATGATGAATATACCCCCCCCCCACAAAAAACCCCAAAAAGAACTAAATCATTCAAGTTACCGCTCACAAGTTCCATTCCAATCCAATGATAGTATGGGAATTCTAAATACAACTTCTCACAAAGATAAATCAACAAAAATTAACAAATATAAACCGAACAAAAGGAAGAGATGCAACCTATGTGCATTGGAGTCGTACCACATCATGAATTCTAGGGAGGATTTACTGAACGCTAGCAGGAAATACTACAATGCTGTCTGCATAGAAACCGTTACCTGTTATCAAGCCTAAAACCTGGATAAGAGGGGAATTGGGGGAAGTATAAACTTACAGCAGAGATAGGCAGGATGGACCCTTCCTGAGGCAATCTGGGGCAACAATTAGTGTATAATATAGAGGATAATAATTAGTAACACGTACTTATGCTAAGATATGTCTTCATTCAATTATTAGCGGGGGCTCGGGACTTCGGTTGGGGATGATAAGGTAGAGATATTCTATCGGAATAAGGCCCATTGATAGTCAACTATAGTAAATACTTATTCAGCAGAAAAGAGGGGGGAAGTTGTGTTACATGTAACGATAATGGAATAATAAATAATAAATCACAATTTATTCTCAGAAATAGATATATTATACGAAATGCATTGGGAATTTCAAGTAATTTTAAGTGAAAAATAAGAAATAGCAACCTGGCTGCTATCACTATTTAATTAAATTAGGTAAAATTAAATTAAATTAGATTAAATTAAATAAAACAATAGGTGTCAGGAATGGGGAAAAATAATTAAGGAACAAATAATTTTAAAAAAAAGGCATGCCGACACGGACTTAATTTCTAAAAATAGAAACAATTGGATTTTTATAAAAATTATTTTGTACGGGATTTAAAATTAGTAATAACAAAGTCTCCTGTCATTTAACGAGTTAGAGTGATACTTTCCCGTAAAGTTGCCAAAAAATAACCGTGTCCATTAAAAAAAGTTTTTTCAAAATAGAAAATAGATTTCTGATAACGATATTCCGTAGTAATATTTATTTATGGAATATAGAATAATATTCTCCACAGAGAGTTGCAAACAGACACAGTCGTTAAGGAAATATTTTAAATTATTTAAAATAATAACTAGATTTTTGTAGAAAACCTTTTTATAACAACATTTTATTTTTGATATATGAATAATCTTTTTAAAACAAATTCTGCGGGATAGGCTTTTTTCGCTTCGTTAAACAACAAAACGATAATAATTCGGCAGTTAATTAAATGAAGGATATTTTCCCAAAATGTAAAATGACGTCCCGTACACTAGATAATTAATTTCTAGGTTTAATAAAAATTCTTTTTTAGAAACAGTATTTTGAATAATCAGTTTCTATCCACTAATTAAGATTTTTTCTTAATATAAATGAGTTTTCTGCGAGATTCACGTTCAACTCGTCGTGTGTTTATTTCGAAGGGACAAAAATCAGCAATTGAAATAAGGCTCTTCGAACCCGGACGAACATTTATGTTGATTTTTCTTTGTGAGAAGTTGGATTTAGAATTCCCATACTATCATTGGTTTGGAATGGTAACTTTAATTTTATTGATATATTATGAATTTTTATTTATATATTGATTTTATTTATATACCGAATTTTTATTTGTATAATGATTTTTTTATTTTATTTATATATTGATTTTTTGATTTTTTATTAAGATATTGATTTTTTATTTATATATTGATGTTTTTATTTATATATTGATATTTTAATTATGTATTAATTTGTGATGTTTTATTTATATATTGATTTTTTTTATTTATATATTGATTTTTGATTTTTGATTTTTATTTATATATTTATTTTTATTTATATTTTTACTTTAATTTGATATTTATTAATTGAAACAATCGTGAATTATATATACATATATATATTTAATATAATAATAAATAGTTACCTCCCCTTTTTAGATAATTTAATTCATTAGAGTTTCGTACCTTTAATTTTGTTCTACATATAAAAATAATATTGTATTTATTCTTAATTAATTTTTTATTATTAAAAAATTAATTTAATTTAATTAAATTTTATTTTCCCTTCTTTCTTTCTTTCTTTCTTTCTTTATCTCTTTTCTTTCTTTCTTTCTTCTTTTCTTTCTCGTTCTTACCTTCTAAATATAGAATCTCTTACTTAACGGCTATATTTCTGATCTAAGTATCTCGCCGGCCCTGCATTTGAAATTCTGTGTTCATAGCGTTTGATAACGGTTATAAATGTTTTTTGAAGAAATTCCATCATTTACTAATTCAGACTATGCTGAAGAAGACGGAATCGGGTATTTAAACCCGTTTCTTGACAGAAACTACTGGTCCATGTGTGATTAAAATCTGTATTTAAAAATAAAAATATTACATTCTTAATTTAATTTAATTGAGCACTCTACTGGTATTTCTTTTTGATTCTTTTTTTAGTATACCTTTATACTATATATATATATACATATATATATATATATGGATATGCATACATATATAGATATATATAGATACCTATATATATATATGCATATATATATATATATAGATACCTATATATATATATACATATATATAACTATATATATAGCTATATGTATACATATATATATATATATGTATATGTATATATATATATATATTTATATATATATATATATACAGAGAGAGAGAGAGACAGTGAGAGAGATCGGAAGAGAGATATAGAGAGAGGTGAAAAGAGAGACACAGAGTAAAAGAGAGAGAAAGAGAGAGAAGAGAGAGAAGCTCAACACGCATACACTTTTGAATATGAGAATTTAAATCATAAAACAATTAATATCACTTTGATAACACAAGAAATTGAAAAACGATTATACTCGTGAAATGAGAAAACAAAAGAAACAATAAGAAATCTATTATTTGGATTTGTTTTCATGGATAATAATATATATTATAAATAATAAAACACTAAAATAAAATTATGGTACTTGCCTTCATTAATATAATAATAATAATAATAATAATAATAATAATAATAATAATAATAATAATAATAATAACAATAATAATAATAATAATAATGATAATAATAATAATGATAATAATAATAATGACAATGATAATAATAATAATAGTAATGATACTACTAATAATAATAATAATCATAATAATAATGATAATAATAATAATGATAATAATAATAATAATAATAATGATAATAATAATAATAATAATAATGATAATAATAATGATAATAATAATGATAATAATAATGATAATAATAATAATAATAATGATAATTATAATAATAGTAATGATACTACTACTATTACTACTACTACTACTACTACTACTAATAATAATAATAATGATAATAATAATAATGATAATAATAATAATAATAATAATAATAATAATTATAATAATAATAATAATAATAATAATAATAATAATAATAATAATAATAATAATAATAATAATAATAATAATCAAACAACTAATAATAGTAGATATGAAATATAAAGGAAAGTATTGTAATCCAACTACTTGTCAGTACACTCTGTATGGTTTTCTATCATAGCTCAAATATATGGAATATTAAAAAAAAGTCCTTTAATCCTGAAACCAACTAATATAACCTGAACACAAAAAAAAGTTATCATAACCAATGACATAGAATAACACTTTGTAAGCTGAAATGTTTATAAAGAAATCGCACTGGGCAAAACATAGGAAATCGAAAAGCCAGTGATGATATGTAATACGTAAAAAAAGACCATCACCCAATGTAAAACCTGTTGGCACAAATGTTGTGTGATGAAAAGGTAACTACTCATGTAAGCGACGGAGGATAGAATGATATATGAATTCGAGATCGATAAAGCCATCTAAGAGAAAGGTTGAAGAGAACTAGGAGGCTGGTTGTTTTTACTACTCGATTTCCGAAGTAAAAAGGCAGTTGTCACCAATCGAAATCAATGCAGGAAAGCCAATTGGTTCGATTATTTTTATCATAAAAAAACATGAAGTACTGTAAATATGAGAACATGTTCGACTCAATAATATACGAAAACTAAAGCGATGAAAAGAAGATCATCCCTGCAAAAATCACATGTAAAATTAGGATAAGAAGAAACAAAAACCAGTAACACACGGAAAAGGACAAATCTAAACAGATGCAACAAAATCAGTAACTTATAAGACAAGCGTATATATATATATATATATATATATATATATATATATATATATATATATATATATGTGTGTGTGTGTGTGTGTGTGCGAATTTTCATGCTATATTACAAAAGAAGTTCCACAGCCTTTACCGGGAATTACAGTTTACCCTGTTAGTTTTATAGTCGAGCATTACGGGAAAGATACGGACGCCACAGAAAAAAAAAACATAGTTAAACACGGATTAATTAATGGAAATAGAAACATACACTCTCGGATACTCAACCTAAAATATCCAAACCCCTTACAACCAAATATACACTAGGGTGCCCTTAACTAAAATGGTGGATGTCACAGGAAGAATGAGATGGAACGTTTTGAGTACAGAAAAGAGGCAGACAAAAAAACTACTACGGTCTAAAATCCGGTAAATATCTGCCGAAAGTGGAGGTCGGGGACAATTTCGAAAATCCCTACTCAGCATAACTAACAACCTAGAATTTACGAGAAAGTAAAATTACTTTGAGAATACACATGCCGCCGCCATAAAGAACTTAAAAGACGAAGTGATGCACTAAGATTTACGACCAAACCGAAAACATTTTATAATGACAAAAAGGATAAAACAGATACACCTATAGGCCCCAATACCGATAACTATCAGTTATCCAAGACGGACACATATCATACCATTAATAATGAACCAACTGAGATAGCTACTAGACGAGGTGTTGACTACAGAATTAACTAGCTAGAAAAGAAGAATACTTTTTGCCATGCGTCACTTCCTTGCAGTTGTTCTTTTTGCTACTGTACTGGTGCTGTGTTAATTGACTGACACATTGCACAGTGCTTGATGACTTGTTTCACCTCTGATTTTGCCACAGCTGGATTTACGCGCCTCAAGAAATATAGAGTCCTCTTGACCTCTGGATGCCCGCTCTGTCTGTGGAGGTTTTCTATCTGCTGCTTGCTCATTGTGCTCACTGTAGCAGCGCATGTTTGCTGAACGTGCTCGGCACCCACCTTTATTGCATCATACCATTTGCGAGGCACTCGTGTCAGTTGGTCAGCAAGGTTGCAGTATGACGGGACCAATGTTACACTGACTACCAGGCCATACTCGCAAACCAGACTCTTTAACGTGTCTAACCTTCGTCTAAGAAACATCTCACTTGCTGCCTTAGTGCGTATTCTTGCTTTCCTAGTCAGCGTGTCGGACACCCAGTGATAGACGCAAAGGGTGTCAGTATGCAAGTGCAACCTCTTTGCTTGCCACTGTATTGCTAGGTTAAGGTCCTTCATCACAGCATCTAACTAAGCAAGATTGATGCGCTGGGCGGTGTTTGCAGGCCGTAACCAGCAGGCCTTCTCCAACATGGCTACATCCTTCTCCAACAGGACTCCCAATGCTAGTGCACCCATACATTCATTTCTTCTCCATTGACCACTCTCCTCGATCCGGATCCTCGTGCGCCGTTCTCTCAACACTTTCTGCAATCATTCGGGTTAGGATGGCATCATTTGTTTGATCATCCCACCCTTTGGTTACCGCATTCACCCTTCTTTTTATTACACCCACTGCCACACGTAGCCGACCACACTGTCCCAAAGGTTTTCCGCACAAGGAAAAAGTGGTCCTTCTTGTGAGAACTTTAGGGATGCCGGAAATCACATTTCCTCGTCTCCATCGCAGGGTGCCATCCTCCCCTCTCACTTCCAGGCCAAGTACGCGTGCTCCGTCTCTAAGCCGCTCTGGGTCTGTGCACGTAAGGCGAAACTCTGACAATTTTGCGAGGACGTGCATTGCCGACTTGACATCTTCATTGATGTAAATGTCGTCAAGGTACACCGATGTTGCTTTTTCGACGGTCTTTTCCTGGGATAACATAGCACTAACGATGGTCTTCATGATCTGCGGTGCCACATTCAACCCAACACCAAAACTGGTTAGGCAGTATGTCTTGTCGCGAAATACGACCGTCTGGAATGGCCATGAAGTTTTGTCGACCCTCACCTGCAGATAGGCGTTCCTTAGATCGAGCAATGATACACACGATTCTTCTTGGCGCCATTTCCGTAACTTGCTTGCACATATATCGGCATCAGAAGTGTAAGCCTCAATATATTGATTAAGCTCACGGTAGACCATGCCTGGTCGCATCTTTGATTTGTTATGTTGTACCACTGCCATTAAAATGATGAGACCCTTTGGATGTCCAAGCTATTGGTTAGGGTACGGGATCAACCAGCCATTTTTGATTCAGGCGTTCAGCTCTTGTTCATATTCGGGTCTAACGTTAGCAGCCACGGGGTATTCTGTGACGCCATCTCGTAACTTGATTGGTACTTTATCGTCCGTCCATTTCCACGACGCAGTCCAGATTTTTCGGTGTTGATCAAACTCCACCTTGAAGTCTTGTCGATCAATACAAAGTGCGGCACACACCGGTGCCTTAAGGAATTTTACAGTCCCAGCTGGTGTAATGAGAACACCACCCAGTTCCTTAATAGCGTCATATCCGAGCAGTAGGTCGAAGCCCAGTATGTCTTACTGTGTAACTAGGACATTTACCTAAGCCCATACACCAGAGTCTGTGCAAATCTTTATCAATGCTATTCCACAGCATGGATGTGTCTTGCCATTTATTGTGGTTATTTTAATGCTCCTCTTGTCCCAGTTCCGGCATAACCTTGCACTCACTATAGTACGGGAGCAGCCTGACTCAAGAGGCGCTGAGCCAGTGTTTGGTTGACATGTACTCTGATGATTGGTTGCACCTCGTGTACATCTTGTATAGGGGAGCAGAGCGGCGCTGACATCTTGTCCCCTGACTTGTTTCCCGTACAGCTTGAGGCCATGTGTCCGATCCCGCCACACTGGAAGCAGCGTATGTGCCCCAGTCTTCTATCCATGCAATTCCATGTAATGTGACCACATCGCCCACAACGGAAACAATTTACATTGGCATGCGAGTCCGTTCTCTGCGAATTTTCAGAACTCTCTGGACCGACTGCGTTGTCATTACGACATGCTCATTAAGTTCCGTTTCATCTCTGATGATAGCACGGGCAAGCTCAAGTAGCTGTTCTATCGGTGTCGCTTCTATGCTTACGGATGCTCTCAAAAGTTGCTTTACTCGAACAGGGAGTCCGGCCACAAATGCGTACACGAAAGTCTGTTCAGGTAACTCTCCAAACAGAACGGCCAGCTTTTTTAATGCAGCAAAGAAGACATCAACTGTTTCGTCTGCCAATAGTTTCCGGGTTGTAAAGCGTTCGTATGCTGTGCAGGGGTCAATCGCAAAAGCTTTGTAGAGCGCAGCCTTCGTCTGCTCAACATTGCCCTTATCATTCTCGCTTAGCTGCTGGTAAACATCTAGAGCGCCTCCCGATAGTCGAAGGGGCATGACCAATTCGACCTTCTTGACCCCACATAAACGACAGGTTAGCTCCATTCTCTAAACCAAATCCACCACAGACGTAGATACGTCAAACTCGGGGATGAGTTTAAGGTCGAACTTAAAATCCGCCATCATGTCAGAAATAAACAGCACACAAACGCCGAGATAGCTCGAAAGAATGACTTGTGTTCTTTTTTCTTCCGGGCAACACGTTTTTCCTTCTTTTAACCGTATTATCTAAACGCATGCGAACTTCGAGACGTTCTCTCCACAACTGCAGTCAACCCAAAAAAACATTGCTTTTTAGTTAGCGTTCCTTGCCGCACCTGATTTGCATAATGCAACCCTAAAAGACACCGCCTTTCATTTAGCGTTTTTTACCGCACCTCATTTGCATAATGCCACCCAAAAAAACACCTGCCTTTTATTCACTCTTTTTTTGCCGCACCTGATTTGCATAATGCAACCCTCACTTTCTTTCCCTCCGGACCCGCGTGATGGCTGCTACATATATTGTCTTAAAATCTTACCTAACAGCAAGTGTGTTGTTAGCTGTTTGTGTGGTGGCCGGATGATTATAAAAATGATTTATGTAATATATTGGGAAAATAAACTTCCCTATGTCAAAACTAATTAACACCGGAGCAAAACTCTGTTTGTGCAGAGAATCTGCCAAAATGGGTGCCGGAAGATAGTCAGATACAGCGTAGGTGCACACCAGTCCCGCAGAGAATGGAAATTAATAAGTTTTAAGTTATGTTATGTATATAAATGTGGTGTTGAACATATGTGTCTAATGTTGGATAAATATATGGTTATCATTTAGCTATTAGTTTTAATAATATATATAAATATATATATATGTGTTTTTATTTTAGTATTTTTTTCTTATTTTAAGAATGGTGATATAAAGTAAAGTAATTACTCTCTCATTTTAAATATTCTAGATGTTATTAAATTTATTGATTGTCATATATTCAAGAAGTATAATTAATTGTGAGTTTCATTGAATTAGTTCATCAAATTAATGTTAAATTGTATTTTCTATACGATTAAATTCAAGTATGAATACGGTGTATGGGGATACACCTCTGTTTGTTATTCGGGTAATTAATGCGAATTAATTTATAGATTCGGTCGGTAGAAGTCTGGGTATGAAGTTAGTATGTATATATATATAATATATATATATATATATATATATATATATAGATAAATATATACAATATATATATATATATATGTATATATATATATATTGAAGGATCACTCTATAAAATATCCTTGCTACTCTCTCACCTACTAACACTGTTACTCCCCACCTTCACCGTAAATGTCAGCAGTTCCGCCCAAGTCATTAGCAGACTGCACTCACTCCAACGCCAACACCTACATTCAAACAACTATATTTTTAGCCTCGACGTAGTCTCCCCCTACAGTTCAATACTTGCACACACAGCTATAGACCTCATCACCGACCACACATCTTCGTCTGACAACCTTGCGTTTTTCGAACTAAAATCTACTGACATCCATCATCTCTAATAAATAATCATCGACAACACATACTTTACTTTTCAGCAGCAGACATTCAAAAAATCACCGCCCTCCCCATGGGTTCTATCCTTTTCGGTCTCTCAGTTATCACTTACATGAAGCGGTTAGAGTAATTAGCACAAAACTCCTGCCTCTCCTATGTATTCTTCTCCAGGTGCATAGACGACATTCTAATACTCACATCCTCTTGAGACGAATCCATTCAAATATTCAACATCTTCAACAACACATACAATTCACTATAGAACACCCCGACGATTCCGGCTAACTCTCTCTCTCTCTCCTTGACTTCAACGTTAATATCACCGAAGACGGCTCTATGCATACCGACTTCTATAGGAAACCTGCCTGCAAACACCATTTCATATACTTTAAGTCTGCCCTGCCTACAAAACCCAAATAAGGTTATGCCCATAATGAAATAACCGGCATACAAAACAAATGCTCTTCTGCTGCTGACAAAATAACACAGACCAAAAACTTCCACCAAACTCTCACACTAATAGCTTCCACGTTCCCATTATAGCCCACGTTAATAAGTGTAAAACACAGACACTGCACCCTTTCTTACACCTGTTTCTGGAAACTCCCTTTCGTCAGCGAAAAAATCACCACCTCCATCCGCAAGGCTATACATAAAACACCTTGATATACAACTAACCCATACGACACCTCATTACTCCAACACCTATCTAAGAAACGTACTGACCACACGCCCGAGTCCTGCTCCCTGACCAATTGCCCTATCCCCAACACTGGACTGTTCCATCGCACCAACTGTGTATACAGTGTAATAAATGCAACAATATTTCTCGGTAACACCACAAGACCACATGAACACCCGTATATCTTCTTTCCACAAGCACACAGAGATATAATCGAATACTCAGCGTGATATGCATGCCTCCATCTTAGCGTCTGTCAGAATATTGGGGACCTTAGAATCGCAAAATCAATCCTCATCTCCAGATTAAACCTCTCACTTAATCAGCGTCATGAGCTCTACTCACCGTTCATCATATAATATCTAGGATCCTACCCACTGACCAGCCGTCATATCTAACACTCATTATATTCCATTCCCACCCCCACTTCACTCATTACTTACCCCTATATTAAGTCATCACACACCCAAACAATGAAATAGGTCCTTCCCCATTAGAACTTCCATCCCAGCACACATTCAGCCACAAATCAAACACCAT
>OY744526.1:144504007-144524007 GCA_963556195.1 Sepiola atlantica
GTTAAGTTAGAGCTTATATTACATCGAATAATTTTACTGGAAACAAACTCATGCACCCAAGTTCGTCATACGAGTATATCGTTTTTACCGTCCATAGATGAAAGAATTTGGCTAATTAGCAACATCCTGCTTCAGGTTTTGTTTCCATGTGAAAAATCTCATCTAATAGCATATAATCTCATAATATTGGACAGTATAGAAATGTTTTCGCTTGGTTTATCGTGAGTTATTATAGAATTTTTTTCAAACAAATGATACACGAAAAAATATTGTAAAGTTGATATATTTTTTGCCATTTTATTGTCTTTAATATCTTCGGGGTTAATTCGGGTAATTAACTAAGTTATTAATACACTGTGGTGTATAAGTCAATTTTGAACGCACATGTTCACCTGTTTGTAAGCTTAACTAAAGCAAGTAGATGGCATTTAAATGGTATTGATTTATTTTTCCATATTCAGAAGATAATTCACAGCTGCTCCCGCTAGAATGACAGAAGCAACGTGACTACATTTAATGCAGACATGCTTTTATTAAATTCGACTATCCGTCTCGTTCAGCTTTACAGTAAACGCTAACTAAAATCTAAGAATGCATTACTGTACATCATAAGGTAACAAATAAAACAACTCTTCAAACATATTAGATAAGTATTGTTCGAAGTTAGACTGAAGCAGATACACCTGATTATGAACAAAGTTAATAAGAATGTTCTCATAAATTGCCTATAATAAGAATATTAATACAGTTGGCAGATATAAGTTAAATATGAAACATGACCGTTTCATTGAAGGTATATCATGTAACATCATAGGAGCACTTTAAACCAGTATTAAATGCCGAATTCAATTATTCTCAGTGTCTTCTAACATTTTATAATTGTGTTTGGTTTGTGTTTAGTACATTACACCTAGTTGACAATCTTGCCAAGTATTTAGTAAACTATCGCTTCAAAAGTTACATAGTTGTCGATAACATTTTGCATGATGAATTATTTTCGACACTGCGCACATTATCTTTCAACGTAATATTTTCAAATCATGTTCTATTCGATTGGTTTTGCATATCAACATTTTGTGTGAATTATTATATCAAATACAGTCATATTTGTTACTTTCATCTGGTGCAACTGCAAAATTATTACAATAAAGCACAGTGTACATGTACAAAATATGGACTTACTTGTTCAACAGACAGTAGAGCAGTATTGTGGTACATATTGTGCTAATTCGTCAGTGCCTGAAGATAACATTAACTGAAATGATGGCAAAATAATTGAATAACACACGCACTCGAAGAGCGCAACCCTATGCCAAAGTGTATTGTGTTACCCGACTTTGCATTTAACACTTGGTATTTTTAGATAATGAAACACTGTATAAACATAATAAGGTTTACACAGATTGCTTGCGAAATACAAAATTGGCGGAAATACATATGTAGTTGTTAAATGGGATGTTCTAAGTTAGAATTTAAACAATGCTGTAAAAATCTTGAATCTGTTTAAAATCTACGTTAACTTTGATCTGGTGATATAGTATCTGGTGTCGAGGTTTTAAATTACAAAAGAATAGACGGGAAATTGACTGATATGTGACTTTGACAATGATTAAACATAGGACTTTACCGAATGTCAACAAAAAAGTACATGTTGATACTGAACAGGGTCAGATTCATAATTTATTATGGGACGTTCTCGGGCAAAGATAACACTTTGGTAGAAAAGGCATTGACCTCTTGTTATAATTTGTTGGCATAAAGTTGATATCATACGGACACACGAACTAATAAATACATCATCGATGATTAAAACACGACTTTCGTGTGGGTATTAGTCGGTGGGTGGGGTTGTGGTAATTTATAACATATGAATTATTTTTAAAAAATAATTATAATGATGTAGAAGTATAGCAAAGAAATAAGTTCATGAAATATCCCAATAATTTGAAAATGAGTGGACATTCTTTGAATCATACGATGAAATGTTGTATTTTATTGAAAAACATTGTCTCAAAACTTAGGACTACCCTAAAATACATTTTATATGGCTTAATCTTTTTCTGTATGATTAAAATATAATTATATATACTTCTTTTCATATAATAATGTTTACCTATAAATTTCAAATGACGCCTTGGTGAGATAGTAGCACACATGATGTTAACTGAATAAACAGGGCGCACGTTGATATAAATGTGTCATATTTCGCATTGGTAGATTTTAAAAATAATTTTAGAATTTTAAATAAAGCCCATATAGAAATGCACACAAATACTTGTGGTACTATTACCTAAGCATTTTGCAAACATTGATGATTATTTTGCTGAACTAAACAGAACGAGGACAGCTGATATAAATATATATATATATATATATATATATGTATGTATCTATATACACACACACATATATATATATATATATATATATATATATATATATATATATATATGTATAACTTCAAAAAGAGGAACAGAAACCAATAGTAAAATATAAACTGGGGCAAACAATACGGAATGAGGTTTTTAACAATAAAGAAACTCTAGAGAATTTAAATATTAATAATAATGATAAAATGTGTATACCATCATGTCAATGTGAATCCTCCCCTTTATGAAATACTGGCATATGGCATATAATTATTGGTTATCTAGCGATCGTTAACAATTCTAAACTAAGAAAACTCCTAAGTAAAGGGCCAACCTATTGATAACCTTGATGTTTTAATTATGCGAAATGGGTTTAGGAAATAAATAAAGCGTTAGATAATTTCACTGCATCCATGGCAAAAATACATACACTATTACACTCTACATTTGACGCATGGAAAAATAATGTACTTAGATTCGTAAATAAAAATTAGAACGTTTAAAAGAATGTAAAGCCCCTAAAAAACGATTCCCCTCCTTAGAAATGCACAAACAAATACGGAGCTTGAAATGCTTCAAAATAGATGTGTAATAGAACCTATTGATAAGACGACAAATAATATAGCATCTATCTGTAAAAAAATATTATATACAACGCTTATTGCTAGAAGTAGGAATAATAGGTGAAGCTTCAGATACTTATACATTAAGTGATAGGAAAGGCGATGATATTATTATAAACAATACTGTTATCTGTAACAATTAGGATTAAAATTAGAAGAAAAGTACAAAAAACGTCCATGTATGTATTGGATACCTAAATTGCATAAAACACCAGATTGCGCCCGTTTTATTGTTGCCTCAAAAATGTGCATCACTACACCTTTAAGTAAGGCGGTAGTAAATGTATTTAAATTAGTTATACATCAAATTAATAATTTCCATAAAATAAGTAAATTCTATAGTAATATAAACCTATTTTGGGTGGTAAATAATTCAGATCTAGTAAAAGAAAAAAAATAGATCGTATTAATTCTCGTAAACAGGCTAAATCAATCACGACATATGATTTTAGTTCATCATATACAAAAATACCACATAAAGAACTTATAAAAGAATTAGGTAATACTATAGATTTAGATTTTGAAGGAGGAAAAGGTAAATGCATAGACTTTGCAAAATCTAAAGCCTATTGGTGTAAAACTAAAAATGGTAAGACGAGTGTGTCCAACACTGGTCTGACAATGATTATAAGTCACCTTATAAAAGAGAGTTACTTTCCAATAGGTAATACAGTACTACTCCAAACAATAGGTATTCCAATGGGTTTGGATCCTTCTCTGTTTTAGGAAAATCAATATTTACATAGACTTGAATATGTGTATATATCATCATAAATAAAAAATAATATATTTAGAGCGTATAGTTTTCATGGATGAAGGTGATATATTGACGACCTTGTTTGCATTAATAATATCGATGAGTTTGTAAATACAAAACAATTAATATATCCTAAAGAGTTCAAATGTAACTGTGAACCTAAGGGAACACAAGCTAATTTTCTTGATTTGGATATTAAAATTGAAGATAAAAAATGTATCTATAAACTGTTTTATTAAAGCAATTAATTTCCTTTTCGTATCGTTCGGATGCCACATAAAAATAGTACCTGCCCTGTGTGTATATTTTACTGGAGTATTATGTCCGAATTTCTGAGGATTGCTCGTGTTACCTTAAAATTGGTAGATGTTATTCCCCCAATTTTTGACCTAATAATAAGAATGATTAAACAAGGTGACGATCAAAATAAAATATTAAGACAATTACATAATATATATAACCCATATACTAATTATATAAAAAATAGTTACGTGTAATAAACAGTAGAAAAGGTATAAAGAAATTACGAAATGTTCAAAACAATTTAAAAGAAGAAGAAAGAGAAAAACTCGACAGTTAGCTTAATAACGCCGATTGGAAACGCTGCGAGTTCAAACAGAAGAGGAAGAAACAGAAAAAATAGACAGTTAGCTTATGAACGCCGGTTGGACAGGCTGTGAGTTAAAAAAGAAGATGGAAGAGAAAACATCGGCAGTTAAGCTTATGAACGCTGTGAGTGGACACGGAACATTAGTATTTATTAAAAATTGATAGCAAGGAATGAAACAACAAAGGAGGAGGAGGCTGAGAAAGAAGGAGGTGGGAGAAAAAGGACTAAAATTATATATATATATATGTATATATATATATATATGTGTGTATATATAGAGAGAGATAGAAGAAAAAAGAGTTACAAATATGCGACGATTGTCCAAATTTATTTCAAATTTCAATTGTTCAATGCAAGGTGTATTCAGTAATAAACTAGTGTTTATCATTATTTCCTTAAGCAAAGGCTTTTCAAAGATCGAGATCTAATCATCAGAGGAGAAATACAGATAGATATGTTGGCTTTCGAAAAAAACAAAGTTCAAATATTTGAAAAATATATGAAAAATATTATTTAACAAATGCAGTGAAAGGGAAGTTCCGTAAAAAGATATGTGGTTTGTCCGGGTGTTAAATTTCTGTTGAAAAGATGTATATATATATATGTATATATATATATATATATATATATATATATACATATATATATATATATATATATATATATTTATATAATTAACATTTTTTCTTTAAATATTGGGATATGTTGATATTTTTTATATTTTTAATGTAAAACTAAAACTAAAAATACATTAACAACCTAAAAGTAGTGTAATGGATTCGGCTAAACACTTTAAAATGAAGCAACATTTTTGTAAGTAACAGATGAATTTTATCAGACAGACGAACAACACAGGTAAGGAGGACTTTTTTTAAATAACTAATATAAGTAAGCTAACATTTATACGGAACAAAACTTAGATTTAATACACGGAACGTTTATATGTTTGTCTTTTAAGGGAAGTGGGGTCTCATCAACTCTGCTGAGAAGCCATGAATATCAATAGTGTCTTGTTTTTAAATCCCCGAAACAGTTTTTCATGGTAAACAACTGATGATCCCTTTAATAATCTTAGAAGCCCACTAATATAATAACTGTAAAAATTAAATTGACTTACATGAGTTATTTCCCACCAAATGACTTGGGACATAAGGTTTTTTTTATTTTTTATTTTATTTATTTTTTTTTTTTATTTTTTTTTTTTAATATCGTTTTAATGATTGAGAAACTTCCGAGACTGTATATATATATATATATATATATATATATATATATATATATATATATATATATATATATACCGGCATCTTCAGCCAGGGCATTCATATAGAATATGGAATGGAACAGGGTGCACTGCTTATGACGAAAACGAGACCACTTAAGATAATAGGGGACACGGTGCTGCCCAACCAAAATGAGATGAAGGCGTTAGTCGAACAGGATTGCTATACATATTTCGGAGTTATGGAAGCAGACTCCCTCAACTCTACAGACATGAAAGAGAAGATTGAAAACGAATACCCAAGAAGAACAAAGAAACTCTGAAAACGAAATTATAAGCAGAGATATTGTAAACAGAAATACACATATGGCTTTTGTATAATGACTATTAGGATGAACGCATCTATTTGAGACGGGTTTGATTTGCGCGATTTGTAGCGGAGTCATCCCATGCAAAGTTGGGCGAGGTATTCCCCACGATTTAGGTGACAATGACGAGACCAGAGGGATAGAGGGCGGGTCACAGCTGCGTGTTGATCAGAATATTTCGTGACGGCAGTTTTCCGCTGTGAGAAAATTAAATTGAGATTGGATCAGTTCTCACTTGGAAGCGAGGATGCAACAACGCACAATCATGTAGATGTGGTAAAAAGGGATTTCGAATCCCAAAATAAGCAAGTAGGGCCAGACGAGGTCTTCCTCTTCCTCCCTAGTAAGTGATTACGTGATAAACTTTGCAAATTTTATTAGTGTAGCCTCTCTCTCTCTTTCGATTCGCCAACGAACTTCTCAATTGTCGGCTAATTTGCTAGTAAATAAAAATGGGTTGAATTTAAACAGCAAAATACTTTTTAAAAGTTATTGTAGTTGAGAGATTGCTTTCAGCTACAGGAAGAAACCGCCGCCCGAAAACACGACAACAACGGGCATCTACGGTGACAATGATGGAAGCGACAAACCATAGAAGTCGCGACAACGAAGCTGCAGGCGACGTAAGGTTAGTGCGAATAGTTTCAGGCGAGAACAGATGGCCGTTAGAAGAAGCGCAAATAATGTCTTGCAATTCGACACACGTAGGTGACACGAAACAGAGAGATACAACACATCGCCCCATTTCGGATCAACGGACGAGAACTTCTTCTTCTACGACGACCAGGAGATTCCAACACAACGTATATTAAGAATATTAAGAACTATTATAAAAGTTACTATAAACTTTCTTATTATTAAATCAGTAACATTGCCAGTATCACTAATACGATATTCAGTACACTCTATAGAGTGGACAGAAGATGGAGGCAGGTTCTATAACAAGAAGACTTAAAAGTCAATTATAATGCACAATGCATAATGCATAACACACGATAGTGACATACTCTACGTTAATAGAAACTAAGGGGAAATAGGACTACTAATCTTAGTAATGTGAGTTAAATACACAAATAAGAGGTGGAGAAATAGATCATCAAGAACACAAAATGGCTGATTACCGTCCGAATGGACAATTTTGGAAGCATCGAAAATAGAAACAAAAATACAAAAAAAAGAAAATTTGGAAGTAAAAAGAAAAGATACCACCCAGTATTTCTTGGCATGCTTTAAAGTAGGCAGGTTAACAGAGTAAACTAATTTATACTAACAGCTACACAGAACAATGCGATTAGAACCGATCAGATTAAAGCATAATTACATAATAAATGAATGCAGGAAGCTAGCCCCAAAGAATAAAACACAGAGACGACTGCGTATGAAAAGCAGTACGCTCGAAACTATGCTAACGACTGCATTTCGAAAATGTGGATAAACGGTACAAACATAAAACAGAGAGAATACTGCAACGGCAATAATACCTTCCTTAGGATATAAAGGTTCAAATAAATCAACAAGAAAATACAACCTCTTCCAAATCGTAGAGTTTCTGGTTCAGTATACCCTAAAGTGAAGATCAAAGAGACAAAATGCGAAGCAACCACACAAAATTGCCACCCCGTTGAAAGGGATAGGGCTCATGAAGTAAGTATGTATAAGACAACTAATCGTAGAGGGGCACGAAACAGTCCTAAAAACCTCCAAAAAGTCGCTACCAGCGAAAAATAAATGGCACGCATATGGCACGCGATATCGCAAAGTAATTTGGAATTTTTATTTAAACGAGGGTGGTCGTACTGGACATCTGGGAAGTATAGTTGTCACTCAGACGCATGGGAATGCCAGCAAAGATTATCAGTGGACAATCACTTACAATGATTTCTTTGAGAACTCCTGGTGAGTAAAAATGAAAATTATCACTCAATAAAGACAAGGGAACAACAAAGATGTTAGGTATATAAAATACGAGTCATCTATAAGTCAACCTGCATTCAAGTATAGTATCACACATATAAATACATACAGATTATAGCAAAGACAATGAAATATGATATTTGGCATGAATCATTAAATAGAAAGAATATGATATTGATTATAGATCAATTTATTAGATTTAATTATACACGAAACATTACCTTATTTTATTTAGATTAGCTTTAATGTAGATTTCTAACAATTAATCGAAATGTCATGTATGTTATACGTTTACAAGTGTATTTACATTGAATTAGCTTAAGTTGCTCTAGTATAAAGCTCAGGTAACGTGTTTTGTTAAGGAATCTACAGGTTCTGTTTTTCTAATGACATCCCATTTAACTATCAGTGTTTTATTTATTGTGTTTACATCCCAGACATTTTACCGTAATTAAAATTGGTATAATTTGCAAAAACCTTTTTTGGTGTGTTAAATCTTTCTTCGAAGGAATTTGTTTTCGGTTGAATTTTCTAAAAAATAAATAAAAGCTTGATGCACTATAGATGTTTATAAACACTTCCGTATTCGCGGGAAATTAATTGTGTATACCATTCACAGGTTCTTTTCTCGTTAAGGGTATTGTTTCGATTAGTGTTCGTATTCATAATATTACAATTTAATTTTTTAGTTTTGTGTTTTTTAAATGATTTTCTCCTAACTGCCGTCTACATCTATAAGTAAATGTAAGGGTATATTATTCAAGAAGGATATAGTTAAGAAGAAAATATAGGTAGATAAATTGAACGGTTTTTTTATGGAATTTTATGTTAATAATTTGAGTAAATAATGGTGTAGATTAAGTAATGCAACTATTTGTGACTATTTAGGTATATTATAACATTATGTGCGTGGAATATATTTGATTCGAGTGTTTTAAAATATATTACCATCTATTGCTTTGTTACAAAAATAATTACGTAATTTGTGATTTAATTAGACTATATCGGTAGTTGTATTTGCGAAAAATCATTTTCTTAACACAGAAACAGCGGGTGGCGTACAAAGCGGGAAAAATATTTTCAATGTCGATAATAGTTACTACAGTTTTGGTGGAAGTGTGCAGTAAAAGTGTTGTATTTTTCATTGATTAACTGATAAAAAAAGCCCATTGTGTCAGATTTCAAGTTCAAAATATTTTGTCTAACTCATTATTGATTATAAATTATTTCAAGTAAAGGTTAATTAGTCCCCCGATTTTATAAATCGGGGGACTTATGTTTTGAGGCATGTCCGTCCGTCCGTCCGTACGTCCAGATATTTCTCCGCAACACCCCACTTAATTTCTCTGAAATTTTGCATGAGGTTGTAACTTTGGTCAGGTTAGAAAGTGACATTCTCCGATTTTTGAAAACAAATCTGGTTAGCCCCACAGGAGGTGAAAAGTCCCCGAAATGGCAAAAATGACATGTTTTGCCTAATCACTTTTCATCTATTCATGTTATTTCTCTGAAACTTGCCCACAATGTGGAGGCAATTGTTCCTTATAGAAAATCAGTATGACCGACCTTGGAAATCATCTGGTTCGCGTCCCCAGGGGGACAAAATAAACCTAAAATTGCCAAAAATGACCCTTTTCTCCCATAACGTTTAATCTAGCCATTCATTTTTTTCTGAGATTTGGCCAAAATGAGGGAGACAACTGTTCTGGATATACAATGAACTATCTTGACCTCCGGAAAATTCTGGTTTGATCCCCAGGAGGTCAAATTGGGGTCAAAAATGCCCAAAATAGCCCAATTTTATTGCATTTTACATTCGCCACATCGAATCACATATAAAGGGGGGCCACGCACGCGCGGTTTGTTTTAATATGTTATGATGATGTAATGTAATAAATGTTTGTAAAAGTAAATATTATGTTGCACTATATGTTTCTTTGATGTTCATCAATCTTTTTTCTTATCTACATTGAGGTTCTTTAATATATATTTGATGTCGTTCATTACATGGGGTGGAAATGAATTAAGATTTTGAGGACCTTTACTGGTTGTTTTCACTATGTGCTCTATGGTGTGTTATGCAGTCAGGTGTGTTGAAATTGCTTCTTTCTTTAGAGTTGCAAATTATTTATTGTTTGTGTCGCTTGTTAAATATGGGTATGAGAGAAGTGAGTGGTTGTAGTATATCTTAAATATTATTGCATTTTATTTCTACTGTAAAATAATATCGTGCTTCTTTTAACAACATTTGCAGTATGTTCGCTGAAGACTATGACAGCAATTATTACCGGCATATTGTTATTTAAAAACAACCAGGTAATCATATGAACAAAAAATAATAATCAAATCCTAGGAATAATAACGTAAATAGGTTACATTCTTGATGAATCATAGGTTTTCAGATAAAGTGATTTGACAATATTTATGATTAAATTTATTTTCATGTGTACATGTATATATGTTTTTTTTCTTTATCCCACTCTGGGTATTAACACTCGCGCAGTATAAACAACACCCTGTAATATAACGATTGCAATACTCTATTTAAAGCGGTTAAGGCGTTTCCATATGACTGTCACGTTTTACGTAAAACAACTGTAATAAACATGTGTCACTAGACAAAGTAACGAGAATAAAAATAAAATAGTAGCCAGTCCAAAATAGGAAGTCCTACGCCAATACGGTTTATGTACACTAGTTAGAGATACACATTCTCTCTTTGACCTTATTACAAGCGAATACACTGTAGAGTCGTAATCAAGCAGTACATGATACAACACGAATACGAACAAAGAAACATGATGCAAAAATGTAAACAAACACAGTTATATTTAAATTAGTAGGTTCACTAGTATATAACTCTATTATTTAAGCAATTATACGGAAAGTGTGGGAGACAGACGTCAGAAGATATAAAAAATATTGATCCTTCTTGTAGATGTCATATTCTGATAACCGGCATTTAATAATATGATGTTGACAACACGTCAGGTATTTGAAAGAAATAGACTTCTGCTATGCGTTCTAAATAGATATGGTCTTATAAATATGAAAGTAATAAAGTGACGGGTTTTGCAGAGTGATATTCTCATTCTGTCTATCGCCAACTCTTACTCTGTCAGTCTCTCTTTCTGTCTGATAAGATGGCGTATTTATATATATAGTATTAATTGGATAGCACTTACCAGTTCGTAGCCCGAATAGACATTTCGTTATTTTAAAATTATTTTACATTGATATTGTTAGACAATTTTCCCCAACGAAGTTTATTTTGTTTCACCCTTTAAAACTGATGCATAGACAATGATTTTCTGTCACAAAAAAGTTAAACGTCAGTATATTTATGGTTTTGACAGTTCATCGTAGAATAGCAACTATTTAAGAGTGTCCGGTTCTTAGCAGTAAAGGAACATACCACATATATGTTCATTGGTTATTTTCTATTTTGTTAAGAACTTTCATGTTATTTTTTAAAGATATTTATTTTCAATGTATCTGTAAAGTTCAAAAGCTATTAGAAGAGGATATGTTTCAAATAAATATAACATGCAGATTATTCCGTGTTTTAAATGTATTACATTTTCAAATTTTTAATTATATGCTATTTTTTAACACACTTTTAAAAATATACACAATGCTGTGTGTCATATTATAACAGCGGTGTGCTATATATATTGTGATAGACAAATACGTTCAAAACTATATCTTATTAACATACGATACGTTTCTTTAATCAGTTATATAGGATATATTAACCCCCCACACACATACACGCACATATATATAATATATATATATATATATATATATATTTATACGTACATATATATATTTATATATATATATATATATATATATATATATATATATATATATGTATGTATATATATGTGTATATATATATATATATATATATATATATATATATATATACACATATGCATGTATATATATTTAGGAAAACATTATTAAATGACACACGTTACGAAATTCTTAGCTATTAAACAATTATAAGTTTGAAGTTTAAACGCGCTCAGAACATATTCAAATTCTTAACGGTGATGCAATCAGACTTTTGAATCTTGCACGCTCTTAGTACGTAATGACGCTCTCAGGTTACATCTCACTATTATAGACGCTATGTTTAAGTGGTAAAATAGTAAGCGTTATGATAATAAAACAAGTAAACATTGAATACCTATGTTTACAGAAACCAACATTAACACCGCCTGAAGATGATTGGAATAATAACATCGAAAGTACTCGTAAAAAGAAAGTAATGGAACAAGAAACACATTGAACTTACATACAGAAAGTTGACCCAAACACTAAATGAACCATTACACAAATAGTACAAAATAAAAAAGGGATAATCAAGCAAAAACACCCCGTGTTATTAATTAATGAATTAATTAATTTTATTAATTAATATTTATAAACAAATATAAAATGAATACATTTTTCATTTAAATTGCGAGATTGTTGATTTTCAGAATATTTCACTTAAATATAGATAAATATTTTGAAAATCAACAATCGTGAAATTTAAATGAAAAATTGATTTATTTTTTTTGTTATTTGCAAGCTTACGTTTTAGTACAAGTTTGCTAGGCGAGAGTGTCTTGTAGCTTTTTTCTTCTTCTTCCTCTTCACTTTGATGGTATAAACCCCGAGGAGGTGAATCACGATATGAGCATAAAGAGACGTCAAGTTCGAAAATACGGTAAGATAAGTGTAGTCCTGTCGATGTTACGCGCAGATTGGCACTTTTCAAGTAAGGAACTTGACAACATATTTGAGGCACACATGAGAATGTATGTAAGTGAACTATTTTAAAAATCAACAATCGTTCAGTTTAAAGGAAACATTACTTATTTACTATTTAATATATAATATAACACCGTCTCGCCTGACAGTTTTCTTAAACAAATTAAATAAATAAATGTTTCATTTAAATTGCACGATTGTTTCGTATACATATATATATATATATATATATATATATATATATATATATATATATATATATATATATATGTATATATATATATATAATATAAATAATAATACATAATAATAATAATAATAATAATAATAATAATAATAATAATAATAATAATAATAATAATAATAATAATGTCCCACGTTAACTTGATAAGTACACATATAATTATTTAGTACTTCTCTTTTTTTTTCTTTTTTTTGTTTCTATGTGTATTTTACTAAAAAAAAAAAAAAAAATAATAATTTTAAAATGTACGTATGACTTTTAGAAGAAATTTGACGTCGAAGCTTATAGATAAAAATAGGCCCTAATTAACAAAATTAAGTTTTAATTACTGCGGAAATCAGATCAGATCCCATAATGCAACACAATTACTTGGTCCCACGTTAACTTGATAAGTACACATATAATTCTTTAGTTCTTCTCTTTTTTTATTGTTTCTATGTGTATTTTACTAAAAAAAAAAAGAAAGAAAAAAAATAATAATTTTAATATGTACGTATGACTTTTAGAAGAAATTTGACGTCGAAGCTTATAGATAAAAATAGGCCCTAATTAACAAAATTAAGTTTTAATTATTTAATAATCCACAGAAGCGGAAGTCAAACCCTCCCCCTTGCACTACAACCAAGAATACAAGCAGAAAAGTGGAGGGGAACCTATCGTTTCCTTGCACCTGCTATTATGGAGCGGCCAAGAATACTTATATGTCTTTATATAACATATATATATATATATATATATATATATATATATATATATATATATATATATATATAAAATATAAAAAAATCTTTTTTTTTTGTGTGTGGTAGTGCACAATATCACTCATTAAAATGAATGTGAGAATCACTATCCCTGTGACAGGACCACAGGAAAAATAAGCCGTGGCCTGGTGTGGCCACACACACCAAAAATATGAATAATGCACAATAATATAAATACAAGCCGTGGGACTCAGGAGAAAGACCTGAGTGTCATGATGGGCAGGTGCTCCCTCGTTAGCCAACATGGGGGACCCGGTCCGCATCCTGCGAATGTTGCCCCTTCTCATTTCAGAAACAAGACAGCGGACAAGAACCAGGTAAGTAACCTCTCTGATTCCAGGTACGACAAGGACACAGACCAAAGACAGGAAAACCAGAGCGAAAACAACAAACTGAAAGGATATAGAAAGAAATGGACCACGAAAGAGAACAGACTGGTGATGGAGTGCTATTATAAAAGCCGCTATTCTACAGAAAGAGGCTACCGAAAACGAATGAAACATCTATGGGACATTACTAGTGACTACCATACAACGGAACAAAGGATAGCAGATCAAGCAAGACAGAGCCTCAAGCGAGGATGGTTCTCGGAGATGGAACTGACGGAAATCAGACAGAAGGCTAATGGCGAAACGGAGCAAGAAACACCACCAAAGGAGAGACCACAGAAAGAGGACGAGCAAAACATACACACTGAAACTGAAGAGATTGAAGACTACGGAATCACAGAACCAGTGGAGATAGAAGACTGCAGAACCACATAACCTGCTGAGATAGAACTCAACGAAAAAGAAGCAAGTGAAGTGGAGAACATTAGACGATACATGTTAGAAAACAAAACAAAACTCTCATCTCTCAGGAATTAAGTAGCGAAGAAGTTACAAGCAGAAACAGAAAGAGTAAACAGACTCCTCAAACACATCCCAACAGAAACTATTACATACCTAAACAACCTGATATATGCTGGGGCAAAATCGGTAAGTATGAAACAAAGAAACAAAGAGAATGGACAAAAGAGAGGACCGACAAAACCTGGATGGGAAATCAGACTGGAAACCCAGATCACCAAACTTCGGAAAGAAGCTAAAACCGTGAACAGAAGGAAGGAGGACATGAAACGATTAAGAAGCAAAAATCAGAAACGCAAGGAAAAACTAAATGAGAAACATGAAGAAATAAAACAAAGGATAGCAGCAATAGAAGGAAGACTGAGACGATACAGGTACAAATCAGAACAGAGCAAACAGAACAGGACCTTTGAAAACAATGAAAGCCAGTTCTACAAAAACGTAAATGGAGAAAAAACAACAACAGAGTTACCGAACCCAACAGAAACAAAACAATTCTGGAGCAAGATATGGGAAGAACAAAAAAAGCACAACAAGAATGCCCAATGGTTGAAAAACATGAGAGATGAACTGCACGAAATCGAAGAAGGAACCGAAACAGAAATCAACAAAGAAACGATCAAGAAAACCCTAAAAAAAATGGCAAACTGGAGAGCACCAGGCCACGATGGAATACATGCATACTGGTTTAAAAAATTCACGACCCTGCATGAAAGAATAGCGCAGAAACTGAGCGGATGTATCCATAAAACAGACGTACCAGAATGGATGACGGAAGGAAGAACAACACTAATACAAAAAGACCCCAAAAAGGGAACGACCCCCGGCAACTACAGACCGATAACATGTCTACCAATAATGTGGAAAATTCTCACAGCGCAACTGAGAGAACAAATCTACCAATCCCTGGACAATCGTGGACTGCTCCCCGAGGAACAAAAAGGATGCCGGAAAGGACAAAGAGGGGCACATGATCTACTATACATTGATCAAAAGACCCTGAAGGAGGGGAAGAGAAGACAAAAGAATATAACCATGGCATGGATTGACTACAAGAAAGCCTACGACAGAATCCCCCAAACATGGATAATTGAATGCTTAAAGATATACAAGATACCAGACAGGATTATTAATCTCATCCAGAAAGCGATGGAAACATGGAGACTAAAACTGACAGCCGGAGGACAATACCTGTCTGAGATAAAAATACAGAGAGGCATTTTTCAAGGAGACTCCCTATCACCACTACTGTTTATAATAGCCATGATGCCACTCAGCTACATACTCAGAAAGTGTGATGCCGGATACAGGTTTACGGATACAGAACAAAGAATAAACCACCTGATGTACATGGATGACCTTAAACTGTTTGCAAAAAACAAAAAAGAACTGGAAAAGCTGATAAACACAACCAGGATATTCAGCCAGGATATCCAAATGGAGTTTGGAATAGAAAAATGTGCACTGCTAGAGATCAAAAAAAGAAAACTGGAGACGACAGAAGGTATAGAACTCCCCAACCAAGAGGAGATGAGGGCGCTAGGAGAACATGATAGCTACAAATACCTGGGAGTTCTGGAAGCAGACACAATAGATATACAGAAATGAAAGAGAAGATTGGAAAAGAATATCTACGAAGAACAAGGAAACTCTTAGAAACTACACTATATAGAAGAAACCTAGTAAAAGGGACAAACACATGGGCTGTATCACTAATAAGATACTCTGGACCATTCATAGGCTGGACCAAAGAAGAACTCAGGCACCTTGACCAAAGAACAAGAAAACTAATGACTATGCACAATGCTTTGCACCCAAAAGACGACACGGACAGACTCTACGTGAAAAGAAATGAAGGAGGTAGAGGACTGGTAAGTATAGAAGACTGTGTGGAAGACACCAAAAAAGAGCTGGAGAAATATGTAACCCAGAACACGGAAAGACTGATCACCACAGCAAGAGACCCCAGCCCAACAAACAACCCCGGAAGTACTGAACCCAGAAACAAAAAGACAAGAAAGGAAAAGTGGGAAGAAAAACAACTACATGGACGCTTTATAAGACTCACAAGCGATGAAGCCAATGAAAACAGCTGGGCATGGCTAAGAAAAGGACACCTGAACAGAGAAACGGAATCTCTGCTGACGGCCGTACAAAACAATGCGATTAGGACAAACTTTATTAAAGCAAAGATAGATAAAACCCAGGAAAACAGCAAATGCCGACTGTGTGGACAAAGAGACGAAACGATAAATCATATAATAAGTGAATGCAGCAAGCTAGCACAAAGGGAATACAAGAACAGACATGACAGCATGGGGAAAGAAGTACACCGGGAAATGTGCAAACAACTTAATTTCGAATATGCAAAAAAACAGTACACACACAAACCAGAAACTGTACTAGAAAACGAAAAACACAAAATCATATGGGATATGAATGTACAAACAGACAAACCCATAACAGCAAGGAGACCGGATATGATAATAATCAACAAGAAAGAAAAATTCTGCAAAATCGTGGACTTTGCCGTTCCAGCAGACCACAGAGTGAAGATCAAAGAGACGGAAAAGAGAAGCAAATATACTGAACTTGCCAGAGAATTGAAAGGAATATAGAACATGAAGAAAGTCAGTATAACACCAATAATCATAGGAGCACTAGGAACAGTCCCCAAAAACATGGAGAAAAGACTAGGAGAAATAGGAATCAAAGGGATAACTGAGACCATACAAAGGACAGTAATGATCAAAACAGCTACAATCCTGAGAAATGTCCTCGAATGCGGAAACCTACCCACATAAGCAACGAATGGAGAACAAACACATGGAAGCACAAGACAGCAGAACCGGGGAAAATACAACCGCACGAGAGAGACGCAAGCATAGGCTGACGCCACGAAAAAAAAAAAATTATGGACAGAGGGTCGAGAGGGAAAGCGCAAACCAGACCTCCACTGGAAGAGCGCGGACAGCTCTGGGACCGTGGGGAGGCTTGTTGCCACTCGGGCCCCAGAGGGGACCAATGGCCCTTATCAGCGGGAAATCGTTGGTAGGTGGCTGTTGCGATTACCGCAAGGTGATCAGCGGTGATGAACGAAAAGAGGTGGAGCATACTGGAAGTCTGAGGAGACTTGTTGTCACTCAGACTCCAGGGAATACCACAGGTTGTTGGCAGTGGGCAATCACTGACGACGACCAGTGTGATAACTCCTAGTGAGTAAATAATAATAATAATAATAATAATAATAATAATAATAATAATAATAATAATAATAATGATAATAATAATAATAACAATAACAATAACAATAATTATAATAATAATACTCCAGGTAAAACCCCCACAGGGTAGAAATCCAAAGAATTGCAACCGCGTTTATGAAAAGTACTAAATATCTAATAGAGAGTTGTATATTATATTTATATATATATATATATATATATATATATATATATATATATATATATATATATATATATATATATATATATATTTATATCTATTTATATTAATATATATATATGTGTGTGTGTGTATTATAATAATAGAATCGCGTTGTCGTCGAAATTGTTTTCATAATTTTTGATTTGGTAAAACTTCATATTTTGCGTGATTTTTATAAATACATACTAACACTTTAGTCAAGTGCTGATGGTACACGAATTTGCTTGAATATTTAGATAAACATGCATACAAGGTTAATACAATTATTAAGAAAAAAGGAACATATACACACAACTTCAGATATTTAAAACGATTGCTTCAAATGAGATCAAGTGTTGTGCTCACTGTATTTGGTGTACCCTTTTTGAAAATATTTTCATTAATGAATAACTTATTAATTTCGGCGCATTTCACATATAAATAATCAGTTGTCCTGACAACATCACGAGGCAGAATGAGAGGCGATCCACATCACCGTGTACACCAACTAAATTTAACCCGATCAATCCACTCATCTTCGCTGTTTTACGCTCAATTTAAGAATCACGTTCAGATTCTAAATTGGCGGAAAGAGATTCCATCGGCGGTAATTTCGCAAGTTGCCGCAACGCACAAAACCATTGCCCGTGACTGATCCCTCCTCCGGTTGAGCAATGTTAAAATGCTGCTTCTAAATAGCCACTGCGAAGAGAACAGCTGAGTACTTCCGGCCTGCTGGTTTGTTCAGATAACCAGCAGAACATATTATTGATTTGATTCCATGACATTAAATAATGCAGTAGAACAATGGCGTTCCATCAGGACGAGGAGTATTAATAAGCTTCATTAACTGTTTATCAATAACACACGGACATGTTCGTATCATATCCATTCATAGCATCTGATTCTGAGCGAAATGCAGTCATGAAAACGGAGAAGCAAGCATGCATGCATAGTATACATTACATTATCGCATGTAAATGCATGCGGCTAAAATATAATTTGTTCACTCTTTTCTAATAACATAAAAATATTATTTCTAAAAAAAAGAAATTGAATTATCACTGTTACCAATCTGAGGATAAAATAGAGAAATTCGTATTAAAGTTATAGATACTTCCCAAAATTAAAGTAACCGGCACGTAAACTCCGAAGGTAATGCGTAGGACCGTGACCTTCGTAAAATCACAAAGGCCTGTTCACTGAAAAGTTATGTCATGTTAGTAAGTAGCAAGCAAGATATGTCGAAAAGTCAGACTGTCGATAATGAAACAGAGTGTTTTTTTTTTAAATAAAGCATCATAAAACTTTAAAAAATGCCTAAAAATGAAACTATCACTATTCGATGCATACTGCAATTGAGCGTTATTCATTCTAAATAAATACTCAGTTGTTTAAAGTGACAATAATATACACCTGATATGTTAAGTAGAACATATTGTTTGTTACAATATATGTAATATTACTATGTTTTGGAGCTTAATACAGTTCACCACTGCAAAAGAAAATTATAAGTCTATATATATATATATATATATATATATATATATACATACATATATACACACTCACATATTTCATTTTAAGAATTTAAATGATATTTACATGCCAACCAATACTGAGCGTACAAAATCAATACATGCAATGCTCTCTGTATTATCTCATTCGCTTAGAAAGTGTCCGTCAATGTTCGACCAAAATATGACACAAAATATTGCAATTTAAAAACATATTTACGAAAGAAGACAAAATGACGCTACTTCATAGTTGGCGCCATTTTCTATTAATATTTCCATAATATTGCACGCTAACACGTTTTCTATGAATGTAATACTTTCAACACGTCTCCATTGGAATCAGTACAATATTTATATGTTTTTTTTTCTTTTTTTAACTAGTTCACCAAACAAGGCAGGCCGCCACTGTAGACGTAAGGGGCAACTGAGAAGAAAGGAAACGGGAGCAGGTTGGGGGGGTCAACCTAGACTGGGATCTTCACAGCGAGATGTCTGTTTACATTAATTTAAAATTTCTGCATGTCAATACTGACGAGGAAATCGGGGGCACGCAGTGAGTTCCAGAGGCCAGCAC
>OY744526.1:144529007-144776507 GCA_963556195.1 Sepiola atlantica
TAGATCCTTGGCTGAAAATATATTTTATGAGAAAAGAAAACACATGCTACTAGAATCAGCAACGCCCCTCTTAGATTTTTACATTTTAGCTTACGTATTCGGGTGAGAGAAAATCTAAAAGCCTTTCCATTTTCTTATGTCCTAAGTGACTGCGAACACACCCTACTTTTATCTGACAAAGGCTATTGAGAATTCCTGACACCCTCACCTTACCTGGCGGTTGGCAGGCTGTCACACATAACACGATACATAAAGCTCCTATTTCACAGACTTGAAGGAGTTTGTGTTTAGTTTGGACGGATCTCAATTCTAGTACACCGGCCTCGATGTGCACGGTTAAATCGATTTGACAGCTTAAGCGACTTCTCGTTCGTACTGACCACGTTAGAACTCACGTCAATTATAAATCGTCTTAGAATATTTCGAACAGGCTTGAAACTGAACGTACAAGCCGGGAAGAAGGAAGCCATCCGTTCCTGGGGAATTTAATTCTTAGCAGGATGTACTGGATCATCTTAGAAGAAACACAAAGAGGAATAGTTAACTATCGAAGATTTTAAACTTTCCATGCGGCAACACAAATTACTACTGATAAAATATATTATGTAAATAATAAAACTCTACAAAATACAACCAGATACATTCTAATTATCGTTGTGATCATCGCAATCAATACTTCAATCACAATATATACATTTCGATCTAACTATTAAGTGTTATGTTTGCCTATTTCATTAATAACTTCACAACGTCATTTAACACGTGGCAATAAAATAAAAATTATATGGTGCAAATAATTAGATTCGTGAATAATCATTTAGACAATAATAGGGCTAATTATTTTAAGTTGTGATTTTAAACCCTAAATATTTTATGTTTTTTACAAACCATTTTTTAAGAAGTAACCAATTCTACAGTCATTTTATATTTAAATCAATATAAATATATGTTATTTTACAAACATTTGGTTATTTATATCTTAAAATTGCACGATTACCCGTCCTAATATATGTTTGAATACGTATTTACATGTGTATATATTCATAAATTTGATATAGATCTACTTCTTTAATTCATGCATTTTGCTTATTCATTTTATCTAAATTTTTTGATAGTAACTTATTCCTTACATTTCAGTAAAGAAACTTAAGACATTATAATGAAGTGTGAATAGTTATCTAGCGTTAAATGGAATTACATTAATGAACGTAGAACAATAAGTTAATGGCTAACGCTTCTCTGTGTTCTTCCATCCATTGTTGAAAAATAGTAGTGTAACATTAATTAACAATGTCTGTATAACCTCTAAACCAAATCGCTAACAATTATCATTGATTTCATAATAAATTATTTAACAGACAATCAGCTGAAACGACGGGTTGTTTGAGGGGGTGGTGTTTTTTCTTATGTGTATATAAATGTGACATGTAATAGTATGTATTGATAACTGTCCCGTCTTTGGTTCATAGCTCTATAATTCTATATAGTTCTATAAAGAATATATCAAACGCAAACATATTACATCTCATACTTACCAAGCATTATATACTTAGCATTATATACATATATCTAATAGTGTTACTATTTGTACACATTTTACAGGAAAACTAATGGTTTACAAATATTCAAAAACAATACGATTTAGCTTTTAATTTCAAATAAAATTTAAGTAAGCATATGTAGTAATAGATAATGCGATGTATATATATATATATATATATATATATATATATATATATATATATATATATATATATATACGCATATTCTTTGTGGAACATACTTTGATTAAGCTATTAAACAGAATTAACAGAGTCATAGAGAGTCGAGTGCAATATCACGTGAAAAAAAAAAGAGGGTATGTTTCTTATATATTTAACTAGCAGGGCTACCCGGCGTTGCTCAGGGTTATAAAAAATTAATTGAAGAAAAATCGCGTGTGTAACACCTTTATATTCAAACTTCTATTTCTCCCCCTACTCTATAGCCGTCTCTTTATCTTTTTACCTTTCTCTTCCCTAGTCGCCCCATTGCTACTTTCTAATTTTGCCTTTTGTGAAAGCTGCTTCTTCCCTACCATTTCTCCTACGTTGCCCAGGTCAATAGTATGACATATTTCTATAAAAAGTACTACATCTATTTGCGCTTTCTATATAAGTACTTATCTCCGCCCCGGTGTTCATACTATATACATATCTATCACAACCCCGGTGCACATATACTATATGAGTACCTATTGCCGCCCCGGTATGCATACTACATAAGTACCTATCGCTGCCCCGGTGCAAATGCTACATACGTACGTATCGCCACCCCAGTGTGAATGCTGCATACGTACCTACCGCCGCCCGTTGCTAATGCTACATAAGTACCCATCGCCGCCCCGGTGTAAATGGTAAATACGTCCCTATAGCCGGCCTGATACGAATGCTAAATATGTACTTATCGCCGACTCGGTGCGCGTGCTAAATACATACCTATCGCCACCCTGGTGTGCATGCTATATACGTACTGATCGTCGGCCCGGAGCGCATGCTAAATAAATACCTATCACCGCCCTGGTGCGCATTCTATATACATACTTACTGCCATCCCTGTGCACATGCTATATAGAACCTATCGCCATCTCTATGCACCACTATACACGTACCTATTGCCACCCCGGTGCACATACTATATATATATACCTATTGCCGCCCCAGTGCGCATACTATATTCGTGCCTATCGCCGCCCCGGTGTGCATACTATATACTTACATACGAAATATTTAAAGTTCATAAAAAAAAAAAATGCGCCCGACCCCCTAACAAGTTTGGCTCGATCCCTAAAATTTTCCCAGACCCCTAATATCTAAAGCCGCACCACCCAATTTTGTTTTACTCCTCCCCAACCATGAGAAATATTTTGAGTTCAAAACAAAAAAATAACCAAAAAATTTGGCTTGACCCCTATAAAGTTCGGCCTGACCCGTAAAATTTTCCCCGACCCCTCAATCTCTCCAGCGCCCCATCCCAAATAAGTTTTCACTCTCCTCCAACCCTGAGAAATATTTTGAGTTCAGAAAAACAAAAAAAATTTGGCCTGACCCCTAAAAAGTTCGGCCTGACCCCTAAAATTTTCCCCGACCCCTCAATCTCTCTAGCCCCCTATCCCAACTCATTTTTCACTTTCCCCTAAGCCTGAGAATTATTTTGAGTTCAAAACAAAAAAAAAAAAAGTTTTGCCTGACCCCTAAAAAGTTCGACCTGACCCCTAAAATTTTCCCCGACCCCTCAATCTCTCCAGCCCACTAATTTTTCACTCTCCCCTAACCCTGAGAAATATTTTGAGTTCAAAACAAAAAAAAACAAAAAATTTGGCCTGACCCCTAAAAAGTTCGGCCTGACCCCTAAAATTAACCCCAGCCCCTCAATCTCTCCAGCACTCTATCCTAACTAATGTTTCACTCTCCCCCAACCCTGAGAAATATTTTGAGTTCAAAACAACAAAAAAAAGAAAAAAAATTGGTCTGACCCCTAAAAAGTTCGGCCTGACCCCTAAAATTTTCCCCGACCCCTTATCTCTCAAGCCCCCTATCCCAACTCATTTTTAACACTCCGCCAAGCCTGAGAATTATTTTGAGTTCAAAACAAAAAAAACAAAAAAGTTTTGCCTGACCCCTTAAAAGTTCGGACTGACCCCTAAAATTTTCCCCGACCCTTCAATCTCTCCAGCCCCCTAATTTTTCACTCTCCCCCAACCCTGAGAAATATTTTGAGTTCAAAACAAAAAGAAAAAAATTTGGCCTGACCCCTAAAAAGTTACGCCTGACCCCTAAAATTTACCCCAGCCCCTCAATCTCTCCAGTCCCCTAATTTTTCACTCTCCCCCAACACTGAGAAATATTTTGAGTTCAAAACAAAAAAAAAGAAACAAATTTGGCCTGACCCCTAAACAGTTCGGCCTGACCCCTAAAATTTTCCTCGACCCCTCCAGCCCCCTATCCCAACTCATTCTTCACTCTCCCCCAACCCTGAGAAATATTTTGAGTTCAAAACAAAAAAAAAAAAAAAAAATTTGGCCTGACCGCTAAAAAGTTCGGATTGACTTATAAAATTTTCCCCGACCCCTCAATGTCTCCAGCCCCCCTCCACACTAATTTTTCACTTTTCCCCAACCCTGAGAAATATTTTTAGTTCTAAACACAAAAAAAACAAAAAAAATTTGGCCTTACCCCTAAAAAGTTTGGCCTGACCCCTAAAAAGTTCGGCCGAACCCTTAAATCTCTCCAGCCCCCCATCCCAACTACCTTTTCCCTCTCCCCCAACCGTGGGAAATATTTTGAGTTAAAAACAAAAAAATAAATAAATTTGGCCGTACCCCTAAAAAGTTCGGCCTGACCGCTAAAATTTTCCCCGACCCCTCAATCTCTCCAGCCCCCTAATTTTTCACTCTCCCCTAACCCTGAGCAATATTTTGAGTTCAAAACAAAAAAAACAAAAAAAATTTGGCCTGACCCCTAAAAAGTTCGGCTTGACTCCTAAAATTTTCCCCGACCCCTCAATCTTTCCAACCATCTATCCCAACTCATTTTTCACTCTCCCCCAAGCCTGAGAATTATTTTGAGTTCAAAACAAAAAAAACAAAAAAGTTTTGCCTGACCACTAAAAAGTTCGGCCTTCCCCCTAAAATTTTCCCCGACCCCTCAATCTCTCCAGCCCCCTTATTTTTGACTCTCCCCTAACCCTGAGAAATATTTTGAGTTCATAACAAAAAAAAAAAATTGGCCTGACCCCTAAAAAGTTCGGCCTGACCCCTAAAATTTTCCCCGACCCCTCAATCTCTCCAGTCCCCTAATTTTTCACTCTCCCCCAACCCTGAGAAATATTTTGAGTTCAAAACAAAAAAAAAGAAAAAAATTTTGCATAACCCCTAAAAAGTTCGGCCTGACCCCTAAAATTTTCCCCGACCCCTCCAGCCCCCTATCCCAACTCATTTTTCACTCTCCCCTAACCCTGAGAAATATTTTGAGTTCAAAACAACAAAGAAAAAGAAAAAAATTTGGCCTGACCCCTCAATGTCTCCAGCCCCCCCCCTCCCAACTAATTTTTCATTTTTCCCCGACCCTGAGAAATATTTTTATTTCAAAACAAAAAAAATGTGGCCTGACCCCTAAAAAGTTTGGCCTGACCCCTAAAAAGTTCGGCCGAACCCATAAATCTCTCCAGACACCCATCCCAACTACCTTTTCACTCTCCCCACACCTTGGGAAATATTTTGAGTTCAAAACAAAAAAAAACAAAAAAATTTGGCCTAACCCCTAAAAAGTTCGGCCTGACCCCTTAAATTTTCCCCGACCCCTCAATCTTTCCAGCCCCCTAATTTTTCACTCTCCCCCAACCCTGAGAAATATTTTGACTTCGAAACAAAAAAAACAAAAAATTTGGCCTGACCCCTTAAAAGTTCGGCCTGACCCCTAAAATTTTCCACGACCAGTCAATCTCGCCAGCCCCTCATCCCAACTAATTTTTCACTCTCCCTACCCTGAGAAATATTTTGAGTTCAAAACAAAAAAAAACAAAAAAATTTGGCCTGACTTCTAAAAAGTTCGGTCTGACCCTAAAAAGTTCGGCCTGACCCATTAATCACTCCAAGCCCCCCCAACCTTTTGTTTTAAACGTGAGTTATCGCTCTTCCTTAGCTATTTTTTAACAACATTCCGGGGGGGGGCTGTTATACTTTAGAAGCACCAATATTTGTAGGGCCCATTATAATTTAGAAGCACCAAAATTCCTAGGGTGAGACCGTTATACTTCAGAAGCACCAATATTTCTAGGGACCGTTATATTATAGAATCACCAACATTCCTGGCGGGCCGTGATACTTTAGAAGCACCACCCCAGGTCCCTATAGTAGAGAAGCACCCCTGGTCTCTATACTGGAGAACGTGTACTTGTTAAATTATTTTTTTTTTATACATATATAGAGTGATTATGACCCAACGGGTCACTGTAAACGTGTACTTGTTAAATTCTTCTTTTTTTCTTTTTTTATACATATATAGAGTGGTTATGACCCCACGGGTCACTGTAAACGTGTACTTGTTAAATTCTTCTGTTTTTCTTTTTTTATACATATATAGAGTGGTTATGAATGAACGGGTCACTGTAAACGTGTACTTGTTAAATTATTTTTTTTTGTATACATATATAGAGTGGTTATGACTCAACGGGTCACTGTAAACGTGTACTTGTTAAATTCTTCTTTTTTTCTTTTTTTATACATATATAGAGTGGTTATGACCCAACGGGTCACTGTAAACGTGTACTTGTTAAATTCTTTTTTTCTTTTTTTATACATATATAGAGTGGTTATGACCCAACGGGTCACTGTAAACGTGTACTTGTTAAATTCTTCTTTTTTTCTTTTTTTATACATATATAGAGTGGTTATGACCAAACGGGTCACTGTAAACGTGTACTTGTAAAATTCTTCTTTTTTTTCTTTTTTTATACATAAACAGAGTGGTTATGACCCAACGGGTCACTGTAAACGTGTACTTGTTAAATTCTTCTTTTTTCTTTTTTATACATATATAGAGTGGTTATGACCCAACGGGTCACTGTAAACGTGTACTTGTTAAATTCTTCTTTTTTTCTTTTTTATACATATATAGAGTGGTTATGACTCAACGGGTCACTGTAAACGTGTACTTGTTAAATTCTTCTTTTTTTCTTTTTTTATACATATATAGAGTGGTTATGACTCAACGGGTCACTGTAAACGTGTACTTGTTAAATTCTTCTTTTTTTCTTGTTTCATTACTATAAAATATAATGAAAAATAACTGAAAAGCCTCACCCCCCCCCCCCGATGAAATATGCCCCATGGACCCCTAAGAGGTGGGTTTATAGATTCGGGAATACTCTCATCATCTTACTCTGTGAATTTTACATCAGAATACACTTTTATATGTTATGTATAAAAATATGTTGAAGTAAAATAAGTTTTGAAGAGAAAAAAATGTAAAAACCTATAACGATGACGTCATATACCTATTACTGTGACGTCACGTGCACAAGAATAAGTTGGTTGAAAACAAAATTATTATTACATAATTACATTGGCTGACTTCCAAATTACTACTGAAGTACATTAAAAAGTTTTAAAAAACCAGACCACCTGCCGAAGACTGGCCCCGTTGACCCCCAGCAACATTTTTTTTTGTTGTAATTTTGAGATATTATGATCCCAGGTGTTGTACGGTGCTGAAGATATAAACTTTTTGACATGTCGTCGCGTAGTTTTTGAGGAGAAGCTTCACATACATACATACATACATACATACAGACAAGTGCCCTTTATATAAGAGACTAGCGGGGCTACCCGGCGTTGCTCGGGGTCATAAAAACATATAATTGAGGAGAAATCGCATGTATAACATCTTTATATTACAACTTCTATTTCCCCCCCTCCTCTATAGGCATCTATTTATCTTTCTTCCTTTCTCTTCCCTGGTCGCCCCAATTCACCGCTACTTTTTAATTTTGCCTTTTGGGAAGGCTGCTTCTTCCCCACCATTTCTCCTACATTGCCCAGGCCAATAGTATGACATATTTCTATAAAAAGTACCACCTCTATCTGCGCTTTCTATATAGGTACTTATCTCCGCTCCGGTATTCATACTATATACGTATGTATCGCCACCGTGGTGCGCAGACTATATACGTACCTATCGTCGCCCCAGTAGACATACTATATACGTACCCATTGCCGCCCCGGTGCATATACCATATAAGTACCTTTTGCGGCCCCGGTATGCATGCTATATACGTACCTATCGCTGCCCCGGTGTGAATGCTACATACGTACCTATTGCTGCCCCGGTGCAATGCTACATATGTTCCTATCGCAGCCCCAGTGCGAATGCGATATACGTACCAATCACCGGCCAAGTGTGAATACTATACCGCAGAAGCCTCGTGGTCCTATACCGCAGAAGCTCCCCACCCCTGGTTGCTATACCACAGAAGCCTCGTGATTCTATACCGCAGAAGAAACCCCCTGGGTGCCATACCGCAGAAGAAACCGCCTCGGTGCCATACCGCAGAAGCACCCCCCCGGGGTGCCATACCACAGATGCCTCAGGTTCCTATACTGCAAAAACATCCCCCAGGTGCCATACAACAGAAGCACCCCTTTCCCCCTGTTGCTATACCAAAGAAGCATTTCCTGGTTGCTATACGGCAGAAGCCTCGTGGTCCTATACCACAGAAGCACCCCCACCGGTTGCCTCCCACCCTTGGTTGCTATACCAGAGAAGCTTCAAGTTCCTATACTGCAGAAGCACTACTGAAATCACTTAGGTATGCTCCCTCCTATTCATCTGCAAAATATTCCAAAGGGGAACGAAGATGGTGTTAAAATATTTTCAAAACTTATCACTACAGTAGCTCTATCTAGGATATTGAGCACTTTTCTCCCTAACAACGCCAAGTACTTTGAAAATCAAGAAGGCCTCTTGAGAACTACTGAAATAACTTAGGTATCCTCTCTCCTTCTGATCTGCAAAATAGTCCAAAGGGGAACAAAGATGCCGTTAAAATATTTCCTAACCTATCACTACAGTAGCTCTATCTAGGATATTGAGCAATTTTTTCCCGGACAATGCCGAGTAATTTAAAAATCAAGGAGGCCTCCTGAGCACTACTGAAATCACTTAGGTATGCTCCCTCTTTTTCATCTGCAAAATACTCCAAAGGGGAACGAAGATGGCGTTAAAATATTTTCCAAACCTATCACTACAGTAGCTCTATCTAGGACATTGAGCACTTTTCTCCCGGACAACGCCGAGTACTTTAAAAATCAAGGAGGCCTCCTAAGCACTACTGAAATCACTAAGGTATCCTTCCACCTTGTGATCTGCAAAATAGTTCAAATGGGGAACGAAGATGACGTGTAAATATTTTCCAAACCTATCACTACAGTAGCTATATCTAGGATATAGGGCACTTTTCTCCCGGACAGCGCCGAGTAATTTGAAAATCAAGGAGTCCTCCTAAGCACTACTGAAATCACACTTACGGATTCCCCGATCCTTTTCAGCTAGATGTTGTTAAAATATTATCCACACCTATCACTACAGTAGCTCTATCTAAGACATTGACCACTTTTCTCTTGGACAACACCGAGTACTTTGAAAGTCAAGGACGCCTCCTGAGAACTACCATAATCACTTAGGTATCCTCTCTCCTTCTTATCTGCAAAATAGTTAAAAAGGGAACGAAGATGGCGTTAAAATATTTTTTAAACCTATCACTACTGTCGCTCTATCTAGGATATTGAGCAATTTTCTCCCAGACATGCCGAGTACTATGAAAATATAAGCGCCTCCTGAGCACTACTGAAATCACTTAGGAATCTTCCCTTCTTTTGATCTGCAAAATAGTCCAAAGGGGAACGAAGGTGGCATTAACATATTTTCCAACCCTATCACTACAGTAGCTCTATCTATGGTATTGAGCACTTTTATCCCGGACAACGCCGAGTACTTTGAAAATCAAGGAGGCCTGATGAGCACTGATAAAATCACTCTTTTTGATTCCCCCATTCTTTTCAGCGTAGATGCTGTTTAAATATTTTCCAAACTCATCACTACAGTAGCTCTATCTATGATATTGAGCACTTTTCTCCTGGACAACGCCGAGTAATTTGAAAATCAAGGATGCCTCATGAGCATTACTGCAATCACTTTTATCGATTCCCCCATCCTTTTCAGCTTAGATGCTGTTAAAATATTATCCGAACCTATCACTACAGTAGCTCTAAGACATTGAGCACTTTTCTCCCGGACAACGCCGAGTAGTTTGAAATCAAGGAGGCCTTCTGAGCACTACTGAAATCACTTAGGTATCCTCCCTCCTTTTCATCTGCAAAATAGTCCAAAAGGGGACGAAGATGGCGTTAAAATATTTTACAAACCTATCACTACAGTATCACTATCTAGGATATTGAGCACTTTTCTCCCGGACAACGTCGAGTACTTGGAAAATCAAGGAGCCCTCATGAGCACTACTGAAATAACTCTTATCGATTACCCAATCATTTTGAGCCTAGATGCTGTTAAAATATTATCCAAACCTATCACTACAGTAGCTCTATCTAAGACATTGAGCACTTTTCTCCCGGACAACGCCGAGTACTTTCAAAATCAAGGAAGCCTCCTGAGCACTACTGAAATCACTAAGGTATCCTCCCACCTTGTGATCTGCAAAATAGTTCAAAGGAGAACGAAGATGACGTGTAAATATTTTCCAAACTTATCACTACAGTAGCTATATCTAGGATATTGAGCACTTTTCTCCCGGACAGCGCCGAGTAATTTGAAAATCAAGGAGGTCTCCTAGGCACAACTGAAATCACTCTTACGGATTCCCCCATCCTTTTCAGCTAGATGTTGTTAAAATATTATCCACACCTATCACTAAAGTAGCTCTATCAAAGACATTGAGCACTTTTCACCTGGACAACGCCGATTACTTTGAAAATCAAGGAGGCCTCCTGAGCACTTCTGCAATCACTTAGGTATCCTCCCTCCTTTTCATCTGCAAAATAGACCAAAGGGGGACGAAGATGGCGTTAAAATATTTCCCAAACCTATCACTACAGTAGCACTATCTAAAATATTGAGCACTTTTCTCCCGGACAACGCCGATTATTTTGAAAATCAAGGAGGCCTCCTGAGCACGACTGAAATTATTCTTATCGATTCGCCTCATTCTTTTTCGGCATAGATTGTTAAAATATTATCCAAACCTATCACTACAACAGCTCTATCTAAGACATTGAGACCTTTTCTCCCGGACAACGCGAAGTACTTTGAAAATAAAGGAGGCCTCCTGAGCACTACTGAAATCACTTAGGTATCCTCCTTCCTTTTCATCTGCAAAATAGTCCATAGTGGAACGAAGATGACGTGTAAATATGTTCCAAACCTATCACTACAGTAGATCTATCTAGGATATTGAGCACTTTTCTCCCGGACAACACCGAGTAATTTCGAAAATCAAGGAGGCCTACTGAGCACTACATAAATAACTCTTATCGATTCTCCATCCTGTTCAGCGTAGATGCTGTTAAAATATCATCCAAACCTATCACTGCTATAGCTCTATCTAGGACATTGAGCACTTTTCTCGTGGACAACGCCGAGTACTTTGAAAATCAAAAAGGCCTTGTGAGCACTACTGAAATCACTTAGGTATCCTCTCTCCTTCTGATCTGCCAAATAGTCCAAAGGGGAACGAAGATGGCGTTAAAATATTTTCCAAACCTATCACTACAGTAGCACTATCTAGGATATTGAGCACTTTTCTCCCGGACAACGCCGAGTACTTTGAACATCAAGGAGGAATCCTGAGCACTACTTATATCACTAAGGTACCTTCCCTCCTTGTTATCTGCTAAATAGTCCAAAGGATGACGAAGATGACGTTGAAATGTTTTCCAAACCTATCACTAAAGTAGCTCTATCTAAGATATTGAGCACTTTTCTCCCAGACAACACCGACTACTTTGAAAATCAAGGAGGCCTCATGAGCACTAATGAAATCACTCTTATTGATTACTCATCATTTTCAGCGTAGATGCTGTTAAAATATTATCCACACAAATTTCTACAGTAGCTCTACTTAGGATATTGAGCACTTTTCTCCCGGACAACGCCGAGTACTTTGAAAGTCAAGGAGGCCTTCTGAGCACTACTGAAATCACTTAGGTATCCGCCCTCCTTTTCATCTGCAAAATAGTCTAAAGGGGAACAAGATGGCGTTAAAATATTTTCCACACCTATCACTACAGTAGCTCTATCTAGGATATTGAGCACTTTTCTCCTGGACAACGCCGAGTACTGTGAAAATATAGGACGCCTTCTGAGCACTACTGAAATCACTTAGGTATTCTCCCTTCTTTTGATCTGAAAAATAATCCAAAGGGGAACGAAGATTGCGTTAAAATATTTTCCAAACCTATCATTACAGTAGCACTATCTAAGACATTGAGCACTTTTCTCCCGGACAACGCCGAGTACTTTGAATGTCAAAGAGGCCTCCTGAGCACTACGTAAATTACTTAGGTATCCTGCCCCTCCTCCTAATTGTGCTTGAGCCGCTCACACCGGCGAATGCCGACACTCCCCTCCCTAAATTTGGCATGAGGCGCCCCACCGGCAAATGCCGCCCCCCCTAATTTCGCCTTAAATGAGGAGGTAATGCCTGGAAGGATTATATCATGATAACAGAACGGCCATATTGAGGAAGGGAGGGGGAAAGAAATATTATTGTCTATTTATAATTAAGAAAGAAAGGTAGAAAGGATGGGAGTGAGAGGGAAAGAAGAAAGAAAGAAAAAAAGGGTTGTAGTGTCAGTGAATTTCTTCCTGCCACTCTCTGACGTCATTTCTGGTTTATCGTGACTTTGCCTTATTTTTCAGATTATACATGATAGCATTGATTTCTTCTTTAATTAGTACTAAACAACGTTGAAAAATCGAGTTAAAAGCCACCCCCCATTGGAGAAAAGTGCTCAGTCGACCCCGGGAGAATCAATTTTTTTTCCGGTTCCGAGATATTAGACACGCCTGGGCTGGCCGGGCGGAATGATGTCACCCGGTTGACTGTTTGTTGGGTACTTTCGGAGGAGAAGCTTTACATACATACACACATACATACATACATACAGACAGGTGGGATTTATATAATAGACTAGCGGGGCTACCCGGCGTTGCTCGGGGTCATAAAAACATATATTTGAAGAAAGATCGTGTGTAACATCTTTATATTCAAACTTCTATGTCCGCCCCCTCTCTCTATAGCCGTCTCTTTATCTGCTACCTTTCTCTTCCCTGGTCGCCCCATTTCGCCGCTACTTTCTAATTTTGCCTTTTGCAAAAGCTGTTTCTTCCCCACCATTTCTCCTATTGCCCAGGGTAATAGTATGACATATTTCTATAAAAAGTAACACCTCTATCTGCGCCTTTTATATAGGTACTTATCTCCACCCCGGTGTTCATACTATATACGTATCTATCATCACCCCGGTGCGCATACTATATACGTACCTATCGCCTCCCAGTGCACATACTATATACGTACCTATCGCCGCCCCGGTGCAGATACTATTTAAGTACCTATCGCCACCCCGTTGCGAATGCTAAACAGTACCTATCGTTGCCCCGGTGTGAATGCTAAATACATACCTATTGTGCCCCGGTATGCATGCTACATAAGTACCTATCGCTGCCCTAGTGCGAATATTAAAGACATACCAATTGCGCCCCGGTGTGCATGCTACATAAGTACCTATCGCTGCCCTAGTGCGAATAATTAATATGTACATATTGCCGCTTTGGTGTGAATGCTAAATACGTACCTATCGCCGGCCCAGTGCGAATGCTAAATACGTACCTATAGCCGCCCTGGTGTGAATGCTAAATACGTACCTATAGCCACCCCGGTGCGAATGCTAAATACGTACCTATAACCACCACAGTGCGAATGCGAAATACATACCTTTCGCCGCCCCGGTGAGCGTGCTATATATGTACTGATCGCCGCCGCAGAGCGCATGCTATGTACGTACTTATTGCTGCCCATGTGTACATGCTATATACGTAGCTATCGCCACCCCTGAATTCTGAATATGTACCTATCGCCGCCCTGGTGTGGAAGCTAAATACGTACATATCGCCGCCCCAGTGCGAATGCTAAATACATACCTATCGCCGCCTCGGTATGAATTCTAAATACGTACCTATCGCCGCCCCGGTGTGAATTCTAAATACGTACCTATCGCCGCCCCAGTGCGGAAGCTAAATACGTACATATCGCCACCCCGGGGCGAATGCTAAATACATACCTATCGCTGCCAGGGTGTGAATGTTTAATACATACCTATCGCCGCGCCGGTGTGAATGCTAAATACGTACCTATCGCCGCCCCGGTGTGAATTTTAAATATGTACCTTTCGCCGCCCCTGTGTGAATTTTAAATATGTACCTTTTGCCGCCCCTGTGCGCGTGCTATATACGTACCTATCGCCGCCCCGGTGCGCGTGCTATATATGAACCGATCGCTGCCTCAGTGCGCATGCTAAATACGTACCTATCGCCCCCCAACCATGAGAAATATTTTCAGTTTAAAACCAAAAAAAACAAAAAAATTTTGCCTGACCCCTAAAAAGTTCATCCTGACCCCTAAAATTTTCCCCGACCCCTAAATCTCTCCAGCCCCCTAATTTTTCACTCTCCCCCAACCATGAGATATATTTTGACTTCAAAACAAAAAAAAACAAAAAAATTTAGCCTGACCCCTAAAAAGTTCGTCCTGACCCCTAAAATTTCCCCCGACCCCCTAATCTCTCAAGCCCCCCCCCCCCGAACTTTTTTTTCAGTGTCCCCTAACCCTGAGAAATATTTTAAGTTCAAAAAAAGAAAAAAAGAAAAAAATTTGGCCGGACCCCTAAAAAAGTTGGCCCAACCCCTAAAATTTTCCCCGACCCCCTAATCTCTCCAGCCCCACCCCTCGAACTTTTTTTCACTCTCCCACAACCCTGAGAAATATTTGAAGTTCAAAAAAAAAAAAAAAAAAAAAAACTTGGCCTGACCCCTAACAAATTAGGCCTGACCCCTAAAATTTTACCCGACCGCCTAATCTTTCCAGCACCCCCCAACTTTTTTGTCAGTGCCCCACAACCCTGAGAAATATTTTAAGTTCAAAAAAAAAAAAAAAAAATTTAGCCTGACCCCTAAAAAATTTGGCCTGACCCCTAAAATTTGGCCCGACCCCCTAATCTCTCCAGCCCCCCCCAACTTTTTTTGTCAGTTTCCTACAATCCTGAGAAATATTTTAAGTTCAAAAAAAAAAAAAAAAAATTTGGCCTGACCCATAAAAAATTTGGCCTGACCCCTAAAATTTCCCCCGACCCCCTAATCCCTCGAGCCCCCCCCCCCCAACTTTTTTTTTCAGTGTCCTATAACCCTGAGAAATATTTTAATTTCAAAAAAAAAAAAAAAAAAATTTGGCCCGACCCCTAAAAAATTTGGCCTGACCCGTAAAATTTCCCCCGACCCCCTAATCTCTCCAGCCCCCCCCCCCCACCGAACTTTTTTTTTCAGTGTCCCATAACCCTGAGAAATATTTTAATTTCGAAAAAAAAAAAAATTTGGCCTGACCCCTAAAATTTTCCCCGACCCCCTAATCTCTTTATTATAGATACTAATAAATGCACATTGGCCTTTATTATAGATGCAAATAAATGCACATTGGTCTTTATTATAGATACAAATAAATGCACATTGGTCTTTATTATAGATGCAAATAAATGCACACTGGTCTTTATTATAGATACAAATAAATGCACATTGGTCATTATTATAGATACAAATAAATGCACATTGGTCTTTATTATAGATTTGCTTAATATCCCCCCCCCCCAAGAAAACATTTGGCCTGAGGCGTTCACACCGGCGAATTCTGACACTCTCTCCTCACAACAGATACTACACTATCTCCACCCTCTCAAAAAGGTGTGAGCGTCGGCGAATGCCGACACTCCCCCTCCCCCAAATTTGGCCTGAGGCGCCCATCCGGCGAAAACCGAAACCCCCTCCCCCAAATTTGGCCTGAGGCGCTCACACCGGCGAATGCCGTCACCCCCCCCCCCCAATTTGGCATGAAAGGAGGAGGTAATGCCTATCATGATAACGGAAGGGAGGGGGAGGAATATTAGCGTCTATTAAAAGGTTGTAGTGTGAGATAATTTCTTCCCGCCACTTTGCATTATTTTTCAAATTATCTGCCACTCTCTGACGTCATGATGACCTGATATAACCGGACACAATTTAGAGCAAGACCGGGTACATCCGGCAAGGGATTATAGGACAGGTGCGGATGTGATTGAGCAACCCTTGTTTCACTAGACACTCTTAACGTATGATTCCTATGTTGTTATTGATGCATCCGGACAGAAGTTATTGGATGATCTGATAGAACCGGACACAATTTAGGGCAAGACCGGGTACATCCGGCAAGGGATTATGGGATGTTTACAGTGACTCTGCATTTTAATCGGAATAGTACATAAATACATTAGATTATTTCGAATTTACTACATATAAACGTGTAAAAAGTCGTGTAAAATACGAAAAAACTGCTACCTTTTGTCGGAAAGTGGTCCGGTTGACTGTCAGGGAGTGAATCGTTTGTCGCGATTTTTAGATATTATGATTCCGGGATATGTACGGTCCTAAAGATATCAACTTGGTGACATGTCGCCGCGTAGTTTTTGAGGATCAGCTTCACATACAAACAGACATACATACATACATACATACATATAGACAACTGCCCTTTATATAAGAGACTAGCCAAAATAGACTCCCTAACGGTCGTCTATTTTTGCTAGGCTGCCGCGTTCTTGGGCGGTCAGACAAAAGAATGACAAAAATTTGTCTCCGAATAATGTTTTTGTTTAAAAAGGAAAAAAAAAAAATTTTTTTTTTTATTTTATTAGGCGGAAATTTTTTTTTTTTTTTTCGCGCCAAAAAAAATGAAGAAAAAAAATTGGGGGGGGGGACTTTCATTTCCCCCCCCCTAAAACAATCGAGTGCGAACGCAGACCCAATGTATTTCCAATGAACAGTTATACGATCATCCATTTGTAACTGGAAGAAGTTGAAAAAAAACCGGATTCTGTATCATTTAAAATTAAGACGATTATATCACTTGTCGTTGTGGAGCAGATGATAGCGCGTTCGGCAGTTAGCGTCACGGTTGAGAGTTCGAATCGTAGTCTCAGTGCTTAAATTATTTATTTATTTATTATTATGTTTACAAAAATTCTCGACGACGGACAGACAGATATCCTGACATCCTGACATCGTGACAGAGAACCTGCTCGTTATATTATAAGTGGACTAGCGAAGATAGACTCCCTAACGGTCGTCTATTTTTGCTAGGCTGCCGCGTTCTTGGGTGGTTAGACAAAAGAAATGAAAAAAATTGTCTCTGAATACTTTTTTTTGTTTAAAAAGGAAAAAAAAATTTTTTTTTTTTTTTTTTTATTAGGCGGATAAAAATATTTTTTTTTCGCGCCAAAATTTTTTTTTTCGCGCCAAAATTTTTTTTTTTCGCGCCAAAAAAAAATGAAAAAAAAAAAAAATGGGGGGGGGTACTTCCCCCCCCCCCTAAAACAATCGAGAGCGAACGCAGACCCCAATGTATTTCCAATGAACAGTTATACGATCATTCATTTGTAACTGGAAGAAGTTGAAAAAAAAACGGATTCTTTATCATTTAAAATTAATACGATTATATCACTTGTCTTTGTTGGACAGATGGTAGCGTGTTCGGCAGTTAGCGTCAAGGTTGCGAGTTCGAATCGTAGTCTCAGCGCGTAAATTATTTATTGTTTATTTATTACGTTTACAAAAATTCTCGACGACGGACAGACAGATATCCTGACATCCTGACATCGTGACAGAGAACCTGCTCGTTATATTATAAGTGGACTAGCGAAAATAGACTCCCTAACGGTCGTCTATTTTTGCTAGGCTGCCGCGTTCTTGGGTGGTTAGACAAAAGAAATGAAAAAAAATTGTCTCCGAATACTTTTTTTGTTTAAAAAGGAAAAAAAAAATTTTTTTTTTTTTCTTTATTAAGCGGAAAATTTTTTTTTTTTTTTTTTGCGGGAAGTTTTTTTTTTTTTTCGCGCCAAAATTTTTTTTTTTGTTTCTCGCCAAAAATAAAAAATGAAAAAAAAAAAATTCCCCCCCCCCCCGTGAAAAAATCGAGAGCGAACGCAGACCCAATCGTATTCTGGAAGAACAGATCGAGCGCGAACGCAGACCCAATCGTATTCTGGAAGAACAGATCGAGCGCGGACGCAGACCCCAAAGCATAAAAAGAACCATTTACTATACGATCATTTATTGCTAAATGAGAGATGTGAAAAAAAAGGCGATTTGTTCAAGTATTTGAATTAAGTAAGAATTTTTAACTGTGTTCCTTTAGCGCAGATGGTAGCGCGTTTGGCTGTTAGCGTCAAGGTTGCGAGTTCGAATCGCGACGTTGACGCCGAAAATTATTTATTGTTTATTTAGTCTTTAATATGTGGCCCAATGTATTTGTTTATGTTTCCGACTTTGAAATTAATTAAATAGTAATTATCTCCCCTTCTGTTTACAAAAATTCCCCAGGACGGACAGACAGACAGACAGACATCCTGACAGAGAAGTGCTCGTTATATTATAAGTGGACTAGCGAAAATAAACTCCCTAACGGTCGTCTATTTTTGCTAGGCTGCCGCGTTCTTGGTGTGTGAGACAAAGAAGAAATTTGTCTCAGAATACTTTTTTTGTGAAGAAAAAAAAATTTTTTTTTTTTGTTTATTAGGCGGGAAAAATTTTTTTTTTTTTTGGCGGGAAGGTTTTTTTTTTCGCGCCAAAAAAAAAATGGAAAAAAAAAAAATTGGGGGGGGGGAATCGAGTGCGAACGCAGAACCAATGTACTTCCAATGAACAGTTATACGATCATCCATTTGTAACTGGAAGAAGTTGGAAAAAAAACGGATTCTTTATCATTTAAAATTAAAACGACTATTTCACTTGTCGTGGTGGAGCAGATGATAGCGTGTTCGGCAGTTAGCGTCAAGGTTGCGAGTTCGAATCGTAGTCTCGGCGCTTAAATTATTTATTGTTTATTTCTGAAATTACGTTTACAAAAATTCCCCAGGACGGACAGACAGACAGACAGACATCCTGACAGAGAAGTGCTCGTTATATTATAAGTGGACTGGCCAAAATAGCCTCCCTACGGTCGTCTATTTTTGCTAGGCTGCCGCGTCGGAAATGAACGCTCACCAGTAAACCGATGGAGACTCAGTCATATTTCATGGGTGGGTAGACATCGATTATCTATGTTTCTAACCAAGAATATTTTTAGTTTAAAAACAAATAAAACATGTTTAAAACATTTTTTTACCCACTCTCTCCGAAAGTTTTTTTCAACCTCCCCCAAGAATACTAATATTTTCAGTTTAAAAAAAAGGTCGCCCCCCCCCCAAATTTATTTTTTGCCCTTTTCCGTAATAGTAATATTTTCAGTTAGAAAAAGAGAAAAATAAAGAAATAATATCTACCCTTCCCCTAAATTTCTTTTTGTACTCTTCCCCATGAATAGTTATATTTTCAGTTAGAAACAGAAAAAAAAGAAAAAAATTTTAACCCCCCCACCTCTAAAATAGAAAAGATATTTGTCACCCTTCCCCATGAATAGTAATATTTTCAGTTGGGAAAAGAAAAAAAGTTTTTACCCCCCTCCCACCAAAATTTTATATTTTACCCTTCCCCATGAATAGGAATTGTATTTAAGTTAAAAAAAAAAATAAATAAAAATTTTTTTTACCCCCCCCAAAAAAATTTTTTTTATTTACCTTTCCCCATGAATAGTAATATTTTCAGTTAGAAAAAGGAAAAAAACATTTCCCCCCCCCCAAATTTTTTTTTTTGTTACCCTTCCCCATGAATAGTAATATTTTCAGTTAGAAAAAAGAAAAAAAAATTTTTTTTTACCCCCCCCAAATTTTTTTTTGTTACCCTTCCCCATGAGTAGTAATATTTTCAGTAAGAAAAAGAAAAAAAAAAAAAAAAATGTTACCCCCCCCCCAAAAAAAATTTTTTTTGTTACCCTTCCCCATGAATAGTAATATTTTCAGTTAGAAAAAGAAAAAAAAAAAAAATTTTCACCCCCCCCCCACCCAAAAAAAATTTTTTAACCCCCCCCCCCCCAAATTTTTTTTTTAGTTAGCTTTCCCCATGAATAGTAATATTTTCAGTTAGAAAAAGGACAAAAACATTTCCCCCCCCCCAAATTTTTTTTTGTTACCCTTCCCCATGAATAGTAATATTTTCAGTTAGAAAAAAAAAAAAAAAAAAAATTTTTTACCCCCACCCACCCGGCAAAAAAATGTTTTTGTTACCCTTCTCCATGAATTGGAATTTTTTCAGTTAGAAAAAGAAAAAAAAAATTTTTACCCCCCCCACCCAAAAAAAAAAATTTTTTTGTTACCCTTCCCCATGAGTGATAATATTTTCAGTTAGAAAAAAAAAAAAATTTAACCCCCCACCCCTAAAAAAGAAAAGATATTTGTCACCCTTCCCCATGAATAGTAATATTTTCAGTTAGAAAAAGAAAAAAAAAAAAAATTTTTTTACCCCCCCCCCACTTGAAAATAAAACAAATTTTGTTACCATTCCCCATGAGTAGTAATATTTTCAGTTAGAAAAAGAAAAAAAAAAAAAAAAATTTTATCCCCCCCCACCCGAAAAAAAAAAAAATTTTTGTTACCCTTCCCCATGAATTGGAATGTTTTCAGTTGAAAAAAAAAAAAAAATTTTACCCCCCCCCCCCACAAATTTTTTTTTTTTGTTACCCTTCCCCATGAATAGTAATATTGTAAGTGAGAAAAAGAAAAAGAAAAAAACATTTTTTTACCCCATGCATAGTTAAAATAATGTAACCAAATTAGTAGGCGCCTCGGTCATATCAAAGAACTAATGTTTAAATATGCTATTGAAGGCGCCTACGTCATATCAAAGAACCAGTTTTGTTATTTTTCCAAAATGGTTACCCATTTAGTAATGGCCGAGATATTTGTTGCTTAACTTCCTATTTACAATAAAACACCTTTGCTTATAAACGTAATGAATGTAAAGACTGATAATGTGAAAAGATCCTCTCAAAATGACGTCACTTCCGGTCCAACCGGAAAGATGATTCAGCAATTTAGGTTTCCTAAATGGTCACCGATTTATGAATGGCTCGGATATGCCTTGTTTACTTTTAACTTATAGTAAAATACATTCTCGGTACAACGTAATGTAAATAATGAATGAAAACTGTGAAAAAATCCTCTCACGATGACGTCACTACCGGATAAACCGGAAGTATGAGTCAGCAATTTAGTTTTCCTGAATGGTCACCGATTTACTAATAGCTCGGATATGCCTTGTTTACTTTTAACATTTAGTAGAAAACATTCGCTTAACAATGTAATGTAAATAATGAATGAAAACTGTGAAAAAAATCCTCTCACAATGACGTCACTAAAGAGGGGAGGAGAAGCCTGGGAGGGTGGACCTCCTAGAAATGCAAAGGACAGACCCGGATATGCCTTGTTTACTTGTAATTTATAGTAAAAAACATTCTCTTAACAACGTAATGTAAATAATGAATGAAAACTGTGAAAAAATCCTCTCACGATGACGTCACTTCCGGATTAACCAGAAGGATTCTCACAATGACGTCACTAAGGGGAGGAGAAGCCTGGGAGGGTGGACCTCCTAGAACTGCAAAGGACAGACCCGTAGACCGGCGTAAATGAAGACCCGAAGGCCAAGACAATACCAGTGAAGACCCGAAAGCCAAGACAATACCAGTCTATGTGGTTCAGTATTCATCGGAACAGATACTACACTTTGATCTTAGCCAAAAGGCCGAGAAAGACTTGAAATTTTAACAATAATCGCCATTGGAAGTATGGTTGAGAAAACACGCTGGTTGATGAAGAAAATGGGTTTAATTAATTGTATTAATCATTTTTATTAATATCACCATAAGGAACGTATTGTGAATACATATGGAAACTTGATAATGGCAGTTATAAGTGTATATTTGTAAATCTGAATTTAATGGAAGGTTAAAAGGAATGTATTATGTAAATGAGGAAGCCCGTCTAATGTCTAAACGACGTTTACTAAGGGTATAAAAGGCCGTTGAAATCTATTAATTTTAATGTGATTCTTGCCACGTTTTCACTTCTAATCGCCGCCTCGACTTGAAATTTCTTTCTACTCCAATCTAATAAGGTTATTTAAAGTTATCTAATGTTAATTTAATTAATTAATAAAAGTTTCCTAAATCTACATGTATAAAAATATTATGAACGCTGACTCGAAAAGCTTAATTAATAAAATCTTAATTACTCGAGACCTCCCTCCCCTCTCTCTTCTGTTTACAAAAATTCCCCAGGACGGACAGACAGACAGACATCCTGACAGAGAAGTGCTCGTTATATTATAAGTGGACTAGCCAAAATAGCCTCCCTACGGTCGTCTATTTTTGCTAGGCTGCCGCGTCGGAAATGAACGCTCACCAGTAAACCGATGGAGACTCAGTCATATTTCGTGGGTGGGTAGACATCGATTTTCTATGTTTCTAACCAAGAATATTTTTAGTTTAAAAACAAATAAAACATTTTTAAAACATTTTTTTACCCACTCCCTCCAAAAGTTTTTTCACCCTCCCCCAAGAATACTAATATTTTCAGTTTAAAAAAAAGTTCGCCCCCCACAATTTATTTTTTGCCCTTCTCCGTAATAGTAATATTTTCAGTTAGAAAAAGAGAAAAAAAAGGCATAATATCTACCCCCCCTAAATTTCTTTTTGTACTCTTCCCCATGAATAGTTATATTTTCAGTTAGAAACAGAAAAAAAAGAAAAAAATTTTAACCCAAAAAAAAAGAAAAGATATCTGTCACGCTTCCCCATGAATAGTAATATTTTCAGTTAGAAAAAGGGAAAAATTTTTTATTTTACCCTTCCCCATGAATAGGAATTGTATTTAAGTTAAAAAAAAAAAAATAAATAAAAAAATTTTTTACCCCCCCCCCAAAAAAATTTTTTTTTAGTTACCTTTCCCCATGAATAGTAATATTTTCAGTTAGAAAAAGGAAAAAAAACATTCCCCCCCCCCCAATTTTTTTTTTTGTTACCCTTCCCCATGAATAGTAATATTTTCAGTTAGAAAAAGAGAAAAAAATAAAAAAATTTTACCCCCCCCCCCAAAAAAAATTTTTTTTTGTTACCCTTCCCCATGAATAGTAATATTTTCAGTTAGAAAAAGAAAAAAAAAAAAAAAATTTTACCTCCCCCCCCACCCCAAAAAAAAAATTTTTTTGTTACCCTTCCCCATGAATAGTAATATTTTCAGTTAGAAAAAGAAAAAAAAAAAAAAAATTTTTACCCCCCCCCCCACCCCCCCCAAAATTTTTTTTTTGTTACCCTTCCCCATGAGTAGTAATATTTTCAGTAAGAAAAAGAATTAAAAAAAAAAAAAATTTTACCCCCCCCCCCACCCAAAAAAAAATTTTTTTTTTGTTACCCTTCCCCATTAGTAATATTTTCAGTAAGAAATAGAAAAAAAAAAAAAAAATTTTCCCCCCCCACCCAAAAAAAAATTTTTTTTTTTGTTACCCTTCCCCATGAGTAGTAACATTTTCAGTTAGAAAAAGAAAAAAAAAAAAAAATTTTTACCCCCCCCCCACCCCAAAAAAAAAATTTTTTTTGTTACCCTTCCCCATGAGTAGTAATATTTTCAGTTAGAAAAAGAAAAAAAAAAAAAAAAATTTTTACCCCCCCCCCACCCAAAAAAAAAAAATTTTTTGTTACCCTTCCCCATGAGTAGTAATATTTTCAGTTAGAAAAAAAAAAAAAAAAAAAAATTTTTACCCCCCCCACCCGAAAAAAAAAAATTTTTGTTACCCTTCCCCATGAGTAGTAATATTTTCAGTTAGAAAAAGAAAAAAAAAAAAAATTTACCCCCCCCCCCCCCAAAAAAAAAAATTTAGTAGGCGCCTCGGTCATATCAAAGAACTAATGTTTAAATATGCTATTGAAGGCGCCTACGTCATATCAAAGAACCAGTTTTGTTATTTTTCCAAAACGGTTACCCATTTAGTAATGGCCGAGATATTTGTTGCTTAACTTCCTATTTACAATAAAACCCCATTGCTTATAAACGTAATGAATGTAAAGACTGATAATGTGAAAAGATCATCTCAAAATGACGTCACTTCCGGTCCAACCGGAAAGATGATTCATCAATTTAGGTTTCCTAAATGGTCACCGATTTATGAATGGCTCGGATATGCCTTGTTTACTTTTAACTTATAGTAAAAAAACATTCTCGGTACAACGTAATGTAAATAATGAATGAAAACTGTGAAAAAATCCTCTCACGATGACGTCACTACCGGATAAACCGGAAGTATGAGTCAGCAATTTAGTTTTCCTGAATGGTCACCGATTTACTAATAGCTCGGATATGCCTTGTTTACTTTTAACATTTAGTAGAAAACATTCTCTTAACATTGTAATGTAAATAATGAATGAAAACTGTGAAAAAAATCCTCTCACAATGACGTCACTAAAGAGGGGAGGCGAAGCCTGGGAGGGTGGACCTCCTAGAACTGCACAGGACAGTCCCGTAGACCAGCGTAAATGAAGACCCGAAGGCCAAGACAATAGCAGTGAAGACCCGAAAGCCAAGACAATACCAGTCTATGTGGTTCAGTATTCATCGGAACAGATACTACACTTTGATCTTAGCCAAAAGGCCGAGAAAGACTTGAAATTTTAACAATAATCGCGATTGCAAGTATGGTTGAGAAAACACGCTGAGAAAATGAGAAAATGGCTTTAATCAATTGTATTAATAATTTTTATTAATATCACCTTATCGGAACGTATTGTGAATACATATGGAAACTTGATAATAGCAGTTACAAGTGTATATTTGTAAATCTGAATTTAATGGAAGGTAAAAAGGAATGTATTATGTAAATGAGGAAGCCCGTCTAATGTCTAAACGACGTTTATGAAGGGTATAAAAGGCTGTTGAAATCTATTAATTTTAGTTGTATTCTTGCCACGTTTTCACTTCTAATCGCAGCCTCGACTTGAAATTTCGTTCTTCTCCAATCTAATAAGGTTATTTAATGTTATCTAATGCAAATTTAATTAATTAATAATAGTTTCCTAATTCTACAGGTATACAAATATTATGAACGCCTACTTGAAAAGCTTAATTAATTAAATCTTAATTACTCGAGACCCCCCCCTCTCTTCTGTTTACAAAAATTCCCCAGGACGGACAGACAGACAGACATCCTGACAGAGAAGTGCTCGTTATATTATAAGTGGACTAGCGAAAATAGACTCCCTAACGGTCGTCTATTTTTGCTAGGCTGCCGCGTTCTTGGGTGGTCAGACAAAAGAATGACAAAAATTTTTGTCTCCGAATAATGTTTTTGTTTATAAAGTAAAAAAAAAATTTTTTTTTTTTTTTTATTAGGCGGAAAAGTTTTTTTTTTTTTTTGGCGGGAAAATTTTTTTTTTTTCGCGCCAAAATTTTTTTTTTTTTCGCGCCAAAAAAAAATGAAAAAAAAAAATTGGGGGGGGGGGGAATTTTCATTTCTCCCCCCCCCCCCCTAAAACAATTGAGTGCGAACGCAGACCCAATGTATTTCCAATGAACAGTTATACGATCATCCATTTGTAACTGGAAGAAGTTGAAAAAAAAAACGGATTCTTTATCATTTAAAATTAAGAAGTTTATATCACTTGGCGTTGTGGAGCAGATGATATCGCGTTCGGCAGTTAGCGTCAAGGTTTCGAGTTCGAATCGTAGTCTCGGCGCTTAAATTATTTATTGTTTATTTCTGAAATTTCGTTTACAAAAATTCCCCAGGACGGACAGACAGACAGACAGACAGAATGACAGACAGACAGAGAAGTGCTTGTTATATTATAAGTGGACTAGCCAAAATAGCCTCCCTACGGTCGTCTATTTTTGCTAGGCTGCCGCGTCGGAAATGAACGCTCACCAGTAAACCGATGGAGACTCAGTCATATTTCGTGGGTGGGTAGACATCGATTTTCTATGTTTCTAACCAAGAATATTTTTAGTTTAAAAACAAATAAAACATGTTTAAAACATTTTTTTACCCACTCTCTCCAAAAGTTTTTTTCACCCTCCCCCAAGAATACTAATATTTTCAGTTTTAAAAAAAGGTAGCCCCCCCCCAAAAAAAATTTATTTTTTGCCCTTATCCGTAATAGTAATATTTTCAGTTAGAAAAAGAGAAAAAAAAAGAATATCTACCCCTCCCCCTAAATTTCTTTTTGTACTCTTTCCCATGAATAGTTCTATTTTCAGTTAGAAACAGAAAAAAAAGAAAAAATTTTTAACCCCCCCACCCATAAAAAAAGAAAAGATATCTGTCACCCTTCCCCATGAATAGTAATATTTTCAGTTAGAAAAAGAAAAAAAGTTTTTACCCCCCTCCCATCAAAATTTTTTATTTTACCCTTCCCCATGAATAGGAATTGTATTTAAGTTAAAAATAAAAATAAATGAAAAAATTTTTTACCCCCCCAAAAAAAATTTTTTCTAGTTACTTTTCCCCATGAATAGTAATATTTTCAGTTAGGAAAAGAAAAAAAAAAAAAAATTTTTTACCCCCGCCACCCCAAAAAATTTTTTTTTGTTACCCTTCCCCATGAGTAGTAATATTTTCAGTAAGAAAAAGAAAAAAAAAAAAAAAAATTCCCCCCCCCCCACCCAAAAAAAAATTTTTTTTTTTTACCCTTCCCCATGAGTAGTAATATTTTCAGTTAGAAAAAAAAAAAAAAAAAAAAATTTTTTACCCCCCCCACCCCAAAAAAATTTTTTTTGTTACCCTTCCCCATGAGTAGTAATATTTTCAGTAAGAAAAAAAAAAAAAAAAAAAAAATTTCCCCCCCCCCACCCAAAAAAAAAATTTTTTTTGTTACCCTTCCCCATGAGTAGTAATATTTTCAGTTAGAAAAAGAAAAAAAAAAAAAAAATTTTTACCCCCCCTACCCCCGAAAAAAAAAATTTTTGTTGTTACCCTTCCCCATGAATTGGAATGTTTTCAGTTGTAAAAAAAAAAAAAAAATTTTTACCCCCCCCCCCCCTCCAAAAAAAAATTTTTTTTGTTACCCTTCCCCATGAATAGTAATATTGTAAGTGAGAAAAAGAAAAAGAAAAAAACATTTTTTTACCCCATGCATAGTTAAAATAATGTAACCAAATTAGTAGGCGCCTCGGTCATATCAAAGAACTAATGTTTAAATATGCTATTGAAGGCGCCTACGTCATATCAAAGAACCAGTTTTGTTATTTTTCCAAAACGGTTACCCATTTAGTAATGGCCGAGATATTTGTTGCTTAACTTCCTATTTACAATAAAACACCTTCGCTTATAAACGTAATGAATGTAAAGACTGATAATGTGAAAAGATCCTCTCAAAATGACGTCACTTCCGCTCTAACCGGAAAGATGATTCAGCAATTTACTTTTCCTAAATGGTCATCGATTTATGAATGGCTCGGATATGCCTTGTTTACTTTTAACTTATAGTAAAAAAACATTCTCTTAACAACGTAATGTAAATAATGAATGAAAACTGTGAAAAAATCCTCTCACGATGACGTCACTACCGGATAAACCGGAAGTATGAGTCAGCAATTTAGTTTTCCTGAATGGTCACCGATTTACTAATAGCTCGGATATGCCTTGTTTACTTTTAACATTTAGTAGAAAACATTCTCTTAACAACGTAATGTAAATAATGAATGAAAACTGTGAAAAAAATCCTCTCACAATGACGTCACTAAAGAGGGGAGGAGAAGCCTGGGAGGGTGGACCTCCTAGAAATGCAAAGGACAGACCCGTAGACCGGCGTAAATGAAGACCCGAAGGCCAAGACAATACCAGTCGAGACCCGAAGGCCAATACAATACCAGTCTATGTGATTCAGTATTCATTGGAACAGATACTACACTTTGATCTTAGCCAAAAGGCCGAGAAAGACTTGAAATTTTAACAATAATCCCCATTGGAAGTATGGTTGAGAAAACACGCTGGTTGATGAAGAAAATGGGTTTAATTAATTGTATTAATAATTTTTCTTAATGTCACCTTATCGGAACGTCTTGTGAATACATATGGAAACTTGATAATAGCAGTTATAAGTGTATATTTGTAAATCTGAATTTAATGGAAGGTTAAAAGGAATGTATTATGTAAATGAGGAAGCCCGTCTAATGTCTAAACGACGTTTATTAAGGGTATAAAAGGCTGTTGAAATCTATTAATTTTAGTATGATTCTTGCCACGTTTTCACTTCTAATCGCCGCCTCGACTTGAAATTTCGTTCTACTCCAATCTAATAAGGTTATTTAAAGTTATCTAATGTAAATTTAATTAATTAATAAAAGTTTCCTAATTCTACATGTATAAAAATATTATGAACGCCTACTTGAAAAGCTTAATTAATTAAATCTTAATTACCCGAGACCCCCCCCCTCTCTTCTGTTTACAAAAATTCCCCAGGACGGACAGACAGACAGACATCCTGACAGAGAAGTGCTCGTTATATTATAAGTGGACTAGCTAAAATAGCCTCCCTACGGTCGTCTATTTTTGCTAGGCTGCCGCGTCGGAAATGAACGCTCACCAGTAAACCGATGGAGACTCAGTCATATTTCGTGGGTGGGAAGACATCGATTTTCTATGTTTCTAACCAAGAATATTTTTAGTTTAAAAACAAATAAAACATGTTTAAAACATTTTTTTACCCACTCTCTCCAAAAGTTTTTTTCACCCTCCCCCAAGAATACTAATATTTTCAGTTTAAAAAAAAGGTCGCCCCCCCCCGAATTTATTTTTTGCCATTATCCGTAATAGTAATATTTTCAGTTAGAAAAAGAGAAAAAAAAAAGAAATAATATCTACCCCCCCCCTAAATTCCTATTTGTACTCTTCCCCATGAATAGTTATATTTTCAGTTAGAAACAGAAAAAAAAGAAAAAAATTTTAACCCAAAAAAAAAGAAAAGATATCTGTCACGCTTCCCCATGAATAGTAATATTTTCAGTTAGAAAAAGGGAAAAATTTTTTATTTTACCCTTCCCCATGAATAGGAATTGTATTTAAGTTAAAAAAAAAAAAATAAATAAAAAAATTTTTTACCCCCCCCCCCAAAAAAATTTTTTTTTAGTTACCTTTCCCCATGAATAGTAATATTTTCAGTTAGAAAAAGGAAAAAAAACATTCCCCCCCCCCCAATTTTTTTTTTTGTTACCCTTCCCCATGAATAGTAATATTTTCAGTTAGAAAAAGAGAAAAAAATAAAAAAATTTTACCCCCCCCCCCCCAAAAAATTTTTTTTTGTTACCCTTCCCCATGAATAGTAATATTTTCAGTTAGAAAAAGAAAAAAAAAAAAAAAATTTTACCTCCCCCCCCACCCCAAAAAAAAAATTTTTTTGTTACCCTTCCCCATGAATAGTAATATTTTCAGTTAGAAAAAGAAAAAAAAAAAAAATTTTTTACCCCCCCCCCCACCCCCCCCAAAATTTTTTTTTTGTTACCCTTCCCCATGAGTAGTAATATTTTCAGTAAGAAAAAGAATTAAAAAAAAAAAAAATTTTACCCCCCCCCCCACCCAAAAAAAAATTTTTTTTTTGTTACCCTTCCCCATTAGTAATATTTTCAGTAAGAAATAGAAAAAAAAAAAAAAAATTTTCCCCCCCCACCCAAAAAAAAATTTTTTTTTTTGTTACCCTTCCCCATGAGTAGTAACATTTTCAGTTAGAAAAAGAAAAAAAAAAAAAAAATTTTTACCCCCCCCCCACCCCAAAAAAAAAATTTTTTTTGTTACCCTTCCCCATTAGTAGTAATATTTTCAGTTAGAAAAAGAAAAAAAAAAAAAAAAATTTTTACCCCCCCCCCACCCAAAAAAAAAAAATTTTTTGTTACCCTTCCCCATGAGTAGTAATATTTTCAGTTAGAAAAAAAAAAAAAAAAAAAAATTTTTACCCCCCCCACCCGAAAAAAAAAAATTTTTGTTACCCTTCCCCATGAGTAGTAATATTTTCAGTTAGAAAAAGAAAAAAAAAAAAAATTTACCCCCCCCCCCCCAAAAAAAAAAAATTTAGTAGGCGCCTCGGTCATATCAAAGAACTAATGTTTAAATATGCTATTGAAGGCGCCTACGTCATATCAAAGAACCAGTTTTGTTATTTTTCCAAAACGGTTACCCATTTAGTAATGGCCGAGATATTTGTTGCTTAACTTCCTATTTACAATAAAACCCCATTGCTTATAAACGTAATGAATGTAAAGACTGATAATGTGAAAAGATCATCTCAAAATGACGTCACTTCCGGTCCAACCGGAAAGATGATTCATCAATTTAGGTTTCCTAAATGGTCACCGATTTATGAATGGCTCGGATATGCCTTGTTTACTTTTAACTTATAGTAAAAAAACATTCTCGGTACAACGTAATGTAAATAATGAATGAAAACTGTGAAAAAATCCTCTCACGATGACGTCACTACCGGATAAACCGGAAGTATGAGTCAGCAATTTAGTTTTCCTGAATGGTCACCGATTTACTAATAGCTCGGATATGCCTTGTTTACTTTTAACATTTAGTAGAAAACATTCTCTTAACATTGTAATGTAAATAATGAATGAAAACTGTGAAAAAAATCCTCTCACAATGACGTCACTAAAGAGGGGAGGCGAAGCCTGGGAGGGTGGACCTCCTAGAACTGCACAGGACAGTCCCGTAGACCAGCGTAAATGAAGACCCGAAGGCCAAGACAATAGCAGTGAAGACCCGAAAGCCAAGACAATACCAGTCTATGTGGTTCAGTATTCATCGGAACAGATACTACACTTTGATCTTAGCCAAAAGGCCGAGAAAGACTTGAAATTTTAACAATAATCGCGATTGCAAGTATGGTTGAGAAAACACGCTGAGAAAATGAGAAAATGGCTTTAATCAATTGTATTAATAATTTTTATTAATATCACCTTATCGGAACGTATTGTGAATACATATGGAAACTTGATAATAGCAGTTACAAGTGTATATTTGTAAATCTGAATTTAATGGAAGGTAAAAAGGAATGTATTATGTAAATGAGGAAGCCCGTCTAATGTCTAAACGACGTTTATGAAGGGTATAAAAGGCTGTTGAAATCTATTAATTTTAGTTGTATTCTTGCCACGTTTTCACTTCTAATCGCAGCCTCGACTTGAAATTTCGTTCTTCTCCAATCTAATAAGGTTATTTAATGTTATCTAATGCAAATTTAATTAATTAATAATAGTTTCCTAATTCTACAGGTATACAAATATTATGAACGCCTACTTGAAAAGCTTAATTAATTAAATCTTAATTACTCGAGACCCCCCCCTCTCTTCTGTTTACAAAAATTCCCCAGGACGGACAGACAGACAGACATCCTGACAGAGAAGTGCTCGTTATATTATAAGTGGACTAGCCAAAATAGCCTCCCTACGGTCGTCTATTTTTGCTAGGCTGCCGCGTCGGAAATGAACGCTCACCAGTAAACCGATGGAGACTCAGTCATATTTCGTGGGTGGGTAGACATCGATTTTCTATGTTTCTAACCAAGAATATTGTTTGTTTAAAAACAAATAAAACATGTTTAAAACATTTTTTTACCCACTCTCTCCAAAAGTTTTTTTCACCCTCCCCCAAGAATACTAATATTTTCAGTTTAAAAAAAAGGTCGCCCCTCCCCCCAAATTTATTTTTTGCCCTTCTCCGTAATAGTAATATTTTCAGTTAGGAAAAGAGAAAAAAAAAGAAATAATATCTACCCCCCGCCTAAATTTCTTTTTGTACTCTTCCCCATGAATAGTTATATTTTCAGTTAGAAACAGAAAAAAAAGTAAAAAATTTTAACCCCCCACCCCTAAAAAAGAAAAGATATTTGTCACCCTTCCCCATGAATAGTAATATTTTCAGTTAGAAAAAGAAAAAAAGTTTTTACCCCCCTCCCACCAAAATTTTTTATTTTACCCTTCCCCATGAATAGGAATTTATTTTTTTTTTAACTTAAATACTTAAGTTAAAAAAAAAATAAATAAAAAATTTTTTTACCCCCCCCCCCAAAAAAAATTTTTTTTAGTTACCTTTTCCCATGAATAGTAATATTTTCAGTTAGAAAAAGGAAAAAAACATTCCCCCCCCCTCAAAAATTTTTTTTTTTGTTACCCTTCCCCATGAATAGTAATATTTTCAGTTAGAAAAAGAGAAGAAAAAATTTTTTTTACCCCCCGTCATCACCCCAAAATTTTTTTTTGTTACCCTTCCCCATGAGTAGTAATATTTTCAGTAAGAAAAAGAAAAAAAAAAAAAAATTTTAACCCCCCCCACCAAAAAAAAAATTTTTTTTTGTTACCCTTCCCCATGAATTGGGATGTTTTCAGTTCAGAAAAAAAAAAAAAATTTTACCCCCCCCCCCCCAAAAAAAAAATTTTTTTTTGTTACCCTTCCCCATGAATAGTAATATTTTCAGTTAGAAAAAATAAAATAAAAAAAATAATTTTTACCCACCCCCCTACCCAAAAAAAAAAATTTTTTTGTTACCCTTCCCCATGAATAGTAATATTTTCAGTTAGAAAAAGAAAAAAAAAAAAAAAATTTTTACCCCCCCCCACCCAAAAAAAAAAAATTTTTTTGTTACCCTTCCCCATGAGTAGTAATATTTTCAGTTAGAAAAAGAAAAAAAAAAAAAATTTTTTACCCCCCCCCCCACCAAAAAAAAAAAAAATTTTGTTACCCTTCCCCATCAATTAGAATGTTTTCAGTTGAAAAAAAAAAAAAAAAAAAAAAAATTTGTGGGGGGGGGGGGTAAAAAAATTTTTTTTTGTTACCCTTCCCCATGAATAGTAATATTGTAAGTGAGGAGAAGAAAAAGAAAACATTTTTTTACGCTCCCCTATGCATAGTTAAAATAATGTAACCAAATTAGTAGGCGCCTCGGTCATATCAAGGAACTAATGTTTAAATATGCTATTGAAGGCGCCTACGTCATATCAAAGAACCAGTTTTGTTATTTTTCCAAAACGGTTACCCATTAAGTAATGGCCGAGATATTTGTTGCTTAACTTCCTATTTTAAATAAAACACCTTTGCTTATAAACGTAATGAATGTAAAGACTGATAATGTGAAAAGATCCTCTCAAAATGACGTCACTTCCGGTCCAACCGGAAAGATGATTCAGCAATTTAGGTTTCCTAAATGGTCACCGATTTATGAATGGCTCGGATATGCCTTGTTTACTTTTAACTTATAGTAAAAAACATTCTCGGTACAACGTAATGTAAATAATGAATGAAAACTGTGAAATAATCCTCTCACGATGACGTCACTACCGGATAAACCGGAAGTATGAGTCAGCAATTTAGTTTTCCTGAATGGTCACCGATTTACTAATAGCTCGGATATGCCTTGTTTACTTTTAACATTTAGTAAAAAACATTCTCTTAACAATGTAATGTAAATAATGAATGAAAACTGTGAAAAAAATCCTCTCACAATGACGTCACTAAAGAATGGAGGAGAAGCCTGGGAGGGTGGACCTCCTAGAAATGCAAAGGACAGACCCGTAGACCGGCGTAAATGAAGACCCGAAGGCCAAGACAATACCAGTGAAGACCCGAAGGCCAATACAATACCAGTCTATGTGGTTCAGTATTCATCGGAACAGATACTACACTTTGATCTTAGCCAAAAGGCCGAGAAAGACTTGAAATTTTAACAATAATCGCCATTGCAAGTATGGTTGAGAAAATACGCTGGTTGAGGTAGAAAATGGCTTTAATTAATAGTATTAATAATTTTTATTAATATCACCTTATCGGAACGTATTGTGAATACATATGAAAACTTGATAATAGCAGTTATAAGTGTATATTTGTAAATCTGAATTTAATGGAAGGTTAAAAAGAATGTATTATGTAAATGAGGAAGCCCGTCTAATGTCTAAACGACGTTTATTAAGGGTATAAAAGGCTGTTGAAATCTATTAATTTTAGTATGATTCTTGCCACGTTTTCTCTTCTAATCGCCGCCTCGACTTGAAATTTCGTTCTACTCTAATCTAATAAGGTTATCTAATGTAAATTTAATTAATTAATAAAAGTTACCTAATTCTACATGTATAAAAATATTATGAACGCTGACTCGAAAAGCTTAATTAATAAAATCTTAATTACTCGAGACCCCCCTCTCTCTTCTGTTTACAAAAATTCCCCAGGACGGACAGACAGACAGACATCCTGACAGAGAAGTGCTCGTTATATTATAAGTGGACTAGCCAAAATAGCCTCCCTACGGTCGTCTATTTTTGCTAGGCTGCCGCGTCGGAAATGAACGCTCACCAGTAAACCGATGGAGACTCAGTCATATTTCTTGGGTGGGTAGACATCGATTTTCTTTGTTTGTAACCAAGAATATTTTTAGTTTAAAAACAAATAAAACATTTTTAAAACATTTTTTTACCCACTCCCTCCAAAAGTTTTTTTCACCCTCCCCAAAGAATACTATTATTTTTAGTTTAAAAAAAAGTTCGCCCCCCAATTTATTTTTTGCCCTTCTCCGTAATAGTAATATTTTCAGTTAGAAACAGAGAAAAAAAAGGCATAATATCTACCCCCCCTAAATTTCTTTTTGTACTCTTCCCCATGAATAGTTATATTTTCAGTTAGAAACAGAAAAAAAGAAAACATTTTAAACCCCCCACCCAAAAAAAGAGAAAAGATATCTGTCACCCTTCCCCATGAATAGTAATATTTTCAGTTAGAAAAAGAAAAAGTTTTTAACCCCCTCCCACCAAAATTTTTTATTTTAACCTTCCCCATGAATAGGAATTGTATTTAAGTTAAAAAAATAAATAAATAAAAAATTTTTTTACCCCCCCCCAAAAAAATTTTTTTTTTAAGTTACCTTTCCCCATGAATAGTAATATTTTCAGTTAGAAATAGGAAAAAAACATTTCCCCCCCGCAAAAATTTTTTTTTTGTTACCCTTCCCCATGAATAGTAATATTTTCAGTTAGAAAAAGAGAAAAAAAAAAAATTTTTTACCCAGCCCCCCACCCCCCAAAAAAAATTTTTTTGTCACACTTCCCCATGAGTAGTAATATTTTCAGTAAGAAAAAGAAAATAAAAAATTTGTTTTTACCCCCCCCCTCACCCCCCCCCAAAAAAAAATTTTGTTACCTTTCCCCATGAGTAGTAATATTTTCAGTTAGTAAAAGAAAAAAAAAAAAAAATTTTTACCCCCCCACCCAAAAAAAAATTTTTGTTACCCTTCCCCATGAATAGTAATATTTTCAGTTAGAAAAAGAAAAAAAAAAAAAAAAATGTTTACCCCCCACCCCAAAAAAAAATTTGAGTGATTTAGTTGTGTTTACCTTTCCTGTAAAAAATCAATGAATATATTCGTTCAAATTGGCTAATTGCATATCTTATTTTAAAGGTGTTAATACAAATATTAAAAGTGTCGATAGTATTGTTGATTGACACCCTCAGCCCCACCCGAATACATTCTACTTTTTAGGTGATTAGGTGTAACTACCATGATACACTTGATAATGATGTTTAACATTGGTCAAGAAGAATAAAAACAAAATAACCTCTAATATTTCTAAATTACAAAAAGTATTCTTTCTTACTATTCATCAAGTTATTTTTATGTTTAATAATAAACGCGAAAAGCACAAAGTAAAATTTTCGAAATACCTAGTAATATAGAGTGGTTTTATTGGACCAATCGATGCCCTAATTATTAATTTACACATTTCATTACATAACCAGTGTTTAATTGGGGATTCATGCTCATTTAATGATGAAACAAATTGAAATTCCTCGGCTTTCAATATCTTACATACCATATCAATTAACCTTATTTTTCTAAGAAATAAAATTTGACTATAATCATGCGCACTTAATTTTTCAACATTTAAATATATCGAAGAACACAACAACAATGATATTTTTGCTGTGTTCCTCCAAATTACCAAACTTCTAAATAGAAATTTGTTCTTTTTTTCTGTAAAGACAATTATCGTTTCAGTAATTTCTACCGGGAGGGCGGGTCGTTTTCGCATGCATGTATATATATATATATATATATATATATATATATATATATATATATATATATATATATATATATATATGCATATACATATATATACATATATATATACAAATATATAAATACATATACAGATACACATATATATATATATAAATACATATGCATATAAATACATACATATATATATATATATATATATATATATATATATATATATATATATATATATATATATATATATATACATGGCAGTAGAATCAACAAATATTCGACAGCATTAATCAATTATACAATGAAGCTTTAAACAGATCAGGATACAAGGAAAAAATAATTACCTTGTGCCTCCTACGGTTGGGAATGGGGGACTAAACGGGAGACCAATCGCCTCTATGGTCCTATATAATAGGGCAATGGGTAAGGCTAGATATAGGAGACCTGGTGTATCCCACGGTAATGTAAACCAGGTAGGAAGGGAACCGGTTGATGATAATATTCGTGAAGTTGGAAGTAACGAATTGAACACACATGCTACCCAAATCGGGGGGGGGGTAGGAAGAAAAATAGGAGAAGGACACTACATGCCCCCCCTATAGTCAGCATATAAAGACTAATATCCTAAAGATTTTGTATAGCATAGTGGAAAAAAACTTTCCAAGGGATAGCAGATTGGGGGAAATCATTAACAAAAATACTGTAAAACTGTCTTATTCAACCTGTAGAAATATAGCCACTTCCATCATAGGATACAATAATTCTAAGTTAACTATAACAAGGGATGCCCTGTTCTCTTCTGGTGTTGATCCCAGTACCACCAGTTCAGTGAGAACCTCCATTATAAATATCCGTAGTAGTAGAACATCCAGCGGTGGTCCAGCACACAGCTGTATCTGCAGAGCTTCTAACATCTGTCCACTGGGGGGGGGACTGTAGAGTTTCAAGCATTGTCTACAAATGCGATGTGATAACAGAGTGTAGTAGGAAATCATATTTCGGTTCCACCGGGGGTGAGTTCAAAGATAGACTCAGAAACCACATGAGTTCCCTCAGGGGAGGCCAAACGGTAGACATAGATAGGCCTAACACTTCTGTTGGCCGTTTTGTGATAAACCTCAACTAAGCCAGACCTTTTCGAACTGAAATGGTCAATTTTAAGGAGGGCTAACAAATATAAACCGAACAAAAAGAAAGAGATGCAACCTATGTGCATTGGAGTCGTACAACATCATGGCATCTAGAGATAATTTACTGAACGCTAGGCAAGAAATACTACAATGTTGTCTGCATAGAAACCGTTACCTGTTATCAAGCCTAAAACCTGGATAGGAGGGGAATTGGGGGAGAAGTATAAATTTACAGCAGAGATAGACAGGATGGACCCTTCCTGAGGCCATCTGGGGCAATAATTAGTGTATAATATAGAGGATGAGAATTAGTGACACGTACTTGTGCTAAGATATGTCTTGATTCAATTATTAGCGGAGGCTCGGGACTTAGGTTGGGGGTGATAAGGTAGGAATATTCTATCGGAATAAGGCTCATTGATAGTAAACTATAGTAAATACTTATTCAACAAAATAGATGGGGGAAATTTTGTTACATATAAAAAATAGTGGAATAATAAATAATAAATCACAATATATTCTCAGAAATAGATATATTATACGAAATGCATTGGGAATTTTAAGTAATTTTAACTGAAAATAGCAACCTGGATGCTATCACTATTTAATTAAATTAGGTTAAATTTAATTAAATTAGTTTTTAATTAGATTAAATTAAATAAAACAATGGTCGGCAGGAATGGGGAAAAATTATTAAGGAAAAAATAATTTTAAAAACATGCATGCCGACACGGACTTAATTTCTAAAAATAGAAACAATTGGGTTTTTGATAAAAAGTATTTTGTACGGGATTTTAAATTAGTAATAACAAAGTCTGCTGTCATTTAACGAGTTAGAGTGATATTTTCCCGTAAAGTTGGCAAAAAATAACCGTGTCCATTAAAAAAGGTTTTTTCAAAATAGAAAATAGATATCTGATAACGATATTCCGTCGTAATATTTATTTATGGAATATAGAATAACATTCTCCACAGAGAGTTGCAAACAGACAGCCGTTAAGGAAATATTTTTAATTATTTAAAATAATAACTAGATTTTTGTAGAAAACTTTTTTATAATAACATTTTATTTTTGATATATGAATAATCTTTTAAAAATAATTACTGCGGGGTAGGCGTTTTTCGCTTCGTTAAACAACAAAACTATAATAATTCGGCAGTTAATTAAATGAAGGATATTTTCCCAAAATGTAAAATGACGTCCCTAACACTAGATAATTAATTTCTATAAAGAATATGTTTAATAATAATTTTTTTTAGAAACAGTATTTTGAATAAATAGTTTCTATCTACTAATTAAGATTTTTTCTCAATATAAAGGGGAGTTTTCTGCGAGGTTGACGTTCAACTCGTCGTCTGTTTGTTTCGAAGGGTAAGAAATCAACCATTGAAATAAGGCTCTTCGAACCCGGACGAACATGTATGTTGATTTTTCTTTGTTGGAAGTTGGATTTAGAATTGCCATACTATCATTGGATTGGAATGGTAACTTTTGAGCGGTGTCTTTAATGTTTTAGTTCTTTTGTTTTTTTTGTGGGGGGGATTTATTCATCATTGTGCCGGCCGACGTGAAAGTGTATTATCGCACAGTGTTCCGGTTTTTTTGTTTTTTTAAAAATCTATTTGGGACCGATTATTTACTTGTTGGCTTGGTGGAAGAAATAATGCTCGAGCTACTTTTCTAAGACTTTTTCCAGGACTTTCTTTTTTATCGCGTTTCTTCCTTTTATTTTTATTTTTTTACTCTTCTCTTCTTAAGTGACCACAACTATTACAATGTCACATTGTGTATTGTCGGCAGTTGAAACCAGTATTCCAGACATTTAATTTCCCTGATGATCTGCCAAGCAAGTAACTGCTTGGTAGTGAAACACGTGTAGGAAAAAACATTTAATTTGAATACATAATATTTGTAAAAAATATCTTTAATGGTGATCATTGGTGTCCTGAAAAGAAATGCTTTGGTAAGCCTTCATAAAATCACATATATATATACATATATACATATATAAATATATATACATATATACATATACATATATATACACACACATATACATATATATATAAGGAGAGAGAGAGAGAGTAAGAGAATCAAATATAAACTAAAAGTAAACATTTAGTAGATATATTCTATAGTTAAATGGTCTAAGCTCAATATACGAGATAGAACAATTATAAAGATAGAAGAAATAAGAGTGATGAACATATACGAATGTCCAGATTTATTTCAAACTTAGATTGGACAATGAAAGGTATATTCTTTAATAAACTAATGTTTATTGTTCTCTCCTGCAGCCAACGCTTTTCAAAGATCGACACCTTATCATCAGAGGAGATATACAGATAGATAAGTTGGCTGTGGAAAAGCCAAAGTTCAAACATTTTTAAAAATATTATTAAAAATAGAGTGAAAAAGTGTTGGTGTAAAAAAGATACGGGATTTGTCCAGATGGTAATTGTCCGTTACAAAAGTGTCAAATGAAAAGGATATCTTGAAGAAGGAGCAAACAATTCTTTCGTAGAGGCAGTATGGAAAAGTGTTCAAAATGAAGTAACTCAAATGGTGAGGAGTCAAATTTAAATCTTAATGGAGCGCACTTAAACGGAATTGAAATGAGATATCTGGCCATTCTAAAATCTTCCTGGGTCAACAGTAGAAAAGTAGATGACTTTTATGGTGAAATAGTTTAGCGATTCCGATGCATTCTTGCATTGAACAATCAAAGTTTGAAATAAAGCTGGACATTCGTACATGTTTATCACTCTTATTTATTCTAACTTTACATGTATATATATATATATATATATATATATATATGCCTATATATATATATATATATATGGATATATATATATATATGGATATACATATATATACATATATATATATATGTATATACATATATATATATACATATATATACATATATATACATACATATGTATGCATATATATACACATATATGCATACATATATATGCTATATATACACATATATATATACATATATACATATATATACACATATATATATACATATATACATATATATATATATATATATACGTATATATATACATATATACATATATATATATACATATATATACATATATATACATATATACATATACATTGATATATATATATATACAAATATATACATATATATATATATATATATTTACATCACGCCTGCCAGTACTACATATTTTTACACAACGACCATTCGCTAATGCATTGAGGATTGTTACAAATGTGGTTGTTACCACGTAACTCACCCTCTCTTTCCCAGGGTCTAAACACGAGCATACGAAGATCCATCAATGATTAATCTCTATGCTGGTGTTATAAGTTTATCAATGGAATATGTTCTGGTGAACTTGCATAACTGCCCAGAACATTTTCCTTTTTCTTTTACACTATTCACAATTAAAAAACAAACACGTCTGGCTACGGCAACTGTACATAATGTACTTTTTCTTTTCTTGTGTGGACTTGAAAAAAAACATAGCTGTATTTCCAAGAACTTCTCTACTTGGAAATCCATCACACGGTAGTGCTTCCATGCTGACTATTACATTGTTGTTTTACACATCAATAATAAAACATTCTTGTTGAGCTGTTCTTTTAAATTAATACATTTCTGACCAGTTTCAAACATATTTACCAGTTATCACAGTGTGGGTTCACCGAACGCATTACACACTTATTAACATCTATCTTTAAGGGGGTTTTGGTCTCGATACGCAGTGAGTCGTAAGTATATAAAAGCGAATACTATCTATATAATTATGATAGTGCGTCAATAAGTATTACATGCATATTTTAATCTGAGACACATTATAGAGCCATTATGTTTGAATGAGTCTTTAGTTAGGAATGCATTAGTAAACTAAGTGTTGCTTATGAAACGAATTAAGACGTCTTAATTATTTGATTAACTTCAAATGGAAAAACGAATGTACAACAACAACTAAGATTCATAGTATGCCATATTAATGATTATTAAATCGCATTTATTATCCTACTCTCTAATATAAAATAGTCATACCATAAGTGTTGCTAGTACAGCAGCATTGTCTTCATGTGAAGACCCTGGCATCAAGCATGATTTCGATGCCGGATAATCATTACCCATAACCCAGCGCGCCCTAGGAGTGTCTAAAGACTTTGATAGATTATATTATCGTAGTGGAATGTCCATATCCACGCTGATTGATATAGTGGTGCCTTGCTTTTTTTCAGTATGTTTCTTGTTTGATAGAGAAATACCAAGCTTATTCAAAAAAGCAGAATTTGAGTTGATAATAAAACTTCCGTATCCGACTTTGATAAACGAATACAATAGTTTTCAAGCCATTTCTTACAGATTATTCTCGTTGAAATGTCTATACTTCCAACTTGCGTTGATCTTTGTCTTAAAATAATCCATGAATGAAGCTGTTAAGGTTATTACAGTGGGGAATACGAGATAGCGTTCTAAGTCGAATGTAACGTATCACTCCATGCAATCATCTAATGAATCGTTCTACTTGTGGCATACATAACTTAATTGACAGTCTCACAAAATATGCTCGAAGTCTCCGCAACAATATGCAATACTTTTGGCCAATATGAAAGTGTAGTATCTCTTCCGATGGATACTACACCATATAGATCGGTATCATATTGGCCTGCAGGTCTTGATTCCGTATTATTCTATGTTTTAGATGCACAAGTGTTCACTTACTTAATAACATGCTTCATTATGTGTTGGTCAAGGGAGGTGTATGTGTCACCCTTAACAGGAAACACAAACTAGCAAAGTTAAAAGTAAAGTAACATCAAAATTAGATCATTCTCTGCATACCTTTTTTATTGACGAACATGAATTATTCAGATGAGAATAAAACAGAATTGTGCCACATATGAATTATTTCATTCACAAATAATAAAGTATACATAGTATTCATTGAATATACTTCCGTTTCCCTTACGTCTGTTTCAATGCTTCTATGTATTGTTAGGCGTGACTATATCGAATGGCATTCATATATTCGATTATAGTTCTCTTGAGGCTTTCCAAATCCGTCCTGCTGCAAAAGACTTGAGCTTAGGTAAATTGTTGTCACAAATATATTGTGATTGTGCATGGTTTTACGGGTAGCCATTTTCTTTTAATTAAATTTCAAGTCATTCTAATTTGTAAGTCGGGGTATATTGCTTGTTTCGCACAGTTTTATGACTTGTACTAATTCGGTGAAATAATGTCAACAAATTAAATTATTGCCGAACGCAAAAATTACAAAAAAATATACTTGTATGGATTAGTCCATGATTAAGAACAAATGAAAAAAAGTTTTTGTATGGTTTACTAAGTATACATAATTTGCATTTTTTACAAGTTTTTTTTTCATTTTAGCAAATATTTATATCATTTGTCTGTTCTTTTATTTCATATTTAGTTATCTGGGTAACAATTTAAAACTGTAAGTTTCTATTTTAGAAAAAACAAAGTAGCGAATGAATTACATTTGAACTTGGACTAGAATAACACGTAATTGCTTGGAGCTGGCAGTTAGTTCGAATTACATTAATTAAATCAGAAAAACACCTTTCTTTACAAAGACAACTATATACTATGATACAAGATAAACAATAGTTGTTTCTGATAGCTACCTCGCTCCACTCTTTGTCAGGTTTACTGCAGCTAGTGATTACAAAGTCTTACTATGTGTTGTGCTACGCTTTTTTGTATATAAATGAAAATTAAAATCTTGAATATTTCAGCAGTGGTAGTCGAGATTTTCGGCATGGCTATTCGCTGTCTATATATCTATGTATAAAAGAGGAGCGGGGAGATGAGTTTAAAATTTGGACAGCAAAAGTAAGAGAAAATCTAAACGAGAACATAGCAGTAGTCAGGTTTTTCGACGCTGATACCCTCTTATATATTCGCTGCCTCTGTTCATCTATATGTACATTTGGAGTTATTATCCGACTCTTAATAAACAGGCACGGCGCGGAGAGTGATAGGAACCGTATTAAATATCTTTAAGTTTGAGCTGGGCAGAGTTATAGACAGTAACTTAGTAAAATATGTTTCAGTTTAAGATGTAAGTCAGTATTATAGAAAATACTATAAACACACATTTATGCTTTACTAAATACTATATTAATGGCATAGTATCTTAGTTAATAAGTTATTACTACATCGCCAGAGGTGTGTTTTATAAGATATACATTACTGACACAGGGATTGCTAATCAGGGATGTGGGAACCAAAGCTGACGGGTTAATATATAATGGGATGAATAATTCCAGGACTACCACGGAGAGAAGAATAACACGTTCATATTGAAATTGAACCAGTTAATAAATATTCATGATCTGCTGTTCGATTACGAATACATCTTTTTTTTTTAGATTATTATTTTCATTTATTGTACATTAATTGAATTTATTTTCTCGATTTGTCTTCTTTTTCTTTTCAAACAATACGGTTTAGTTTTCTTTTTCTGATATTTACTCATTTCCTATGAATAAAAAAGCCGCCACTTATTATAATGCACATTCATAACATAAGAGTTTTCGATTTATGAATTCACTACAGTTGTATTGTAGTCCTATTTCCATTATGAGTGAACATTTTCCTACCACTGGGTTTACTTCATTTTGAGGTGAACTCTACCATCTAAACATATCTACCATCTAAACATATCTACCATCTAAACATATCTACCATCTAAACATATCTACCATCAGAATCCTAGATAGTCCTAAGTCTGTGTTTTATCTCATTTGATTAAATTCAGAATATATGAAATGTGTTCTGTGCAATGTGTGTTTACCAGTGGTTCATAGTTCGTTGCGAAAAGTATTTCTACGCGTTTAAATGGTTTAATGTATTTATTCTTTTTCTACGTGTAAAAAAAGTTCCTTTAAAAATGTTATGTAAATTCTTGGAAAGTCAGTTGATAAACACACACACTATATATATATATATATATATATATATATATATATATATATATATATATATATATATATATATATATATCTATATATATATATATATATATATATATATCTATATATATCTATATATATGGGTGTATGTGTGGGGTTGTGTGTGTGTGTGTGTCTAACTCCCTCATAGCTTTTACAAAATGCTTTACTGTAAACATACAAGCATATATCTTACTCTTTATATATATAAATATATATATATACATATATATATATATATATATATATTATATATGATATATATATATATATATATATATATATATATATATATATATATATATGTCGGTTGTGTGGGTGTGTTTGTGTGTTCATGATAAGCTGTGGGTGTATTTTTTCGTGTAAATACAAGTGTGTAATCGCATACACCATTGGAAGAATCAGTGTTTTATTGGAACTGTATTTTTCGAATAAGGTCACATAACTATACGAACATACATATGTATGTATTTGTGTATGTATTTGCGCGTGCATTTATAAATTTAGGGGTATGGACATTCATATAAATATATATGTGGGTCTGTTTATGAACGTGGGTGGGTGTTTTTCTGAAAGGAAAATGATATGATTATATATATATATATATATATATATATATATATATATATATATCCGGTGTTACTATGTGCATGCACATACATACATACTCTCTCTCTCTCTCTCTCTCTCTCTGGAAGGCTCTCTATCTCTCTCTCTCTCTCTTTGTATGTGTGTGTTACTGGGTAAATCTTATAAACTTCAGTAAATGCTGAGTTATCTTGACATTCCTGAACTAGGGACTCGCTTGTAGCTAATATCGGGATCCGGTTTGTCAAATCACCGATGGAGAAAGCTAATCATACGTCAGAGATTATTAACGTTCTTTTCAGTGCCTAACTCCTTAGCATTCTCGTTTCTTCCATTCGATTCTTCTCTCCAATCTGCGACTTTGTAACTCGCCAGTTGATGAGATTGGCCATTGCCGCGGCCTCGCTGTCATTCCCTATTGAACGCTTCGGGCCCTTATTCTGTCCATTTGCTCACACCACCGTCACTGACTTGCTGACCATCTCTAACTGTATTTCTTTTAGGTACATGACAATAAACGGACAAAAATCTGCATAATATATTTTAATACATGTAAGTTGTAAAAGTGAACATTGCTCGACTCATTTGTGAGATTTCTATTCTCTTTTGTTTTTACCTTTTTTTAAAAAAATAGTATTAGGATGTCCAAGTATGTTTCTGGTTTATTTAATACGACTACGCAACACATACGATGAATGGAGATAACTGTCTGACCCTGATCTTACCTTCCACTATGTTTCTTATTTTAAAATGTAGATCTTTTTCATTTCTCTGTTAAATTGACATATCTTGAAATCATGAAAATACCAGGAATGAAGAAGTTTACTATTTATAAAAATGTAAACCGCAAATAATAATTTTAAAAAATATATATTAAAATCATAATTTCTTGGATATAAAATAAAATATATTTTTTTACGGTTGGGCTATTACTGTCTGATCACTAACACACTCATATTAGTGTTAACTCGAAGCTCTTCATACAAGTGTTGTCCCGGGAAAATGATCAACCGTCAAAAGTCTTACTCTCATATGGTTACAAAGTGTATTATGGTTATTTAACATATGTCTAACTAAATATAGAAAAATACTAAGCCTTTGTTATGTAAATAAGTGAGAGTTGCATTCCAATGTAGTCAAATTAATCTCTTAAAGAAATATTTAAAGAAAATAATACATGACACAAATATAGTCTACAACCTAGCAGAACAACCAACTATTAAATAAACACAATACTATGGGTATCGTTCATGAATTCATAATCGAAAAATACGATTATTATTTTTTGTCGCAGAAGACCTTGTGATATATCTTGTAAAATATATTTGCAAACGCGTTATTTTCATAATTCCACAGCATCGTGTTAGATTTTACATGTTTAATTTGGGTCCTAATTGAATCAATATAACTCAAACTTCTTACAAATCTTAATATTTAAACATTAATTCAAATAGTACTACGGGACTGTCCTGAGTGATGCGAAACTATTATATTCCGGGAAACGCGTGAAAAGAGTGTCTTGCTTGTAAAAAGCCGATGTATATACAATTAATTGTTAATATATTTGAAGTGTGTTAACAAAATAAAAGGTAGGTTGCCCCAGAAGTCATGCTTGCTGGAGATATATGGTGAGGCTACAAAAAGCGAGTTAATTGAAATAGTGCTTAGACTGTTAACTTCGGTAACAAAAAAACACTCAAAGAAGCTCCCGCCCCGGTCCTGCTGTATATATCGTTCGTTAGCAAAGATGTATCATACTCATCCAGTAAGAAGTTGATGTTTAAGATAAACTGTATGTAATTATCCTGATAATATTTGCAGTGCAATGCCACAGATTAAGATAAAAAATATATCCACAGCATAGCCATAATCCTCCTGTCGGGCAGGCCGGGAAACATATTATTGTGTTTAATACTCATTATATGCAATATTTCATTACAATAAAAAAGTAAAGAGACAAAACCTGCACCTTTCTCGGAACGCAATTATACTCGAGGAATGTGTTTATTACTTACATTGAACATTTCTGTTTTACAAAACTGAGCAAAAATAGCAAATCATCGATAAATACTGTGCCCTCTAGATCGCTGCCGAAACGATATACCCTGAATGATACGGGTTATCCGATGTTTTAACACACACGATTTCAATTTAAATCGCGTTTATATAAATACGTATTAAAATATGTTTTAATAAGTAAATAAATACAATTAAGAAGGCCTCAAAAGCTGTGCCAAGCCATCTAAATTGGGTAACGCTAGTGTGTTTATGACATGCTTATACTACGGTATGCTATGTAAAAATAGTTTAAGTACAATGTATTTTGTTTACATTGTATTCTAGATTTTATATGTGAATAAATTACAATTACAAACTTCCTCAGTCTCGATAGCATTTATTAGATAAATTCAGTGATGCATGGGTTTAGTACGTGCCGGGGTAAATGGGAGACGTTAAGCGTTTGGTCGTTTGAAAACTAAACATATTTCACTTTGGTCTCATCAACTGAAACATAAAAATAAGAAAAATACCAGCCTTCTAATAGAACATTTTTAGTATCACTAATAAATCTGATTGGTCAATATAGGAGTTAACGTGCCGCTAGATATTTAAGTATTTTCATATTATTATGACAATTTTAATCCAGTAATACGATTATTTGTTTTGTATTATAATATGGCGCTACTGATCTATGGAGACTGAACAGTATGCCTTCTTTTTATCGATTTTATTATAAAAGTATCAATTTAATAAATAAACTGTTCCCGTGAAGGTTGAGATCGTAAGATTTAATTGCAGCTAGATTCGATGGTTTTCATGAAAGCTTCGAATGTCTCTTCTTGTTAAGACGTGAGTTGTAATTATTTGAAAGCACGACTCAAAAGAAATAAGAAAAATGCTTAATTAAGAATGTTTAATTAACACTGAATAATTATTTAATCAGGGATAGTCATTACATTTTCTCATGTCTTTTTTCGAGTTAAACATTTAATTTGGTTTCTTTAGAACATATGTAAATGTTGTCTACGGTAGGTCAGTTTTGGAATTATTTAGTTTCATTTGGGTTCATACCAACTTTTGTACACGCTCATATGATAATATCTCAGTTCAACTACTATCTTATAAGTTCTGCAACATATCTTACTTTTGCAATTCATTTATTCGCTAATTCCATATCCGTTGTTAATAGTGTAAATCTTGTTAAATATTGATTCCTCTAAATGTATACATTACAAATGTATTGCACCGGAAATGTATTTGATATATTTTTTGTGATAGGTCTAATCAGGAATGTTAGTATAAGGAACTTCATAGAATAATTATAGTATTACAGTTCAAGCGGTGCGTTCACTGGAATAAAGTTACGATATCGCCCATTACAAGTATGTTATTTACTGCAATAACCACCCATATTAGGTAAAGGGGGTGGCATCGCTAAACGGCCTTTTAACTATCGCATACTTTTTAAGAATAATGTTTCCCTCGCTACTATATGTCACTGCTAGTATGTGTTCCCAATGCGTTTATTAACTCAAATTTATCAAATGGAACTATGGATTTTTCTTTGACGACTCAGATTTAAATCTTTCAAAACACTTCATGCACATGTGTTGATTCTCGTTTAAAGTTAGAGTTTTTGTATTTTTCATTACATATCTATTTCGACAATTGAATTCGTGTAATATTTGTTCTGTATTGCTAATGATGTTTATATTTAAACTTATTCATCGTCGGGCTGTGTCATCTGCTTGCATGTGTGAGTGTCTGATAATAGAGATTATATTTTAAATTTCAGTTGTGTACAATAAACTGTTTGATAACATTCTATACTTGATTTATTACAATGTTTTTACACGTTTGCCGTTGCAGGAGTTTTATATTTCCTCAGTGTTGTTCCCCCAGGATCTTCATTCTTTTGCCTCGAAACCAATTAATGGAGCGCGTTGATTCTTTTGGTTGACGACTGCAATATGAAGTATTATTGTTTAGATTAGCTTGTCCGTCTATACATCAGCGTCCAGTTGTTTTTAAGTGCGCCTTCGAATATTAGCTACGGTTTATATTATATCTACATACGGCTGTGTTATATTTAGTTCAGCCTAACTTTGTGCATTCATATACGAAGACCTTGATCACGATACACGTGGACGCCGGACTTAAGGATTAAGGTTGTATTTCCAACAAGACAATGCCATGAACTGGAAATAAAATTGTGCAGGATAACACTGGCTGTTGTAACTCTTAAAAAAACGATAATTCTACTCCTGCCCTAACACAAATTCTTAACACTAACATACAAAACGAATAATGAATAAATCTTGTTTGCGTATACATATATCACCATCCGTCTCATGAATCTGCAATTGTACATGTGTCTTTAACGTCTTCAACTTGATTCAACGTAAGTATTTTGGAAATCTTTTAAATACATCAGTGTTACGCATATTTTCAAATATTATTAACTTATAGATATTCAAGTACTGGTGAACAAGAGAGACCTCACATTCTAGCCCATAACTTGCCCAGAAAAACTAAACGTTTGGTTTCACTATATTACATATAACTAATATTACCTTCGTTTTATTTTAAACAGTTTTTGCATATAACTAGATTAACACGGTTGTTTAAATTTTATGAGAACGGGGTTGATGTTAGGATCATCACACTTTTTACTGATGATCTTAAAATATAAGTATGACCATCATAGGTGCTTCTTTTAAGTGGTTGTACATTTCATAGAATCCAATCTCAATAACATTACCATTGTTTATGTTGGGTAGAAATTGTGCTACATTATAAGACAGTATTTGCTATTCGCCAAAACACGAGTTGCAAAAAATAAGAAGAACCTAATTAACACTATTTAATTAAACCTGAATAACGATGGTATTCATGTTGTTAATTAGATTACCTATTTTCGTTTGAAGTTTTTTTTAATACACAATCAATTAAATTTCGCCAAGACACGACTGGTTGATTAATTGTTCAGTATCCATTAATGCCTTCGGAAAATGTGATTCGTTATAAGAGAACGCCTGATCTGTTTCTCGATATTTTATTAACTTTTAATAAGACAACCATACTTTTTATTTTTTTTTAAATTGTTCATACAAGGGAAAAATGATACATAATATTTATATACATATATATATATATATATATAGATATATATATATATATATATATATATATATATGTCATAAATACATGTATGTATATAAAGATATACGTATGTATATACGTATCTATGTATCTATCAATCTCTCTCTCTCTCTCTCTATATATATATATATATATATATATATATATTAATATATATATATACCGAGAGAGAGAGAAAGAGAGAGGGAGAGAGATGTCTATCTCTCCCCCTCTCTCTCTCTCTATATATATATATATATAGAGAGAGAGAGAGAGAGAGAAAGAGAGAGAGATATACAACGCTCTAAGCCCGCCTTTTGAGTGCTCTCGACGGTCTGCTTATGGCCGCCGATTTTTACATAGATACGTTAATGTACTCCCTCAATTTCAGACAATGTATGTTGGACTAATCTGGTGTTAACTTTGACTACTGAGTTTTACAAGTATTTCGTATTGGGTTTCGAACTGTGTGGCCCGCAGGGGTTGCCTCTTCCTATACGGATGTTAGCACGTTTGGAATGAAACGTATGTGTGCATGTGTTAATTTAAAACTAAATGTTCATGAATAAATATGCAAAGCTCTCGCTAGATCGACCACTTTTTAAAAGTTGGCAACAGTCGGTCATTTACAGGGTAATTCAACACTTTAGGCCTCGCCTGTTGATCGCTATTGACGGTCCGATTATGGTCGCTAAGCTTGTCATTAAGACATTTATTTTCTACCACATTCTTAGACAATGCGTGACGCGCAAATTTGTGCGTTCTCCAATTGCTGAGTTGAATATGACTTTCGTATCGGAATTTGATTTGAAGTTTGAGCGTCATGGATTGTCTCCTCTCATACTGATAATGACAGGTTTGACATGAAACACATGTATATGAGTAAATTAGAAATATATTGTACACGAATAATTATTCAAAGTTCTCGCTCGATTGAGTACTATCGCAAGTGGGCAACAAACCGTCATTTCCAGCGTAATGCAACACTTTAGGCATCGCCTGTTGAGTGCTCTCGGCGGCTATCTTATGGTCGCCGAATTTGCTATCAATACGTGTACTTACTTTCCCATTTCCAAACAATGTGTGGCCGGCAAATCGGTTCGGTCTCCGGCTACTAAGTAGAATATGACTTTCGTATCGGAGTTCGAACTGTGTAACTGCCAGTAAATGTATCTTCCCGTCATACGATGATAGCTGGTTTTGCATGTAACACGTGTGTTTATGCGTTAATTTAATAAATACTGTTTATAACTAATTATTAAAACCTCTCGCTAGATGGATCAGTTTAAGACACTTAACAACAGGCCGTTTTTCACGGTGTCGTGCAACAGTGTACGACTCACCTATTATGTACTCTCGAAGGCCTGCTTATGGCTACCGGCTTTGACATTTAGACATGTATATACTTTACTCTCATATTTCCTGGCAATGCGTTGTGGGCAAATCGGTGCGCGCTCCGGCTACTAAGTTGAATATTACATTCTTCTCGTGTTTTGAACTGTGTGAGCGGCAGGCAATGCTTCTTCATACACTGATGATTGTAGATTTGGTATGAATATGTGTATATAGGTTGGTTTGAAAAATATTGTTAATAAATGCATAAATTCATGAATAAGTATTCAAAGCTCTCGCTAGATTCAGCACTTTAAGAAAGTTTACAATAAAGTTGAATATTGATCAAAGCTATAAGTTATATATATATATATATATATATATATATATATATATGTATACATATATATATATATGTTATATTATATTTATATGTTATACATATATATTATATGATATATATATATATATATTATATATACTATATTATCTATATATATTATATATATATATATTATATATATATGTATATATATTATATATATATCATATATATATATATTATATATATATCGTATATATTTATATGTATTATATTATATATATATATTATATATATCTATTATATATATATGTTATATATATAACATATATATATATTATTATATATATATTATATATATATATATATTATATTACATATATATTATATATATATATATTATATATATATATATATACATATATATATATATATGTGGGTGGGTGTGGGGGTGGGTGTATTCGCGTTTGTTTGGGAGTAGAACATTAGTTTTCCTTGTCGGCGGGGCCGAATATTTTCCGACTGCAACCCCATGCAAAGGGGTAACCCAACAAAAAAAACATTGGGGCCATCTGTTGGCCGTGGGTGGCGACCCGTGATGTCTTAGGACGGGATCCTGCTGGCTTAGCGGTCCGTGGTCTGGTTGCATAAATGGTCACGTTATTTTCAACACTCTACTTTAGCCCTTACTTAGGCTAGACGGGAGGTCGGAGAGGCCCGATTCGATCAATCGACCAGTTACTTCTTGCCCTAGCACTTATTCTATCAGTTTTCCTAATCGTTTCCAATATTGAAATTGATTAACTTCATAGCTATCAATACCCACTCCAGTTTATAAGTACTAGAAGGTCGTTGCAAGGGTCAATCAACTTGAAAGATATATGACCGAAACATGGCTGTGTGCCGCGGGCGTTTCGCTATAAGTAGGAAGAGACATTGATGGAACGCAGGTGCTTATGATCACGATCAGTTTGAGTATACAATTCCTGTAGCCTTGTCTTGTCAAGGCAATTGGATTTCCCCCTTGGCAATTCCTATCGTGGACTCCGTGGTTGGTAGGGAGCAGGAATGATGAATTAAAAAAAAAATGATGGCTCCTAACAGAACCACTAAAATAGTGCATAGGGGGAAAAAGCGGCCAAAGTAAATTCCCACGATGTATTGCACTGGAAGCTTCAGAAGAACCAAATTTTGCTACACTATCTCCCTTCGTCATCGAAAACATAATTCCGGCTTATCTAACGCCTTAAACTGTCAAGAAATAGGCCAATTGAATCATACTGGTTGAAGTTGAAAAGAAAAAGACATGCAGAGTTTCTGCTGGGAATGAGAATTTTTCATGATAAAAAGTACATCTTACCAACCTCAATATTTAAATATTTCAAAAAGAGTTATAAAGAGCCAATAGATCTACTTATGTACTATATAAGAAATAAAAGAAGAACTAAAATCCCAAGGAGTAATCGAGGTGAAACGAATTTCTATAAAAAGAGAAAACAAGATAATACTAACTAACACATACGTGATGACATTTGATATGTCAACGATACCACAACAAATGCAGATAGGATATACAATTAAAGAGGATAAGCTATGTATTCCTGATCTTCTTCGGTGTTACACATGCCAGAAATATGGACATCACGAAATTAAATGTAACGGAAGAAAGATATGTGGAAAATGTGGGGGAAAAACCCTGACCACATTATGGATGAGTGTAAAGCGAATCATACAAGCGCAATCTGTGGTGGTGACCACCCAGTTCATGCAAACATTTGTGAGAGATGGAGGAGGGAAAGGAAATACTGACAGTGAAATACACAAGAAACATTTCCTTCCAAGAAGCAAGAAATGTTGTTAAAACCACTAGTAGAGAAAAACATATAATCTCAGGCGTTGTCACCAGTGGTGAATAAAGAGGAGGGTAATAAATACACACACATAATAGACAGGTTGCTTCAGCTTGGACCGGGAGACTGGCTAGAATTCCAAAATAAAATATGAGAAGAATATTAGGAATTAAAAGAAACAGTTCGAAAGCAACAGGTGGAACCAAGAGAGAAAAGCATTTTCATTGCCCCTCCTACTCAACCGGTTGTCCCATCCAAGATGCACTACCACAGTCCAAAACAAGTGTAGCAACTGAATTTACTTTGAAAGAATGAAGTGATCCGAAAAAATCCAAATTAAAAAAATCCAGGCAAGAATCCTGAACCTGAAAAAAAGTAAAATTACCTCAGACACCAAAACCAAAAATCAGAGTGAACTTGACACAAAACCGATTTGAGGCACTGGACATGATAGAAACAGAAGATGAAAACTCTGAAATAAAGAAACAAACAAAGTAAAACGCAGCCCAAATAAAAATATAAACCATGGGATAAAAATAATCCAATGGAATTGTCGCGGTTTAACGAATTGCTCTTATTACTGACGCAGAAATCTATCACAAGTATTTGTCTCCAAGAAAGCTTCCTCAAAAAAGAGGGTCATATCCAAATAAAAAATGATCAGATATTCAGCCACATCCATGACACTGAGTCCCTGGAGGGGTATCAATTCATATTAGAAATGATATACCCCATAGAAAACTGAATATCAAAACCAATATGCAAGCGGTTGCCATTAAGACGACATTATATAAAACAATAAATATATGTTCAATATGTATTCAACCAAATGAGAAGATAAATGAAAGTGAGCTAAAGAAGCTAATTGACCAATTACTCACATCATTCATCCTATTGGGGGACTGATATAGTCACAATACCCTATGGGGTGCAAACACACGACAACAAAAGATAAAATAATACAAATAACGCATACATATATGAACCAATTCAATGGAAGTAACTCAGCAATTAATTTAACCATATGCAACCCCACAGTCTATATGGGCTTTACTTGGAGAGTGTATGATGACACTTGTGGCAGTGATCATTTTTCAATCTTCCACGAAAACAGAGACCCTGGTGGTGAAAATAAACTAGACCGCTGGAAATATAACAAAGCCAATTGGCAATGTTTAAAGAACAATTTCAGAAGAAACTGGCATGTGTGGAAACAAACTCGGACCAAGTGGAACACTCCACAGAGATGCTTATTGAAATAGCAATAACTGCATCCCGAGAAATTCTACACCAGACAAATGGAACATACCCTGGTTTAACAGTATATGCAGAAAAGCTATTCGACTGCGAAAGCAGCCCTAAGAACGTTTGAAAAAGAGCTATTAACAACAAATTTAATAGAGTTGAAACAAAGTAGAGCAACGACCCGCAGAGTGATCAAAGCAGAAAAAAAGAATGCTGGCAAGAATATGTTGGCAAATTAAATTCCTTTTCCAAACCGAAAACAGTTTGGGAAATGATCTGGAAAATTGCAGGTAAAAACCATAATAAACCAAGCAAACACCTCTCTGGCTGCACAATAGCAGATAAAAAACATCTCAAATCAGCTAGCTGAGATGCTTGCCAAAAACTCATCGGGTCAGGACGAAAAACAGAAGTTTCTAACCACTAAGAGAAACGCAGAAAGGCATAAGTTAAATTTCAAATCCAATAAATCTAGAGAAATATAATAGTCAATTTGCATTGAGTGAGTTGAGGGACTCTATTAAGAGATCTCATAACACTGATGTAGGACCTAATAAAGTCGATTATGAATTTTTAAAACAACTAGCAGGAGGGTCGTTTAAATTCCAAGTGAATATATATATATGATAAAATATGGACAGAGGGAATATCCCTAGACATATGTAGACACACTAGTGGAGAGGATGATAAACAATAGATTAAGTTGGTATGTAGAATCCAATGGACTTATTACCAATCTACAATGTAGATTCCACAAATAAAAGATACTGCCATAAGAGAAAGCTACATCTAGTAGCAATTTTCTTTGACTTATTGAAGGCATATGACACTACGTGGAAATATGGCGTCATGAGGGATATGAATGATCTCGGTCTGAAAGGCAGATTGCCACACTTTATTGACGTTATTTTGTCAAACCGAAAGTTTCGAGTTCGCGTTAGATCTACTCTTTCTGATATGAAAACTCAGATAGAGGGTGTTCCACGAGCCAGCTATAGGTACTCTTTTTAGCATAATAATGAACACTATAATAAAAAGCTTGTGGATGGATCCCTATACGTTGGCGACTTCCTAATATACTGCATGATCTAAGCATATGCATACCTTGTAGCGAAAATTGCAACAATGCATGAATAAAGTCAACAAATGTGCAACAGATAATGATTTCCGATGTTCTCAAGCAAAAACAAAATGTGTCCATTTTTTGTCAGACGAGAAAATTGCATAACGACCCAAGCCTCAAACATTAAAGGATGGGGATTCTAGTCGTAGATCAATATACATTCTTAGGGGTAATTTTCGATTCCGCACCAGAGATATTTAAGGGCCAAATGTAATAGAGCATTACAACTACTACGTGTGGTAGCCCACACTGAGTATGGTGCAGACCGAAACACTATTAAAACTATATAGGTTGTTGATTAGATCCAAATTGGGCTATGGTATGTTTATATATCGATCATTCAGAAAAAAAACTATCTACTAATACTTGATCCAATTTACCATGGAGGACTAAGGTTAGTCCTTGGAACCTTCAGAACATCGCCTGTTGGGAGTCTCTACGAAGAAGTTGACGAGGCACCTGCAGATATCAGAGGTGAAAAATTACCTCTGCAGTATTATGTTAACTGAAATCGTGTACATCAAATCCTGCCTATGATGGTAGACTCCATCAAAAATACAGGGTAGTACTCCAAAGGAATGAAAGCGCTATAAGACAATTGCTCTTCGAATGGAAATGATCAACGAAGAAGCAGGAGTGGACCTGACAAAAATACATTATACCATAATACCAAAGATCATACCTTGGACCATAAGTATCACAAAGATAATACGTACATTAAGCAAACTACACGGACAAAAAACACATCCTCTAATTTTCCATGAGAAATTAGTAAAAGTTAAATACAATTATCCAATACATATGCACATCTCCACAGATGAATCAACACATGAAGAAGCAACAGGTCGCGTTGCGATTTACAACAAAAATATTTATAAGAAACGTCTCCCAAAGGACACTTCCAATTTTTACGCAGAAGCATGTGCAGTGGATATGGCGCTTAATTTTATTTTAAAATCTAAAAATTAAAAAAAAATCATTACCTTCTGGGACTCTTTGTCTGTATTCATTTCACTACAAAACAAGAAATTTGACAATCCATTGATGAGCTAATTACTTTGTAAAATTGAATAATTTTAAAAAGATGATGAAATATTACTGTGTTGGATCCCAAGTGATATCGGAATCAGACAAGGCGGATAGGGCGGACAGGTCTACCTTAGGTATGGCTCAGGAGACCATTCTAAATATTCCCTATACTGATTTTAAAACAGAGATCACCAAATATATCTAACAACAAAGACAACAACGTTGGAGTAGCAATGCACATAACAAACTCCTAGCGATCAACACTACAATAGTAGAATGGAAATGAAGCTCACGAAAAAGCCGAAAGGATGATATAGCTTTATCAAGACCTCGCATAGGTCACAAAAGGATTACGCATTCCTACTTGCTTCAGACAAACATCAACCAAGGTTCAATGCATGTCAAACTGCGTACACAATCAAGCATATTCTTACTGAATGCATTGAGCTGGCCCCTATAAGGTAAACCTTCTACAAAGCAGGTACAATGAAGGAAATATTTCAGAAAAATAAAGTATAGACAATAATGATCTTTTTGAAAGATGTCGGTCTGTATAAAAACATATATTTGTCTGGAAGACATATACATCAAGCTTGACTTGGTGTTAAATACACCGGGGAAAAGTATATGTTAAGAAATAAAGAAGTTACACAAACTTTTTCAAAATATTTATTTATTTATGTTTTTTCTTTCTTTCTTAATTTTTTGGTAATAAAATACAATTGATTCGGCATTAAATAACCTGAAAAAAGGTGATATGCCGTAAAATAAAACAAAACAAACACACAAACAAAATAAAAGTAGTTCTTGACATAGTGAATAAGCAAGACACAATGCTAGTAGAAATATGGAGACTAACACACCATAAAAGCTGAGCGAATATATTTCGGTTGAATCGTCCGATACTATTTATTGAGGTAAAACGCAGAAGTTTACATTTTATACAGTAAAGCTTGTAAGAAACCCCGATAGGATACACCGATAGTAATAGAGGGTGAGAGGAAAGATTTGCTGTATGAAGTTAGTTTGATGCGACAAGAGTAGAAAGCGAAGCTCTAAAGCAATGCACAAAAAGTGGGTTTAGTGGGATACGCTGTGGGCAAAAATAAAAATATATGAAAGCACGTGCAGAAGGAAAATAGAAAAACATGATAAACATAGATAGAAAGCGAAATTATATTAAAAACAACATATAGACCAACTATAAAATTATTTAGAATAACGTGGTAACAATCTCATTGAATTAAAAATAAACGCAAAGTGAACACATATATTAGAAATAAAAATAAATAGCGAAGGAAATGAAAATGAGTAGATAGTGAAGCTAACGTGCGGGATAAGAATATAGGCATCAGGCGGTTGTGATTATCAATTACTGTACTGTCTTAAGTTATTTACGAAAATGATCGTTTTAGCTATAGTGTCCGAAAGCCTTTGGAGAATGTTGCTCTTGACTTGTAAAATCAGACAAAACTCGATAAGCCGACTACACTTTTTTATTGGGTATGTGTTTCGAAATGTGTTCTTTTAACGTGTCAACATGATGTATATTAAAATCATTTCATAAGGATTGGAGTGGTGCTAGGCATTTTCAGAACTATTGCGCTCCTCCGACTGCTAAAGTTGGAGTCTTGATAGTGTCATATGTACATTGGAATATTATTCCTGACACTATGTAGTCATTATCTATCAACCCATCTTAAAATATCCTCCTTCGTGTTGTGTGGAGGTGTATTTGTATTATTATTATTACTATTATTATTACTATTATTATTATTATTATTATTATTATTATTATTATTATTATTATTATTATTATAAATATTAGTAGTAGTAGTAATATTGTTGTTGTTATATGTTTATTAATACTTTCATCATGGTCTATGTTTATAATAATAACAATAATAATAATAAAAATAATAACAATAATAATAATTATTAATATTCAAAGGACTGCATGTTAAACATACTGACAAATGGTACAACGAAACTCCAGATACACTACTACAAAAAACAAAATCCTCTGAGACATAGCAGTGAAAAATAATACACTTTTACCAGCAAAGATAATAGTTGTAAAGCTAGTCAACAAGAGGGAAACATCCTTCTAAGTTGTCAATGTTGCCCTTCCAGCAGATCGCAGACTAAAGATCATGAAGATGGAAAAAAGAAACACATTCACATAATTTACCAGTATATGTAAAGGGTTGTGGAGCATGAGGAAAGTGAGTATAATAACAATAATCGTAGAGTAACAGTCCTAATAACACTGGAAAGAAAGACTGGTTGAAATTGGATAAAGGAGCATCACTTAGACCATACAAAATACGGCAATGGCGCCCCCAGCTGCAATCTAAAGGCAACTGCACGAATGTGGAAACCAACCCGAATATGCTACGAACGGTAATTAGTCACATGGGGTTACAATAAAAAGAAAAAAAACATGAAATCTAGGAGCATAAACTGCAAGTAACTTCATGAACACGTCCAATAATAAAAAAGAAAGTGATGGAAGCAGCCTTGGCTTATAACTACCAAAATAGTCGTCACAGGTCAACGAGGATGGGCAGACCGAGAAAGTAGAGCACTAACAAGACCTCCACTGGTAGAGTGCGGAAAGTAATGGGGCTTGTGTAGGCAAATCCTAGAGTAGACCAATGGTCGTTACTAGCGATACACCAATGGTAAGTGGATGGGGCGATACCGCAAATCCATTTGCAAAAGTTATCAGAAAGAATTTGAGAGTACTGGAAATATGGGGACGCGTTGTCATCCAGACTCATGGGAACACCACTATTTATTTTCAGTGAGCAAAACTGACGATGACGTGTGTGAGAACTCACATTGAGTACAAATAATAATAATAATAACAATGATAATAATAATAATAATAATAATAATAATAATAATAATAATAATAATAATAATAATAATAATAATAATAATAATAATAATGATACTAATAATAAGAAGAAGAAGAAGAAGAGGAAGAAGAAGAAGAAAGAGAAAGAGAAAGAGTTAAAAAGAAGAAATAGACGAATCTTAAACTGGCAGGCTCTACTCCGCTAAATAAAAACCAGAGCTTATGACATGGTTGGCAACTACATACACTGAACAACAAAGGATACAAAAGTTAATTAGAAAATACAACATCGAGACGTCGACAGTAACTACACAGACGTAACTGGAATAAGGGGGACGTTGTTATCTTTCTAAGTAGGAACAAATTAAATCTAGCGGCTCCAGGTGTTATACTAGGCTATGCAGAAATATGAATCTGCCTTATTATTTTATACTAAGAATGTTATACCTTTTAGCAAACTATTTTCTCCTGTGTATGCATCAAACATAATAACTACTTTGTTTTGCCTGCCAACATAGTATTTAAGCCTCGGTTAATTGGCTAATTAGACACGCGTTTAGAAAATGCCAGAATGGGCTCTCATCACAATGAGGAATCAATGTTGATCAACTGGTTTACATGATTTCGTATTATATCACGGGAAAAAAAATATGATCACATGTCTGTTTTTTTATATTACATTAAAAAATATTTCTACATATTCAACAAATCTTGCACAAACGACATACTTTATAATTCCATATAATAGAGGTCATGCCAGTTAAATATGTGCACAGGAATCGAATCATTAATGAGACCATAAAAGAATTGAATAAACCACAAACCTTTGCACATCTATTAATTGATGACAATTATTGTTTTGGCGTTTAATGTAAATATTAGATGTGTCTAGTAGTGTCGCCTATAAAGTGCCGTGTGTTTATTGTGTCAGTTCCCTTCAAGTGGATTTCCTACTAAAACTTCGATGTATGTGTAGACTATTATTTTAGTTGCAATATTCCTTTCGTTCATGTGGTTGTGCAATACATTTTTGATTTGTGTGTAGAATCTATGTGTTTGATCCACAAATTGCCTCTGATCTTTCTGCAATTATGTGATTAGACACACTACCGTTTGCTTCTCTCATCAGCGTACATTATTGGAGCATACAACATTTATTCTGCTCAAGAGACCAATATATTTTTGCTGATCTTAAATAACATTTTATATTGTATGGACACTGTTCACTATTTTTTTTATCTATAACCAATTTCATTCGCGTAAAGCATCCCAGTGTAGGTTGACACAAAATAAGTAAATATGTTTTAATCAAGGATACACGTAGGTGAAATATGGTCCTAACTTTGTGTGTAAATGCCCTTGCTGTATTTCTTATATAAGTTAAATTCACACATATATTGTGTTTATGAAACTTTTACTTTACGTAAGTATAGCGGAAAAAGTGTCATTAATTAGAGGCATAGTGCAACATATGCTCGACTATGAGACTGTATATTGATCTACTCAATTCCTTAAAATATCACTAGAAATTCGTCATACAGTTTCGTCATAATTGATCGTACACACAGGCGAAATTTGGGGAAGGGGAGTGTCGGCATTCGTCGATGTGTGCGCCTAAGGCGATATTCGGGGGAGTATGAGTATAAGTCGGTGAGAGACAGATCCCGACCGTGGGCGCGTATCAGTCCGTACTTTAGGGGAGAGGAAGTGCACAAAAGAAAAGGGGATTCAAAAATAAAATGATAATCTGATTTTTGATTCGACAGTGAAAGATCGACACCTATCGGATAGGACTAGATAATACACTTCATCTCAAGGCAATAATGTCGAGAACAGATACTACACTTTGATCTTAGCCAAAAGCCCATTTATTTAGGCAGGTTTTATTTACTCCTCCCCAGGAGTTAGGCACAAGGCCAGTGTTATCTTACTCCCACAAGCAAGATGTGACCCAATATCGGGTCGAGAAAGTGGGGTGAGAAAAGCCAGCGCTCGAGAGGTGAGCACTCTGGTCATTTAAAAATTGCCTGGGCAGCCCCGTCGGCATTCCCCGGTAGGGGCGCCTCAGACAGTAAGCAATAAACTTACTCCTCCCCTAAGAGGGGAGGCAACGCCTGGGAGGGTGGACCTCCTAGAACTGCACAGGACAGGCGTGCAGTATCCATCGGAACAGATACTACACTTTGATCTTAGCCAAAAGACCAAGAAGCCCAATTTATTTAGGCAGGTTTTATTTACTTCTCCCCAGGAGTTAGGCACAAGGCCAGTTTTATCTTACTCCCACAAGTAAGATGTGACCCAAGATCAGGTCGAGAAAGTGGGGTTTGAAAAGCCAGCGCTCGACAGGTGAGCACTGTGGCTATTTAAAAATTACCTGGGCAGCCCCGTCGGCATTCCCCGGTAGGGGGGCCTCAGACAGTAAACAATAAACTTACTGCTCCCCAAAGAGGGGAGGCAAAGCCTGGGAGGGTTGACCTCCTAGAACTGCACAGGACAGGCGTGCAGTATCCATCGGAACAGATACTACACTTTGATCTTAGCCAAAAGACCAAGAAGCGCAATTTATTTAGGCAGGTTTTATTTACTCCTCCCCAGGAGTTAGGCACAAGGCTAGTTTTATCTTACTCCCACAAGTAAGATGTGACCCAGGATCGGGTCGAGAAAGTGGGGTGGGAAACTCAGAGAGTAAGCAATAAACTTACTCCTCCCCAAAGAGGGGAGGCAAAGCCTGGGAGGGTGGCCATCCTAGAACTGCACAGGCGTGTAGTATCCATCGGAACATATACTACACTTTGATCTTTGAATTTATTTAGGCAGGTGAGTTCCTTCGGACAACCTTAATCTTTATCTACAGATGAAGATTCTACAAACCTTGGGAACTCACCATATATAAGGCATAGTACCTGTTATGTAGGGGAGGGGTCGGGGATAAGTTAGACTAGCTGTTCAATGTTTTTTATTTAAAAAAATGCTACAATCAACAGAAAAAGAATAGTTGCTGACTCTTAACTAGATTTTTGCACCAAAATACCGCATTCACTCTGTGGGTGGATCCCTACTTAAAATATAAAAAAACATCGATGTAAAAATGGAATTATCGTGGGAGTGGGAATAAATATTAAAAACACCCAAAAAGAAAGAAAAATAAAGGACAAAATAAAATGATAAAAAAGTTAGTATGGCCCGGCTTTCCCTCATGGCTAAGTGTTAAACCGCCCACTGTTTTCCGCCACGAGACCGAAAACAAGCGGGTCGGTCAGTAAGTGGGAGTGGGAACTAAAGAGAGGAGTGTTCAAAAAATGAATTCATCGGGAATGGGATCATGGGGTTGATGGCGTCTTCCTAGATAGTAATGCCAAGGGTTTCAAAAAGACCGGGGACAAAATAAAACAGTGGAAGTGGGAATCTTTGGAAGCTCTCTAGTGCCGGCAAAATAAAATGGGAACAGGATACCTCTCATTCCTAATAGTTTAAGAGGTTACCAGTTTTTTTAAATAAATCAAAAAATTCTACAGGACTGGGTTCCGTAGAACCCAGTACCGCGTGTGCCATAACTATGGAGGGAACACGAACTCAAACTTGGCGCCTCGTCGGATGCACAAACTAGTGTCATGCACCCATCTCCTATTGAAATCCATGCGATGTAATCGTTTCCAATCGCATCTGATCTTCACTTTTAGTTGGTGTTTAAAGTAAACTACCAGATCCCGATCCGAAACAGATCCCACCCCATTAACCTAATCAAGACGTGCACTCCACGTCACTAGTCTTGCTACGGCTAGGATGGCTAGAAACACTATTCGTTTCTCCCCAGACCACGGCGGGGCTGCGTTGTTCATGACAGATGCTACATCCAGGACACTCGGCTGCTCGGGGTCGATGCGTGCCGTCACCTCCCTTACGTATTCCCAGAGATGTCGAAGTTTGCTGCAGGTGAAGAAGACGTGCTCGGCCGTTTCTTCTTCGTTGTCTTCACAGCGCGGGCATAAGGAGACGTCCCTTAAACCATCTCTGTATAATCTGCCATAGAGGGGCAGTGCGTTCCGAACCAGTCGCCAGGTCAGAGAATACTCAGAATTGTTGAGATAACTCTGGCCTGGCGCCCAATTCCACTGAGAGCGGGCCTCCTCCCTCGACAATCCAAGCCGCTCCTCAAGTGGGTCCGAAGCAGTACCCTCCGCTAGATCCCGATATAGTCTCTTCCTAGACCGGGAAAGGTTACTGGACCCCGGCAACGCTCTAAGTGCGGCCTGGCATTCGGCGAAGAACAAGGGCTCCCCTATCGGCCTACGTCGACCTTCGACCGAGAGGTCGTGTATGAGGTTGGGAAAGGTGCTCCCGACCGCAGGCACCCCTGGAGTGTCTTCCATCAAAGTCCGACTCAGGAAAGCCAGTCTCTCGGCATGTCGATGACTTGCCAAGTCAGGCATCCCCAAGCCTCCAACACTCGGAACTTGAGTACCGACCTGTCTGCGGACGTACGCTTTCCGGCCCTTCCAAAGAAGCGAGAAGAGTAAACGCGTGAAAGCGATAAGGCGGGCCGCAGGCAGTGGTAGTACAGACAGCCGGTAAAGAATGAGAGGAAAGACATAAGTGGCGCACGCCTCCGCTCTGCCCTTTAAGGAAAGGTTCCTTCGAATCCAAGCCCGGACCGACGATTCGACCTTTGTCTGTACTTCCGACCAGTTCTTTTCCAACTGGAGGCCCGGCCCGAACCACACGCCGAGGATTCGAACCGGGCCATTCGACCAGCTGAAGTCACCTGGAAGAGCGTTCTCTCCGCTCCAGGCACCCAACCGCATGTCGTTCGACTTGCTACGGTTGACTATGGCCCCTGTCACTTCTTCGTACCGAGCGAGCGCCTTAATTACCGTTCGAATGTCAGTACGGCTCGACACGAAAACGGTGACATCATCGGCAAAAGCGGACACCCTGACTTGCGCTTTGCGAGGAGGGATAGCGATCCCACGCAGGACTAATCACTTAACTTGTGAAGGAAGGGTTCAAACACCAGGATATAGAGCAGGGGCGACAGCGGACAACCCTGACGTACCGACCGAGTAAAAAACGAACTATTCCGACCTCTTTCCATTGACTTGCACCACTGCCGTCGGCAAGTCATACAAAATAGAGATCCACCTGCGGAAGTCCGGACCAAAACAGGCAGCCGCTAAAACAGCTTTCAGGAAACCATGGTTGACCCTATCGAAAGCCTTGGACTGATCTAAATTGATCAGCGCGGCTTCAGCGTCGTCTTCTGTCCCCTCTATGATCATGCGAATCAAATGCAAGTTGTTCTGAATCGACCTCCCCTTCACAGCAAAATTCTGCTCAGGCTTGATCAAATCACGGATAACAACCTGCAGGCGGTTCGCAAGAACGCGGGCCAAAATCTTTAACTCTGTGTTTAGCCGAGTTATGGGCCTGTAGTTGTCTAAATTTCCCCCACCAGGTTGGTCCCTCTTCTTCAGTAATGTGACCACTCCTTTGGTTACCTGTCCAGGGATTGACTCCTGAACACACCAGTGGTAAAACACATCCTTCAGAATTGGGACAAACATGGGCGACAGCCTCAAATACATTTCGTACGGCAGACCATCGAGTCCTGGAAGTTTTTTTCAAGCCAACCTGCTTCAACGCAGTAACGAGCTCGCCCTCCGTAATCCTGCCATCACAGCCAGCTGCTCGAGCCGCCTCGAGGCGGGGCAAGTCAGCCAAATAGCTGTCAAACTCCTGGCCGCGGAGTCTGGGCAGTTGGGTGATGCGTTCCTCCAAATGCTCACGGAACCCCTCACAGATCTCACGAGACGATACCAGGGTATGTCCTTCCAGGTTTTTCACCTTCCGAATGTACCCATCCGAACCACGACGTAAAGCAGCCTTACGCTCAACAGCGTCAACGTTTACGGCTTCGTTAGAGACTTTCTTAAACCTAGCTCTAACTAATTGACTTTCGTATCGCTCGCTAGCCAAGCGATTGAGGTCTTCCGTAATAAAAGCTACCTCTAGGGGATCCCCCCAGCCACCGGTCGGGGCATCTTATCTTCTATTCGCTTTTGCGTCCTAGTCCTATCTTGAGCGAGGCGCTGGCTGTAGCGGACACAAAAGTTGATAACGTGAGCCTTAGTGTTAACATAGTACCTACTCCCGATAACCACCCCCACTAATCCCCGCTGGAGTAGTAACGTTAGCTGTTCCCGGAAGTCGCGTATCTCCAGTAAGGAGGTATTAAACTTCCAGTACCCAGCCAACCTAGGCCTATCACTTAAGTTCAACCGGGACATAACAAATTTATGGTCCGAATGTCCTAACCAAGTGAACGTGGGACAAGATATGAAATCTACGTCGCCTCTTCTAACTTATATTCTGTCCAAGTAAGTACTCGGACAGTAGGCCGCGCTAGTATGCCACGTCCACATCTCCCGCCCTGGGTGATCAACGTGAAATCTGTCGACAAGATCACATGAGGCCATCAGGTCAGACAGACTGCTTTCACACCTCGCCGACCCTCTATTCCCACCGACCTTATCTATCTTGGGGTTTAGGATGGCATTCCAGTCCCCCATTAAAACTACTCGCTCCGGACACTTGAGGAACGCCTCCAACCGTCGAATAAAAGAAAACCCTCTCGCCAGCATGTTGGGCGCAGAAACCGCAAGAACCCGAAACTTGCTGTTTTCAACAGTAACGTCGACCACGCCCGGTCGTCCCACCGCATCCGCATGAACAACGCTCACCGTCGCAGGCAGAATGCGTCTCACTAACAAAGAGATGCCACAACTATGAGCATCGCCATATGCTGAGTAGACGTCATAGTCGTCAGTCAGCACATCACAATCCCCATACGAACCGAAGTGGGTCTCTTCAATCGCAGCTTCATCTACCTCACAGGCCACAAGATCCCTCAGCACGCGAGCAGCTTTGCTTCGGGATCTCATGCCCCTCACATTCCAACAAGCCAAGTTTAAATTTGTGATCCCCATCAGTTAGTGTCACAGTTCTCGGGAGTGAGGACGCCGAAGGCCTGCCCGAGACTGCCAGTCAGCAGTTCGGACGAAAAACGTTCGTCCCTTGCCAGACCTCCCACGTCCAAGGAGAAAGTAAGTTTAAATGCCCGAAAAAATGAGGGGTGAACATAAATGGGGTCCCATCCCTGGACATTTAAAATTTAATTTAGTCAATGATAGGTGCCCCTCATCCATTAGCTTCATCCCGGGAATTTCCCCCTTGGCAGCCTCCAACATTCTCCAAAGGGCCCTTATCTTGGCGAACAAAGGTGATGATCATGGGAGCTTCCTTGAAGTTTTGGAGATTGTCGACGCGTTTACCCCTTACATGGATAAAAGCCTCCAGCTGTCGAAGGTACTTTTTTTGCCTCCCGTTGAGGTCGGAATAGACTTGCGAGGCGTTCGCTCTGCATATCCTCTCGCCGGGCTTGAAAGGGTACTTTTTGGACTTGTCGTGTCTGACGACCGGTGGAGGAGTAGGTTTTTGCTCTTTGGTGGGAACTTCTTCCGGCTCCTCAACAATAGGTGCTGCGAGTTCGGGCTTCTCCGTAGTCTTTTCTGCTGCGGCCACCAAACTCTCTTCCAGGGTATTCAAAAGGGGAGGAACGATTCTGAGGGCGGTCGGGCAATGTCACTGTCAAGGCTGTCCATTTTTCCCCGTCTTCTTCCCTCTTTTCTGCCTCTTTGTTTTCTTTAATTTTCTTGGCCTTTGAGTCCTTCTCTTTTTCATTCTGTTTCTCGACTCCCTCCACGCCCCTCTTCTCCTTCTCTGTTTTTGTGTCTTCCTCGGACTCCGATGAGTTTTCCGGGAGCTTCCTCTTTACCGACATCGATGGTGTGTTCGGGTTAGGGTTGGAAGCTGGTTTCTTCCCTTTTCTGGAAACCATCTGGAAACCATCACTTGTGGGAGTCTCCACTCCAGCGGCTGCTGCTGGCTCTGGTGCTGGCGCTGATGTCTTCTCAGGCCCCTTGGAAGTTTTCGGCACAGCCGCCAGGGGTTTTGACGTCTTCTCCGGCACTTTAGGTCTTTTTGGCACAGCCTCCGGGGCCTTTGCCAAAAGGCCAACAAAGCATCCGAAATTACAAAATTCTGATGTGATTTACTGGGGTATTTATGACAAATCTACAGCAGTACAGCGGTCTATCCACTAGACACTGTTCAAATTACATTATTAAATTAACAAGTAATAATAACTATGATTTTCTTTCAACAAACATTGTGTAATACTATTTACCATATTGTTACATAAGTTTTTAATATCAAGAATGAATTTTAGACTCCCCTAGGCCGTTTTTCTCTAATTCAACATAGCTTCCATACGCCATTACCGCGAATGACATTAATTCACTTCTTTTGGCTAAGATCAAAGTGTAGTATCTGTTTCAATGAATACTGCACCCCATAGACTGGTATCGTCTTGGCCTTCGGGGCTTAATTCCGCCGGTCTATGGGGTTGTCCTGTCCGGTTCTAGGAGGTCCACACTCCCAGGCTTTGCCTCCTATTTTTGGGGAGGAGTAAGTTTATTGCTAGAGGCGCCCTATCGGGGAATGCCGAATAACAGCAGCTAGGTTTCTCTTCGGACTATTTTGCAGATGAAAAGCGGGGGTGGGGGGACGGTTACAGTGATTTCAGTAGTGCTCCAGAAGCCTCCTTGATTTTTTAAATACTCGGCGTTGTCTGGGAGAAAACTTCTCAATGTTCTAGATAAAGCTACTGTAGTGATAGTTTGTATAATATTTTAACGCCATTTACGAATCTCTTCGGACTATTGTGCAGAATAAAAAGGAGGGGGATCGGTAAGTGTGATGTCAGTAGAGGCGTCTGTGGTATAGCAACCGGTGGGGGGGATTTCTGCCGTATAGGAACCTGAGGCTTCTGCAGTATGGCACCCGGGGAAAAGTTCTCAATATCCTAGATAGAGCTACTGTAGTGATAGGTTTGGATAATTTTTTAACGCCATCTTCGTTCCCCTTTGGACTATTTTGCAGATGAAAAGGAGGGAGGATACCTAAGTGATTTCAGTAGTGCTCAGGAGGCCTCCTTGATTTTCAAAGTACTCGGCGTTGTCCGGGAGAAAAGTGCTCAATGTCCTAGATAGAGCTACTGTAGTGATAGGTTTTGATAATATTTTAACAGCATCTACGCATAAACGGATGGGGGAATCGATGAGAGTGGTTTAAGTAGTTCTCAGGAGGCCTCCTTGATTTTCAAATTACTCGGCGTTGTCCGGGAGAAAAGTGCACAATATCCTAGATAGAGCTACTCTAGTGATAGGTTTGGAAAATATTTTAACGCCATCTTCGTTCCCCTTTAGACTTTTTTGCAGATGAAAATGAGGGAGGATACCTAAGTGATTTCAGTAGTGCTGAGAAGGCCTCCTTGATTTTCAAAGTACTCGGCGTCGTCCGGGAGAAAAGTGCTCAATGTCCTAGATAGAGCTACTGTAGGGATAAGTTTGGATGATATTTTAACAGCACTACGCTGAAAAGGATGGGGGAATCGATAAGAGTGATTTCAGTAGTGCTCAGGAGGCCTCCTTGATTTTCAAATTACTCGGCGTTGTCCTGGAGAAAAGTGCTCAATATCCTAGATAGAGCTACTGTAGTGATAGGTTTGGAAAATATATTAACGCCATCTTCGTTCCCCTTTGGACTATTCTGCAGATGAAAAGGAGGGAAGATATCTAAGTGATTTCAGTAGTGCTCAGGGGGCCTCCTTTATTTTTTAAAGTACTCGGCGTTGTCCGGGAGAAAAGTGCTCAATGTCTTAGATAGAGCTACTGTAGTGATAGGCTTGGATAATATTTTAACAGCATCTATGCTGAAAAAGAAGGGGGGTCGATAAGAGTGATGTCAGTAGTGCTCAGAAGGCCTCCTTGATTTTCAAAGTACCCGTCGCTGTCTGGGAGAAAAGTGCTCAATATCCAAGATAAAGCTACTGTAGTGATAGGTTTGGAAAATATTTTAACGCCATCTTCATTCCCCTTTGGACTATTTTGCAGATAAAAAGGAGAGGGGGGTCAGTAAGAGTTATTTCAGTAGTAGCTTCTGAGGTGTCTTACACTGGGAGTGCTTCTGTGGTATAGGAACCTGAGTCTTCTGCGGGATAGCACCAGTGGAGTGCTTCTGCAGTATAGGAACTTGAGGCATCTGCAGTATGGCAGCCGGGGGTGCTTCTGCGGTATAGAAACCGGGGGGGGGGGGTGCTTCTGCGGTATAGGAACATGAGGTTTGTGCAGCATGGCATATGGGGGAGGGCTTCTGCGGTATGGCATCTGGGGGGTGCTTCTGCGGTATAGAAACCGGGGGAGGGGTCGGGGTGTGCTTTTGCAGTATAGCAACCAGTGGAGTACTTCTGTGATATATCAACCGGAGGGTGGTTCTGCAATATAGAACCATGAGGCTTCTCGCTATAGGACCTGAGGCTTCTGCGGTATGGAACCCAGAGGGTTCTTCTGCAGTATAGGGGGGTGCTTCTGTGGTATGTAACCAAGGGGGGAGGGTGCTTCTGCAGTATAGGAACCTGAGGCTTCTTCGGTATGGCACCAGGGGGATGCTTCTGCGATATGGCCCATGCGGGGTCCTACTGTGGTATGGCACCCATGAGGGGGGTGCTTCTGCGGTATGGAACCCACGAATGATGCTTCTGCAGTATAGAACCATGAGGCTCCTGCGGTATAGCAACCAGGAAGGGGCACTTCTGCGGTATAGGACCACAAAGCTTCCGCGGTATAGCAACCAGGGGTGCTTCTGCGGTATAGCAACCGGGGGTTGCTTCTGCGGTATAGCAACTGGGGGGTGCTTCTGTGGTATAGGACCATGAGGCTTCTGCAGTATAGCAACTGGGGGGTGCTTCTACAGTATAGGACCACAAGGCTTCTGCGGTATCGCAACCGGGGCATGGGGGCTTCTGCAGTATGGCCCACGGGCTGGTGCTTCTGCATTATAGGGGGTGCTTCTATGGTATGGCACCCGGGGTGGATACTTCTGCGGTATAGGAACCTGAGGTTTCTGCTGTATGGCATCTGAGGGGGTGCTTCTGTGCTATAGCAACCGGAGGTGGGGGCTTCTGCAGTATGGCCCCCTGGGGGGCTTCTGCGGTATAGGGGGTGCTTCTATTGTATGACCCCCTGGTGGTGCTTCTGCGGTATAGGAACCTGAGGCGTCTGCGGTATGGCACCCGGGGGGTGCTTCTTCGGTATAGCAACCAGGGGCAGGGTGCTTCTGCAGTATATGACCACAAGGCTTCTGCGGTATAGCAACCGAGAAGGGATGCTTCTGCGGTATAGGACCACGAGGCTTCTTCGGTATAGCAACCAGTGGGGGTGCTTCTGCGGTATAGGACCACGAGGGGTCGGCAGTATAGCAACTGGGGGGGGGGGGCTTCTTCAGTATTGCAATGAAGGGGAGCGGGTGCTTCTTCGGTATATTAACAGGGGGGAGGGGGTGATTCTGTTGTATCTCACTCGGGGGGTGTTTTTGCAGTATAGGAACCTGGGGCTTCTGCAGTATGGCATCAGGGGGTGCTTCTGCGGTATGGCACCCAGGAGGTTCCTTCTGCAGTATGGCACCAGGTGGGTGCTTCTGCGGTATGGCAGCCAGGAGGTTGCTTCTGCGGTATGGCACCCAGGGGCTGTGCTTCTGCGGTATAGAATCACGTGCTTCTGCGGTATAGCAACCAGGGGGGGTGCTTCTGTGGTATAGGACCACAAGGCTACTGTGGTATAGTATTCGCACTGGGCCGGTGATAAGTAAGTAGTTTGCATTTGCCCAGGGGCTGCGATAGGTACATATGTAGCATGGTACCAGGGCAGCGATAGGTATGTATGTAGCATTCACACCGCGGCAGTGATAGTTGCGTATATAGCATGCATACTGGGGTGGCAATAGGTACTTATATAGTATATTCACTGGGGCGATGATAGGTATGTATATAGTCTGCGCACCACGGTGGCGATACATAATGATATAGTATGAATATCGGAGCAGAGATAAGTACCTATATAGAAAGCGCAGATAGAGGTGGTACTTTTTATAGAAATATGTCATACTATTGCCCTGGGCAACGTAGGAGAAATGGTGGGGAACAAGCATCTTTAACAAAAGGCAAACTTAGAAACTAGCGATGGAATGGGGCGACCAGGGAAGAGAAAGGTAGTAAGATAAAGAGACGGCTATAGAGGAGTGGGGGGGAAAATAGAAGGTTGTAATATAAATATGTTACACACGCGATTTCTCTTCAATTATATGTGTTTATTACCCCGAGCAACGCCGGGTAGCCCCGCTAGTCTCAATATATATAAGGCAAACATGTGTGTGTGGGTGTGTATGTCTCGCTAAAACTTAAAAAATACTATACAAACACCCACAAATCCGGTATTACTTTAACCGTCATAACCTCGAGAAAATAATATCTAAAAATTAAAAAAAAAGATTCTATTTTTAATGGGTCAAATAGCCATTTTTTCGTTTAATGTGATCACGATTTTTAATGTTATCTTGAGCACGTGACGTCACATTGATAGGTACATGACATCATAGTGATAGGTTTGTATCTATTTTTATGCCATCGTCACATTATTATTGATTTTTTTTCATTTCTCTTCGGACTATTGCCCTCACCAAAGGGAGAGGAATAAGACAGAGCGATTTAGTACACCTCCTTGTATTTGGCGTTGTCCGGGAATGAAACAATACAATGTTAAGAACGTTCTGTTGTCATTATTATAGGTCAAAAAGAATAAGCTAAGCAATGCATAGCGTGGCCAGTACTAAATGTGTGACGATTTATGGTGACTAGGTGCTGTAAAATCGAGCTTAAGCATATAATGGCATGTACTAAATCGATCACTAAATTCAGTGAAATTAAACGAATAAATAATTATGCTCCGCTATTGTTTTTATACATATTAAATAACGTCTCAATCAGTGGCATTAAAGGAATAAATAATGTTTGTATACATATTTAATAATGTCTCAATCAGTTAAATTAAAAAAATAAATAATTATGCTCCGCCATTGTTTTCACTTATATCTGTATACATATTAAATAACGTCTAAATCAGTTAAATTAAAGGAATAAATAATTATGCTCCGCCGTTGTTTTCACTAATATTTTCATACATATTTAATAATGTCTCAATCAGTGAAATTTATGGAATACATATTTATGCCTCGCCATTGTTTTCACAAATATGTGTATACATATTTAATAATGTCTCAATCAGTGAAATCAAAGGAATACATAATTATGCTCCGCCATTGTTTCACTAATATATGTATACATATTAAATAACGTCTCAATCAGTGAAATTAACGGAATAAATATTTATGCTCCGCCATTGTTTTCACTAATATGTGTACACATATTTAATAATGTCACAATAAGTGGAATAAAAGGAATGAATAATTATGCTCCGCCATTGTTTTCACTAATATTTGAATACATAAGAAATAATGTCTCAATTAGTGACATTAAAGGAATAAATAATTATGCTCCGCCATTGTTTTCACTAATGTTTGTATACATATTAAATAACGTTTCAATCAGTAAAATTAACCGACTAAATGATTATGCTCCACCATTGTTTTCACTAATATTTGTATACATATTAAACAACGTCTCAATCACTAAAATTTTTGGGGGTAGGGCCAAATTTTTTTTTTAACTCAAAATATTTCTCAGGGTAGTGGGAGGGGAAAAACAATTTGGGGTGGGGTGGAGGGTAAACAATTTGGGGAGGGCGCGTTGGGGAAAAATTTTTGGCTGGTGAGTCCAAATTTTTTTTATCTCTTGAACTTAAAATACATCTTAGGATAGGGAGAGAGTAAAGTTTTTTGGGGTTGGTAGGATATGAGGGTAACATTTTTTTTTTGGGGGGGGGGTAGGGGACATTTTTTTTTAACTTAAAATATTTCTCAGGGTTGGGGAAGTGTAAAATGTTTGGAGGGTGGAGAATAAAAATGTTTGTGTGGAATGGGGCCAAATTATTTTTGTAGTTGAACTTAAATAGGGCTGATTAATATGAGTTCTTTTTTATGATAATGACACTACATGAATGAACTTGAATTTTGTTCTTGGATACGACAGGGCACATTAATATAGGTTCTTAGGTATGCGAACTGGGCTGGTGATAGGTGCATATATAGTATACACACCCTTGCAGAGATAAGTAAGTATATAGTATGCGCACCTGTGCGGCGATAGGTACATATATAGTATTCACACCAGGGCGGCAATAGGTATGTATATACTATTGCATAGGGTTTCCATAGGTACGTATATAGCATGTGCACAGGGCCAGCAATAGGTACGTATATATCATGCGCCCTAGGGTGGAGATAGGTACGTATATAGTATGCACACCACAACGGCGATAGTTATGTATATAGCATGTGCACCGGGACGGCAGTAGGTACATATATAGCATGCACACCCGGGTGGTGATAGGTATGTATTAAGCATTTGCACTGAGGAAGCAATAGGTACTTATGTAGTATGCGTACCAGGGCGGTGATAGGTAAATATGAAGTATGCGTACCGGGGCGGCGAGAGGTACTTACGTAGTATGCACACTGGAGCAGTGATAGGTACTTATGTAGTATGCGCACCGGGGTGGCGATTGGTACTTATGTAGTATTCGCACCAGGGTGCCGATTGGTACTTATATAGTATCTGCAGCGGAGCAAGTAATAATAAGTATTATTTTCTTTGAACAAACATGGATCCGTTGACCAACGCCCGTCCGTCCGTCCGTACGTCCGTCCGTCTGTCTGTCTGTCCAGCCACGTTCGTCTAGATACGTCCGTACGTCAATCGGTCAACCTACGTCCGTCCGTCTGTCTAGCTACGTCTGTCCGTCCGTCGGCCCGTCCGTCTGTCTGTCCAGATACGTCCGTCCGTTTAGATACGTCCGTCCTTAAATCGGTCCACTAACGGCCGTCCATCAGACGACCTACGTGCGTCCATATGTCTGTCCAGCTACGTGAGTCTATCTCTCCACCTACGTCTGTCCGTGTGTTTGTCTAGCTTCGTCAACATACTTCCATACGTCCACCTGTCAATGTACGTATGTCCGTACGTCTATCTGCCCAGCTGGGTCTGCCCGTCTAGATACGTCCCAGCTATGCCAGTTCATCTCTGAAGCTACGTCAGCCGTCCGTCTGTCCGCCCGTCTGTCTGTCATTCCAGCAACGTCGGTCGGTCTAGATACGTCCGTCCGTCTACATACGTCTGTTCGTCAACTTTGTCTGTCCGTCTGTCTATCCAGCTACGTCACTCCATCTCTCCAACTACGTTTGTCCGTCTGTCTGTCCAGCTATGTCTATCCGTCCCTCTGTCTGTCCAGCTAGGTCCGTCCGTCTAGATACGTCCGTCCGTAAATCCGTCCACTAACGACCGTCCATCTGTCGAATTACGTGCGTCCGTCTGTCTGTCCAGCTACGTTAGTTTATATCTCAACCTACGTCTGCCCGTTTGTCTGTCTGTCTGTCCTACTATGTCAGCCCGTCTCTCAACCTACGTCTGTCCGTTCGTCTGTCTGGCTGTGCTGCTACGCCCGTCCGTCTAGATACGGGGCAGCAATAGGTACGTACATAGCACGTGCACCGGAACGGCGAAAGGTACATATTTCGCATTCGCACTAGGGCGGTTATAGGTACATTATTAGGATTCGCACCAGGTCGGCATTAGGTACATATTTAGCATTAGCACCGGGCCAGCAATAGGTACGTATTTAGCATTCGCACGAAAGCGGCAATATGTACATATGGATTATTCGCACTAGGGCAGCGATAGCTACTTATGTAGCATGCACACCGGGGCGGCAATAGGTACGTATTTAGCATTCACACCGGGGCGGCGATAGGTACTATTTAGCATTCACACCGGGGCGATAATAGGTACTTATATAGTATCTGCACTGGGGCGGCGATAAGTACGTATATAGTATGTGCACTGGGGCGGTGATAGGTACGTATATAGTATGCGACAGGGGTGGCGATAGATACATATATAGTATGAACAATGGGGCGGAGATAAGTACCTATATAGTAGTCGCAGATAGAGGTGTTACTTTTTATAGAAATATGTCATACTATTGCCCTGGACAACGTAGGAGAAATGGTTGGGTAGAAACAGCTTTCGCAAAAGGCAACATTAGAAAGTAGCGGTGAAATGGGGCGACAATGAAGAGAAATGTAGAACGACAAAGAGACGGCTATAGAGAGAGGGTGGGGGAAAAAGAAGTTTGAATATCCAGATGTTACACACGCGATTTTCTTCAATTACATGTGTTTATGACCCCGATCAACGCCGGGTAGCCCCACTAGTCTATTATATAACTCCCACCTGTCTGTATGTATGTATGTATGTAAAGCTTCTCCCCCGAAAGTACCCAACAAACGGTCACACGGGTTATATCATTCCGACCGGCCAGCCCAGGCGCGTGTAATATCTTAGAACCGGAAAAAAAATGGACTCTTCCGGGGTCGACTGAGCACTTTTCTCCAATGGGGGGTGGCTTTTAACTCCATTTTTCAACGTTTTTAGTACTAATTTAAGAATAAATCAATGCTATCATGTATAATTTGAAAAATAATGCAAAGTCACGAAAAACCAGAAATGACGTCAGGGAGTGGCAGGAAGAAATTCACTGACACTACAACCATTTTTTCCTTTCTTTCTGTTTTCCCTCTCACTCCCACACTTTCTTTCTTAATTATTAATAGACGATAATATTCCTCCCCCCTCCCTTCCTATGGCCGTTCTGTTATCATGATAGGCATTACCTCCTCCTTTCAGGCCAAATTGACGGGGGGGAGTTAGCATTCGCCGGTGCGAGCGCCTCAGGCCAACTTTGGTGTAGAGGGGAGTATCGGTATTCGCCGGTGGGCGCCTCAGGCCAAATGTGGGGAGGGGGAGTGTCGGCATTCGCCGGGGGGTACCTCAGGCGAAATTTGGGAGTGGGGGAGAGTCGACATTCGCCGGTGGGAGCGCCTCAAGCGAAATTTAGGGGCGGGGGAGTGTCGACATTCGCCAGTGTGATCGCTTCAGGCCAAATTTGGGGGAGATGGGAGTATCGGTATTCTGCCGGTGGGGCTCCTCAGGCAAATTCTGGGGAGGAGGAGGAGTGTCGGCATTCGGCGGTGGGGCGCCTCAGGCCAAATCTGGGGATGGGGGAGTATCGGCATTCGGCGGTAGGGCGCCTCAGGCCAATTCTGGGGAGGGGGAATGTCGGCATTCGCCGGTATGAGCGCCTCAGGCCAAATCTGGGGAGTGTCAGCATTCGGAAGTGGGTAGCCTCAGGCAAAATTTGGGGAGGGGAGTGTCGGCATTCGCCCGTGGGGCTCCTAAGGCGAAATCTGGTGATGGGCAATGTCGGCATTCGCTGGTGTGAGCGCCTCAGGCGAAATTTGGGGGAGGGGGAGTCTCGGCATTCGGCAGAAGGGCGCATCAGGCCAAATCTGGGGAGGGGGAATGTTGGCATTCGCCGGTATGAGCGCCTCAGGGCAAATTTGGGGAGGGTGAATGTCGGCATTCGCCGGTATGAGCGCCTCAGGGCAAATTTGGGGAGGGGGAATGTCAGCATTCGGCGGTATGAGCGCCTCAGGCAAAATTTGGGGAGGGGGGAGTGTCGGCATTCGCCGATGTGAGCGCCTCAGGCCAAATTTGAAGGAGGGGAGTATTCGTCAGTGAGAGAGAGATCCCGACCGTGAGAGCGTATCAGCCTGTACTTTAGGGGAGAGGTAGGTCGCCAAAGGAAAAGGGATCAGAAAATAAAATGATAATCTGATTTTTGACTCGACATTGTAAGATCGACACCTATCGGATAGGACTAGATAATACACTTGATCTCAAGGCAATAACATTCCTTAACATATATTAAACTTTTATCTCAGCAAAAAGGCCAAGAAAGCGCCCGAAATTTCAAATGTTTATGTATTTACTGGAGTATTTATAACTAATATATAACAGTACAGCGGTCTATCTACTAGACACTGTTCAAATTACAGTAATAAATTAACAAGTAATACTAACTATGATTTTCTTTGAACAAACATCGTATAATACTATTTAACAAATTCTTACATGAGTTTTGATGATCAACAAAGAATTGTTGGCCGTTTTTTTGTAATTCAACATAGCTTTTATACGCCATTTGTTAAACCGAAAATGACATTTATGTAGTATCTGTTTAGTATTAGTGTAGTATTTTTTTGGATTTACGATGGATACCCATAGTGCACCCCTGTCCTGTGCAGTTCTAGGAGGTGCACCCTCCCAGGCTTTGCCTCCCCTCTTTGGCGAGGAGTAAGTTTATTGCTAACTTCCTGAAGCGCCCCTACCGGGGACTCCAGACGTAGCTGCCCAGGCAATTTTTAATGGCCAGAGTGCTCACCTTCTCGGGCGCTGGCTTTTCAAGTCCCACTTGGATAGCTAAGGAAGAACGATAACTCACGTTTAAAAAAACAATTTACCTTTTTACAACAAATTTAGAGAATATACATAACATATAAAAGTGTATTCTTATGTAAAATTAACAGAGTAAGAGGATGAGAGTATTCCCGAATCTATAAATCCAATCCTTAGAGGTTCCATGGGGCTTATTTAATCGGAGGGGTGCCTTTCAGTTATGTGTCATTATATTTTATAGTAATTTTAAATTGCTGAGTCATATTGTAATTTAATTACGTAATACTTCAAGTTCATAAAACAATTCATCATTTTTAATGAAATTTATTTGTTAGAGGATAGCTAAGGAAGAACGATAACCCACGTTTAAAAACATAATTTAGGTTTTTAAAACAAGGTTAGAGAATATACATAACATATGAAAGTGTATTCTCATGTAAAATTAACAGAGTAAGATGATGAAAGTATTCTCGAATCTATAAACTAAATCCTTAGGGGTCCATGGGGCATATTTTATGGGGGGGGGGGGCTTTTCAGTTTTTTTCATTATATTTTATAGTAATTTGAAATTGCTGAGTCAAATTGTAATTTAATTACGCAATACCTCAAGTTCATAAAACAATGAAATTTATTTGTTAGAGGATAGCTAAGGAAGAACGATAACTCACGTTAAAAACACAATTCAGGTTTCTACAGAATAGGGGAAATGGGTGCTTCTCCAGTATAGGGACCAGATGTGCTTCTACAACATAGGACCCAGCACCGAGGGTGCTTCTACAATATAGGACACGGACGCTTATGAAGAATAGGGACCATGGGTGGTTCTGCAGTATAGGGGCCAGAGGCGGTTCTACAGTATAGGACCGACCACCGGGGGTGCTTCTACAATATACGACCCGGAGGCTTCTGCAGTATGGTTCTTAGATATGACCGAGACACCTCGGAAATTTGGTTTTCTTTCTTTAACTGAAACTATTTCGATGTATGGGGAAGGGTAAAAAAATGAGGGGGGATTATTTCTTTCTTTTTTTTTCTTTTTCATAAAAAATATTCATATGCATCGGTTAGGATGAAAAAAATTTTTTAGGGGGGCGTCAACATGCGTCAACATTTTTTTTTTCTTTTTTTTAAACTAAAAATATATGTATGGAGAGGGTAAAAAAAAATTGAGGCGGGGGAAGGGGGTAAACATTTTGTTTTTGTTTTTCATTAAAAATATTTTTATGTATGGGGAGGATGAAACATTTTTTTTCGGGCGGAGGGTAACATTTTTTTTTCTTTGAACTAAAAATATTTCTATGTATGGGCGGGAGGGGTCAAACATTTTTTTTTCTTTTAAATTAAAAATATTTCTAAGTATGGGGGAGGATGAAAAAAAATTTTCTTGGGGGAGCAAAAAAAATGTATTTTTTTCTTTTCTTAACAAAAAATATTTATATAAATGATAGTTATAAAACTATTTTGTTTTTCTGACACGACAGGGGCGTATTAATATGAGTTCTTAGGTATGCGAACTAGGCTAGAGATAGGTGCATATACAGTATGTGTGCACTTGCAGAGATAAGTAAGTATATAGTATGCGCACCACGGCGGCGATAGGTACTAATATAGTATTCGCACCGGGCCGGCGATAGGTATATATATATAGTTTGTGCACTGGGGTGGCAATAGGTACGTATATATTAGTGCATAGCGGTAGCGATAGGTATGTATTTAGCATTCGCACCGATTCAGCAATATGTGCATATTTAGTATTTGCACTGGGGCAGCGATAGGTACATATGTAGTATGCAAAGCAGGTCGGCAATTGGTACGTATATAACATGTGCACATGGGCGGCAATAAGTACGTATATAGCATGCACACCGGGGCGGTGATAGGTATGTATTGAGCATGCGCTCCAGGGCGGCGATCAGTACGTACATAGAACACGCACCGGGGCGGCGGTAGGTACATATATAGAACGGACACCGAGGCAGCGAAAGGTACGTATTTAGCATTCGCACCGGGGCGGCGATATGTACTTATATAGTATCTGCACCGGGGTTGCGATAGGTATGTATATTTTATGTGCACTGAAGCGGCGATAGGTATGTATATAGTATGCGCACCGGGGTGGTGATAGATTCGTATATAGTATGAACACCGGGGCGGAGATAAGTACCTATATAGAAGGCGCAAACAAAGGTGGTACTTTTTATATAAATATGTAATACTATTGCCCTGGGAAACGTAGAATGAAATGGTGGGGAAGAAGCAGCTTTCGCAAAAGACAACATGAGTAAGTAGCAGTGAAATGGGGCGACCAGGGAAGAAGAAAAGTAGAAAGATAATAAGACCGCTATAGAGAGAGGGAGAGAAATAGAAGTTTCAATATAAAGATGTTACACACACGATTTTTCTTGTTGGCTTACCGCTTTTCATGGTTGGGTCACAACGTTTATTTGTTGCGTGACCACTTTTTATTGCTGAGTTACCACTTTTATTGTTGGGTAACCACTTTTTATGGTTGGGTCACTACGTTTTATTGTTAAGTCACTACGTTATATTGTTGGCTCACCACTTCTTATGGTTGGCTCACTACATTTTATTGTTGGGTCACCACTTCTTATTGCTGGGTAACAACTTTTATTGTTGGTGACCACTTTTTATGGTTGGGTCACCAAATTTTCTTGCTGGGTCACAACGTTTTATTGTTGGGTAACCACTTTTTATTGCTGGGGCACTACGTTTTATTGTTGGTTCCCCACTTGTTATTGTTGGGTCACTACTTTTTATTGCTGGATCACCACTTTTATTGTGAGGTCACCACTTTTTAATGTTGGTCATTACGTGTTATTGTCTGGTCACCAATTCTTATTTCTGGGTCACCACTTTAATCCTTGAGCCACCACTTTTTATTGCTGGGTCACTACGTTTTATTATTGGGTCACTAAGTTTAATTGTTGGGTAACTAAGTTTTATTGTTGGGTCACCACGTTTTATTGTTGGGTTACGACTTTATTGTTTGGTCACCACTTTTTATTGTTGGGTCACTAGGTTGTAATGTTGGGTCACCACGTTTTATTGCTGGTCACGACGTTCTAATGTTGGGTCACCACTTTTATGGTTGGGGCACTACGTTTTACGGTTGGGTAACCACTTTTTATGGTTAGGTCACTACGTTTTATGGTTGGGTCACTACGTTTTATTGTTGGGTCACTACTTTTTATTGTCGGGTCACTACGTTTTATGGTTAAGTCACTTCGTTTTATTGTTGGGTCATCACTATTTTGGTTGGGCCCCTACGTTTTATTGCTGGGTCACCACTTTTTTTTGCCGGGTAACTACGTTTTATTGTTGGGTAACCACTTTTTATGGTTCGGTCACTACGTTTTATTGCTGGGTCACTACGTTTTATTGTTGGGTCACTACGATTCATGGTTAGGTCATCACTTTTTATTGTTGAGTCACTACTTTTTATTGCTGGGTAACCACATTTTATTGTTGGGTCACCACTTTTTTGGTCAGTCACTACGTTTTATTGTCGGGTCACTACGTTCTAATGTTTGGCCAGCACGTTTTATTGCTGGGTCACTACGTATTATTGTTGGGTCACCACTTTTTATGATTAAGTCACTAGGTTTTATGGTTGTGCAACCACTTTTTAGGGTTAGGGCACTAAATTTCATTGTTGGGTCACTACGATTAAGTGTAAGATCACTACGATTTATTGTTGGGTCACCACTTTTATTGGTTGGGTCACTACGTTTTATGGTTGGGTCACTACGTTTATGGTTAAGTAACTACGTTTTATTGCGTGGTCACCACTTTTTATAATTGAGTCACGAATTTATTGTAGGAGCACCACTTTTTATTGTTGAGTCACAACGTTTTATTGCTGTGTCACCATTTTTATGGTTGGGCACTACGTTTTAGGGTTCGGTCACTACGTTTTATTGTTGGGTCACTATGATTCATGGTTAGGTTTCCACTTGTTACTGTTGAGTCACCACTTTTTATTTCTGGGTCACCACTTTTTATTGTTGGGTCACCACTTTTTTGGTAAGTACCAACGTTTTATTGTTGGGTCACTACGTTCTAATGTTGGGTCACCACGTTTTATTGCTGGGTCACTACGTATTATTGTTGGGTCACCACTTTTTATGGTTGGGTCAGTACGTTTTATTGTTGGGCAACCATTTTTTATGTTTGATTCACTACGTTTTATTGTTGGGTCACTTCGATTAAGTGTAAGGTCACTACGATTTTTTGATGGATCACCAATAAAAGTATTGGTTGGGTCACAACGTTTTATGGTTGGGTAACTACGTTTATGGTCAAGTGACTACGTTTTATTGCTTGGTCACCACTTTTTATTGTTGGGTCACGACTTTATTGTTGGGTCACCACTTTTTATTGTTGGGTCACAACGTTTTATTGCTGGATCACAACGTGTTATTGCTACGTCACTACTTTTTATTGTTGGGTCACCACTTTTTATGGTTGGGTCACAACGGTGTATTGTAGGGTCACTACGTTTTATTGTTGGGTCACTACGATTCATGGTAAGGACACCACTTTTTATTGTTGGGTCACCACATTTTATTGCTGGGTCACCACTTTTTATTGTTGGCTCACCACTTTTTTGGTCAGTAACTACGTTTGATTGTTGTGACCCAACATTAGAACATGTTTGGTCACCACGTTTTATTGCTGGGTCACTACGTATTATTGTTTGGTCACCACTTTTTATGGTTGGTTCACTACGTTTTATGGTTGGGACACCACTTTTTATGGTTGGGTCACTACGTTTCATTGTTGGGTCACTACGATTTAGTGTAAGGTCACTACGTTTCATTGTTGCGTCACCACTTTTATTGGTTGGGTAAACACGTTTTATGGTTAAGTAACTACGTTTTATTGCTGGGTCACCACTTTTTATTGTTGGGTCACGACTTAATTGTTGGTGCACCCATTTTGATTGTTGGGTCACCAACTTTTATTGCTTGGTTACCACGTTTTATTGCTAGGTCACCACTTTTTATTGTAGTGTCACCACTTTTTATGGTTGGTCACAACTTTTTATCGCTGGGTTACCACTTTTATTGTTGTGTCAAAACTTTTTATTGTTAGGCCACTACTTTTTTGGTCAGTAACTACGTTTTATTGTTGGGTCACTACGTTCTAATGTTGGGTCACCACGTTTTATTGTTGGGTAACTACGTATTATTGTTGGGTCACCACTTTTCATGGTTAGGTCACTACGTTTTATGGTTGGGCACCAACTTTTTATGGTTGGGTCACTACGTTTCCTTGTTGGGTCACTACGATTTAGTGTAAGGTCACTACGTTTTATTGTTGGGTCACTACGATTATGGTTAAGTCACTACGTTTTATTGCTGGGTCACCACTTTTTATGGTGGATCACTACGTTTCATTGTTGGGTAACTACGATTTAGTGTAAGGTTACTACGTTTTATTGTTGTGTCACTACTTTTATTGGTTGGGTCACTATGTTTTATGGTTAAGTCACTACGTTGTATTGCTGGGTCACAATTGTTATTGTTGGGTCACGACTTTATTCTTGGGTCACCACTTTTTATTGTTAGGTAACCAAGTTTTATTGCTGGGTCCCCACGTTTTATTGCTAGGTCACCACTTTTTATCGTTGGGTCACCGCTTTTTATGGTTGGATCACAACGGTTTATGCTTGGGTCACTACGTTTTATTGTTGGGTCACCACTGTTTATTGCTGGGTCACCACTGTTTATTGTTTGGGTCACAACTTTTTGTTAGGTCACTACGTTCTAATGTTGGGTCACCACGTTTTATTGCTGGGTCACTACGTTTTATGGTTGGCCAACCCCTTTTTATGGTGAGATCACTACGTTTTATGGTTGGCCAACCGCTTTTTATTGTTGGGTCACTACGTTTCATTGTTGGGTCGCTACGATTTAGTGTAAAGTCACTACGTTTTATTGTTGGTTCACCACTTTTATTGGTTGGGACACACGTTTTATGGTTGGGTCACTACGTTTATGGTAAAGTCACTACTTTTTATTGCTGGGTCACCACTTTTTATTGTTGGGTCACGACTTTATTGTTGGGGCACCACTTTTTATTGTTGGGTCACAGCGTTTTACTGCTGGGTCACTACGTTTAATTGCTAGGTCACCACTTTTAATTGTGAGGTCACCACTTGTTATGGTGTGGTCACAACGGTTTATGGTTGGGTCCCTATGTTTTATTGTTTGGTAACCACTTTTTATTGTTTGGTCCCCACATTTTATTTCTAGGTCACAATTTTATACTGTTGGTCACTACGTTTTATTGTTGGGTCACCACTTCTTATTGCTGGGTCACTACCTTTTATTGTTTGGTTACCACTTTTTATGGTTTGGTCACTACGTTTTAAGGTTGGATAACCTCTTTTAATGCTGGGTCACTACGTTTTATTGTTGGGTTACCACTTTTTATGGTTGGGTCACTACGTCTAAATGTTGGGTTACTACGTTTTATTGTTGTGTCACTACGATTAATGATTAGGTCACTACGTGTTATTGTTGGATCACAACTTTTTATAGTTGGGTCACTACATTTTATGGTTGGGTCACTGCGTTTATGGTTAAGTAACTACGTTTTATTGCTGGATCACCACTTTTTATTGTTGGTCATTACTTTTTATTGTTGGGTCCTCACTTTTTTTGTTGGGTCACTACGTTTTATTGTTAAGTCACCACTTTTATTGTTGGGTCACTAAGTTTCATTGTTGGGTCACTACTTTTTATGTTGGGTCACTAGGTTTTGATGTGTAGTAACCACGTTTTATTGCTGGGTCACTACGTTTTATTGTTGGATCACCACTTTTTATGGTTGGGTCACCATGTTTTACGGTTGGGTAACCACTTTTTGTTGCTGGGTCACTACGTTTAGTTGTTGGGTCACTAAGTTTTATTGTTGGGTCAACAAGTTTTATTGTTGGGTCACTACGTTTTACTGTGTGGTCACCACGTTTTGTTGCTGGGTCACTACGTTTTATTGTTGGGTCACTACTTTTTATGGTTGGGGCACTACGTTTTATTGTTGAGTCACTACTGTTATTGGTTGAGTTACTGCGTTTTATGGTTGGGTGACTACGTTTATGGTTAAGTAACTACGTTTTATTGTTGGGTAACCACTTGTTTATTGTTGGGTCACGACTTTTATTGCTGAGTCACCACTTTTTATTGTTGGGTCACCACGTTTTATTGCTAGGTCATACTTTTTATTGTTCGGTCACCACTTTTTATGGTTGGGTCACAACGGTTTATTGTTGGATCACTACGTTTTATTGTTGGGTAATTACTTTTATTGTTTTGTCACCACTTTTTATTGTTTTGTCACCACTTTTTATTGTGTTGTCACCACTTTTTATTGTTGGGTCACAACTTTTTAATGTTGGTCACTACGTTTTATTGTTAGGTCACCACTTGTTATTGCTGGGTCACAACCTTTATCGTTAGGTTACCACGTTTTATTGATGGTCACTACGTTTTATTGTATTGTCACCACTTTTTATTGTTGGTCACTACGTTTTAAGTTTGGGTCACTACGTTTTATAGTTGGGTCACCAACTTTTATTGTTTGTCCACTACGATTTATGGTTAAGTCACTACTTTGTAAGGTCACCACTTTTTTGGTTGGGGAACCACGTTTTATTACTGCCTCACCTCTTGTTATTGCTGTGCACTTCGTTTTATTGGTGGGTCACCACTTTTTATTGCTGGGTCACTACGTTTTATTGTAGGGTCACCACTTTTTATGGTGACGTCACCACGTTTTATGGTTGAGTCACCACTTTTTATTGTTGGTTCACAATTTTTAATGTTGGCCAATACGTTTTATGGTTAGGTCACCACTTGTTATTGCTGGGTCACAACTTTTATCGTTGGGTCACTACGATTTATTGTTAGGTCACTACGTTTTATTGTTGGTCACCACTTTGTATTATTGAGTCAACACTTTTTATGGTTGGTCACTACGTATTATTGTTGGGTCACCACTTTTTATGGTTGGGTCACTACGTTTTAAGTTTGGTAACCGCTTTTTAAGGTTGGGTCACTACATTTCATTGTTGGGTCACTACGATTTATGGTTAGGTCATTACGTTTTATTGTTGGGTTTCTACGTTTTAATGTTGGGTCACCCGTTATATTGCTGGATCACTACGTGTGATTGTTGGGTCACCACTATTTATGGTTAGGTCACTTTGTTTTATTGTTGGGTCACTACGATTTATTGTTAAATCACAAACTTTATAGTTGGGTCACCACTTTTTATTGTTGGGACACCACTTTTTATTGTTTGGTCACTACGTTTTATTGTTTGCTCAGCACTTTTTATTGTTTTGACACCACTTTTTAGTGGTGGGTCACCACTTCTTTTTGCTGGGTTACTAATTTTATCGTTAAGTAACAACTTTTTATTGCTTGTAATAACGTTTAATTGTTGGGTCACTAAGGTTTATTGTTGGGTTACCACTTTTTATTGTTGGGGCACCACTTTTTATTGTTGGGTCACTACGTGTAATTGTTGGGTCACAACTTGTTATTGTTTTGTCACCACTTTTTATTGTGTTGTAACCACTTTTTATTGTGTGGTCACCACTTCTTCTTGCTGGGTCACAACCTTTATCGTTGAGTCACCACGTTTTATTTATGGTCACTACGTTTTATTTTTTGGTCACCACTTTTTATTGTTGGCCACTACGTTTTAATGTTGGGTCACTACGTTTTATAGTTGGGTCACTAACTATTATTATTTCTCCACTTCTATTTATGGTTAAGTAACTACTTTTTATTGTAAGGTCACCACTTTTTTGGTTGGGGCACCACGTTTTATTACTGGCTCACATCTTGTTATTGCTGTGCACTACGTTTTATTGCTGGGTCAGCACTTTTTATTGCTGGGTCACTACGTTTTATTGTAGGGTCACCACTTTTTATGGTGAGGTCACCAGTTTTTATGGTCGAGTTTCTACCTTTTATTGTTGGGTCACCACTTTTTATTGTTGGGTCTACACTTTTTATTGTTGGGTCACAATTTTTAATGTTGGCCAGTACGTTTTATTGTTAGGTCACCACTTGTGATTGCTGGGTCACAACTTTTATCGTTGGGTCACTACGTTTTGTTGTTGAGTCACTACGATTTATTGTTAGGTCACTACGTTTTATTGTTAGTCACCACTTTTTATCGTTGGGTCACCACTTTTTATGGTTGGTCACTACGTATTATTGTTGGGTCACCACTTTTTATCGTTGGTCACTACGTTTTAAAGTTTGGTAACCGCTTTTTGAGGTTAGGTCACTACATTTCATTGTTGGATCACTACGATTTATGGTTAGGTCACTACGTTTTATTGTTGGGTTTCTACGTTTAAATGTTGGGTCGCAACGTTTATTGCTGAATCACTACGTATGATTGTTGGGTCACCACTTTTTATGGTTGGGTCACTTCGTTTTATTGTTGGGTCACTACGATTTATGTTTAAGTCACTAACTTTATTGTTGGGTCATTACTTTTTAGTGTTGGGTCACCACTTTTTATTGCTGGGACACCACTTTTTAATGTTGGTCGCTACGTTTTATTGTAGGGTCACCACTTCTTATTGCTGGGTCAACACTTTTATCTTTGAGTCACCACGTTTTAGTGATGCGTCACGACGTTTTATTGTTGGGTCACTACGTTTTATTGTTGGGGCTCCACCTTATTGTTGGCTCACTACTTATTATTGTTAGTCACTACGTTTTAATGTTTGGTCACCACGTTTTATTGCTAGGTCACTACGTTTTATTGTTGGGTCACCACTTTTTAATGTTGGTCACTACGTTTTATGGTGGGGTCACCCCTTTTATGGTTCTTCATTACGATTTATGGTTAGGTCACTACGTTTTATTGCTAGGGCACCACTTTTATCGTTGAGGCACCACTTTTTATTGCTCGGTCACTACGTTTTATTGTTGGGTGACCACTTTTTATTGCTAGGTCACCACTTTTTATTGCTGGGTCACTACGATTTATTGTTGGGTCACCACATTTGATGGTTGTTCACTACGATTTATTGTTAGGTCACTACGTTGTATTGTTTGGTCACCACTTTTTATTGCTGGGTCACAACTTTTATCGTTCTGTCGCCACTTTTTATTGCTGGTAAGTACGTATAATTGTTGGGTCACTACGTCTTATTGTTGAGTCACAACTTTGTATTGTTTTTTCACCATTTTTTATTGTTGGGCCACCACTTTTTATTGTTGGGTCACAACTTTTTAATGTTAGTCCCTACGATTTAATGTTTGGGTCACCACTTTTGATGGTTAGGGCACCACTTTTGATGATTGGGTCACAACGTTTTATGGTTGGGTCACTACCTTTTATTGTTGGGTCACTACGATTTATGGTTAGGTCAGTACGTTTTATTGTTGGGTCACAACTTTTTATTGTTGGGTCACCACTTTATTGTTGGGTCACAACTTTTTATTGCTTGTCACTACGTTTTAATGTTTGGTCACCACTTTTCATAGTTGGTCACTACGTTTTATGGTTGGGTCACCATTTTTATGGTTGTTCACTACGATTTATTGTTAGGTCACTACGTTTTATTGCTTGGTCACCACATTTATCGTTGACGTTTATTGTTGGTTCACCACTTTTTAATGTTGGTCACTACGTTTTATTTTTGGGTAACTACTTCTTAATGCTGGGTCACAACTTTTATCGTTGAGAAACCACGTTTTATTCTTTGGTCACTACGTTTTGTTGTTGGGTCACTACGTTTTGTTGTTGGGTCACTACGTTTTATTGTTGGGTCACGACGATTTATTGTTAGGTCACTACGTTTTATTGTTGGCCACCACTTTGTATTGTTGGGTTACCACTTTTTATGGTTCGTCACTACGTATTATAATTGGGTCACCACTTTTTATAGGTTTGGTCGCTACATTTCATAGTTAAGTCACTACGATTCATGGTTAGGTTTCTACGTTTTAATGTTTAGTTATCACGTTATATTGCTGGATCACTACGTATCATTGTTGGGTCACAACTTTTTAGGGTTGGGTCACTTCGTTGTATTGTTGGGTGACTACGATTTATGGTTAGGTCACTACGTTTTATTGTTGGGGAACCACTTATTATTGTTCGGGTCACAACTTTTTATTGCTTGGTTGCCAGTTTTATTGTTGTGTCACCACTTTTTATTGTTTGGTCACCACTTTTTATTGTTGGTTCACAACTTTTTAATGTTGGTCAATACGTTTTATTGTTGGGTCACCACGTTTTATTGTCGGGTCACTACGATTTGTTGTTAGGTCACTACGTTTTATTGTTGGTCACCACTTTGTATTGTTGGGTCACTACTTTTTATGGTTGGTCACTACGTATTATTGCTGGGTCACAACTTTTATCGTTGAGGCATCACGTTTTATTTATGGTCACTACGTTTTATTGTTGGGTCACCATTTGTTATTGCTGGACCACAATGTTTATCGTTGTGTCACCACGCTTCATTGATTGTCTCTACGTTTTATTGTCGAGTCACCACTTTATTGTGTGGGCACGCTTTTTTATTGTTGGTCACTACGTTTTAATGTTGGGTAACTACGTTTTATAGTTAGGTCACCAACTTTTATTGTTGGGTCACTATTATTTATGGTAAGTCAGTACTTTTTTATTGTTGGGTCACCACTATTTTGGTTGGGTCACCACGTTTTATTGCTGGCTCACCGCTTGTTATTGCTCTGCACTACGTTTTATTGCTGGGTCACTACTTTTTATTGCTGGGTCACCACGTTTTATTGTAGGGTCACCACTTTTTATGGTTGAGTCACTAACTTTTTATTGTTGGGTAACCACTGTTTATTGTTGTCACCACTTTTTATTATTTTTAATTTTTTGTTCACTACTTTTTAATGTTGGTCATTACGTTTTATTGTTGGGTTACCACTTGTTATGTCTGGGTCACAACTTTTATCATTGAGTAACCACGTTTTATTGTTGGGTTACTACGTTTTGTTGTTGGGTCACTACGTTTTCTTGTTGGGTCACTACGTTTTATTGTTGGGTCACTTCGATTTATTGTTAGGTCACTACGTTTTATTGTTGGCAACCACTTTGTATTGTTGGGTCACCCCTTTTTATGGTTGGTCACTACGTATTATTGTTGAGTCACCACTTTTTATGGTTGGGTCACTAGATTTCATTGTTAAGTCACTACGATTTATGGTTAGGTTTCTACGTTTTAATGTTGAGTCACCACGTTATATAGCTGGATCACTACGTATCATTGTTGGGCCACAACTTTTTATGGTTGGGTCACTTCGTTTGATTGTTGGGTAACTACGATTTATGGTTAGGTCACTACGTTTTATTGTTTGGTCACCACTTATTATTGTCGGGTCACTACTTTTTATTGCTGGGTTACCAGTTTTATTGTTGTGTCACCACATTTTATTGTTCGGTCACCACTTTTTATTGCTGGGTCACCACTTTTTGATGTTGGTGGCTACGTTATATTGTTTGGTCACCACTTCTTATGGCTGGGTCAAAACTTTTATCGTTGAATCACCACGTCACTACGATTTATTGTTGTGTCACCACTTTTGATGGTTGGGTCACAACGTTTTATGGTTGGGTCAGAACTTTTAATTGTTGGGGTACCACTTTTTTATGGTTTGGTCACTACGTTTTATTGTCTGCTCAGCGCTTTTTATTGTTTTGACACCACTTTTTAGTGTTGGGTCACCACTTCTTTTTGCCGGGTCACTACTTTTATTGTTGAGTCACCACTTTGTATTGCTGGTAACGACGTTTGATTATTGGGTCACTAAGTTTTTTTGTTGGGTTACCACTTTTTATTGTTGGGGCACCACTTTTTATAGTTGGGTCACTACGTTTTATTGTTGGGTCACCCCTTTTTATTGTTTTGTCACCACTTTTTATTGTGTGGTCACCACTCTTTATTGTTGGGTCACCACTTTTAAATGTTGGTCACTACGTTTTATTCTTGGGTCACTACTTTTTATTGCTTGGTCACAACTTTTATCGTTGAGTAACCACGTTTTATTTGTGGTCACTACGTTTTATTGTTGGGTCACCACTTTATTGTTGAGTCACCACGTTTTATTGTTGGTCACTACGTTTTAATGTTGGGTCACTACGTTTGATAGTTGGGTCACTAACTTTTATTGTTTGGTCACTACGATTTATACTTAAGTCAATACTTTGTTAGGTCACCCCTTTATTGTGTTGTGGCACAACGTTTTATTGCTTGCTCACCTCTTGTTATTGCTGTGCACTACGTTTTATTGCTCGGTCACCACTTTTTTTTGCTGGGTCACTACGTTTTATTGGAGGGTCACCACTTTTTATGGTTTAGTTACTACGTTTTATTGGTGGCTCAGCACTATTTATTGTTTTGACACCACTTTTTAGTGTTAGGTCACTACTTTTTGTTGCTAGGTCACTACTTGTATCGTTGAGTCATCCCTTTGTATTGCTGTTAACTACGTTTAATTTTTGGGTCACTAAGTTTGATTGTTGGGTTACCACTTTTTATTGTTGGGGCACCACTTTTTATGTTTGAGTCACTACGTCTAATTGTTTGGTCACCACTTTTTATTGCTTTGTCCCCACTTTTTATTGTGTGGTCACCACTTTTTATTGCTGTGTCACAACCTTTATCGTTAGTCACCACGTTTTATTGATGGTCAGTACGTTTTATTGTTGGGTCACTACTTTATTGTTGAGTCACCACTTTTTATTGTTGGTCACTACGTTTTAATGTTGGTTCACTACGTTTTATAGTTGGGTCACCAACTTTTATTGTTGGGGCACAACGATTAATGGTTAAGTCAATACTTTTTATTGTTAGGTCACCACTTTTTGCGGTTAGGGCACTACGTTTTATTGCTGCCTCACCTCTTGTTATTGCTGGGTCACTACGTTTTATTGTTCAGTCAGCACTTTTTATTGTGAGGTCACTACGTTTTATGGTTGAGTCACTACCTTTTATTGTTCGGTCACCACTTTTTATTGTTGGTTACCACTTTTTATTGTTGGTTCACAACTTTTCAATGTTAGTCAATACGTTTTATTGTTGGGTCACCACTTGTTATTGCTGGGTCACAACTTTTATCGTTGAGTCACCACGTTTTATTGTTGGGTCACTACGTTTTGTTGTTGGGTCACTACGATTTATTGTTAGGTCACTACGTTTTATTGTTGGTCACCACTTTGTATTGTTGGGTCACACCTTTTTATGGTTGGTCACTACGTATTATTGCTGGGTTTCAACTTTTATTGTAGAGTCACCACGTTTTATTTATTGTCACTACGTTTTATTGTTGGGTCACCACTTGTTATTGCTGGGTCACAACGTTTATCGTTGTGTCACCACGTTTTATTGATGGTCACTACGTTTTATTGTTGGGTCACCACTTTATTGTTGGGGCACCACTTTTTATTGTTGGTCACTACGTTTTAGTGTTGGGTAACTACGTTTTATAGTTAGGTTACCAACTATTATTGTTGGGGCACTACGATTTATGGTAAGTCAGTACTTTTTATTGTTGGGTCACCACTTTTTTTGTTGGGTCACCACGGTTTATTGCTGGCTACCATCTTGTTATTGCTGTGCACTACGTTTTATTGCTGGGTCATCAATTATTATTGCTGGGTCACTACGTTTTATTGTAGGGTAACCACTTTTTATAGTTGAGTCACTACGTTTTATTGTTTGGTCACCACTTTTTATTGTTGTCACCACTTTTTATTATTGGGTCACAACCTTTATTTTTTGTTCACCACTTTTTAATGTTGGTCATTACGTTTTATTGTTGGGTCACCACTTCTTATTGCTGGGTCACAACTTTTATCGTTGAGTAACCACGTTTTATTGTAGAGTCACTACGTTTTGTTGTTGGGTAACTACGTTTTCTTGTTGGGTCACTACGTTTTATTGTTGGGTCACTACGATTTATTGTTAGGTCACTACGTTCTATTGTTGGCAACCACTTTGTATTGTTGGGTCACCCCTTTTTATTGTTGGTCACTACGTATTATTGTTGGGTCACCACTTTTTATGGTTTGGTCACTAGATTTCATTGTTAAGTCACTACGATTAATGCTTAGGTTTCTACGTTTAAATGTTGAGTCACCACGTTATATAGCTGGATCACTACGTATCATTGTTGGGTCACAACTTTTTATGGTTTAGTCACTTCGTTTGATTGTTGGGTCACTACGATTTATGGTTAAGTCACTACATTTTATTGTTGGGTCACCACTTATTATTGTCGGGTTACTACTTTTTATTGCTGGGTTTCCAGTTTTATTGTTGTGTCACCACATTTTATTGTTCGGTCACCACTTTTTATTGCTGGGTCACCACTTTTTGATGTTGGTCGCTACGTTATATTGTTGGGTCACCACTTCTTATTGCTGGGTCACAACTTTTATCGTTGAATCACCACGTTTTATTTATGGGTCACTACGTTTTATCGTTGGGCCACTACGTTCTATTGTTTGGTCTCCACCTTATTGTTGGGGGACACTACTTTTTATTGTTGGTCACTACGTTTTAATATTTTGTCACCACGTTTTATTGCTGGGTCACTACAATTTATTGGGGGGTCACCACTTTTGATGGTTGTTTACTACGATTCATGGTTAGTCCCTACGTTTTATTGTTAGGGTCACCATTTCTTTTTGGTGGGTCACCACTTTTATCGTTGAGTCACAACTTTTTATTGTTTTGTCACCACTTTTTATTGTTGGGTCACCACTTTTTATTGTTGGGTCACCACTTTTTAATGTTGGTCACTACGATGTATTGTTGGGTCACCAGTTTTGATTGTTGGGTCACAACGTTTTATGGTTGGGTCACTACGTTTTATTGTTGAGTCACTACGATTTATAGTTAGGTATGTACGTTTTATTGTTTGGTAACCACTTTTGATTTTCGGGTCACCACTTTATTGTAGGTCACTACGTTTTAATGTTTGGTCACCACGGTTGATTGCTAGGTCACAACGTTTTATTGTTAGGTCACAACTTTTTATGGTTAGTCACTACGTTTTATGGTTGGGTCTCCACGATTTTATGTTAGGTCACTACGTTTTATGCGTTGGTCACCACTTTTATCGTTGAGTAACCACCTTTTATTGCTGGGTCACTACATATTTTTCTTGGGCTACCACATTATTGTTTGGTCACCACTTTTTATTGCTGGGCTCTAACTTTTTATCAATGGGTCACTACGATTTATTGTTGTGTCACCACTTTTGATGGTTGATTCACAACGTTTTATGGTTGGGTCAGAACTTATTATGGTTGTTCACTATGATTTATGGTAAGGTTACTACGTTTTATTGTTGGGTCACCACTTTTTATTGTTGGGGCACCACTTTTTTATGGTTTGGTCACTACGTTTTATTGTTTGCTTAGCACTTTTTATTGTTTTGAAACCACTTTTTAGTGTTGGGTCACCACTTCTTTTTGCCGGGTCACTACTTTTATCGTTTAGTCACCACTTTTTATTGCTGGTAACTACGTTTAATTATTGGGTCACTTAGTTTTATTGTTGGGTTACCACTTTTTATTGTTTGGGCACCACTTTTTATGGTTGGGTCACCACTTTCTATTGTTGGGTCAACACTTTTAAATGTTGGTCACTACGTTTTATTGTTGGGTCACCACTTTTTATTGCTTGGTCAAAACTTTTATCGTTAAGTCACCACGTTTTATTGATGGTCACTACGTTTAATTGTTGGGTCACCACTTTATTGTTGAGTCACCACTTTTTATTGTTGGTCACTACGTTTTAATGTTAGGTCACTTCGTTTGATAGTTTTGTCACCAACTTTTATTGTTTGGTCACTACGATTTATACTTAAGTCAACACTTTTTATTGTAAGTTCACCACTTTTTTGTGTTGGGGCACAACGTTTTATTGCTGGCTCACCTCTTGTTATTGCTGTGCACTACGTTTTATTGCTGGGTCACTACGTTTTATTGTAGGGTCACCACTTTTTATGGTGAGGTCACTACGTTTTATGGTTGAGTCACTACCTTTTATTGTTGGGTCACCACTTTTTATTGTTGGTTCACCACTTTTTATTGTTGGTTCACCACTTTTTAATGTTGGTCAATACGTTTTATTGTTGGGTCACCACTTGTTATTGCTGGGTCACAACTTTTATCGTTGAGTAACCACGTTGTATTCATGGGTAACTTCGTTTTGTAGTTGGGTCAGTACGATTTATTGTTGGGTCACTACGTTTCATTGTTGGTATCTACTTTGTATTGATGGGTCACCACTTTTTATTGTTGGTCACTACGTATAATTGCTGGGGCACAACTTTTATCGTTGAGTCACCACGTTTTATTCATGGTCACCACTGTTTATAGTTGGGTCACTACGTCTTATAGTTTGGTAACCGCTTTTTAAGGTTGGGTCACTACATTTCATTGTTGGGTCACTACGATTTATAGTTAGGTCACTACGTTTTATTGTTGGGTTTCAACGTTTTAATGTCGTGTCACCACGTTATATTGCTGGATCACTACCTATCATTGTTGGGTCACCATATTTTATGGTTGGGTCACTTCGTTTTATTGTTGGATTACTACGATTTATGGTAAGGTCACTAACTTTATTGTTGGGTCATTACATTTTATTGTTGAATCACCACTTTTTATTTCTGGGTCACCACTTTTTAATGTTGGTCGCTACGTTTTATTGGTTGGTCACCACTTCTTATTTCTTGGTAACAACTTTTATCGTTGAGTAACCACGTTTTATTAATGGGTCACTACGTTTTATTGTTGGGTCACTACATTTTATTGTTGGGTCTCCACCTTATTGTTGGGCCACCACTTTTTATTGTTAGTCACTACGTTTTAATGTTAGGTAACCACGTGTTATTGTTGGGTCACTACGATTTATGGTTAGGTCACTACATTTTATTGTTGGGTCACTACTTTTTATTGTTGAGTCACCACTTTTATTGCTGGGTCACAACTTTTTACTTGTGGTCGCTACGTTTTATTGTTGGGTCACCCCTTGTTATTGCTTGGTCACAACTTTTATCGTTGATTCACCACGTTTTATTGAGGGGTCGCAACGTTTTATTGTTGGGTCACTACGTTTTATTCTTGGTTCTCCACATTATTGTTGGGTCACCACTTTTTATTGTTAGTCACTACGTTTTAATGTTTGGTCACCACGTTTTATTGCTTGGTCACTACGTTTTATTGTTGGGTAACCACTTTTTAATGTTGGTCACTATGTTTTATGGTTGGGTCCCCACTTTTTATTGTTGTTCATTACGATTTATGGTTAGGTCACTACGTTTTATTGCTGGGTCACCACTTTTATCGTTGAGTCACCACTTTATTGTTGGGTCACCACTTTTTATTGTTGGGTCACTACGTTTTATTGTTTGGTAAACACTCTTTATTGCTATGTCACCAATTTTTATTGCTGAGTCACTACGATTTATTGTTGGGTCACCACATTTGATCGTTGTACACTACGATTTATTTTTAGGCCTCAACGTTGTATTGTTGGGTCACCACTTCTTATTGCTAGGTCACCACTTTTATCGTTGAGTCACCACTTTTTATTGCTAGTAACTACGTATAATTGTTGGGTCACTACGTCTTATTGTTGAGTCACAACTTTGTATTGTTTTGTCACCATTTTTGATTGTTGGGTCATTACTTTTGATTGTTGGGTCAAAACGTTTTATGGTTGGGTCACTACGTTTTATTGTTGGGTCACTACGAATTATGGTTAGGTCAGTACGTTTTATTGTTGGGTCACCACTTTTTATTGTTGGGTCACCACTTTATTGTTGGGTCACAACTTTTTATTGCTTGTCACTACGTTTTAATATTTTGTCACCACTTCTTATTGTTGGTCACTACGTTTTATGGTTGGGTCACCATTTTTATGGTTGTTCACTACGATTTATTTTTAGGTCACTACGTTTTATTGCTAGGTCACCACTTTTAATCGTTGAGTAACCACTTTGTATCGCTGGATCAGTACGTCTTATATTTGGGTCACAACTTTATTGTTTGGTCAGCACTTTATATTGCTAGGTCCCCACTTTTTATTGCTGGTCACTACGATTTATTGTTGGGTCACCACTTTTGATGGTTGGGTCTCAACGTTATATGGTTGGGTCAGAACTTTTTATGGTTGTTCACTATGATATATTGTAAGGTCACTACGTTTTATTGTTGGGTCACCACTTCTTATTGCTGGGTCACCACTTTTATCGTTGAGGCACCACTTTTCATTGCTGGTAACTACGTTTAATTGTTGGGTCACTAAGTTTTATTGTCGAGGCACCACCTTTTATGGTTAGGTCACTACGTTTTATTGTTGGGTCACTACGATTTATGGGTAGGTCACTACGTTTAATTGTTTGGTTACCATTTTTTTGTTGAGTCACCACTTTTTATGGTTTGGTCACTACGATTTATGGTTAAGTCAATTCGTTATATTGTTAGGTCACTACGTTTTATGTTTGGGTCACAACTTTTATTGTTTAATAACTACGTTTTGTGGTTGGGTAACCACTTTTTATTGCTGGGTCACCACTTTTATTGTAGGGTTACAACTTTTTATTGTTAGGTTACTACGTTTTATTGTTGGGTCACTACGATTTATTGTTGGGTCACTATGTTTTATGGTTGGGTCACTACGATTTATGGGAAGGTCACCACGTTTTATTGCTGGGTAATAACGGTTTAATGTTGGGTCACTAAGTTTTATTGTTGGGTCACAACTTTATTGTTTGGTCACCACTTTTTATTATTGGGTCACTCCGTTTTAATGTTGGGTCACTACGTTTTATTGCTGGGTCACTACGTTTTATTGTTGAGTCACCACTTTTTATGGTTGGCCACTAGGTTTTATGGTTGGGTAACCACTTTTTATGGTTGTGTAACCTACTTTTTATTGTTGGGTAACCACTTTTTATTGTTGCGTTACTACGTTTTATGGTTAAGTCACGAGTTTTTATTGTTGGGTCAGTTGTGACCAGGAATCCTCCTTGATTTTCAAAGTACTCGGTGTTGTCCAGGAGAAAAGTGCTTAATATTCTGAATAGAGCTACTGTAGTGATTGGTTTGGTAATATTTAAATACCATCTGCGTTCTCCTTTGGACTATTTTGCAGATGAACAGGAAGGAGGATACCTAAGTGATGTCAGTAGGTCTCAGGTGATCATGATTTTCAAAGTACTCGGCGTTTCCCGGGAGAAAAGTGCTAAATATCTTAGATAGAGCTACTGTAGTCATAGGTTTGGACAATATTTTAACGCCATCTTTGTTCCGTTTTGGACAATTTTGCAGATGGAAAAAAGGGAGGATACGTAATTTATTTCAGTAGTGCGCAGGCAGCTTTATTGATTTTCTAAGTACGCAGCGTTGTCCGGGAGAAAGGTGCTCAATGTCCTTGATAGAGCATCTGTAGTGATAGGTTTGGATAATATTTTTACAGCATCTACGCTGAAAAAGATGGGGAATCCATAAGAGTGATTTAAGTAGTGCTCAGGAGGGCTCCTTGATTTTACAAATTACTCAGCCTTGTCCGCGAGAAACATGCTCAATATCCTAGAAAGAGCTACTGTAGTGATAGGCTTGGAAAATATTTTAATGCCATCTTCGTTCCTCTTTGGACTATTTCGAACATCACAAGGAGAGAGGATACCTGAGTGATTTCAGTAGTGCTCAGGAGGCTTCCTTGATATTCAAAGTACTCAGCGTTGTCTGGAAGAAAATGGCTCAATATCCTAGATAGAGTTTCTGTAGTGATAGGTTTTGAAAATATTTTAATGCAATCTTCGTTCCTCTTTGGACTATTTTGAAGATGAAACGAAGGAGGATTCCTAAGTGATGTCAGTAGTGCTCAGGAGGCCTCCTTGATTTTCAAATTACTCGGCGTTGTCTGGGAAAAAAGTGCTCAATGTCCTTGATAGAGCTACTGTAGTGATTGGTTTGGATACTATTTTCACAGCATCTATGCTGAAAAGGATGGGGGAATCGATAAGAGTGATTTAAGTAGTGCTCAGGAGGCCTCCTTTATTTTCAAATTAGTCGGTGTTGTCCGGGAGAAAAGTGCTCAATATCCTAGATAGAGCTACTGTAGTGATAGGTTTGGAAAATATTTTAACAGCATATACGCTGAAAAGGATTGGGGAATCGATAAGAGTTATTTCTGTAGTGCTCAGGAGGCCCCTTCTATTTCACATTACTTTGCATTGTCCGAGAGAAAAGTGCTCAATACCCTAGATAGAGCTAGTGTAGTGATATGTTTGGAAAATATTTTAACACCATTTTCGTTCCCCTTTGGACTATTTTGCAGATTAAAAGGAGAGACGGGGTCAGTAAGAGTTATTTCAGCATTAGCTTCTGTGGTATTGCACCCGGGGAGTGCTTCTGCGTTATAGGAACCTGAGTCTTCAGCGGTATAGCACCAGGGGAGTGCTTCTGCGATATAGGAACTTGAGGCTTCTGCAGTATGGCAACCGGGGTGTGCTTAAGTGGTATAGACACCGGGGGGGGTTCTTCTGCGGTATTGGAACCTGAAGTTTGTGCGGTATGCCACCCAGGGGTGCTTCTGCAGTATGGCACCCAGGGGTGCTTCTGCAGTATAAAAAACCGGGGGAGAGGGGGGGGAGTTCTGCAGTATCGCAACCAGTGGGGTACTTCTGTTGTATATCAACCGGAGGGTTGTTCTGCAATATAGAACGATTCTGCAGTATTGGAACCTGAGGCTCCTGCAGTATTGCACCCGGGGGGTGCTTCTGCGATATGGCACATGTTGAGGTGCTACTGGTGTATGGCACCCAGGGGGGTGCTTCTGCGGTATGGCCCCAGGGATGAGTCTTCTGAGGTATAAGACCATGAGGCTCCTGCGGTATAGCAACCAGGGACGGGCGCTTCTCCAGTATAGGACTAGTGAGCTTCTGTGGTATAGCAACCAGGGGTGCTTCTGCGGTATAGCAACCAGGGGTGCTTTGCAGTATAGCAACCGGGGGGTGCTTCTGTGGTATAGGACCATGAGGCCTCTGCGGTATAGCAAGCAGGGGAGCTTCTGCAGTATAGGACCATGATGCTTCTGTGGTATCACAACCGGGTAGTGGGGGGCTTCTTCAGTACGGCCCCCAGGGGGGTGCTTCTGCGGTATAGGGGTGCTTTTATGGTAGTGCACCCCGGGGTGAGGGATGCGTCTGCGGTATAAGAACCAGAGGTGTCTGCGGTGTAGCACCCGTGCAGGTTTTGCGGTATAGCACCCGGGGGTTGCTTCTGCGGTATGGCCCCCGGGAGGTGCTTTCTGCGATATAGAAACCAGGAGGGGGGGGTGGGCTTCTGCAGTATAGCAACTTGGGGGGGTACTTCTGTGGTATAGCACCCGGAGGGTGGTTCTGCAATATAGAACCTTAAGGCTTCTGCGGTATAGCAACCGGGGGGGGGGGGCCTTCTGCGGTATAGGGAACTGAGGCTTCTGTGGTATTGCACTCAGTGGGTGCTTCTGCGGTATATGGGGGTGCTTCTATTGTATGGCCGCCGGGGGTGGAGGGTTCTCCAGTATAGGAACCTGAAGCTTCTGCGGTATTGCACCTGGCGGGGGGGGGGGGTGCTTCTGCAGTATAGAACCACCATGCTTCTGCAGTATAGCCACCAAGGGTGGAGTGCTTCTGCGGTATAGGACCATGAGGCTTCTCCGGTATAGCAACCGGGGAGGGGCGCTCCTACGGTATAGCAACCGGGGGTGCTTCTGCGGTATAGCAACAAGGGGCGCTTTTGCGGTATAGCAACCAGGGGTGCTTCTGCAGTATAGCAACCGAGGGGTGCTTCTGTGGTATAGGAACATGAGGCTACTGCAGTATAGCAACTGGGGGGGGTGCTTCTACGGTATAGGACCACACAGCTTCTGCGGTATCTCAACCGGGGGGGGGGGCTTCTGCAGTATGGCCCCAGGGGGTGCTTCTGGTGTTTAGGGGGTGCTTCTGGTGTTTAGGGGTGCTTGTGTTGTATGGCACCTGGGGAGGATGCTTCTGCGGTATTGCACCTGGCAGGGGGGGTGCTTCTGCAGTATAGAACCACCATGCTTCTGCAGTATAGCAACCAAGGGTGGAGTGCTTCTGCGGTATAGGACCATGAGGCTTCTCCGGTATAGCAACCGGGGAGGGGCGCTCCTGCGGTATAGCAACCGGGGGTGCTTCTGCGGTATAGCAACAAGGGGCGCTTTTGCGGTATAGCAACCAGGGGTGCTTCTGCAGTATAGCAACCGAGGGGTGCTTCTGTGGTATAGGAACATGAGGCTACTGCAGTATAGCAACTGGGGGGGTGTTTCTACGGTATAGGACCACACAGCTTCTGCGGTATCTCAACCGGGGGGTGGGGGCTTCTGCAGTATGGCCCCAGGGGGTGCTTCTGGTGTTTAGGGGGTGCTTCTGGTGTTTAGGGGTGCTTGTGTTGTATGGCACCTGGGGAGGATGCTTCTGCGGTATAGCAACCTGAGGGTTCTTTGGTATGGCACCCGGCGGGTGCTTTTGCGGTATAGGGGGTGTATCTATGGTATGGTGCCCGGGTTGTGCTTCTGCGGTATAGCAACCAGGGGCGGGGTGCTTTTGAAGAATATGACCACCAGGCTTATGTGGTATTACAACGGGGGAGGGGTGCTTTTGCAGTAGGACCACGAGTCTTCTTCGGTATAGCCACCAGTGGGAGGTGCTTCTGCAGTATAGGACCATGAGGCTTCTGCAGTATAGCAACCGGGGGTGCTTCTTTGGTATAAAACGGGGAGAGAGAGTGTGCTTCTTCGGTATAGCAGCGGGGGGGGGAGGGGGTGCTTCTGGTGTATTGCACTTGGGGGTGTTTTTGCAGTATAAGAACCTGAGCCTTCTGCGGTATAGCACGAGGTGGTTGCTTCTGCGGTATGGCAACCAGGGGGGGTGCTTCTGCGGTATAGAATCACAAGGATTCTGCTGTATAGCAACCAGGGATGGGGTTCTTCTGTGGTATAGGACCACAAGGCTTCTGCAGTATAGTATTCGCACTGGGCCGGTGATAAGTAAGTATTTTGCATTCGCACAGGGGCTCCGATAGGTACATATGTAGCATTGCACCGGGGCAGTGATAGGTACGTATGTAGCATTCACACCGGGGCAGTGATAGTTACGTATATAGCATGCATACCGGGACGGCAATAGGTACTTATATAGTATATGCACTGGGGCGACGATAGGTACGTATATAGTCTGCGCACCACGGTGGCGATACATACGTATATAGTATGAATATCGGAGCAGAGATGAGTACCTATTTAGAAAGCACAGATAGAGGTGGTACTTTTTATAACCTATGTCATACTATTGCCCTTGGCAACGTAGGAGAAATGGTGGGGAAGAAGCAGCTTTCACAAAGGGCAAAATAAGAAAGTAGCGGTGAAATGGGGCGACCAGGGAAGAGAAAGGTAGTAAGATAAAGAGACGGCTATATTGAAGGGGGGGAGGAAATAGAAGTTTGAATATAAAGATGTTACACACGCGATTTCTCTTCAATTATATGTTTTTATGCCCCCGAGCAACGCTGGGTAGCCCTGCTAGTCTCAATATATATATGGCCAAAATCTGTTATATGTATGTAGCGCTAAGGCGTTTAAAATACTAAACAGACACCTCCGAATTAGGTATTATTTTAACTGGAATAACCTCGAGAAAATAATATCGAAATATTAAAAAAAAAGATTCCTTTTGGAGGGGTCAAATAGACATTTTTTCGTTTAATGTGATCACGATTTTTACTGTTATCTTCTGCACATGACGTCACACAGATAGGTACATGACGTCATAGTGATAGGTTCGGATATTATTTTATGCTATCGTCACGTTATTATTGTTTTTTTTTCCATTTTTCTTCGGACTATTGCCCTAATAAAAGGGAGGAGAATAAGCTAGAGTTATTTTAGTATAGCTCTAGAGGCCTCCTTGTATTTGGTGATTGAAAATGAGGAAAAATATCATGATGGGATTGAAAATAATGAAGAATACCATGAGAGGATTGAAAATGATAAAGAATACCATGAAAGGATTGAAAATGATGAAGACTATGATGAGAGGATTGAAAATGATGAAGAATGTCATGAAAGGATTGAAAATGCTGAAGAATATCATGAGAGGATTAGAAAATGATGAAGAACAAAATGATGGGATTGAAAATGATTAAGAATATCATGAGCGGGTTGAAAATGATGAAGAATACAATAAAAGGATTGAAAATGCTGAAGAATATAATGAGAGGATTGAAAATGATGAAGAATATCATGAGAGGATGGAAAATGATGAAGAACATCATTAGAGAATTGAAAATGATGAAGACCATCTGAGAGGATTGAAAATGATGAAGAATATGATGAGGGGGTTGAAATGATGAAGAATACAATGAGAGGATTTAATATGATGTAGAGTATTATGAGAGGATTGAAAATGCTGAAGAATACCATGAAAGGATTGAAAATGATGAAGAATACCATGAGGGGGTTGAAAATGATGAAGAATACCATGAGAGGATTGAAACTGATAAAGAAACTATGAGAGGATTGAAAATTATGAACAATATCATAAGAGGATTGAAACTGATGAAGAATATCATGAGAGGATTGAAAATTATGAAGAATACCATGAGAGGATTGAAAATGATGAAGAATATCATGAGAGAATTTAAAATGATTAAGAATACCATGATGGGATTGAAAATGATTAAGAATATCATGAGGGGGAGTGAAAATGATGAAGAATATCATGCGAGGATTGAAAATGATGAAGACCATCATGAGAGGAGTGAAAATGATTAAGAACATTATGAGAGGATTGAAAATGATTAATAATACCATGAGTTGATTGAAAATGATAAAAATAAGATAATGGGATTGTAAATGATGAAGAATATCATGAGAGGATTGAACATGATGCAGAATATCATGAGAGGATTGAAAATTATGAAGAATACCATGAGAGGATTGAAAATGATGAAGAATACCATGACGGGGATTTAAAATGATGAACAATACCATTAGAGGATTTAAAATGATGAAGAATAGCATGAGAAGATTGAAAATGATGAAGAATACCATGATGAGATTGAAAATGATGAAGACTATCATGAGCGGGTTGAAAATGATGAAGAATAAGATGAGAAGATTGAACATGCTGAAGAACATACTGAGAGGATGTAACATGAGTAAGAACATCATGAGAGGGTTTTAAATGATGAAGAATATCATGAGGGGATTGAAAATGATGAAGAATATCATGGGGGATTGAAAATGATGACAAATATTATAAGGGGATTGAAAATGATAAATTATATCATGAGAGGATTGAAAATGATGAAGAATACCATGATGGGATTGAAAATGATTGAAAATGATGAAGAATATCATAAGGGGGTTGAAACTGATGAAGATATCATGAGAGGATTGAAAATGATGAAGAATATCATGAGAGGATGTAATATGATTAAGAACATAATTAGAGTATTGAAAATGATGAAGAATATCATAAGGAGGGTTAAAATGATGAAGAATACAATGAGAAGATTGAAAATGTTGAAGAACACCATGGGAGGTTTGAATATGATGTAGAATATCATGCGAGGATTGAAAATGCTGAAGAATACCATGAGGGGATTGGAAATGATGAAGAATACAATGAGGGGATTGAAAATGATTAAGAATACCATGAGAGGATTGTAAATGATAAAGAATTTCACGAGGAGATTAAAAATCATGAAGAATATCATGAAAGAATTGAAAATGATGAGGAATATCATGAGAGGATTGAACATGATGAACAATATCATGAGGGGATTGAACATGGTGAAGAACATCATGAGCTGATCGAAAAAGAATTAAGAACAGCATGAGGGGAAGTAAAATGATGAAGAATATCATGGGGGATTGAAAATGATGAAGTATAACATGAAGGGATTGAAAATGATGAAGAATATCATAAGAGGATGGAAAATGATGAAGACCATCATGAGGGGCATGAAAAATGAATAAGAACATAATGAGGGGATTGAAAATGATGAAGAACATCATGAGGGGATTGAAAATGAATAAGAACATCATGAAGGGATTGAAAATGATTAATAATACCATTAGGGGATTGAAAATGATGAAGAATATCATGAGAGGATTGAAAATGATGAAGAATAACATGGGGGATTGAAAATGATAAAGAATATCATGAGGAGATGTAAAATTATGAATAACATCATGAAGGGATTGAAAATGATGAAGAATACCATGTGGGGATTGAAAATTTTGAATAACACCATGAGGGGATTGAAAATGATGAAGAACATCATGAGAGGATTGAAAATGATGAAGAAAATCATGAGGGGATTGAAAATTATTAAGAATATCTATGATACATGATACATATCTATGATACATAATACATATTTATGATACATACACATGATACATATATATGATACATGGAACATATATATGATACATGATACATATCTAACACACATGATACATGGTACATGTCCATGATACTTATCATGATATTTATCCATGATACATGATACATATCCATGATACATGATACGTATCCATTATACATGATACATATCCATGATACATTACACATATCAATGATACATATCCATGAACTATCATACATATCTATGATACATGATACATATCCGTGATACATATCATGATACATATCTATTATACATGATAGATATCCATGATACATAACCATGATACATACCCATGATACATATTCACGATACATATCAATGATATCTGATACATATCCATGATACATGATACATATACATGATGCATGATACATATCCATAATAAATATCAATGAAGAATGATACATATCCATGATACTTATCCGGGATACATGATACATATTGATGATATATACATGATACATATCTATGATACATTATACATACCCATGATACATGATACGTACCAATGATACATGATACATATCTATGATACATATCTATGATGCATTATACATATACATGATACATATACATACCAGTGATACATGATACATATCAAGGATACTTATCCATGATACATATGCAAGATACATGATACGTATCCATTATACATGATACATTTCATTATATATATATATGATACATATCCAGGATACATATCCATGATACTTGATTATATATAGGATACATGATAATCCCCGTGATACATATCCATGATCCATGATACATGATACATATCTATGATGCATGATTCATGATACATATTATAATACATGATACATATCTATGATACATGATACATATATATGATATATCACATTATATATATATGATGCATGATACATATCAATGATACATATCCATGATACATATCCATGATACATGATATATGATACATGATATATGATACATATGTATGATACATGATACATATACATGATACATACCCATGAACATATATATATCCATGATACATATATATATATATATATATATATATATCCATGATACCTGATACATATCCATGATACATATACATGATACATGTCCATGATACATAACTAGGATAGATGATACACCTGAATGCTATATCCATGATACATACCCATGATACATGTACATACCCATGATACATACACATATCCATGATACATATACTTGATACAATATACACACCTATGATACATGATATATATCCATGATATATATCCATGATACATGATACATATCCATGGTACATATCCATGATACATATCCATGATACTTTATACATATTTATGATACATATCCATGATACATATCCATGATACATGATACATATCCATGATACATCCCCATGATACATGATACATATCCATGATACATATCCATGATACATTATACATATCAATGACACATTATACATATACATGATACATGATAAATATCCATGATACATATCCATGATACATATCCATGATACATTATACATATCCATGATACATGATACATATACATACCCACGATACATGATATATACATATACATGATACATATCCATGATACATATACGTATATATGATACATATACATGATACATATACATGATACATATAACTGATACACGATATATATACATGATACATATACATGATACATATACATGATACATTATACATATCCATGATACATGATACATATACATACCCACGATACATGATATATATATATACATACACATGATACATATCCATGATACATATACGTATATATGATACATATACATGATACATATGCATGATACATATACATGATTCATATACATGATACACGATACATATACATGATACATATACATGATACATATACATGATACATGATACATACCCATGATACATATCCATTTTTACAACGTTAATCAGTAGTAATTTGGAAATTATCCAATGTATTTATGTAATAACTTTATAAAAATGCTGACTCACTAAACATGCTCCATAATCCCTTGCCGGATGTAGGAGACCTACTTGATTTGCAAAGTAATGTAGGTGCTTCCTAAGTATAACGGCCCCATGAAATATGGGTCTTCTAAAGTATAACGGTCCCACAGGAATGTTGCTTCTAAAGTATAATGCTCCCCAGGAATGCTGATGGTTCTAAAGTATTACGGTCAACAGGAATGTTGGTGCTTCGAAAGTATAACGGTCCCTAGAAATATTGGTGCTTCTAAAGTATAACGGTCCCTCCCCAGGAACGTGGGTGCTTCTAAAGTATAACAATCCCTAGAAATATTGGTGCTTCTACAGTATAACGGTCCACACAAATGTTGTTGCTTTTAAAGTATGACAGTCCCCCAGGAATGTTGGTGCTTCTAAAGTATAACGGTCCCTAGAAATATAAGTGCTTCACCAGTATAGGGACCAGGAGTGCTTCTACAGTATAGGACCCAGTACCAGGGGTGCTTCTAAATTTAGGACCTGGAGGCTTCTGCAGAATAGGGACAATGGGTGTTTCGCCAGTATAGGGACTAGGGGTGCTTCTCCAGTATAGGGGCCAGGGGTTTTTCTACAATATAGGACCCAGTACCGGGGGTGCATCTACAATATAAGACCCGGAGGCCTATGCATAATAGGGACAATGGGTGCTCTGCAGTATAGCGGCCAGGGGTTCTTCTACAGTATAGAGCCCAGCACCAGTGATGCTTCTACAATATAGGACCCGGATGCTTCTGCAGTATGGTACTTTGATATGACCGAGGCACCTCGGAAATGTTGTTTTCTTCCTTTAACTGAAAATATTTCTATGTATGGGGAAGGGTAAAAAATTTATTTTTTTATCGAGGGGAGTTAACTTGTTTTTTTTCTTTTAAATAAAAAATATTTCTAAGTATGTCGGAAGATGAAAAATAAGTTTTCTTGGGTGGTGCCAAAAAATATAGTATGCGCACTAGGGCGGCGATAAGTACGAATATAGTATGCGCGCCGGGCCGGCTATAGGTATATACATTGTATGTGAACTGGAGTGGCAATAGGTACGTATATAGTAGTGTATAGGAGTGCTGATAGGTACGTATTTAGCATTCACACCGGGGTGGTGATAGGTACGTATTTAGCATTCGCACCGGGGCGGCGATATGTACATATTTAGTATTCGCACTGAGTCAGCGATATGTACATATGTAGTATGCACACTGGGTCGTCGATAGGTACGGATATAGCATGTGCACATGGACGGCAATAAGTACGTATATAGCATGTGCACCGGGTCGGTGATAGGTACGTATTTAGAATGCGCTCCGGGGCGGCGATCGGTACGTATATAGCACGCACAGTGGGGCGGGGATAGGTACGTATATAGCATGCGCAACGGGGCGGCGATAGGTACGTATATAGCACGCGCAACGGGGCGGCGATAGGTACGTATTCAGCATTCGCACCGGGTAAGCGATAGGTATGTATTTAGCATTCGCACCGAGGCGGCGATAGGTACATATTAAGTATTCACACCGGGGCGGCGATGGGTACGTATTTAGCATTCAGGGGTGGCGATAGGTACGTATAGTGCATGTGAACATGGGCGGCAAAAAGTACGTATATTGCATGTGCACCGGGCCGGTATATAGTTATGTATTTAGCATGCGCTCCGATGCGGCGATCGGTACGTATACAGCACGCGCAGCGGGGCGGCGATAGGAACATATATATATAACGGGCACCAGGGCGGCGAAAGGTACATATTCTGCATTCGCACCGGGGCAGCGATAGGTTCGTATTTAGCATTCGCACCATGGCAGCGATATGTACATTTTTAGTATTTGCATTGGGCAGTGATAGGTACTTATGCAGTATGCACACTGGGGCGGCAATAGCTACATACTTAGCATTCGCACCGGGGTGGCGATAAGTACGTATTTAGCATTTGCACCGGGGCGGGGATAGGTACGTATTTAGCATTCGCACCGTGGCGGCGATAGGTACTTATATTGTATCTGCACCCAAGGCGGCAATAGGTACCTATATAGTATCTGCACCGGCGTTGCGAAAGGTATGCATATATTATGTGCACTGGGGCGGCGATAGGTACGTATATAGTATGAACACCGGGGCGGGGATAAGTACATATATAGAAGGCGCAGACAGAGGTGGAACTTTTTATAGAAATAAGTCATACTATTGCCCTGGGAAACGTAGGATGAAATGGTGGGGAAGAAACAGCTTTCGCAAAAGGCAAATTAGAAAGTAACGGTGAAATAGGGCGACCAGGGAAGAGAAAAGTAGAAAAATAAAGAGACGGCTATAGAGAGAGGGACAGAAATGGAAGTTTTAATATAAAGATGTTACACAAGCGATTTTTCTTCAATTATATTTTTTATGACCCCGAGCAACGCCGGGTAGCCCCGCTAGTCTAATATAAACGCCAAAGAGTGTGTGACATATGTTCATTCTATACTTGAGTAGCAGTCCCAACAATAATACTATATTTTGCTTGAAAATAAAGAAATGTAACACTTTGAACTTAAACGATCAGATAATGTGTACCTCACGTCTGACACAAACTCTACCAAAGGTATGCTTGCATTGCCTTTTCAGCGATCGGGTGATCTTATCTTTAAATAGTGGGCCTTTTCGTATTATTATATGCGTAATAATAGTTATAATAATATGTGTATATAAAGAACACGAGTTAATATTTTAGTCAGACTACATGTATATTTTGCCAGAATCTCAATGTAAGTGTTTGTGAAATAGGTGAGATAGATGTTTCGTAATAACCATAAATCTTGCTTCAAATAAACTCAGACCTTTTTCAAAATTACTGTGTATTCTATAAAATGTTTCTCATAAGTTATGTGCAACATGTACTTGTCAAGCTAGTTATAATTTGTTAAACTAATTTTGTTAGAATCAGAGTCAGTGATGATTGAACATAATTTAATGCGACGAATTACAGCCAGCTTTTTTCTTATATATTACACATTTGTTCTTACGAGGTTGTTAGAATACAACCCAAAATAGTTGTATTTTCTAAAGGTCAACATAAAAGTTATCCAAAGTGAAAAAGTGTTATTAAATGAGCAACGCAATGCATTTCCTGATTCGTGACATTTTGTTTCTGAAAGTCTGCGATTCGATAGCAAGTTTTCTTAGAGGAAATCTCACAATCGACAAAACATTCGTCTCTTGATGAGTCTGATGAACAATTATATTCAAATGTATATAGTAAAACGTAAAGTATTACTGTATAGACATGATTGTGGCTGCTTCTACATACAAAAGTATGTGAGGAAAAGAGACCAGACAACATTGCTAGTAATACGCGATACAAGACTCATCCGCCAAAAGTAATGAGACACGACGGGCTAACAAATACAGGCACAGCTTATGTGAATTTACCACCCGAAGTCTCTTAACAGGCCTATGACTAATTCTCTTCAGAAGCATGAATTGAAAAAGAACAAGCAGGATTAAGGATGTTCTTCTGTCACCGAGTACACACTGTAAGCTTACAGTACACTTCTTGACAAGAGTAGGTAGAGGAAAATACACCTAAATATAACATGTATATATAGCCGAAATACATACTATAATATGTCACACGCGTGGAAATAGCATTGCGTTTAACTATATGAAATTCATTAGATAATAAGAAAAGAACGACTGGCAATATAAGGATGTGACAAACATATGTAATAAAGTCACACCAATCGAATGAAACACCCCTATGATGTAAGAATGCAAAAATGAATCCCCCAAGGAGTTAGCTTATCTTCTTCAATATTTGGTCCTCCGATTTATAAAATCGGGGGACTTATGTTTTGAAGCATGTCCGTCCGTCCGTCCGTCCGTCCGTCCGGATTTTTCTCCGCAACCATCCATTGAGCTTTTTGTAGTTTTGATCAGGTTAGAAAGTGACATTCTCCGATTTTGAAAAAAAAATCTGCTTAGCCCCCCAGTCGGTCAAAAGGTCCCGAAATGGCAACAATGACATGTTATGCCCCATAACGTTTCATCCATCGATTCAATTTCTCTGAAACTTGGCCAAAATGTGGTGGCAATTGTTCCTAATAGAACACAAGTATCGCTGACCTTGGAAAAAATCTGGTTCGCGCACCCAGTGGGTACCCCCCCAAATTGCAAAACATGTCCCATTTTTACCCATAACGTTTGATCCATCCATTCAATTTTTTTGAAACTTGGCCAAAATTTAGAGGCAATAGTTCCGGAAATAAAATAAGCATCCTTGAATTTAGAATAATTCTGGTAAGCGCCCCCATTGGGTCAAAGGAGGGTCCACATGTCTCGAATTACCCAGATGTATTGCATTTTACACTCGCCACATCGAGTCACATACAGAGGGGGACCACGCACGCGCGGATTGTTTCCTTTGCGATAAGTCTGAAAACGAACATATTGAATGAATGTCAGAGTGATTTCACTACTGGGCATGTTATTCGACACCCCGGATACTGAGTATTTTACAGCTTAACACTCCGATATAAAGCACAACTCGGCCATTGCTGAATAGCGAATAAACGCTGCTAATGTTTACACCTGAAAGCGTATATATATATATATATATATATATATATATATATATATGTTGTGAAGTAGTCCACCAGTAAAAAGAGGAAGTCAAGTCGATGGTACGTACTCCATTTGAAAATTGTAGTTCAGAAGAATGCAACCCCATCATTGGAGTCTGTTCGCAGGGTGTTGTGGTAGTCCCTTTTTCGATCCGGAAATTGTTGATAAGGGTTTTTGGTCTGTTTGTAACTAAAATTGTCTACACTGCAGGAAACGATGAAATTTCTTTACCGCGAATATAATGTTTAGAGCCTCTTTCTCAATGTGAGAGTAGTCTGTTTCGGCTGGTAGAAGTGTACGGGATGCATGGGATATGGGTTTTAATTTTCCATCATCCATTTTGTGCAATATACATGCTACTATGTCATAGATGCTGGCATCGCTAGCAACTACAATATCACACCTGGGATTATAATGTGCTAGAAACAAGTCATACGTTAAGATATGTTTAATTTTCTGAAACGCTACTTCGCACTCTTGAGTTCAGACCTATTTTTGGTTCTTCCTTAACAGTTCATGTAAGGGTGATCTTAGTTAATGCATGTTTGGTACGAACACATTGTAATACTTCGCCAACCCTAAGAAGCTTTGTAGAAACGCAATATTTTCTGGAGCATGCATGTTCCTTGTCGCCATTGCCCTATCTGGGTCTGGACTTCTTCCTTGTTCATCGATGATTTGCCCTAAGTATTTTATTTTTTCCATGAAAAAAAGTACATTTCTCATCTTTGAGGAAAACCCCAACATCCTGGATTTTTTGGAATACTTGGTTCACATGAGTCTTGTGTTGTTCTTTGCGAGCGCTTCTCATTAACACATAATGCAGGTACCGTACTGCGAAACCCATCCCATTTAACATCAGGTCCATAATTTGTTGAAAAATCGCCCCTTAAATGAAGTCGGTTACATTTGTATAATCCCTTATAGGTATTGATGCATAGCAGTTTTGAACACTCTTCATCGACAGGGATATTAAGATAAGCATCGCTGGGTCGATTTTTGAAAAATATGTTCTTCCACACAGTTTCGCAAAGATTTCTTCAAGGCTTGGAAGAGGGTAATGGTGAGCTTTAATGCCTTGTTTAATCCAGTGGAGAAGTTGGCAGACACCCGAATCTCCTTGCTCTTTTTCTTAACATAAACTGTTGGTAAAGCTTACTCACTGTGGTCAATTTATTAAATGACACCCATGTTTTCGAGTTTTTTTAATTCACCGTCTGTTTGCTCTATAGTGGCGTATGGAACAATTATTTTCTTTCTGAACACAGACAGTTCATTTGTCTTGACTTCAAACTTTGCTACCGCTTTCGTACACCTTCCGAGACCGCCTGAAAATACGTCTGGAAAATTCTCTTTTAATTCTCTCTTGAGTTTTACTTCCTCCACATTCGAATCTTCTACCTTTTGGCAAAATGAGCTTAAAGGCAGATCCCATAGTCTAAACATTTCAATCAGATTAGTTCCAAAAAGGTTATTCGATTTTCGCATGTCAACAAGTTTAGCTTTTACGGTCTTATTCTGGAAAGATATATTCGTCAATATTTCCTATCTGAAGGTTATTTTTAACGACTGACGCTTTCGCCGTTTTTTTTATTTGATCATAGTGGGTCTCCCAATTTTCTTTGATGTCTGTACATTGATGATAGAAATGTCAGACCCACTATCAAGCTGTAGTCTTACTTTTTTAAAACCATTTTTACCTGTACATATTTCCAGATATTTTGTTCCTCATGTCAATTTTGTAAGTTTAATGGTTGTCTTTCTACCAGATGTTTTCCAACAACGTGATGCCTTATGTATTTTCTGGTGGAGTTGTCACATTGTATGAATATGTAGAGACACTGATGGTACCAATGGTGATCTCTACACCCACAACACGGTCCAGGTGGATCTTTTCGATGTGTTTTTCTCTGGTTATTCATTGAAGTCAATTTTTTCTTCTGATGGATCTTTTTAATGTGCAACACTCAGTTTTCCTCTATGTCACCACTGCCCTGTTTCAACGCAACAAAACGTTCACAGTCTTTCGCTAAGTTCTATGTTGTTAGAAATGACTCACTTCCGAGTTTATTTGAAGCACGACGTCTTATTTCAGAGTTAGTATTTAAGACCATACCTTGCATGAATATTAAACATTTTAAATTATCCGATGATAATTCCTCTAGTTTAAAATCGTCGCAATATTTATTTACTATACTTGCATAAGTAGCGTAGTCGCCTTCCTCTCTTCTATTGACATTCATAAACTTATATCTCTTGTGGGAAAGAGAAGTGTTTGTAGACAACGGTTCTGTAAGTAAAGTAACTTCCTCTTGGAAGTTCAACACACTGGTTATTTTGGGTAGGATAACACTCACGAACATTGTATGCTCAGGAGCTCTTAATTTTCTTAGAAAACATCTAATTTATTTGGAGTCTGTCCATGTACTGCAGTCTGATACAAAAATATTCTCATATCTTCTATAGAAGTGAGCAAAAGTTACGCCGTCTTCTGGATTATAATTTAAAATTGTAATATCGCGTCCACACAGCCCTCTGAGAGAATGCATTATGATTCTCGGTTGCTTTCGTTAACTGTGTTGCATAATCTATAAACTTTCCATGTTGCTCCTGTATTTTTATCAAGAGTTCTTTGAAGTGTTTCTGCTGTTGTAGCAGTCTTTCTTGAAATCTTTCTTCCCGTGTGGTCGCCAGCTTTTTTTGTTCAGCATGCATTTTTCTTTAGGAGTTTTGTGGTTCCAACAACTCTCTTTTAAATTTCTCCTCAACTTCAACGTAACATTCATTGAACTTCTATTTGTTTTTCAACTTGCCGTCTTTGTAACGTAACATTTTGTTCCGTTTGCAATTTAACTAATTGAAAAGAAAATCTTTGAATGCAGTGTCCATCATTCACGAATTAAAATTATGCACCACACAATTTACACTTGTAAAAAAAAGCAGTTTTCCCCACAACGTGCTTAATATAATTAGTTTGCTCAACCAACACACAAAGCAAGAAATATATTATTTCTTAGCAAAATAAAAACTAATCCCAGCTCTTTAGTTTGAAAAACAAAACTGAGGGAAAAAATAATGTTTGTTTATATGTGCACGTAGTCTTACAACACCAAGTCTGTCGCTATAAGCCTAATGAGACTAGCTTTATTGGACATCTTTTTACCCCCTTCATTTTGCAAAAATGCGACTTGCTTATTAAACAGTTCTTTGTTAGAAGCACACATGGCTTACGCGAATAAATATTTTTCACTGTCCGTTCTTCTTTCTCCTCGACAATTCTGTGGTAGACCGTTTTAATAAATAGTCAATCCGGATCGTGCTCAAATATAAGATGGTGTCCTAATAATAACGACAAACTTACACAATATCTGTAATAGTTGACGCGGATAACACTTATCTTAACCAGTCAGTGAACTTGAAGAGATAAAAAGTCTTATCGTGAAATACGATTTCTTGGAAAAAAAAAAGGAAGGCAGTCAAACTTTCCTTTTTCTTTTTTGGGGGGTTAATTACTATTGACGAAGATGTTTTTTCCGTGAAGATCTTGCGAATCCTTGTATATTAATCACTTTGGGTTATTTTCTGCAGTGATATCGTTTCGATTTCTTGTGTCCAATCTGTTATGAAGTAGTCCAACAGTAAAAAGAAGACGTCAAGTGGATAACAAGTGTATTAACATCAAAAGTACAAAGGTAAGGAACCTGACTGGCCCCCGGCTAGACAGTTACAATACTGTCCTTTTATCCCTGGTGATTGTCTACTCGCACTATTTATAGTGAGTACCTGTGTAGTTTATCTTCTGTATGTACGGCCGGTGTAACAATATATATATATAGAGATATATATACATATATATACATATATATATATATATATATATATATATATATATATATATATATATATATGTATATATATATATATATATAGATGAATATACATATATATATATATATATACATATATATATATATATATATATATAAATATGAATATACATATATATACATATATATATATATATATATATATATATATATATATATATATATATATATATATATATATATATATATGTACATATATATATACCCATCAGAAAACGGAAAAAATAACTCCATGCAATCTAGCCTGAAGATTCCCCCCGGGGATAAAACGCGGGAGACTCCGTGTAGCCTTATTGCCATATATATATATATATATATATATATATATATATATATATATATATATATATATATATATATATATATATAACATGCACCTATAAATATGTATATATAAACATAAGTATATATATGAATATATATATATATATATATTTATTTATTCATATATATATATATATATATATATATATATATATATATATATATATATACTTATAACTATATATGGGTGTGTACATAAATATAGATGTTAGTACTTATGATGAGTATTACTTAATTACATGATGTTAAATATAAATCCCCCCAAAATATAAGCCAAAAATGTTTCTTACTCACACGAGATATTTAAAAGTATTAAAAGAATAGGATTTGTTAATGCGGCTCACATCGTACTTTTTTTGATGATCTAGTTTTAAAAATACAATAGTTGCATCAAACTGTATTTAAGGGACGTAATAAGGTCGGATATATTCTAGTAGATGCCTGTACATATAAGTTCTCCAAAAACGGTTACAAATAACTATATATATATATATATATATATATATATATATATGTATATATATATATTATTTTTAAAATACAGATTTTAATCAGACATGGGCCAGTGGTTTCTGACAAGAAAAGGGTTTAAATCCCCAATTCCGTCTTCGTCAGCACTGTCTGAAATGGTAAAATGATGGAATTTCTTCAAAAAACACTTTTCACCCGTTATAAAACGCTTTGCACAAAGAATTTGAAATTAAGAGGTGGTGAGACGCTTAAACCAGAAAATAGCCGTCATGTAAGATATTCTATATTTAGAAGTGAGGAAAAAGAGCGAAAGAAAAGGAGGGAAAATAAAATTAAATTAATAATAATAATAAAAGAAAGTTAAGAGGAAATTAAATATTATTTATATATAAAAACCCATGGTTAAAGGTACGTAACTCTAATTAATCAAAATATCTAAAAAAAGGGAGTTACTATTTATTATATATATATATATATATATATATATATATATATATATATATATATACATTTCACGATGGTTTCAATTAATAAATTAAAATCAAAAATCAAATAACAAAAATAAAATAACGCATCAAAATAAAAATAAAAATAAAAATAAAAGTAAAAAATAAAAATAAAAATAAAAATAAACAATAAAAAATAAATAATGAATAAATAAAATATAAAATATAAAAAAAATAAATAAATAAAAAATATAAGATAAAAATAAAAAATAAAAAAATAAAAATTACAAATAAAGAGTCGAAAAATAAATTTAAAGAAGGTGGTGAGAAAGGGCATGTGGTGAGAAAGGGAAAAAAGGGAAAAAAGAAAATAGGAAAAAATGGAAAAAAGAAAAAAGAACTGTGATCAGGTTCGTAGAAGAGAAGTCTGCAGTTGAAGTATATAAGTGTCTGAAAAAAGTATATAAGGGGGGCTCTGGGTTGGCTTAAGTCACTCGATCCATCCAATAAATAAGGAGTGCTTGTTTACGATGCATACAACCCGGTAAAACCTCATCGCGGACATTTAGACATCTGGTGCTTGGGTTCATGATGGCCTTAAAATATGGAACTTCTCAGCATTACACAAATGGCAAACTTTAGATATAGGTGAATAAATGGGTTTTCTCTCTATGATTTTCCAAGTGATAGAATAGGGAGTTCCTTTTTCTTTTAGTTCCCAAATTCGTTTAGCCAAAGATGTGTTTGCGCGATCTTTGTTTCTAAAGGAATATAGGTGTCAATAATACCTTTGTTTAAAGGAACCTTGTGTCATGCCGTAGTATACATGTGTACTGTTATCAGTTTGACTCGTAACCACAGCTTTGTATACAACTGAGTCAACTTTACAATTTCCCTCGAGGGGGCAAGAATTGTTATTTTGGCATGAGTATCCGGTGTCGACTGCCGTGCTTTGTTCTCTGGTGATGTAACTCCTTATAAGCCGCATGGTTGAATAGCTGACCTTGATGGTATTTTTATTGAAAAACTTATGTAAACTGTATACTTTATATATATATATATATATATATATATATATATATATATATATATATATATATATATATATATATATCCATATATATATAAATATATATATATGTACATACATATATATATATATATATATATATATATATATAAATATATATTATGAGTGAGACAGCAATATGCCACACTTCAAAAAAAAAAAGAAAACGATAAAAACAAGAAAAACAAAAGTGTAATAGATAGTTTATTAATAACCATGAAATGTGACCTTCATTATGTTGATGTAACCTCCGCAAGCGAGGGCAATCAGTCTCTGCTTGGCACAAGATTACTCACACGATTTGGCGGCAATGTTCTAAGTGATATAGCGACAGATGCATCTATAATAGCAACCGAAAAGAGTCGACCGTGTGTTAGGCGTGCTTTTTCGGCGTGGCCTCGATCACGCTCTAAAAGAAAAGTCAAAGGGTTCGCAGTAATTTGAGGTATGTAGAAGCATTGTTGAGCACACACGTATTTGTTTCATCTGCAAGTGGGGGGGGGATAGTGCTGGAACACGTAGCGGTGTCCAGCAGCGATCTTTTAAAACCAGGGTTGACCACATTCCCTAGGACCTCATAGTGTGTCGTTACTTTTTTTCAACTTCCGGATGTTAATGCAAAATACTATATATGCATTTATATATATATACAGATAAATCAAGGAAGAAAGATAAAGATGCACGAATGACAAATCTATTTAAACTTCGATTGTTAAATAAGCAGAGTTCTATGGCTTTTCTTAAACTCGTTCGAAGTCACTTCTTTAATTCCCGAGTTCCTGCATTTGATATACACATTGACAAACTCAAGTTCTGAAAACCTACTTTCATTCTCGGTCCACGGAAGTATTTTAAAATGGCCCTAATTCTCAAAATTGCATCCGAATAAGTGCGTTCCATCTACGATTCAACTAAAAATCTTTCTATTGAATTTACTTCATTTTGAACATTTTCGACGCTGCCTTTACGAAACTCCTTCAAATCTCATTCACCGGACAACTGATCAACAGACATTCACCAGCTATGCAGACCCCATTTTTTTACACGCATACTCTTACTGTACATTACTGAATATTTTATTAAATTTTAAATTTTGCCTTTTCCATTGCCAACTTATCTATGTATGTAATTCCTCTGATGATAATTTGTTAATATAGTAAAAGCATTTGCTTAAGGAAAGGAAAATAAACATATTTTTTTCGAGTAGGCATTGCATTGAAAAATCGAAGTTTAAATAGATTCGTACTTGGTACATATTTATCTCTCTTCCTTCATTTATCTTAATAATTGCTGTATTAATTAGGTTCTATTAATTAGGTTCATGTTATATATATATATATATATATATATATATATATATATATATATATATATATATATATATATGGCAATGAGGCTACACAGAGTCTCCCGCGTTTTATCCCTGGGGGAATCTTCAGGCTAAAGTGCATGGAGTTATTTTTGCCGTTTTTATACAGACGGCTAGCTTGTAAACCAATCAGATTCTTTGTTGTTCTCTCAGCCAATCGTTGGGCTTCCCATGAACAAATATTCAGTTAGTATTACTCCATATATCCTGTTATATTGTTCTGTTTTCTATAGAGAAGCCTATATCCGGTTTCTTTCTTCTGTCAATATAATGGCTGAATTTATGTTAACCCGTATTTCTATTTTAGCTTTTAGTTTTTCTTTATTGTTAGGTGATAGTTTACTTTATATTGTTCTACTTATTTGTTTATTTTTTATTTGTTTATGTATGTATTGTTCGCCTAAGGTAAATTAAGTTATGTGTAGGCAGTAGGTTCCTATCGAATTTCAACAGTTAAAGTTTAATTTTTGTTTCATTCCGACGTAATCTACACGGGTCATTTACATTTCTACATGGACTGGCCTGTCGTATTATTTAGTATTCAGTTATTAGTTAGCGTCAAATTAATTTGAGCTCCAAATAGTTGTTTGCAAGTGCTGGTTTATTTCGATGTTCTCTGTTTTAAATGAGCTTTTGTGGTCATACTATCTGGTTGTAACATCTAAGGAGGTCATACATACGTTGTGCTTCTTGTTATTCCATCTTTCCCTGTAAAATATTGTGTCTGGAGATACAGTACGTTTGGTTAGGCATTTATTTTGTATGGGCAAAGTGTACGATTTATGCAGTTACATCTTTAAAAAACGCGCGGTAAAAATTTATCTATGCATTTTAGCCTGATAATTCAACAGGGATGAAACGCAGGAGGCTCATTGTAGCTTAATTGCCATAAATATATTTTCATAGCTTACTATCTAGCCGTACTTACGTATCGAGCACTGTTAAAGTAAATACTGAAAATTGATACATAAAAACTTCGTATTTCTTCATGAACTATTGTGTGGATACATGAAATAGTTATATATACATATATATATATATATATATATATATATATATATATATATATATGTATGTATATATATATATATCTATGTGTGGGGGGTATGTGTAAGTATATGCAAATTCATGTATATGTGTGCATATGCGTGCATTATTGTTTTGTTTTTAATTTTCACCGTCGTCCACCCAACACAAAAGATATTGCCACTAAGACATGAATGGCTACTTAGAACGGGGGTTTTCAGCGTGTGTTTACATTACATTTAAACTATTGCATGTAGTTAAAGTCAATGACACCGTAAGAAGTTAATAATTTATTAAAGTTGTGGCCCACGAGAACCAGAGAACTTTATTAAAAAGTTTTGGAAGTCGCTTACTGTGTCGTTTGTCGATTGTGCACTTGTGCATCAAGCCCATCTAAACTAATTTAATTAAAGCACTACTTGTAAAACAATGCAACAATGCGACGATGGCACAGGAGGTGTAGCTTGTTAGATTATGTGGAACCTATTAGATGAGATATTCTGTCGGAGCACTGTTTAATACGGAGATGATAATAGTTGCGGGCGGATGCCAGATATGTTTATAATACTCAATACATAGGCGATCGTGGGGTACTAGATATATAGCATACTAGAACATGTGAGTAGTTGACAAGCTGTGTAAAGTAAGCCCACTTCCTAACATCTGACTTGACAACAATATTCTCTGAATGTGTGTTCTAATCACGTTCCATTTGAATGTAAGACCGGGAAGTTGTTATAATAGACTATCGAGTAAGGTGCTATTAGCCATGGGTATCGGTGGTTGAAACTTTTTCTGAGAATTGTATATGGGGTGGGTCTCATTATTTGAAGCATTAAATCTGACCACACATTTATGCCGGGAATCTACTACAGACTGGAGAGCATCTTATATATATATATATATATATATATATATATATATATATATATATATATATATATATATATATATATATATAGTGTGGAAGTTTCTCATCCGTTAAAACTATAGCAAAAAAAAAGAACCTCACGTAAGTCAATTTAATTTTTACAGTTATTATATTAGTTTACTACTAACATTATTTAAGGGAGAATCAGTTGTTTACCATGAAAAACTGTTTCGGGAATTAAAAACAAAACAGTTTATCACAGTTGCAATTGCTATGGTGATCAGGATAACAATAGCAGTGACACACCACGTGCTACAACTTGCCATACATCATAATTCATAGGAACAGTTGTTTTCGGCTTCCAATTTTTATCTCGTTCTCACTTCTTCTTTTTCTCGCTGACTCTCTCTTCCTCTCTCTCCCTCCTTTTCTTTCTCTATCGCTCTGTCTGTCTGTCTCTCTCACTCTCTCTCTCTCTCTCTCTCTCTCTCTCTCTCTATATATATATATATATATATATATATATATATATTTATATATCTATCTATATATATATATCAATATATAAATATATATATAGATAGATAGATAGAGAGAGAGATAACGAGAGAGATAGAGAGAGAAAGAGAGAGAGGGATGAAGTGGTAGTTTCCTTGATGCATTGCTAAGGATTGTAGTGCTATGTTTAAGAAGGGAATGCAGAGTGCCGGGTAGGTTGTAAGGTGGAATGAACAAACATAATAAATCAAAATTGGATATAATATTTATTTTTATTTTTAAATCTTACGTAACAGCAAGTGTGGTTTGGGTGGGTGGGTGTTGTCCGGAGGATTATTAAAATCATTTATTTAATATTTAAGGCAAAACTTCCCTTTTGTCAAATATACTAAACACGAAGAGAAACATCAGTCTGTGAAGAAGAGTCAATAAAATGGATGATATATATATATATATATATATATATATATATATATGTATAAATATATATAAAGGGCCACTTACTGCAATGTTTTACCCATTAGGAAATACACTAATTATAATAAAAACACTATGCGTCTCTCGCCAGTAACAAATTACCATATATATATATATATATATATATATATATATATATATATATATATATATATATATATTAAGATTGAGGCAGCAATATGCCACACTTCCAAAAAAAAATAAAACGATATACACAATAAAACCAAAAGATAGTTTATTAATAAACATGAAATGTTACCTTCTTCATCATGTTGATGTAACATCCGCAAGCGAGGACAACCGGTATTTGCTTAGCATAAGATTACTCACACGATTCAGCGACAATGTTCGAGGTTTTTAGCGGCAGATGCCTCTATAATAGCAACTGCAAACAGTCGACCGTTTTTAGGCGTGCTTGTTCGTCGTTCCCTCGATCACACTCTAAAAGAAAAGGCATCGAGTTCGCAGTAAGTTGAGGTATGTAGACACATTGTTGAGCAGACAGGTATTGGCTTCACCAGCAAGCGTGGAATAGTGCTGTAACACGTACTTTAGTTTCATATTATAGGTATATATATATATATATATATATATACATATATATATATATATATATATATATATATATATTTCTATGTATATATATATACATACATGGTAAATGAGAAAGGAAATTCTAAGAGATATATTTTTTATATTCATCAACGTTTCGTCTTTATTTGTAAGACTTTCTCAGGATAATAATTTTAAGAAAAATGTCATGCCAGTACAGCGAAATAGTAGGTTGGCATGATGGGTCGATGAGAACAAGTAGTAGCCGTGGTTGCTGACAACGCTGGGTCACGGTTCGGGCTTAGAGAAGTCAGTAGCAGAAAGTGAAATGAATGCGGATTGCTGTGATGAAAACAGGGAGGGAGGGAGTGCTAGTTGATTTGTGTGAGGGTGGGAGAGAGGGGAGAGGGACTGAGGTTTTTATCGTGGTGAAGTTTTGCATGGCTTTTGAGGGGCTGGGGAAAGAGGAAGGGAGTGGAGGGGAGAAACTCTGTGTTGTTGGTATGTAGGTAGTGTCATAGTTTTAGAAAACAATTGAAAAAATGAAGATAATTTGAAAGTAAGCGGGGTGGGTTGGTGAGAGTGTGGTGTTCCTTCCATTTATTGCCATATTCACAGCACATGGCAATATTTTTCTTCTTACTCTCTTATATTCACACATTCCTGACATAGCCAGTTGGTCAATCCTCCTACCCTTAAAAAGTGACACTTAACCAAAACAAAATATCCCCTCTCCCCTTTCACCCATCTCACTCTTTTGACTATTTCTTTCACACCCAGTATGGTGTGAAATGCAATTAATTTTAAAGTGCAATAACACTTTCGATCTGCTTAATTAGATATGACCTCAAATAAACGTACGAAACGAAACGAATATAAAACACATAATCAGCGTTTTATTTAAATCCCGTTGCAAAACTAGAGGACATTGATGTAATCATTGCAATTTCCGAATTTCCGTGGCTTGTCTACTATTTCTTTTACTTCTTATGTGCGTTAATTTCTTTTTTCTTGTGGTTCTTAAATATTACACCTTTTATTTATGTGTGGCTTTTCCTTCTAAATCAGGTGTATTTTTTAGATCTGTTTATTTTCATTTGATTTAGTGTACTTATTTTACATTCAATTTGGGTAGTTTTACTTATTTATGTGGTTATTCTTCTATATATTATTGTATGATTGCTAATGTTTATTTTTAGTGCTACCTTTTGCCTTTTCACATTTTCTTTTCGATTGTTTTAGTTCGGCATTGCTCCTATTTGTAGGTTTTAACTATTTTTTTAATTCAATATTTCGTGTGTTTGTGTTTGACTTATCCTGATTGGTTTCGCCTGGTTATTTTAATCAATTCTTTTTTATTCTTCTTATTCTTGGAGTTTATTATTTATTATACTGATTCACTTCGTACAAGTGTGCTTAATCATTATCAGTGATTGTTTACTGAACAATGCTTTTCCCGGAGTTTTTGTCTAAAATAACCCTAACTGTGTTTTCACTCTTCATCTCTTTCGATAACAATTCAAAATCATGTTGCGTAATATTAACCACTGTTTTCCAGTGATGTGTCGCTATTGTGCTTCCTTGATTCTTTTGAAAAAAAATAGTATCATGATTATGAAGTTTTACTAATAATACTATTATTATTATTATTATTATTATTATTATTATTATTATTATTATTATTATTATTAATAATAATAATAATAATAATAATATTATTATTATTGCCATTATTATTATTATTTCTTACCTGCAAGGAATTTTCACACAAGTAATGGCTAGTGATCTTACACTTAAAAAAACAAATTGCAGTCCATTTAATATGAGTAACAACATGCATCGTCATATGAACAGTACTCCTGTTTGCTGTAAACACAATATTAACGAAATGGCTGTTTTTTCGTAAACTTACAGTCACATAAATCTGTCTAGAATTTGAGTGAGTAAACCATACCATCATTCCTTAGTATTCCACCTGAGCATCTAGTAAATTGTCATGACCCGAGTTGTTATAGAATGAGCTTCTTCAGCTCATTCGTCTTTCTTCTTCTACTTCTTCCTCTTCTTCTTCCTCTTCTTCTTCCTATTATTATTATCATTATTATTATTATTATTATTATTATTATTATTATTATTATTGGTGTTGTTGTTGGTGTTGTCGTTGCTTTGGTTGTGGTTGTTGTTGTGGTTGTTGTTGTTTTTGGTGGTGGTGGTGTTGTTGTTATTATTATCGTTCTTATAGTAGTAGTAGTAGTAGTAGTAGTAGTAGTAGTACAAGTAATAGTAGTAGTAGTAGTGTTCATAACACACATGAAAATTAAAGCCACGAAAGTCTGTTAAGCGTTTCTCAAAACACGAAAGCAACACGAAAGTTTAGAAGCGTTTTCAAACTTTTGTAACACTCAATTTTAAGGTACTTTTAATATATTCACTTAAAGGGGCAATTGTATGGCACTTTTAGGCCTTTAAACGGTCGGTACATTTTCATATTACTTTTAAAACACGGCTCGTTATTAAAACATTTTTCTTTTTATACAGAGTTCTTTTTAAATTATTTTCTAATTAAACAAAGTTCATTAAACATTGTATCTCATTTAAACACTTTAAACATTAACAACTTAAAACATTGTTCGTTAAGCATATCAACTAAAGCATGGTGCACTTTTTCTTTCCTGCTTTTTAGTTTTGTCAGTTTTACAGATTAGTACCCTAAAATGTTATGCCCTCAAAAAGCTACCTTACATGTCATTTCGTCGCCTGGTTGTGATCGCTGTTGGTGCCGTCGGTTTCGTTGTGTATCTCTGCCCGTGATCGGTGTTGGTGATATTTAGTCTGTTGATACAAACTTTATGAACAGGCAGAAAGCCAACCGCGGAGAAAAATTTTCCTCAGAGAAATTCAAGTCTTTTATTCTGCGTTGCGGAAGGAGTTGTCCAGTCTTTCACTCGATTCATTCATTCTTCTTGCTGGGGGAAAGCGAAGGGGATTTCTGCTGGGTCTCAAGGGGATCCAGCTATTACGATGCACGACTACATAGTCAATTTTACGCTCTCACTTCCAGAGCTCTTCTCTTTCATTTTAGGACCACCAGATAGGTCGACCGTCTTGCTCGCTTCCAAACTCGTAACTCATTTCCAAACCTTAGTTTCTCACGAAAACCGGAGTGACGTCATATTCCTTTGTCATGTCATACATATCATAACCAGAACTGGCGTGACCTTTATGTAACCCAAACCTCTGAAGTTGGCCAGGTATCACCAGTTGTTATGACTTCTTGGGACTACTCACTCTGACGACACATCTATTTGTCCCAAAATGGATGCCCCTTCGACCTGCACCGACCTCGAACTAAGTTCACCCCTTTCACAATAAAAGACCTAGTGGTCCTACACGCTTTTAGGCATACGGGGCCCCTCATAATATAACAGTAGTTATAATAATAATACCTATAATAATGATAAAAATAATAATGATACTAATAATGATAATAATAATAATAATAATAATAATAATAATAATAATAATAACCATAATCATAATCATAATCATATTCATACTCATAATCATAATAATCATAATCATGATGATAATAACAATAATACTAAAAATAACAATAACTATAACAATAACCATAACAATAACAATAGCAATAACAATAACAATAACAATAACAACTATAACAATAACAATAACAATAATAATAGTAATAATCATAATAATAATAGTAATAATAATAACAATAACAATACCAGTAACAATTACAATAATATTAATGATAATAATCATCATCATCATCATCATCAGCAGCAGCAGCAGCACCATCATCATCATCATAATAATAGTAATAATGATAATAATAATAATGATAATAATAATAATAATAATAATATGTGGCTCCAGATATAGTAAAATTATCAACGTCCGGCTATTACTACTATTACAACCATTAAGATGGCAATTACGCTTCGTACTCATAGTCATAAAGCAATGTACTCTACATAGTGTGTCTAAGAATAATCTATCTTGCTTATCGATCATTTTATCTATTTATTTCAGAAACAAAAATAATGAATGACTACTGGGTCGGTAACCATCACGCTGCAACCGTATATCTCGTAAAAATGAACTATTTTCTTTCTCTCTAAACACACTGGCTGAATAGATGAAGACAATTTAAGAAAAAAAAAGCATAATTATTAAACAGATAACTTAAATTAAATTCTGCTCAATAAGTAGGAAAATAAAAAACACACAAACACACAAAGAAACGAACATCACTACGTGTTTTTTTTTTCTATTCAAGTTTTATTAGATTGATTTAGAATAAAAAAGTAATTAAATTGTTCTCCTATTAATTAGTCCTGTATTGAATGTCCGTTTTTTCCGGGTGTGTGTTGATAATTCTTTATATTTTACTTTCCTTACGGCTGTTATTCTCCTAGAAACGTGTCTAGCGGGATTGGCCGACAGTTAATAAAAATAAAAATAAAACAAAGACTAAGTAATGAAATAAATACGGTGATGGTTTTCCTATTTCCTTGGTCCTTGGAAGTGTATTTTGTTTTCTTTTCAGTTTGCAAGCTGTTCTTTATTTCTATTACTTTGCAATACAATTATTTTAATTTGCACGAATAAAAACACAACAAAACTATTTTAATTAGTCACTTAACGCAATTCTTAGGCATTGTTTACGATTAGAGGCATTCTAGCCTTGCATGCAAAGCTAGCAGAAATGATACTACCAATGATGCAACAAGTGTAATACTCATATTTCTATTCAAATTTTATTCGTATCAATATTGTTGAGCCTAATGGAGATATTTACAGTTTCATGTATGTATTAGTACGAATATTAAATAGTAAATGACTAATACACAAAATAAAACATGGAGAACAACTATCACAAAATAATGATCATGTGCGGAAAGTTTAACTAACTATTTTATTTGACGAGTATTCATTACTTGAGATACAGCACGGGGAACGTCACTACAACACACATGTAGAGAGAGGTAAGACGTATGCAAACACTGAAGTGTTGTGAACAATACCAACAAAAAGAAGAATAAAGGAAATTACTGGCAAACTTAATACCGTTAAACCATCTATAAATATGTACTATAAAATAATATGTTATTATTATATATTCTTGTCTAAAATACTGATCAAAAACTAACATTCGAATTATATCAGAGCTAGCATTATAAATTATATCACAAACTAACATGCTAATTATATCAGACACTAGCTTTCTAATTATATCAGAAATAAACATTTCCTTTGATCACACACTAGCCTTCTAATTACATCAGACGATATCCTACATATTATATCAGAAAGTAGACATTCGAATAATATCAGAAACTAGCCTTCTTAGTATATAAGAAACTAGTTGCCTAATTATATCATAACCTAGCCTGTATTTATATCAGAATCGAGCGTTCTGATTATATCAGAACAGCTTTCTAAATATCTCACAAATTAGCTTTCTTATTATATTACCAACTATACTTCTAATTAAATCACACACAATCTTCCTAATTTTATGATAAACTAGCCTTCAAATTGTATCACAAACTGCCATTTTAAGTATATCAGAAACAAGCCTTTTAAATGTTACCAGAAACAAGGTCACTAATTTAACTAGAAACATAAGTTCCTACTATATGAGATACTATCATTCAAATTATATCAGAAAATAGCATAATCGTACCAGACACTTGCCTTTTTTATTATATCATAAACGGTATTTTTAATTATATCTCAAAGTATCTTACTAAATATTTCTTAAACTAGCTTTCTAATTAGATGAAAATAACAAAGTGTATTATTTATCAGAAAGTAGCTTTCTAATTACATGAAAATAACAAAATGTATTATTTATCAGAAAGTAGTTTTCTTATTACATGAAAATAACAAAGTTTATTATTTATCAGCAAGTAGCTTTCTAATTACATGAAAATAACAAAGTTGTTTATTTATCAGAAAGTAGCTTTCTAATTACATGAAAATAACAACATTCTTCATCAGCTTTGATATTCACACCAATATCGATGAATTACAATATGTTTTTTAGCCGTATATTGTTGTAGCGACATAATTATTTTATTTTTATCCGGGGTGTAATCATTGATTTTACTTAATTTTTCTTACATTTGTACATCTGTGCGGTGTGTACCTTCCATTTTACAGCAATACCGGAAGTAAACATACTTATCTATTCAAGCGTTTCTATAATTATCTTTATCAATAATATTTAAAAATCGGTAGTAATTAACAAAATATTTAAATATATTTCATATATATAATCACAAATATTGTTCAGATAATTACAAAAAATAACTATTTTATTAAACACTAATATGTTTCATACGTAGTTAATTTACCTACTCAGCAATAGAATAATTTATGTATTTACACCCCGGATAAAAAGAAAATAATTATGTCGCTACAACAATATACGGCTAAAAAAACATATTGTAATTCATCGCTATTGGTGTGAATATCAAAGCTGATGAAGAATATTGGACACATTAAATTCCAACTCAACACATATGTACATTGTTCAGAAAAGTTCAGGTGACATCCATTTCAGATTTATAATTTGCTTTAAAAAAAAAACAATTGTCTCTCTCTTCTGTTGGCTTTCTTGTCTCAATCTGTGAATTCCTAATCATCATCAAATCGACAAAAAACACACTTGAATCCCACTAATTAAATCAAGGCTGATTAACATGAAACCTGGCCTATATTCTCACGGAAATAATTACTTCTCTTAAGAAAATGTAACGTGAAGTTTCGTATTTTTGTACTATTGACAGTTATATAACCAAATGAAGAAGAAGTATCGTTCAGACGGTTCCTCATTATGGCGGTGTCTGTTAGAAAAAGATATTTACTGATCTTTATGCTTCTATATCCAAGGTAAACTGACTGATTGGTTGATTTCGTTTTCTCACTGATAGGATTTAGCGTAAGATATTATATTATCTCCTCGCAAAAACACTTTAAGATTTATTCGCACAAGAAACAGAAGGACCCTAATGAAAATCGAATTCATGTATGTCTTATTATTCATGGACACTTATGCTTGCAATGACCCGAAGAATCTTACTAAAGAACTTCGAATAAGTAATACAATTATTCAGTGAGATGAGACGTTTGATTTGATAAAATATACGTAATAATAAAGTTATACATATATAGATAGCAACGAACACACATGCGTACACACACACAAACACACCCACACACCCACATACATATATATATATATATATAGTTTCAATCTCAAAAATATTCATTAGTATCTGAATGACTATATACAAATGGATCTTACATTTTAGTATATAAAACTCCCAAACAACTTATAATTTAATTTTAAATATACACACATATTATAACATATATTATATACAGTTATGTTGACACCTCGTAAAACACATCTGTACATTGCTCATTTGCATATACATTTTTTCTTAAAGTTCATAATAAATTAATATACTGTAATATGCATGTCTAATTTATATTGCCAAATGTGTGTTTCTCTTTATATACAATCATGTTATCAATAGTAGTATAAGTATCACCATTAATATAATTTATTAAATAAGGTTTATAAGGAAAAGATAGCGTTTTTAACTTCCGGCATTTGTAAAACGTCAAATGTGGCTTAGATCACGAGAAGAGATGCGACTCTTTGTTATTAATCAAGATTCTTAAGAACCATACTAACAACATTTTTGTGACGAAACATTTTTTTACCGATAAAAATTCCCATTTAATCGGAATACGTTTTAATGTGTGATGGTATGGTAGTATCAGTGTAGTTGTCATACGAGTGTAACTACAGGAATGCCCTTCTCCGTTCATAAGTGTGGATTTAGGGAATCCTCCCATATATTATGTTTTCTGTGATTGTAGTATAGTTCATACAGGTGTAGGCGTAGCATCGGTTTCATTTACATACGACTGTCATCACATGAACATAGTTGGAAATTAAGATGGCTTTCACTTAAAATACACACACATTTGATTTTATGCTTTAATTATATGTTTTTTTTACTTAAAGTGTTGTTTTAGTTTTTAATAAATCCTGTCATAAATAGTCCTCACCCAACTTCAATAAATACATATCACTAGAAAATGCATCATGTAATTATCTCAAATGCGTTTTCATTTTTAGTTTATTCCAAAAACAATAGCCTGGAAATACTTATATTATTCACGGAGGATTCCTGTTTTAGTCACGTAAATTATTTAGAATGAAATAGTGTTCAACGGAACTCATAAATCAGTTCTGCTTTTTACAGAGGGGGGGTTCGGCATGGTTTATCCTCTCAGTAATTAATTCCTCATTTGTTGTCAGTGTATTGTGTTTAGTTCATCATATCATCTTCTTAGTCAACAAAAATATGCGACCGGAGCAAGGATATACATATTTGTTACTGCATATTAAGCAAATTAATATGCATGTGTCAAACGGCATCACACTAAATAACTTGATCTCAGGGCCAAAACAAACACATATGTATAATAATACCTTCGACCTGATCTTCTTATTGATTTCCGAAATGCTAGAACCATTCCTAAAATCCATTATTTTCAAAATCATATCTACGTAAAACACATCTACAAAATATCAGCTTTGCCCTTTGGCTTACCGATAATTAATCGCTTACACTTTTCACGTATACTCTACAATTGTTTACATTAGAGAGAAAAGATTTATCTTCTTTTTAAATGAACAATTCATGAAATTATATGATGACTGTCCATTATAATGAAATGGTTTTACTTCATAGTAATAATTTTTTTCTATTTACTTGTATCAATCATACTTTTACAAAAGACAAACGAAATATTCGTAAAAATGTAGACCCTGTAGATAAAGTTTCTTTCTTAGAAAGCAAGTATTCCATGCCATCTTGAGTTCAAATCTCACAATAGATAAGTGTTATCCATAGCGTTCTAATTATTTTGAAGCCGGCCCAAATCAGGACCATACACTTGCCTGGTTGGATTTTGTTAAATAAGAATTTAAAAATAATTGTTGGTATTATTATATACGAAGAGGGTTCAATAAATAATGGCACTGACTCATTCTCCATAGCAGTAGATTAATGAAACTTGCCACAGTTATTAGTGTTTCTCCACATAGGAACTACCCAGAGTTATGCATTTATCCCTACGTTTAATGAAGCTCTGCCACCCGTTTGTCTATAACACCCCAGGTTGGCCAACCAACCACGTCGTAACTGAAGACACAGAGGCTGCATCATCTGGGAAACGCTTTCCTTTGAAAAACAACTTCATGGGTTGGAAGAGATGAAGGTCAGAGGGGGGCAAGGCGATGAGAGTAAGGCAGGGGGTAGGATTTCATAGCCACACGCCCGTGCTTCCGATTTAGCGACAGTCGAGTTGTGGACCGGAGCGTTGTTGTGCAGGAGGAAGATTCTATTGCTGATCTTGCCCCGAATCTGGATTTTGATAGCTTCTCTTAATTTCATCAAAAGTGAAGCGTAATAGGCTCCTGTAATTGTGGTAATCTTTGCCAGGACATCTGTCATCACTATTCTGTCCTGGTCCCAGAAGACTGTGAGCATGTATATGCCAGCGGAGTGCTGCACCCTTGCCTTCTCTGGAGGTGGTGAGTCCAAGTGCTTCCACTGCATTGACTAGTAGTTGGACTCTGGATCATAGTGATGGACCCAAGTTACATCCTGTGTAATCAGTCTTTTGAAATAGTTAGACTCATCTTCTTGGCACATCTCCTAATTCATCCTCACGCACTTGACGTGGTCTTGCTTCTGTAAAGGTGTGAGCTGCCTAGGAATCCATCTGACAGAAACCTTATGCATATGCCAATGCTCATAAATGATAGTTTCCACATATCTTGTACTTATGTTGACCTATTGGGCTATTTGGCGGATAGTAATGCATCGATCTTCCGAAATAGCAGTCTCACCTTGACAGACAGATACCTCAGCAATGGAAGACAAGAGAAGACCAGGTCTGGGAGCTGTTTTCTGCAACATAACCCATAAATATATTAATCATTACACACGCAAACGTTCATCTAATCCAGACAACTGGAAGTGAGTCAAGGGGAGTACTTATTGAACGCCCCTCGTATGACCACACTGCTCTAAATATCAAACCTTAAACAGGGTCTACTTTTGATATGCGTACGTGTAAATAGCTTAACACTTTCAACGTACAGAAAATAAATATGAAATTATTAAATACTTGAAAGTTACTGTTAAGTGTCGCATATGAATTAATCATGAAATGATCCAAATGGTCCTGTAAATCGTAAGCCGTTTGAAAGCAATTAATAATCGTTTTTCTTTGCGTTTAGTAGAGGTTTACATTTTTACACAATTACGTGTTGTTATCAGAGCATTGTAAAATGCAACGGGTTAACAAATCAGACGTGTCTCAAAAGGAATTGATAAGGTTTTATTAAAGGGCATTATGTTCAGAGTGTGGGTTGGTGGTTACGGTTCTATGCGTTTTTAGGTGATTTGCTACTTTGAGGAAGGTTAATAGAATAGTATATGAAAGAAACAGGCATTTGGTGGAAACAGGGTTATCAGGAGTAAAAAAAAGGATAGGAGATACTTTAAATATTTTAACTAAATTGTAATAAAGATACAACCGCTCTCTAAAAAGACACATAATTATTATTACATACCAAAAAGTAATATTCGTTAACAGCGGTGAAAAGAAAAAATGGCGTGAAAATGCGGAATGATATCATGTTTAATTAATATATGAAGCTGATCCGAAATCTAAATTCTAAAATGGTGTTTACGTGTAACTGCTTCTAAATATAGAATATCGTTTCGCTTTCGGGAGCGGATTAACAGAGGGTAATTATCTATATATTGTCACGATATATTTTTAGTAAAATGACATTATTCTTACTATACCTTGTTCAATTAGTATCTCACTCAAGATGTTTGATATCAATATAATGAAATGTGAGAGGGGAATCTAATATTATAGAAGTTATGATCTGTTATTTTTTTCTAAATTGCGTATAGTACGTAGAATATGAAAAAAATGGAACTGTAATTGAAGGAATTCCGGTATATATCTATACTCAACCGAAAATAGTATGGCTACCTTCTTTAAACCACTCGAATATAATTGTGTGTATAAAATGTCTTAAATAACAGAAATGTTGGCCGCTTACTAAGCCCCTATATCTGGCCATTTTTAACCAGTATTTATTTGCTTGAGAGAGTTGCGACTAGCGTGATTAGTTTGGACGATATCAGTATTTTAAGAACATTCAGACAGGGAAACATCTTTAACAAGTTCTATGGAGTCAGAGTTTGCTAGAATAATTTAATATATTATTAAGTGGATGATAAATGCGTATGAAGAGAATGTGAAATATAATATATCTTATATAAGACAAAAGTAAAAAATAGACGAAAAGGCCAATAAGCCAAATATAGTTTCCCCACCGTGCAAATATTACCCCCCTTGTGAGACAATGGTTGACAGTTTGTATGGTTGTAGAACGTATTATCATTAGAAGGTCCCGAATGTTCATTCAGATCTCAGATGTGGGTGTTGTGTCTAATAATTATTTTAGTTTCCTTCATTCCGTTTGTGTAGTTTTGAAAAAAGTAGTAGCCGATGCCACTGACTGACTTCTCTCAGCAAGGACCTTGGTCCAACGCTCTTAATAACAACGGCTACTACTTTTTTCTCATCAATCAAACATGGCAACCCAATATTTCGATGAACTTGCATGACATGTTTCTTAAAAGTATCATCATGAGGAAGTCTTACAATCAAGACGAAACGTTGATGAATATATAAAAATATATCCTGTTTTTTTAATTTTTCATTCCTCATATGGTATATATATATATATATATATACATATATTTATATGTATACATGTATATATATATATATATATATATATATATATATATATATATATAGTATACTTTTTTGTTCATGCTTTTTACTCCAGACAAACAAATAGGTATATGTGCTTCCTTTTCCTATCATTATAAGTAGTATTATTGACCTATGTTAATTAAATGAAACTATACAACTAAATGAGACGATATTATATAAGTGTCCTGTGTAATGGTGTTACGGAATAGATATTCATATGTGTCTCTAACTTGACCCTTTCTAAAAATATATGAAACAACAAACCCAATAAAGTTTACATACAATAACACACTCCCCCATTTTTGTTTTCGCGCAAGTACCTTGATTTGAAGTATTATAGTTACTGCTTTCACTGAATGAAACGTCTTGTCGGATGTGTAACCAAAGTTGTTGTAAGCATAATAGTGTATTATATATATATATATATATTCATGAATAAATATGGAATCATTAATGACCTACAGACGCTAGCTTTTCAAGCTGTTCGCTCTCATCAGTGTAGTGTAACAAATACAGACGATTAGTATGCGTGATTACCTTTAAAAAAAGACAGCCTACGAGCGTAAAGCAGTTGTCTTATACTAGCAGCCACCGGGATATACGATGTGATTAAGGGAAATTAAGATGTATATGTAACTAGAAGCAAACACAAAACAAAGAATAATCGAGAGTTTGGCGAACGTATGCGGAACTTTCCATTGTGTCTGTTTTTTAGTTAATTTTCAACATCCTCGAAAATGCCGACTTTAATTTCATGAAGTAGGTTATGATTATATGTATAAATAAATTTAAAAAATATGTATAACCTACAGACGCTAGTGTTTCAAGTTCGTTTTTGTCATCAGTGCAGGAAAGTATCAATTAACGACGGTTAGGAGGAGCGAACTTCGTTCACAGAATCAACCTAGAATCAATCAGCAGTCACCTTATCCTCGCTGCAACTCAGACTCGCAACATGATGAAGGGAAATAAAAAGAATAGATGTACCTAGAAGTGGACACACACTGGAGACTCATTGAGCGTGTTCGAGGAACCCATTCGGTTCTTTGCAGTATAGCTTTTGCTTGTCTTTAACATCCCCGAGAGTGCTCAGTTTTTATTTCTTAAAGGGCTGATTATGATACTTTTTATTAAAGATTAAATGCATTGTGATTATTAGACGACTACGTTTCAAGCTTATTTCTCTCATCAATGAAGGAAAGTAACACTTTTAGACTGTCAGGAGGTGTTACTCTTTATTTGTACAGAGTCGGCCTAGTATATGCAAGCGATCTCCATGTTGAGTATGATATACATGCATACATCCATTCTATTAGTGCCTGTGAGTTTTTATTCATTCAGTAAAGGTCATATTTCATGAAAGAAACACTTTTGGTCAAATAATATTGGAGTCGATTTTCAATGCACTGCATACTCTCCAACATTAAGAGTAAACACATACGCATGCTAACTCTGATTTGATTTGATGTGATATAGAAGAGCTAACAGATAGTTGCGGTACATGTTATCAAATTCTTAGCGTTTCTGAAAGGTGAACAGACGCACATTTATTCGCAGTAAAGTAATTTCCGCTGACAGTTGCACTTTTTTGTATACATCTCTATTGCCGAATATCCAGGAAATTGCAATAACAGACTGCGTTTTTTATTGTTGTGTTTTCATAAGTTTGGTAACATTTTCGATTATGCCTTTTTTTTTATTTAGGTTTATACTCTCCTGATAAATTACGGCTATTTACTTATTTTACGTTTTAATAATGGGGCTGGAATTACAAATAACACTACATCACGTATGCGAAGTAGATATATAATAACAGGTAGCAATCTTGTTTATGTGCCCCTTTTTTTAGAATGAAAGGCAGGCTCTGTACACGGTATTGCTTTTACAGCGTAAACATATGATAAATGCGCGTCCACATAGATTTGCAAATGAAGATTAAATAAGCCAACTACTGTTGATAGGTACAACTATCACAACTTAAAAATTGTAGTTACGAGAGAAAGTCAATAAGTTTTAGTTTTGTTGTTTGTGAATTCTTTATTTATTGTGCTTAGAAGTTTATTTTAACGATGTATGACGTGTTATTACACGGGTAAAAGTAAATTGGTATTGTATTTAATAGGCGAAGGATTATGCATAACACATGTATCTTTATTTTAGCAATTGCAAAATATTACTATGGCGTAAAACATAAACGGACATGGTGCAAGTATGTCTGATCGACTATATGATCAGACTAATAAAAATAATGGTGTTTCTACATTGGCTGGTGACAAAATATGCGAGTGGAATCTTACCGTTTGTTTAAGGAAAATGCTTATACCGACTAGCATGTAAGAAATTATACTCTTCTTTCTTTTACATCAACCTGTTATTATGGCTACTAATAATACTAACACTGATAGTATACATACTATTGCATAAACTACCACAAACTATTAAAGCACAATTCAATGACAGCCAAATCGGTCGCTAGCAAAATAATAATAAATAAATAAAAAAAGGGACGATAACACCTTTACTGGAAAATCATGGCGAGTACTTGAATCCACCGGAGTATAATGTTCTGTCGAATCGAAGATAAAGCAGCCCGTCTCTACCAGCGATGATGATGAACAGTACCTGAACGCTAAGAGAGTTGCAGTGGTGATCGACAAAGGCATATAATACAGGCAGTCTTTGCTAAATTGTTGGTGCTAAAATTCAAGGAAACGCCGCAATTTTCTTCCTTTAAGATTACAGCTGCTAATAATGAATAGTTAGTTCGACATTCAGTTTGATTTTTTTTTAGAAGACAACCAATGTATGTATTTCATTACAGCCTAAACTGCTATTCATATATACGACAATTTAATCAGTGATTCCTTTAAATTATTTAACGTTTATATATATATATATATATATATATATATATATATATAACTGTTACATTTTATGCTTAGAAATTGGGGTGAAGATTACACCTCATTTTTGTAATGGATTTTATCGCGGCAAATGCGGTCTACAAGTATTAGTGTAATGCACATTGCATATACGGTGGTCATGATTGCATTGCTATTTTTGCGAAAATCACGAACCTGCGTTTTCCTCCTAGTCAGAGTAAAAGACAAATGTATAATATCACTCGTGTACTATATGTGTTCGGATTAAATTATATTAAATGTTTATATTCTGTTAAACCATAAGCCAGCCAGAGAGAAATCCTATTATAGTTGAATCAAAATTACCTGTTATATTGTGTATTTTCTTTTATATAATGCAAGTTGTAAGTATTACATGTGTTTCAATTTACTGATATCCATATCCACATTTCCAAATATATGGTTAAGATTTAAGACCGACCACTTTTATTTTTGATACGTAAGATTTACATTAACTGAGAACCGTGGAGGTTTTACATCTGCAGTTGTTTCACTATTATCTAGAAATGTATTTATCGATGTACATTCTTTTTTAATCTACTAACTATTATATCTATTAAACACATAGTTTTCAGGTTATATATATATATATATATATATATATATATATATATATATATATATATATATATATATATATATATATATATTGTAAAAACGATCGCTCTGTTCTGTGTGCAGACGTTATTTCAGTGTGTGTACTCAGGTAATACTAATATTTCCAGTTGGTTTAATATTTACTGGAATTTCTTCAATACCATCTGCCTTCTTCGACGTACTATATGCAGTGAGCAGACAAAGTAAGGTTATAACTCTTGTAATAGTATATCCTACACTCACATTTCCTTATATAGACATCTTATATCTTGAGTGAATAACTCATTGAAACAATGTAATAAATATAATAATATGTTGATAATATCGCCATTATCCTATTTGCAATCTATATTTTAATAATACTTTATTTTCTCTTGATTTACACGTGTTTGATTTCGTTTTAACCTAGTAACAATCTTAGCGATTTAACTATTTTGCAAGGGTGTAAGCGGGGGGACCACCTTCTAATGATTTATTCTAAAAATATGTTAAAGATTCTATAACGGAGTTTGTAAAGATAATCTAGCAACACTAAGAAGGCATTACAAATGAATATCATGTAATGACGATACATTTGTTTACTGAATTGATAACATTGACACACACAAGAATGTTACTTATTTAAAAGTAAAGATGTTATTTTTCTCTAGTTTGTAACAAATAATTACACTCAAGTGTGCCAAATAACTAAAGTTATTTTTAAATGTGTTTTCTCGTTTTGGTAACCGTCAGGTGAATAGCGGGGTATGTATTGTTTCGTATTTGATGTTCTCCCATTAATAAAACATGTAGATATTTTTATATAATCGATCAATAAGCAGAATGGTTTGTGATAAACAAAAATCGTTGTCACAACAACTATTACAGCAAAGCTAAAAAAGAGATAATTCGCAAAACAGTCTTCAGAATGCATTAATGTAGTTAAACATACTGTAAACAAAATAACCGAAATTCATTTAATAAGTACATTAAAATAAAACATCATTATTTATGGTATATCAAATTATTTATGGTATATCAAATTATTTATTTTATATCAAATTATTTATGGTATATCAAATTAGTTATCCATATGGTGTTACAACCCTGCCAATGCTGTAACCTCCACAAACATTTTTATTACATGAGAAAGAGTTTTCGGACGCGAAAATACATTGTAATTCCAAAATATTGATAACAAACAAAATATAAATATAATGATATTATTTCAGCAGAAAACCGGATGGATACTCATTTGAAGATTGCATTGGGGATATTTGATGAACGAGTTAGTAACGGTCACGACATAAAAGACTGGCCATGGTAAACTAGACACCGAATACATTGTTCCGATTTCTGAAAACGTTAATTCACCGGGTGCATTGTTTACATAAATATGATTTATAGACGATATGTTACACCGTCTGTTTTCAAACCACTGATACAGAGCAGCAAATGATAAATACATTTAATTTAGAATATTGACGCGAATTGAGTAAGATTTATAGATAACAGTGTGGCACTTATTTGAAGATTGTTTAAACTTAATACACATGAAAAACACACAATGAGGATTGTGATAAATAATAGTTGTCTTGTTGACGCAAGTAAACAACACATATTTTTAATAAGTTGAGACTACTTATTTTTCTTGTGATCACTGTAGATGTTCACATATGAGAATGTCTGCATTTCAAATACAAGACTGGATGCATGTTAGCAAACAGGAGAGTAACACACTAACTCCAGAAATGAACATGGATAAACATAGCCGAAATTCAAATGAAAAGTAAAGAGGGTATTGCCTAAGTAGACAGATATATCAATGAATTTAAGTATGCATATATGACCACAAACGCTAAAATGGTGCAATTAATTTTGGCAACTGATACTGATAGTTTTTACAATAAATTAAAATCTAGTAGATCTACATTGTGTTGGGTAACATTTTAATTGCGAATGTAGCTTTAATGTATGGTTTATTGAACATAGATTCAAATCTAAAGTGCAGTTGTTACCAAGTACTACACATCAGTCTGGTACTTATGAGATTAGTTTATTCTATTATGGATATCATCCCGTTAATGAGGGTTTCTATGACAAATAGAAAAACACTGCAATATGAAATATTTTTCCGATATAAAACTTTACTTTTAAGGCGTTGGAGAATTCACATAACTCAACTAACGGTGTTAATAAGTGAATAGTATGCTGGTGTTCAAAAGTACTTTCACCCTACTTTTACCAAGTTGAGAACAAATCAACTTAGAACTTGTGTAATTTCTGAAAGTGAATACGCATATCTGGCTCAACTTCCTGTGTATCCGAATTAAAAGTACAAGAAAAGTCGAGTATTTTCCAGTTTCGAACTGGAGTAAACGATTGCCTGCAAGGAAACGCATTAAGTTTACCATCAGCAGAGGACATTTATTTCAGAGACGGTTGGGAGAAACCCGTTTTCGAAAATATATTACTTAGACACAGAACGCTAGTTCATTTTGATGCTCAAAATGAATTAATATAAATACTTAGTAAGTTCTCTATTAAATATTTATTTAACATCGTTTGAAAACCGCTCGAAGTTTATTCCAACATATAAAGACGCCATTCTAACAGAATAAGAGTGTGCAAGATAATGACTCGACAACACCCGTCTAAAAAGCGATAATAAGCATACACATGGTTATTATGTAAATAAATCGATTCAAGCAAGGGTTTAGATTCAACAGAGCAGAATGAAGTTGTCGTGAATTAGATAATACCCACTTACAATCGGTTTGACGTTGCATCGGCCGAAACGATGTTAAAATAACAAGTAATGCAAGCCGTATTTATTTTGTGTATAACAGATAGATACAAATTATGTACACACCTTTATTTATGTGCTGGTGTGTATGTTAACATTCTCATGATAATCTTAACAATCGGAACAATGAGGCACAAATAAATGGGATATACTGTATACACTCTGATTTATTGAAATACATTTCTTCTTACTGTTAAACATATTTACCCGACGTATGACAATATACAGCCAAACGTTAAATTCAGGAATATATTTTATACTTACAGAATAAAAATGTGATATTCTAGAGCAAATCTGAGAGCAGATTTCGACTGAACAGCCCTACATCTGTTTATAACAGATCGAACATGCTATGACACCAAAAGTGTGTTCTTGACCAGTGCAATCATAATCAATCCTGCAGAAACATTGACCGCTAGAATTAAGATAAGAAATATGATATACACCAGCGTGTTGTTAAAATAATAAAAACAGATTATTATATTTTTAAATGCACTTCCTATTCTTCGCTAGTCGTGTATTTAGTACAGCTATTCTTGCATTCGCCTGTCTTCATCAAAAATAAAATTAGAGTAATTATACTTGTGGTTGATTATATTATCGCTGCACAAACTATTTAATTTGATGTTCACATATTTTTTCATGTTCTTTCTTTTTCTAGTCTGAATAAAATGATAAAAAGAAGCTATTGACAAATACTGCTAATTTGCACAAGATGAATTAACGCAATTCGTGGCGGCTGCTTGACAAATTTATATAATTTAATGGAACATTAAATTGAAATTTAGAGTAGAGGAAGTGATGTAAAATACGTTGATTTTAACATCAGAAGCCAAACGGCGTGTTTAGATGCGTCTAGGCATCAATATGTGAGGCTCTGTCGGTCGTCAATTATGTTGTGTTGTCACAAGTAAGTTTTAAATACGATTTGAGTCACTAAATCATTCACTATTCCTCTCTATGAAAATCTATCCCCAGTACCGTTATCTGATGAAAAAACATTTGTGAGATGCACACATCACATATCTGACTATACATGTCTGCCTGTGTCTCTTTCTTTCATAACACATTTACATGTGAAAAGATTACTATATCGATGTGTTACACAACGATATGAAATAGTATATTATTGAATGCGACCACCCGCTTCTTACTTTTGATCTATCCATGGGTTCGTCATAATTTATTTTTAAAAGTAACGTATATTGGTATGTTACATATGAACTTAGAATTACATTTTGCTTGCTGTGGCTTAACATCCCTTAGCAGGCTTTGTCTCTTCGTTGGCAATTAAAGCAGACATTTTGTGAAACGTACATATATCGGTATGTCACGTTTTATTTTGCAAAATAATTCTTGTGAAATGCATCCATACATCACTTAAATATGCATGTCTGTCCGTAAATCGTTATGTGTTTACCATTTAATTTGAAAAAAATACGTGTGTCAGGTTACTGACATTTCTCCTTAAGTTCCGTCTCTTATATGCGTCTAAAAATCTTAATAACATGCATTCTGCATGTGTCGGTTTGTCACAGAAAAGTTGTTAATCACATTTTAATTGATAAACACACATAATAAACGCATGCATCTTTACACAGTGCGTACTTGTTTTATTTGGTGTCGGTTGCTTTTGGTTTTGTATTTTTGGTCAATTTGTTTTAAAATAATTAAAATATTGTTAATTTGTGAGCACAGTCGAAAGCCATTTTTTAATAGACGTAATTGCAATTTTCTCACGAATTATGTTAGTTAACTAAAAAAGGCAGCGAGTTTCTAAATCAGCAATTCACGTGTTTTTACGCACAGTTCTTAAATTGAACTGAGTCGAGCACAGTTATAATTCCGTCCATATCGGCCACGGTAAGCCGTTATTAATAAAAAATACTGAATTGCATTCTAATATTTATACCGATTTTAAAGAAATAATTAAAAATATTTGCAGAACGAAAACAAATAATACAGTGAATTTGTTTACATATTACATTAATCACAGTGAAATACTACATTGTTTTTGTCAAGTGAAATGTACTCCGGACACGTGACGTGAACATGCGCAGCGGAAATGTTTTACACTTATTTAACATAATGGGGAATGATATAACGAATGACACTCAATATTCTTTTTATACAGCAATTCAACGGACAATATTTAAGCACACTTATGTATAGTTTTAAATCGTTGCATTCAATGTTATTCTTACAAAAGAAACCGCACTCAGAACTATTTTTATACACCGTAAAATCCCTTTACGCCATTATATTCAATGGTGTTTTAACAAGTAAGTATGCAGCAGCACGCTTTGTAGTAGCTTTAAATCATTGGATTATATGTTCTTTTTAAGAAGCAAATACGCTCGGCACTATTTTAACACTGTATACTCACTTTAAATAATTGCCTTTAACGACGTTATAACACATAGTTCTACTCGGCACTATTTTAACACGGTATACTCACTTTTAATAATTGCTTTTAACGACGTTTTAACAAATAATTCTGCTCGGCACTATTTTAACACCTTATAATCACTTTAAATAATTGCCTTTAACGCTATTTTAACACATAATTCTGCTCGGCACTATTTTAACACTGTATACTCACTTTTAATAATTGCCTTTAACGACGTTTCAACAAATAATGCTGCTCGGCACTATTTCAAAACATCTTATTACCGCTTTGAATCATTGCAACCACGTTCGATACTATTTAAACATCGTGGTATTGCTTAAATCTATAATATTTAACGTTTTTTTACAATCAAATTATGAATCGCACTCATTTTCACATATTGTTATAGCTTTTAAGCATTGCATTTAATGTTATTTTTACAGAAAAAAGTGCGGCACAATTTACACACCTTATTTTCAATTTTTAGTATTGCATTCAGCGTATGTTTAACAGAAAAATTTGCATCGCACTATTTCAACACACTACATAATTGCTTTAAATCACTGCTTCAATGTTCGTGTTTTTAAATTAAATCTGCCTGACACTATTTTAAACCACCTAATTAGCGCTTTAAATCATTGAATTCAATTTTTCATATAACAAAACATTCTGCTCGGCACTATTTCAAAACATTTTACTATTTTCTTCATATATAAATAGAAATGGCGTTCGTCTTTCTGTCATTCAGTTTAACCGTTATACAAACGGAAGCTCAATGTGTCTAATTAAAAATACAATACATCATAACTATTTTTAGTAATGGGGAATGTTACGTTTATAGTAAAACACAACTGTATAAATAATTAATCGGATGGCATGGCGGTATTATAAACCTACGGCTTAAGATCTCCAGTATGTGGTTCGATCAGAAGATCAATTTAGACGTCCTGATTCATTAGACATGAAACATTAACGCAACTAAATGGGTGTAGCTTTTACTGTACGTCATAGATTAATTGCTTACTTCATGTTTGAAAACATTAATTTAACTGTAAATGATGATAATAATTAAATACATGAATAAGAAACATTATCGATAGCGTCAAAAATTATTTTAATCGGTACAACAATTTATTTAGCTTTAACTGTGTAGTGTATTACGTTCTTACACAATTATATCAAAATCTAAACCCAGCAAAATGTTGCGACTAAAACGAACCTAGTTTTGTTAGTTGAACAACTTTGGTGGCCAATCACATGTTGTTTATTTTGTTTTTTAACCTAAGAAGAGGCGGAATTGTTATAGATAGGATTGCTTATTCTCTTTCTAGAAGGCTCAACCTGATTTCAGCGGCATATTAAACAACAATATAGTATAGTCACTAGGCGAATCAAGCAATAAGAGATATAATGATGAAGTAAAATACATCATAATTATATCCAGCTACAATTTGATACATTCTTTATTTTAAAGGGGTAATCCTTTATTGGGCGTTTTTAAATTGTAATGCTTACCCATTTTATTTAAGAGTATTTTGTGTGTTAAATATGAGAGAGAGTTAACACAATACATGAATTAAAGTACAATGTAAGTTCCCCACTTCCTCATGAATCATATTACCAGACAAAATAATAATAAGTATAGTTTATTTTCTTCGCCTTTACTTTTTTTAACCTAGTTCACCCCAAACAAGGAAGGCCGCAACTGTACACGTAGGGGCTACTGAGAAAAAAGGGTGAATGTTTAGGGGGGTCAACCTAAATTAGGAGCCGCACAGCGAGATGTCTATTTACATTAGTTTTGAATTAATGCATGTCAGTACCGTCAGGAGAATAGAGGGAGTTCCAGCAAGAGGAAATAAGCTTTTGAAGTAAACAGCTCTTCTGTATCTGGGGGTGTCCACAGTGTATGAATGGAAATTAGCAGATTGTCGTGTTTGGCTAGTGAATTTACATAATGAGGGCACACTCATGAGGGCACACTCCATTGAAGTACTTGTAAAACAGGCACAATAAAGCAACATTGCGGCGATGGGACAGGGGCCGGAGCTTGGTGGATAGTGAAGGACATATACAGTTTGCAACTCTTTTTTGGACCTTGTCTAAGAAGGAGAGACAAGCGGATGATGCACCAGCCTAAATTTGACAACAATACTCAATGCATATGGGGATTGTTGCTTAGTAGAGATATAGTATAATGCCAGATGTGAGAAGTTTACTGATACGGTAGAGGGAGCCGACCTTCTTTGCAGCAGCCCTGACAATGCTTTCAATGTATTTATTCCAATTCATGTTATCTGTGAAAGTTAGGCACATGCGTTTGAACGATGAACTCTCAGGAAGGGTTGTATTTGCCATGATAATCGGTGGTTGAATAGGTTTCCTGTAGTTATTGAAGGAAAGTAGCTTTGTATTAGCGGCATTAAATGTCACCAGTCATTGGTTACCCCATTCCACTACAGACTGGAGGTCATTTTCGAAGGATTCAGCCATTACCTCAGATATGTGCGCGTCGAATTTTCCCACATGACGAGAGTAAAGCGTGGTGTCGTCAGCAAATATTCCTATCTCAGTCGCAATGCCTATGAGGAAGGCCATTGATGAAAATCAGGAACAGTAGAGGTCCAATGATAGACCCCTGGTGTACACCAGCATTTATGGCATGTCGCCTAGAACAACGGTCATCGAGTACAAGCTGGATCTTTTGTTTTGTTAGGAAGGACGTTATTATATTAAACATTTGTCTAGTAATACCATATGAGTTAGTTTTAAGAGAATCCGTCACCATTTTAAACAAAAGCGAATTTATTTTATTTGAATAAAGTATATATTTTATCATCAAAATAAATACATTGAGGTCAGTGCATATATTTTATTTTAATAATTCCAAGTTAATCATAGTTCTTGTTGTCTATAAACGGGTGCGTGCGTAAACGTAACAAGGAGTTATCAATGGAATTTTGATGTTAAATGTTTTCATTAAATAGGTTTACATAACTGTACTAATGTACACTTATATTAATATCAACAAAGATGATCCGTTTGTATATACAATAATATATAAAAATAAAATTAGAAATGCATATAACAGAATATTAATCTATTAGAAACACTTCATAATTATTGTGTGGTAATGAAAATGATATAATACATACTGTAATTAAAAATGGACGCCGAATATAACTTAAGGATTAGCTTCATTTAACCATTTGTTGCTTACTGAGACACATAGTGTTTTAACATTCACTCTTAATACACACGAATGTAGAACATTCCATTATTAATTAAAGGGGTGAGACGGGCATAAACTATCTTTGAAACTACATTCTCCCGCATCTACCTTCTTATGTGTAGGGAACAAAATCATCTCATCGACCTGGCCTCCAGCGGGTTCTTTGAGGGCGTCTTGGTTGTTCGTGCCTGACATCCATCTCTAATCTAGGCTCCTCGGGACCTGACGACGTTTCGGGACTGTCGTTTGTGGCTGGCTTAGGGCTAAAATATATTGCTCCAAAACGCTCTCGTTTTCTTCGGCGATTCGATCGCTTGGTATCTGAAGATTGAGTATCTGTCTCCGATATTGGGTGAAACCGCTTCGTGGTACCCATCTGTCGTCCGAACTAGAGTCAGAGACGACTCTGTCAGAATATTCAGATTCGGTTTGTTGGGACGCTGAACTTGACGTATCTGGCACACGATTACCTAAGTGGATCGGACTTGTTACACGAACCGGAGCTGTATATCCATCTGAAGCAGTTCTACGTTCATATACAGTCCCTGCCGGGGCTAGATTCCTTAAGGAGACAGTAGATTGCCTTCCTTCCGGATTTCTGACCAGTGCATACTGAGCGTTCGCTTCGATTAATTCTACCTCGCTTACCAATGGGTCATGTTTACTGTAACGAACTGGCGTTTTAATAAAACTGTGCCAGGTTGTGCAAGCCACGAGGGAAGTGATGTACCTGCTGAGCTTCATCGTGGGAACGAGAATAATCTCTCATGTGGGGTAGCGTTTGTCGCTGTACATAATAGAGTCGTAATAGCGTATAATGCCATGGGGATAAGACTTTCCAAATCGGATATCGGACTATTGCGATTTGCGGCCGCCTACTGTACTGTCTTCCATATTATGCTATCCTATCTTTCGCACTGTCCGTTTCCTTGAGGATTGTGAGGAGTTGTTCTACTTACAGCTACTCTTCGTTCATGCAGAAACTGCTTGAGTTCGTCCGACATAAAAGCAGATCCACGATCTAAATGGATATAGGCAAGCACTCCAAAAACGGCAAAAATTGAGCAGAGGCCTTATATTACTGTTGCAGCCGTTACACCTTGGCAGAGGATGACGAACGGAAATCTTGAGTACTCGTCTATTGTTTTGGGCATGTATTTATTTTTAGTTTTAGAGGGTAAAGGGCCCTTAAAATCAAGGTTAAGTCTTTCAAAAGATTGTGTGACTTTAATGAGGATTGCTGGAGGAGGTTTGTAGAACCTGGGCTTATTTTCTGCGCATATCCGACAAGAGTTCGTAATTCTTTTTACGTCTTCAACAGAATATGGCAAGTTTCTGCTCCTGACTACGTGAACCATTATTGTGATACCTGGGTGACACGATTCTCTGTGTATATACTGAAGATCATCTGAGCCAGTTACCAGGGCACATACCCTTGAGAGCACGTTGACCGCGGCATTCTACTTACCAGGGCGATAAATGACGTCAAATGAGTAGCAAGAAAGCTCCAGTCTCCATCTCGCTATTTTCTCGTTTTATATCTTACTCGTTGTGTTTTGGTTAAACATAAACGTGACCGACTTTTGGTCAGTGATTAATTAAAAATGTCGGCCGAGTAAGTAATGCCTACATTTTCGTAATGCCTCAACTATGGTGTACGCTTCTTTTTCTATTTCCAAGTGTCATCGATCGGATCGCGAAAGTGTTCTTGAAAAAAAAAGCTACAGGACGACCGGATTGTCTCAGTGAGGCAGCTATCGCACAGTCGGAGGCATCCGTCTCAACTTACTGAGGGATAAAAGGATCCACAGCAGAAATGGCAGACTGAGCAATGTTCCCTTTCATGTTTTGAAATGCTCTGATGGCGAAACAGGGCAAAGGGAAGTAAATACTTGCGTCAATGGGTGTACTTTTTTCTGAAACAAGATGCAACCCATTGGGAGTAGTGGGCGAAAAGAGGGCATGTTTTCAGGGATTGGTAATTCCATTAGGGGTTTCAGTCGCTCGGAATCCGGCGTCATGGTGCCATTTTTTGACAATGTATCCCAATCGTGTTATGCTTTGAAAGTTGTAGGAACATTTTTCACTGTTCAAAGTCAGATTATATTTTTGACGGAAGCCATGAATCGTTGAAGGTTGTGGTCATGTTCAGCTTTGTTATGTTCGCATACTCTGACATTGTTTATATATGCAACAGTATCCTTCAATTTTTCATTGGAGATTATTTCATCTGTTACCCTCTGAAAGCTTGCCACATCATTTATTATACCAAAATGAATTCGGCAGAACTGATATAGGTGACCGTAGGCCTCGAATGCCGTGTAGGGCTTATCCTCTGGCTTGATCGGTACCTGATGGTAGGCACTTCTGAGATCCAAAGTACTGAAAATGTGATATCTTGCAATATTAGAAATCATTTCGTTAATAAAAGGCAGTGGATAGGCATCGAGTAATGTGTATCTTTTGATGGTCTGGGAATAGTCAATGACCATACTTTTCTTGTGATTTTCAGTGGCTGTTACGAGGGCGTGGGCTCTCCATGGAAATTCACTTGGCTCTATAATTCCTTCCTTAAGTAGTTTTTTTTTTACTTCTGCTGCTATGAATTGTTTGTCCGTTTCTGAATAGAGTCTTGATTTTACTGCTACTGGTTGACAGTTGTAGTGGAAAAATAAAAACATGAGGCCTACCCGTAATCTCGTCGGGCGGACGTGAATCTCGCGAGATTTCTATTAAACTCCAAAAATGGCGGGAATAAGTAATGCTGTATTGTCTTTGTTGGTTCAGTTCCTGATTGAGACCAGTGAACGTGGAGGTCGGATTGGGTGCCCCAGGAAGAGAGACAACAAGAAGGTGTTTTCGGACGACAGCAGTCAGGAGTTAAGTTTGTAAAAAGTGACGGGTGCCGCACTTTGACAGCTGCTAGTCAACAAACGCTTAGGACCGGCTTGGGGCCACCAAAAGCAATTTAACGTATGAATGTGGTTTTAGAAAATCGTGGCCCAAAATCATTTCGCAGCAGAGATTTTTCATTACTGATAATTTGATCCCTTGATAGGAGTTTCCTTTTAGTTTCAGGTTAACTATGCAAGATCCAATTACATGAGACGATAAAGATGAATTTGCCATTGATATTTGGTTGGAACAAAGAAAATATTTCCCATTCATTCGCTTTTACAATACTGGCATTAATAAAACTTTCGGAACTGTTTGTATCAATAAGAGCATGAATAGTCAATCCATTGATTTTAACCCTCACGATTGTTTTTGAGAGGCAGCGGCGGAATGCAACTGATATTGTAATCGGTGCTACAGTAGCAAGAGTAGCCGAACGTTTTTTTTTAGATGCTGACGGGCAAACTTTCGAAAAATGTCCATGCTTATCACACTTACCAGAAAATGAACACGAGTAAACAGGTTTACAGTTGTAATATCTGACCTTTGTCACTACTGTAGTTTACATCCATATGTCGCTTGTTGATTTTAATCTAATCTAAAGTTTAAACTTAAACACGTAATGCAACTGAGCGTCTAGCGAATGTCTTCCAGCCACTTCTTCATCCTGATAATAGAACATGGGTATATAATTAAAAAAAAATGGTGTTATATTCCTTACAAACACATTTGTTTGATTAGTAATCTTAAACAAAAAAAAAACCCACCTAAAATGCATTTCATTAAACTCATATTTGTGTATGGCAATATCTTTAATTAATTCATGGACATGTTTAAGTAGATACATTTTGTAAAATGTGCATGTATTTATAAATGTAAATAGGATAGGGCTATTTTAGTATCAGGAACGACCAGCCGAGTAGATAGAAGAAAAAGTTTAAGAAATAAATAGTACAGTAAAAATAAGTTAGCGTGGAAAGAAATTTTCATGAATGAGAATTATTTCTCATATTGTATCTTAAAAATGATATGGGTGTAAGTGAAATGAAATTTAGACGGAACATAACCAGTCGAGATTAGTTTATTTGTAACTGTAACAATGATAGTAAACATACCATTGAGTAAAACTGCTTACACAAACACATACAACCACTCCCAACACACACACAGACACACACACACACATATATATATATATATATATATATATATATATATATATATATATATATATATGTATGTATATATATATATGTATATATAAAAGAGGGTAGTACATTGGTCGTGCAGTTCCAACGAGAGAAAACTATATATGTAAAGGAGTAAGGCTACCAACTTTTGTAAAAGGTTATTTTCAACACGTATTTATTATTTTGTGATTTTATCATTTTGTTATTTGATCACTTTATAATTTTATACAACGCGTTTCAAGCGGGGGTCCGCTATCATCAGATATGTAAATCCATTTGAAGAAATGTATTTTGATTAGAAAGAGTGTTGTTTCATTTGAGGAAATTTGTTATTGTTTGTATATATACATAGGCGGTTTAGTACATTTATTTACTTATAAATATAACAAATTCGAATGCTGCGAACCGGGTATAACTATAGTATTTATAACAAAAATGGCAATATCTAAACATGGATTATTTTTGTCTAAATGCACATTATTAAGGAATAGCACAGGAAACATAGTTTGTGAAACTATAACCCCAGCATAATTACAATTAATGAGTTATACTGTGTTAGACGACTCATCCTCTATATGGCCGATGTAAGGAAAACACGAACACATAATTATATATATATATATATATATTTAGTGTTTACACTAAGTGTACTAAATCTGTTAGTAGAGCACAGTAGGAGTAGCAAATATATTCTTCTTTGTTTCTAAATTATTATGGATATACTTCCACACTATATATATATATATATATATATATATATATATATATATATATATACATGCATGTATATATATATATATGCATATATATATGTATATATATATGTACATGCATATATGTATATATATATATATATGCATATATATATGTATATATATATATATATACATATATATATGCATATATATATATATGCATGTATATGTATAGTGTGGACGTATATCCATAATAATTTAGCAACAAAGAAGAATATATTTTCTATTCCTACTGTGCTCTACTTACATTTTTGAGTACACTTAGTGTAAACACTAAATATACACACACAATATATAACTTGACCTTATCGTAATATGTGTATATACAGACTCTAGTTGCAAAACTAATTAAAATGAATATATACGGGCATTTTGCACATAAAGGCACTCGACCTATAATGTACTTAATTGTATTGATACCTCTATTATATTCATCATGTATATACATACGTATATCACGTATAATCAATTACTTGTTTTAATTTATTGATTGATGTTATTATATGGACACAGGTTTAGTATGTGTTTGTAAATGCTACTTGATGGAGTGTTTTCTGGGCTATTATGTAAAATATATGAGCACAAACCAGTATTAAATGTTATGTATTTTGTTCACAACAGACGTAATGACGAAAGTGAGTTATTTAAAATTTCAATTCCATGTGTTTGAAGTAGAGAATACGAGAAAGCTGGTAAAAGCTCAATATACGAGATAGAGCAATTATAAAGATAGAGGGACGAAGAGTGACAAACATGCACGAATGTCCAACTTTATATCAAACTGCGATCGTTCAATGCAAGGTATATTCTGTAATAAAATTATGTGTATTATTCTTTCCTTAAGCCAAGGCTTTTAAAAGTCGAGATCTTATCATCAGAAGAACTATACAGATAGATAAGTCGGCGATAGGAAAGCCAAAATTCAACACTTGAAAAAATATTTAAAAATATGATTGGTGAAAAAAGTTCGTGTAAAAGGAAAGAATAATAAACACAATTTTATTACAGAATGTACCTTGCATTGAACAATCGAAGTTTGATATGAATTTGGACATTCGTGCATGTGTGTCACTCCTCGTCAATCTATCTTTATATATATATATATATATATATATATATATATGTGTGTGTGTTAACACAAGCTACCAGCCATTTAGCACAATCTGATGAATTATCATACGTGGTGAAATTAATGATAATATACATTACTGACATGTTGTTTTGAGTGTTGTCATATAAAGTGTTATCATGACTTTGTATTCCATCGAGCTCTCTTACTGAAGATGCCCTATCGAAATTGTATTATCTTACGCTGATTAATAATTCATATATATATATATATATATATATATATATATATATAGCTTTATTTTTTATTCATTTTTTAATGCAACTTAGATTCCTATATAATTGTATTGCTAGCTACCATATTGCAGAATGGTTCTTGGATATAGTGCTTAGATAGTATTATTATTATTTTTATTTTTTTATTGTTATAATTTATGTTATTTGATATGCAAATTACTATATCATACGGTAGTCTTAAGGGTAATATATTATTATTTTTTCATTATTATTATTTTTTATGTATATATTAGTGATACTTTGAGCTACATTATTTCGACACTTGATTGTTGGGGAAATGGTCGTATAATCAGTACCATTGGAGAGCCATGAATATTATAACTGTCCTGTTTTTAAATCTCCGAAACAGTTACATGGTAAACAGCTGATGATACCCGTGTTAATATTAAACGCTTAAGGTCTCCTGTTTTTGTTTCACTCTTAGATAATTAACCCCCCTTTTTTATTTTTATTTTATTTTAATTTTTTATTTTACTTATATTTTTTCATTTATTCATTTTACAACGAATGTTAAGTCTGCAATATCTTGGATTTAGTTAGTTTGTCTGGGAATTTAAACTGCATTTTACATTTTTTTTTAAATTACTCTAAGCTACTTTAGACTATATATATATATATATATATATATATATATATATATATATATATATATATATATATATATATATATATATATACAAGACAACAATATCGGGTTATCAATATTCTTAAATATTAACCTTGAAAAACACAGGATTAGTCTAACCCACTTTTAAACTTTTGAAGCTTGAGTAAAGTGTTGAAGAAGTAAATGTGCCATAAAACGTAATCAATGTTTAAGCGTGTAATGCCATACTTGTGTTATCACATGTCCATCTAAGGAGAGGTTTCTATATTCAAATGAGGCACTTGTTTTCTGATAATGGAAATTACTTTAATGTCGATTTATGTTCATCTTAATAGAGTTGTTGTTTTTATTCAGTCACGGATCAATCAATAGTGTCGTCGTATTTGGCTTTCAATAGCACCATCAACAGTTTAATTTTCATCATTTTATTTATCAATTACTTTTTGTTGACTTTTTTCTGGTTCAATTTCTAACATTTTGTTCCTGATTCAATAGAATCAGTCATTATATCTTTGTATATGTTGCTTCTCTATTTTTATGGGTTGATATAACTTTTTTTTTATTACGAGCAACCTCATACAACGAAGTGTATTCTAAAAAACAATGGTCTATTAGAATAATACTTTTCAATATTTTTTTGTGAAATCTTGTAGCATCTCTTTCAATTCTTTTTTATCTGATCCTATGTCGTTGTTTACTACTTGCCAAATAACTTGATCATCTGAGCCAAATAAATATTCGTCTAACAACTTTTCAGCACACTTATATGATCCGATATCTCTTTTTCTCTTGAGCTGAAGATCAGCTGGATTTTTTCTACCATGTTTTGATCTAGTTTCTTGTAATGTTTCTCAAATACATACAGCTTCGGTTTTTCAACTTTTGGCGTATATGTTGTCACATATCTTGTCAAAAGCATGCTTTTTCCGCCTTTGTAAAAATTAAAATTAGCTTGCCAAATCTAAATAAGTAAAACATTGTAATATAAAATAACCACACAATTACTTTATATTCTCTTAATTTTTTTTCGTGAGCTACACTTTAAAATGACCAATATACATCTATATCTATGTAATACCAATATTTAAAACGCGATAACACATTTAAGTTTTGTAATTTGTAAACTTTTACTTCCCTTTAATCACCGTCTTGTAATTCTCATTGTCTTGTATGAGCAAGCTAAGTCAACAACTGGAGCATTAAGTAGCGCTGATTTCTGTCAGTTTCTAGTAAATTTCTAGTGTTGAAGAATGCCCCTGTGAGACCGCACGCATGTTGAAGTGGACTTAGTTGGGAAAGATCGTTTTGTTTGGATTGCGCGATTTAGTGCGGGTGAACCCGTACAACCGAGTGCAAAATAGGGATGGCTCACAGTCGGAGCTCACAAGCGTTGACAAGGCCACTACGTTGACGAGACGTCAGGTATATGGGATCGGTGACGTCACGGCCTTTGGTGTGGGAAACAGAGTGTTGACAGTCTGGGTTTTGGAAGCAAGCCGAACAGACTATTTCTCTATTTAATCCGAAATGAAAAATGATAACTTATTTGCCTAAGAGAATACTAGCATTACATTCCTTCTCCCCCCTCCTTGAATGGCTAAGGACTTAAGTTATGAATTAACTACGATAAAGTAGTTATTTTATCTCTCCCTCAACGTTTAGTAAATCATCTCCATGGCCGACAGAAATCTTACACGTGCAATAAACTAATAAAAATGTAAAATATCGTTTGCCTCCTGAATCGGTTATGAAGGATTTGTTGTAGACACAGCGAATGGCGATGTTCACGGCAGTACAGGATCGTAGAAAGAACTCAATCACTTGACGAAATCGAGACGACACCCTTCCACGCGACGAGGAAGAGAATGTACGATAAATTAAAGGCTATTCAACACTAGATACTATTTTTATTTGTTATTTCGTATAAACCACTCCTGAAAAGTACATGTACACATCGATATTACTTTAAGATAATGATTACCTAACTACATAATACATTTGAGTGATTTAATTAGAAAGCTTCTACAATTAATTAAAGCTTTGTCTTATTATGTGATTTTCAGCGGCGCTTTTATAGAAACATATATGTTCTGGTGTCAAAATCTAGACAGTTGTATAGAATAAATAAAAGAGTACTGACACATTTAAAATTTAATTAAATGTACATTGCATTAAGAAAAAGTAAATATTTATTTATTTAATTTACTTATATATAAAATAGTGCTCTTATTTTATTCAGAACGACGAATTAGAATATACTTATTTCGTGTAGGCGATACCACAAACGTTCGGTGTCGAACGCTTATTAAAAAGGGATCTTTACCTGCAGTAGTAAAATGCGGATAAATAACCAGCGTTTATATGATGCTTTTATTTTTTTAAATGATTACTTTACTAGAAATAGGGCAAGACAATGCATGAAACCACTTGATGTAAGGAGTTAAAATATATACTACTTCAATGTCAAAAACTAGCCTACGATTAGGGTGAGATAGATATATGCAATATTCGCCCGTTGTCAGAAACATCGTTCTATAATGTGAGATCTAAAAGAAAAAATAAAGACAAGTAAGAGCCACAAAGCGGCCGAATGTAAACCCAAGGTCCACTTACTACTCCCCTCAAAATAATAAACTATTTATTATAAGTATTGTTATATCGTTGAAGAACTTGATTTAAATAGTAAATATTTTTAAGATGTTGTTTTGATACAATATTAAATGAAGCCAATATTTTTTGTTAATGGAAACATATTTTTAATACTGACCTACACATGAAATAGTTTACAGCATTTAATATAGAAACCGAAAAAAGGAATACACACACACTACCTGAAAGCATTTTCGATGTACATCGATATAATGTGTCGCCAACATTAGTCTCTATTTGATATATTTCTACATGTTGGGAATTCGTTTGTTAAACAATGTTATTTTTAGGGGGGGAGGTTTTATAACAAAGTCATTGATCGTGTATCCAGTCATAGTAAATATAAAGTCAATAAATGTTGTCACACCTCTTTCTTAATGCAGTATAATATTGATTTACTTGTTAAGTATTCTCATAGTTGTCCATGCTTTTGATAATGTGCTCTTTTTTCACTTCTCATCACACTGTCATTCATATGTTTTCAAAATGTTATAAATGTGTTACTTACGAATTTACCTTGACTTTATTTAAAGAATTGTAATGAAACATTTTATTGTAATGGATATACAATTGCTCTCCGATTGCCAACTTATCAAAACATTTAATTGTACAATACATTATATAGAATGCTTCAGCACACGCTCTGTTTCTCGGTGTGCATTATAATCTTACGATATTGTGTTTAGCAATACTATCCCTACAAATTAAGAAGACTTATTCAAAGAAACTTTATACCGGAAATTTCTCCCCGTTACAATTATGTAAGCGTCACATCTCCAACCTATATATATATATATATATATATATATGTATATATACATATATATATATACATATATATATATATATATATAAGCAAGCAGTTTAATGTATTATCATATATATATATATATATATACATATATATATATACATATATATATATATATATATATATATATATATATATATATAAGCAAGCAGTTTTCTTCTTCAGGGTTATAATATAAAAACACATATCATGCAAGTACGTGAACATATTGGGTTGACATGATGTGATTATGAGAGGAAGTAGTAGCCACTACTGGAAGCAGTAGAACTGAGGTCCCGGCTTGGTGATGCCAGTCGTGTGAATGACATTTTTCTTAATATTATCATCCTGAATAAGTCTTACAAATAAATACGAAGCGTTGATGAATACATAAAACACAACCTTTCTGGTGTTTCCTATTTCATTTCCCATTACGTCGGCTTAGTTCATCTTTCCTTTCTCATATATATATATATATATATATATATATATATATATATATAGAGAGAGAGAGAGAGAGAGAGAGAGAGACATAGAGAAAGAGAAAAAGATAGAGGAGAGGAGAAGAGATAAATAGATATATATATATATAGAGAGAGATGATATAAAGGTGTGCGCACTACAACATCTCTCAGTTATCATTATTTGGATTATCCTTTAAACCAGGCTTTGTAACAAAGAGAGGATATTATGCGTGGGGTGCAAGCGCACACCATGGATAGGTACATGTACAGGACCTACATCGATATAGACGTTATTAATTAGCATGCTGTACTACTCTAACCATTGAACACACGTATTATCATATATATATATATATATATATATATATATTAATTTCAGTAATGCGTATTCGCATAGTTCATTTGTTTTTAGTGGCATGCTGTCATAGAAGTAAAACGTTATTAGCAAACTGATTAATCGTTCGTTTGTGAAAGACTGAGACTTCGTTCAAAATGTATGTAATGTAATGCTTCTAGCGTCGGACTATAGCCTCCTAAACCGTACGTATTCTGTCATGAGAACTGACACATCTTTACTAATATTCCGGTCATCAATTCGTCAATAATTATCTAAGAAGTATACAGCAAAATAGCTGCATTTGTGTGTATCTATTATCCATGCGTTTTTATTTGTAGTCTACATCTGTATTGGAAACCTGAGCTCCGAATATCATGTTATTTTCAATATTTAGTCAGGTTTTACTGTAAGGGCAAGTGTCCTACTGTCAGGTTGTCCTGACATACATTTGTAGAGCGAGGCTACAAATAATCAATGACAGTCTCTAGTAAGTAATTAAAAATATTCGGCGGGGTATTCAAACGTCGTATTAAATGAAAATATAATAACACAGAAAAAATAACGTAAACTATTATAAAATGGCGATAAACCATGAGAACTGTGTTAACCTGTTTTTCTTCGAGTTTTAATTTTTTCGTCTAACTTTCGACTGCATTTAGAATCATACATTTAGTAATTAATATAATTCTATGCATCGAAAGAAAGAAAATGCATGATGAAATAAAATAGTGCTGATGTACTGCTGCGCCTATAATGAAGGCTTATACTGAAAGGTCTAAGATTGTTAATATGTACATTTTTAGAAAACAGTTTGACTGCTGTTGACGATATTATATGTGTAATTGCATGACAGTTTAACAACGGGGCCTATACATGCATACAACATATTCTATACGCTAAATAATATACATATATAAGTGTGTTATACTTGTTATTAGTATGTATGTAAAACATGTTTTAGGTCCTGTATAAAAAAGTGATAGTAGCACACCTTACATAACTATATATATATATATATATATATATATATATATATATATATATATATATATGTGTGTGTAGAAAAGAGAGTAGTGCAGTATTAGTGCAGTTCCAACGAGAGAAAATTATATATGTAAAGGAGTGAGGCTACCAACATTTGTAAAATGTTTTTTCATTTATTTATTATTTTGTTATTTTACCAGTTTATAATTTTATATAACGCGTTTCAAGCGGTGGTCCGCTTTCATCAGATATGTAAATCCACTTGAAGAAATGTCTTTCGATTTTAAAGAGTGTTTTTTCATTTGAAGAAATGTGTTATTGTTTGTCGTTTTTTCGCATGCACCGGTTTGCGGGTTTGTGAGTACGTGTTTCGATAATTGTATATCTTTTATTTTTTATTTTTATTTTCGTGCTTGTCTTGGTCAAGGTCGTGTGTTTATCAAGTACGTGTTATTTTACCTTCATTTTATCGGTCATTTTAATTTACTTAGTGTGCGTAAATTTTCGTTTGAAATTCATTACTTGTTATTGCCCAGTCTCCAAGATGGCTGTTTAGCCAGCGTGTGTGTGAGCGTGTGTACGCGTACGTGCCTGGTCAGTTCGTAATCTTGTAAATAGGTAAGCAACATATACACCGCCCCATACACATAAACACAAACCCACATATGTGCGCACACACCCACAGGCGTATTGTTAGATAGTGATAGAGAGAGGTAGAGAAAGGTATATAACAGTGTAGTTCGTAGTGTGTGTTGTTAGAGTTATGATCTGTTTAATGTTAGAGTGAATTTTAATATGAAGTTGTGTTTCTTGTGTTAGTAAGTAGGTGTAATCTTGGCTTAGGAAAATTGGCATTATTTTAAATTTTCTACCGCTGCATGATTGCACATGTTGGGAGACGAATAATGTACGTGTCTTTGATTTTAATGTTGCTTTAACGTAAATATACTCTATTATTAAATGTTTAGCTCGCTCCTATATAAGCTGCGTTACATGTTGTGCTTCTAGGACATAGACAGCGTTCCTGGAGGTTCAGTTAAGGTCTTTTTTATTGTGGATGCTTGTGTTGGGTGTTTAGACAAACTCTACTATATATATATATATATATATATATATATATATATATATATATATATATATATACATCACCACTGTGTTTACTTTAAATATATACAGCGTTTTCTCTTTCGACATTTTCCTTCAAAAATCCGTCAATACAGCTATTGTTGGGTGAAAGCGAACCCTGTCGGGTGTCCTTTTTTCTATTAGTAAATTTTAATCAGGATTGATAATATACATACTATTTTCATACTCAATAAGATTATGTACTTTCTAGAAAAATGATGAAATAGGTGCATATATTAAAATTTAATGAATGTTTTCATAGTTTTTTACCTATATTGTTTACACACTTGTTCCTGCATAAATATGTAGGTATGTAACAGAATGACTCACGCACCTGCTTGTCCACCAGGGTGACGAAAACAGGCGATGATTAAGCGTCATCAAAGGACAGGTTTTGAATAAAGGAATTGCAAAACAAAACTAAATAGACAATTAGTCAAACGTATAACTTTTCTGCCGGGAAGGGTCATGATCACAAATCACTACGGCGTCGAGGGATAGGAAATGACAAGCGATAAAAACTGCGTATTAAAAATTATTAAGAGTCATCAAAGGCAGGTTTTAAACAAAACAATTACAGGACAAAACTAAATAGACAATTGTTCAAAGGTATGGTTTTTTTTGCCGAACAGGTCACGAACGGTAATGGACTCGGCGTCAAGGGATAGGAAATGACGAGAATGACCAAGCGGGCGATAAAACTGCGTATTAAAAATCATCAAAAAGATCAGAGACACTTGTTTAGATAATGATTATTGTCAGAAAAAGGTAAATACACGCAAATGATGAGGGGTGTCAAAGATTTAAAAAAAGATCTAACACTTAATCTTTTTTATATGCCAAGTGTGAAAAAAAAACAACAAAAAACTTGGCACTGAAAATGCGTGTTGGAATGAGTGAAGAGAAGAAAGACACGGACGGATGAAAGCAGGAGGGGGAATTCCATCCGGGCCCTAGAGCGCATGGGGGGAAGATTGAGTGTCGATGACAATATAAAAACAAGAGTTCTTTACAGGAAAAGGCAGAAAGAGGTTTAGAGTTTTTCGAGTCGCGACTAAAGACGACATTGTCGAGTGAAGCCCATTTTTCCTTTCTTGACAAGAGCACCAAGGAAGGATATTCCTTTTCTTAAGCTGAGTTGTTAACACTGTGGGTCTCCAGACGCGCGGTCCTAAGAGACATTTTATCTTTCGATTGAAAAACAAACCGGACAGCGGTCAAAGGGAGATCACTCGGTTGGAACGAATTATTCCGTCTTTCGATTAGACGGCCTTTCAGCGGGGCTTCCAAGTAATCAAGACAGCAAAACCCTTTGTAAAAGAAAAGAAAAACCCAAGAACGACTCTTCTGTTAAAAAAAAAAGAAGGTACATGAATTCTCGAAGAGAAGATTGAGACACGAACAATCCATATTCATTCTTCTTCCACAGGCGAAATAAAGAGGAAATAAAATTAATAATTTCAGTATTCCATCGTGTTTTGAATTTCTTCTATCTTGACTCCCTGAGTGACCGAGCATTGCAACAGGTACATCCTCATGTAAGTAAATGACTAAACTTATAATATTCTAAATAAACTATTAGCTGTGGTATGTTACTTTCATAAGGATATAACTAGAATACATGTTGTCATGCGCTTGCTTTACAAATGTATAATCAATAAAATAGATGTTGATGTTAACGGATCTGGTTGCATTTTTCTGACATTTGATAAGAACATTTACTTAAATATTATTTATTTAAATATATTTTATTTATTATCAAGACAAAAATGCTGGGTTTAGAAAATAGAAAGAAATAATTGTATGGATAATTTGTTGTTGTTTTTTCGAAAATAATGTAAACAATCTATGAAATGTATGGATTCTATGAAAAACTATATTAATGTATAGATTATTGTTGTATAAATACACTGATATAATATGTGTGTGGATTTAAAGGTATTGACTTATGCGTGTGTGTATACATGTCGCAGTTTATATACTAACATTGTAAAAATGATATAACGCATACATAGTTTCGCATCAGTAATAAATGAACGTCTATGATATAGTAATACATTTTTAGCGAGTCAGAAGTGAGGATGATAAGAATAATAATTCATTACACAATTTACAGGTTGTTTTAAGATTCAGAAAGGCTCCGTTTGGTTCAGAATCATATAAAACAAGAGTACATTAAAAAAAATAAAAAATCATACACTTGAAAAGAAGTGACCAATACAAAACCAACATTTACAAAAATAACAATAAGAATATCAGTAATAATAATGGCATGTAAAAAAATAAATTCAATATATAATAAGAAATGTAAAAATCAGATAATACACGTAAGTGTTACTTGTGCTTGATAATTGTGTTGTGTTGTGGTTATTTACAGAAAGCAAGAAGTGATACGAAGCAATGAGAAACAAAGGTCTAAGAAGGACAACAACAACACTATGTTACTTGTAGGTCGTCCGGTGCAATAAGAAGGATTACGTGTCCGGCGTTTGTTTATATACAATTCGAAAGAACAAGGGAGATCATTACATATTACTATGTTAAAGTGCAAGGGAAATACCTGTTGTCATTTCTAAATGTACGATTGGATATTACAAATTGTTCCTTACAAAGTTTGATAAGAAGTAGGTTACGATAATTTTAGACTTCAATTCCTAATATTAAGAGATGCAATACATCCATTCAATACTAGAAAATAAATAGTAACACATTAAGCATTTGTTTTCTTTTCAAAAACTAATAAATAACACCAAATTACAAATAAGTAAAATAATGAAGTTGAACACAAACTTGTAAGTAGGGTAAACATAGATTTATAAAAACAAAATTATAAATCAAACATCGTTGAGGTGATGCAAACGCGCGGGAAGTTCACATTAAGTGTGCGAACAAAATGCATTCATCTAATTGGATGAATATTATGTTGATTCGAAGTACACGCCTTGATTGGGATGAGTATGCCCGAAAAATAAAACACACATGTGTAAGTGTAGTCCAATACTTTATACATACCGACGTATATGCACACATATCCAAATATATATATATATATATATATATATATATATATATATATATATATACATGCATGCATATATATATATATATAAATTTATATATATATATATATATATATAAGTATGTATATAAAAAAAATAATGTGAAAAAAATGTTTATATTGTGTTACAACTTTTTATTATTTATTTATTTTTTTATTTTTTTATTTTTTTATTTTGTGACGTGTAGGAATATAAATTGTTATGTAAAGAAAAATAGTTTTTTCTTGTTGATGGTATGGAGAACAAAATTTTCGACTGATCGTTCAGTCTTCATCGGTGTTTGGGGTTTGCGTGTGTACGCTGGGAGGTTTTCCCAGGCAATCTATATATATATATATATGTGTGTGTGTGTGTGTGTGTGTGTGTGTGTGTATATATATACATATATATGGGTTAATGCTACATACTATATGATTTACTCACAATTATACACGGCACAACAGAAAACACAACCGGGACGTTCTAAGAATGTTTCGCATACCTTTTAACTTTTATTAAGGACACATCCTAACAGGGGGTTTGTGACACAATACACATAAATACAAAGTAAGTACTCTGCTTACTGAGAAAGAACAGCAGATTCAAGTATGCCTATTAACTAACACAAACTATTCAAACCGCTGTGAGGGGCATACTTTGGGATATCACGACTCGTTTTACCCTATTACACACCATATTATGTTTATATAGTATTGGGGACTATCTCTTTATGATATTCAGGTTCATGGTAGTTAATAAACTGTAAAATGCGGCTGAAACCAAGAGAGAGTCATTCAGTTAATATAATTATTTTCCGCTTTATTGAATCTGGAGGGGCATTGTGCAAACTGAAGAGAAGCGTAATACTCTATTCTCGTGGGTTCATTATCCTGGTGTTTCTTACTACCTTTCATTCGTTTAAGTTCTAATATTTTACCTTACTTAACTAAGGATGGATTTGAATGTGTAATGATACAATGAGTATAGGATATAGCAAACGACAAGAGTAAACGATAATTATACACGTTATATTAATAATAGTGGCATAAGGTGATATACAAAGCAACATAGGGAAGCAAACATATAATAAATAAGGAGTATAGAAGGTGTTGCAGAGGACTGGTCACCGTGATTGGGATCGGGTCTTAGACCTATGAATATGCACACAGGCAAATTATAACAATGACAAAGAAGAGAAGACACACGCAGATGAAGAGTGTTTACAAATAGATATGTATTTACTATGAAACTAATGTGAAATTACCGTGATGACGTCACTGGAATCAAGAAAAATAGAATTTCGGAACCAAAAAAGCAGAAAAGGCTGGGTCTACAGGAATAAGAACCTACACATTTTGAGTTGGTGTAACACGAATATATGTGGAGACGTCTCTGGTGTGTGATTGGGTGGTTCAGATAGATCGGGTTCGTGTGGTCGTACCCAAGGTCTGGATCTGTTAGAGTGAGGTGATGCCCGGCGAAGAGTACTGAGTGTTTTTAGGTGGCTGCAGATTAGTGTTGCATGGCACTGGACTCTGCTGCAGACTTCTGGACTGCTGAAGACTATTTCTAAACTCTGGGCTGATAGAGAGAGCTGCAGAGTGTTGGACTGCTGGGAACTTGAATAGACAAGTTGGAATTATGTGAATTGAGCAGATATATGCAAAGTGTGAGAAAGTTATCGCAATTAGTTTGACTTACTTAGCCCTGAATGCTGGAGTCTGATGGTGACTGCTGCATCGGGATGGGTTATCTTGCACGCTGCTGGAGTCTGCTGTAGAGTGTTTAACTACTGGAGATTGATTCAGAGCGCTGGACTTCAAGAGTGAAGGGTGTTACTACAGAGAGATTAACTGTTGCAGAGCGCTGCACTGCTGGAGATTGGTAGAGGCATACAAGATGCAGGTGGATCGTGAAGGTAGTAATAAAATGCACACGTGATTTCAGTTGTAAGCCTAGGCTGTTTGATTGTAGCTGATGCTGTCCTTTTCAGCTTCGTGGCTCGAGGAGGTGTCCATCTAATCGGAAGAGGGAGTCTCCTGAGGCCCTGGCTGAGGTAAATTCTTGGAGAAAAAACTATTAAATACATTTAGAACGACAGTCATTGCTGTCGATTGCTTGTTGAACACACGAATTTTTAAAATTATTCTTGGCGGACTGTATCGTGATCAAATATACTTAGAAAGTTACTTGCTCGTGTCTATATTCACCTCGGCTATTTGTAAGAATCAGATGTTTATTTTTTCATTCTGAGAAATAGGGCGCATACAAAATCTGCTGCAATGTTTTGCTCTAGAAGTTTCAACTGTAAACACAATAACAAAGCAGCAGGGGTAACTAGAGCTCTACGTCCTGGTAAAGTTAATCGGTTGCCCTGATTTTCTGCCAATTATTTTCTCTTTTTATCGGCAAAGTTGTCTCTGATCTAAAAGTAAACAAAAGCTGCCCATGCTAACCTTGCTAATATGCTGCTTCTGGTATTATCACCAAGGTTGTGTCTAAGTAAAAAGTAAACAAAGGAACGGTGTACAGACCGCGGTAAATTGTAAGCGGTAATACCATTGTGTAACATAAACTGACGTAAAGCATTTTACGAAAAGGAAAACATGACACAAATGCGAGAATAATGAAAAAAAGACTAACACGATGGAGAGTCACAGCAAAGAAAACAACAACAAAACAGACAAAGTAGGATGAGATACAATTGTGTAAATCGTACAGAATGAAACAGATAGAAATCTACATCACAAGAGAAATATTAATGAAGGAAAATGCATTCCGGAGAAATCAACATTTAATAGGTAAAAAAATCAACATTAAATACGTAAAAAAAATAAGGTAATAGAAGAAAGAAAAGACATGAACGAAAACAAAGAGATAAAGAAAAACGATTAAGAAATAAAAACGCAGGAATAAAGGTAATTAAATCATGTTTACAATAATATATATTTATATATATATATATATATATATATATATATATATATATATATATATATATATATATATACATATATATATATATATATATATATCGAATTGACATCCAAAATAACTAAGGGGAGACAAGTATGACCTCCCTTTCAAAACATAACTACACCGGTTGGCCGTTAGGTGTCGCCTTTTCACCAACAGGTGGCGCTGGAAAGCGACACCAGAGTTATCTGCCCTTCGGAAATCGTCCTCTTCTACTGGACCAGCCTTGACAGAACGACACTAGCGTTTCGTCTCTCCCTCTTGCTTCCAGAATTTCTTCAGACAGGACGATGCGACGACTACCTGTCGCGTCAAATCATTTCTTCTCCCCCTTTCTGACTGCTGGACACTCATAGTAAGCTTGGCATTTTCTTTCTCTCTTTTCAATTACACACGCACACACGCACACTCTCACACACGTGCGTTTTTCTCCGTACAAGACTTATTTAAAGAGACATTGCTTTAAATAACAAAAAGACACTATTTTTTTCAAGCAGTCAAAGAGACATTTATCCAAAAGACGCTAAAAGATTTTCGTCAAATATGGAACATAATTTGTATGTGTTAAAATGCAAAATAAATTGTTCATATAAATGTTTGAATATTGGATATTTTATTTGCCCTTCATTTGTGTTGAATGTTGACGTTTTCTTGCTCGTTTTTCTTCTATATTCAAGATAAATCTCCCACAATTTGGTGACCCCGTGTAACATTTATTTAATAAGATTCCAGTATTCAAGCAACAAAAAGGAGAATACAAATTTATTTTCTGTCTCAACAACAAGCAAAAAAGGGAAGTCGCCAACTTTTTCTCTAACCACGTGGAAATGAAAATCCAAACAAGAAAAGAAAATACGAATTTATTTTCTGTTTCAACAACAAGCAAAAAAAGGGAAGTCGCTATCTTTTTTCTCTTACCACGTGGAAATGAAAATTCAAACAAAAAAAAAAAGAAAGAAAGAAAATACGAATTTTTTTTCTTTCTTTTCAACAAGGGAAAGAGAAGCCGCCATTCTTTCTCTACGTGGAAACTAACATTCAAACAAACGTAAACAAAAACGTCATTCCTCGTGTGAAACAAATGATGACTCCATGTTTTTCTTTTCTTTTTCCTTTTCTACCCACGTGGTGGAAATATATATATATAAAAGAAAAGAAAACTACAAAACAGACAACACACGATTACGAACTCAGCCAAACATGAACAACATCAACAACTGCACAGACTCACTTGTGCTCATTCACCAACCACTGCACAGACTCACTTGTGCTCATTCATCAACAACTGCACATATTAACTTGTGCTCATTCACCAACCACTGCGCAGACTCACTTGTGCTCATTCATAAACAACTGCACAGATTCACTTGTGCTCATTCATCAGCAACTGCACAGACTCACTTGTGCTCACTCATCAACAACTGCGCAGACCCAAGCACAGAACATTCCCGGACAACACTGACAATTCAACGTTCGTTCATCAGCTCCGCATAACGCAGACTAATCAACATGAACAACGCCACCAACAAGTGCAAATTCGCTTGAACTCAACATTTTTCGACCGCAGACTCACTTGCGCTCAAACTTGATGCAGACACAACTGCATGCAAACAACACGCAGATCCACATGCGTTACAAACACTAAATTCCGAAAACCCACTTGCGATCAATTTCAATACAGATGGAAAAACAGAAATATGTAGCGGGCACACTACTTTTTCTAATCTTCAACAGCAAAACAGACATACCCACAAAGAATGCTTCTCATCTACAACTGTACATATTGAATAATATTTTCAATATTTTTCAATCTGAGGGGTTTTTATCGGATTGACATCCAAAATAACTAAGGGGAGACAAGTATGACCTCCCTTTCAAAACATAACTACACCGGTTGGCCGTTAGGTGTCGCCTTTTCACCAACAGGTGGCGCTGGAAAGCGACACCAGAGTTATCTGCTTTTCGGACCATAAACACCTTTGCAAACGGAAATCGTCCTCTTCTACTGGACCAGCCTTGACAGAACGATACTGGCGTTTCGTCTCTCCCTCTTGCCTCCAGAATTTCTTCAGACAAGGCGATGCGACGATTACCTGTCGCGTCAAATCATTTCTTCTCCCCCTTTCTGACTGCTGGACACTCATAGTAAGCTTGGCATTTTCTTTCTCTCTTTTCAATTACACACGCACACACGCACACACTCACACACGTGCGTTTTTCTCCATACAAAACTTATTTAAAGAGACATTGCTTTAAATAACAAAAAATACACTATTTCTTTCAAGCCGTCAAAGAGACATTTATCCAAAAGACGCTAAAAGACTTTCGTCAAATATGGAACATAATTTTTATGTGTAAAAATGCAAAATAAATTGTTGTTGTTCATATAAATGTTTGAATATTGGTTATTTTATTTGCCCTTCATTTGTGTTGAATGTTGACGTTTTCTTGCTCGTTTTTCTTCAATATTTAAGAGGAATAGAATGCGTTAGCATCCCCCACATATATATATATATATATATATATATATATATATATATATATATATATATATATATATATATATATATATATGTATAAGTCACTCTATATTATATTCCAATAACCATGGTGTCATTTTATTATTTTAATTTTTTCACATTTCCAAAAAACATTACTTTTCTGTGAGATGTATTTTACGGTTCGTTTCATTTATATTGTGCTCAACAACGTGTGTATGTCAATATCGTCTCTGCCACATTACAAAATCATCACAAAGATTAAAATGTTATTTCATGTAAGTGGGTGAAACCAAATATAAGACAAAGAAAAGGAGCAACCTCACACGTAGGGGAACCCTACTAATATGCCATTTTGAAGTTTTCGTTCAAAGCTAGTACATCCTTTAAGTTGTTCATACATTTATACATTTTAATTCAGTAATACTTCTTAAAATAGGGTATAAGTTCTTCAATTTATTTATAAAAAATCTAATTCACTTGAGGATCGCGATAGATCCAATTCGTTTAAATTAAGACCTGAAACAATAAAAACACGAATATGTTTACTCTAGACTTCGAATCGAAAGCTGATTCACATAGGAATTAAAAGAAACTATTTGGTATCATATCATACACATGAGTTTAGGGTGTCGTCGACTGTTGAAATACAACCCTCTTTGTAGGGAGTTTCGTGATTTTGAAAATTGCGTTTGTCGCGTTTTGCGTTCGAATATCTTCGTATATGTATATTAATACACATACTAATAAATAAAAGAATGCACACCACCTAATATTTTATATAGGCATACAATTAAAGTAGGACCTGATATTGACATTGATAATTGTCAGTATTCACCTGATAATACGAGTTAAATATAAAACGTAATCGCAATTACTTTAAGTATTAATGTCCTAAAAAGTACTTTTCAATCCCATTAATACTTTACAATGAGTTATTTACACATTCATAAATTAAAGAATTTACACAACCTAATATTAAATATAGGCATACAATTAAAGTGGACCTGATATTGACATTGGTGCTTGTCGGTATTCACATGATAATGCGAGTTAAATTTAAAACGTAAGCACAATTAACTTTAAGTATAAATGTCCTTAAAAATACTTTTTAATCCTCAAAATACTTTAAAATGAGGTATTTAAACATCATTACATGAAACATAAAATAAAGAAAGAAATATGTAATAGCTCCCTTCGGTATTTTAATACTGTCAAGGTAACTATAACATATGTTCGTTGTGAGTGACAAATCCCCCCTCCGCCTTAGTTTCGCATTAAATAGAAACTTACTACTTAAGTGAAGAATTCTGTGTATGTAAGCTTATCTTAGTATTTTATTCCAACGATTTATAAATACCGAAGTATAACAATCATAATCAGTTTCTTGAATGGATGACTGAGTCTATGAAACTAGCTTATAACTGTTGAACTTAAAAGCGTTTCGTATCCAAATGACCTAAATAGACATCTGAAGGCTAATTAATGTAACATTAGAAAGTTAAAAAAATACCCTCAAGTGAATTAGAATGTTTATAAATAAATTTTATAACCTATTAACTATGTTAAGAAATATTACTGAATTAAAATGTATAAATGCCCGAACACCTTTTAGGATGTACTGGCTTAAAAAAAAAAATAAAATTGCGTATTAGTGGGTTCCCCCACGTGTGAGTTAACCCTTTTTCTTTGTGTTTTGTTTGGTTTCACCCACACATGAACCACTGTATAGTGTAGGTATTTGAAGACACTTTTATCCAAGAACTTTTTACTCTTTGTGATTTTTTCGGATGGTTTTGTAATGTTGCAGATACGATACTTACATAAAAACGTTGTTTGGCAGAAGACAAATAAAACGGACCGAAAAAAATATATCTCACAGAAATGTTATGTTTTTTGGAAATGTGAAAAAATAAAAATAATGAAATAAAACCATGTTTATTGGAATATAATATGAACTGACTTATATTTGCTCTGTTATCACTAATTGACAATCATCGAGCTGAATCTTTTAAGGAGACTGCAAAGCAAATATGCACTAATAGTATATGCTAATACATATATTGTCATTAATTATTATTTATATATATATATATATATATATATGTATATACATATATATATATATATATATATATATATATATATAAGTAGAAACATACAAAGGGGAAGATACAACACGATGAAGAAAGAAATACGAAAAAAGTATAGAAGGCGGACAGGTCAACAAATAATACATTTTAAGAACAATATACAATATGAAATATTAACTAATAGAGTGTATATCGAATAAACAAAACGAAATCGTTAAACATAGCAGCAGAATAAAAAAAGAGTTGCTATAATCAATACAAGTTAAGACAAAGTTGAAGGCGTATGACAAACAAAGTAAACTATAGAAATGCAGGATTTATAAATAATTTGAGAATATAAAGAATACAAAATAGTATAAGTCCGGTAGAGGAAGACCCATATTAATAAGTATATCACATATAATTAGGAAAAATAAGAAGATAAATAAGAAAGAAGGACCACATTAAGACGAACACGAACTAAACAAAAATATAACTCCAATAAGCATGCAAATTAACAAGTGTAAAACGAGCTTGATCAATAACACACACATCATATTTAAAAAGCTATTTAATATTAGGAATATTTACAAAGAAATAAATAATGTTATGTTAATGAAGATGCCGGCTGTTCAGGGATTCACTTGACCGACATATCAACTAAATGGTGCGTGCAGTCATACGAAAAATTACATTAAGAGAACATTATTTAGTGTAAGTAAATATATACGTGCAATCAGATGTGAGTATGATTAACCAGTAGAAACTAATACGGTTCAGTCATTTACGAGATACGACAATGCTCCTTAACTTTTAACATATACACTTAATGAAATATTTATTTTACGTGACTATATTACTCACTATTTGTATCTATTACATTAGTGTGATCAGCCAGTTTTAAGAAGGTAAACTAAACACAGCAAGAAAAACACGAAACATACTAACTGGATGAGAAGAAGAAATATGAAAAGAAGGTAGAAATAGAGAAATAATGAGTTGAGAACAGACGAACGATCATTATAAAAAAAGAACCTAACACAAGAATAATATATGTCAAAGAGGTTGAATAATAAGATAGTACAGTTAGTGCTGATGTAGCTGCTGCGGCTGATGTTGCTGATGATGATTGTTATAAGGATGTTGATGATGCTGGTGCGTAGTGCAATCAAGTGCAAAAATAACTTTAAGTAAATTATTGATTACTTTAATAATCAATATGTTTCTAAGACAGACAAAAATGATGAGAGCAGAACTCATCAAAACGTAACTGAACTTTATCGCTAACACAATCTCATTAGATCAGCAGAGTTTATTAAAGGCAAAAACCAATAATAAAATAGCAGGATACAGGCGAATGAATACCGTCATATATATTCACACGCACGCACCCCCACATATACGCACACACACATATATATATATATATATATATATATATATATATATATATATATATATACCTATTAATAATAGAGTTTATGTATCTGTCTGTCTGTCTGTCTGTCTGAAGCCGAAACTCCAGGATGACTATTTTACTGAAACTAATCTTTTTGAAATTCTTTATATACTGTCATCAAAATTGTTCAGACACCAGATGGGCGTTGCCATTAACATAAGTCATTCCTTTAAACCTTCAATTAAATTCATATTTACAAATATACACTTATAACTGCTATTATCTAATTTACATATGTATTTACAATATTTTCCGATAAGGTTATATTAATAAACATTATTCATACACTTAATTAAAGCTCTTTTCATCATAACCGGCGTGTTTTCTAAACAATTTCAACGCGAGTACTGTTAAAATTGCAAAGTCACTAGCTGTTTAATAAGTGGTGTCCTCCCCCCTCCGGTAATTAAATATAGCGATCTGATTAAGCAGCCGATTAGCTGTTTAATCAGTGGTGGCATCCCTCCCTCCGGTAATTAAATATGGCGATCTGATTAAGCAGCCGATTGGCTGTTTAATCAGTGATGTCCTCCCCCCTCCTCCGGTAATTAAATATGGCGATCTGATTAAACAGCCGACGTTAATGTGGAACGTTAAATATGTAAACAACAACGCTCGCAAACACCGTGCTCAGTTTTCCATTTTTAAAACCGTCCTAAGTGTGTTTATTCTTAGCCATTATGTTTTAAAACTCAAATTTATTAAATCAAATTGTTTAATTAAAATAATGATTGATTTAAAAATGACTATATAAAAACGCGCGCGCGCACACAAACACACGCACACGCAAACACACACACACACAGTTCAGGTAAACTTTTTCTTTCCGAGAATTAAAAACTTTTCGTGTTTACTGTATTTGATTTCTTAATACTTTCATATCCAATATTATCATTTTTTCACGACTTCAACAGAATTTATGATTTCATGTTTTATTGATTAAAAAAAAAAGATGTGATTTTTTTCTTTAATGTCAACAAAATAAACTAACACATTGTACTGGAAAACTATACAACTGATTGTAGAATCAAATTGTTTAATTAAAAGGGTCATTAAACAAACACCCCCCACCCACACACATACCCCCACACACACAGACACCCACACACTGTGTTCACTGTATTTCATTTTTTGGTGATTTTTCATTTTAGGACCCACGCTAACTTTGACCCCATCGTTACAGTTAGGGTTAGGTTTTTTTTTCCTTTTTAATTAAAAATATTTACATGTATAGGGGGGGATAAACAAATTAGGGGGAAGGCGGTCAACAAATTTTTTTTTTTTTTTCTTAACTAAAAAATATTTCTATGACTGGTAATATAAAAAAATTGAGGGGGTACAAAAAATGTTTTTCTTTCTTTTTAAACTACAAGTCTTTCTATTTATGGGCGAGGGTACAACAAAATCGGGATAGGATCGAATTTTTTTTTCCTTTATTTTCAACTTAAAATAATCTTGGTCATAAACACAGAAAATCAATGTCTAACCACCACAGAAATATGACTGGGCCTCCATTGGCTTACGCGTGAGCCTTCATTTCTGATGCGGCAGCCTAGCAAAAATATGCGACCGGAGGGAGCATATATTTGCTAGTATATATAATGATGTATATATATACATATATATGTATATATATATATATATATATATAACATATATATATATTTATACACACACCCACACAACCACCCACACACCGACACACACACACACACACCCACATATATATATATATATATATATATATATATATATATATATATATATACATGTATATATATAAGGGGGTGACAAAATAATCGAGACAACTTGTGAGATTTTCATCAATTTTAAGACATAAAACATTGTAAATCATTACAAATATATGTGTGTTTTTTGTATGGTGTTTGTTCTACATTAAATGGTAACATTTATTTTTTATTTCAGTAAGTAAGTAAAAATAAAATGTCATATCTATTAAATTTCCAAAGAGGGCAAATTCTGAATACCCGTAAGGCAGTTTCTACTTTAATGGAAGGGGCTAAGTGAGTGATCATACAGAGACTAACTGTATTTTATGTGTTGACAGCCTGTAATAAAAAAAAAACCTTTCCCCCCTCTAAACACAATTCTAAAAAAAAAAGCCGAACCGGTTGTGAGTACTGTCAATATAGAGCAAAACACAACGACATCCAAATTAAGTCCAGGGATGCACAATCCACCGTTGAAACAAAAACAAGGCTGAATTTCATGGGAGGAGTGTACATGTGTGGTCATTATTGTGTTACTGTCGATAAGCTTTAATGCAAGGTTCCGATTTCATTCGTAAGACACTTTCAACTAGTTTGTTATCTTAATGTTTCTTAATTAAGTGACAGTTTCGGTTGGCCGAGTAGATATGGCGACTGCTTGCAGATTCCAGACTGACACTCCGGGTTCGCGCCACCCGACCGTCTGATAGTGTTATTTTCCTGCACTGATGAGAGCAATAAGCTTGAAACGCTGGCGTCTATAGCTATTAATAATCTAATATTTAGTTATTTATACAAATTATAAATATATATATATATATATATATTTATATGTTCTCATATTTTTTATACGATACCTCGATATTTGGCTCTGTTGGGCGAGGTACGAAACCGGTCAGCTGCTCTTTCATCTTTTTAATTCCTTAATTCATTATGTGTAATAAATATTGTCTCTTCAGTGCCATATTTAAAGAAATAACAATTGTCATCAGCTCTAAACGGAAGTTAAGAATAGGTTTGTCGAAAACTCGACTCTTCTTCCGTCTGTCAGCGTTTAAGTGCATGTAAGTTTTTAGTTCCGTACATCATGTTAGCGTTTCCGATAGCCGGGTAGATACGGCCGCTGCTTACATATGTAAGTGTTACTTAGTGAACTTCGTCTTAAAGAGTGACTTCCTTACACCGTGAGAGCAATAAGCTTGACACGCTTGCGTATGTACCGATATACAATTTAATATCTATTTATCAAAATATTATAATAAGCTGGTTTATGAAATTATCAGTAAAACCCTTTTAGGGATGTCAAAAAAAAGCTGTGTACTGTTTTTTGTGTGCGCCTCCTTCTAGGTACATATACTTTCCTTTTATTTAGTGACAGTTTCCGGATTTCAGAATCAAGTATTTCTCTGTGAACCGGGTTCGCCACACACAACTGTCTGAAATGGTGATTTCCCTGAACTGCTGAGAACTGAAAGGCTAGCAGAACATACACTTACATAATTATTATATTTTACTAAAACAGATATAAAGCCGTTCTAAAGTTATCATCGTCTATACATAGGTATATCATAGAAACTTGAATTCATACGAAAATACCATAATGAAACTATATGTATATATATATATATATATATATATATATATATATATATATATATATATATATATATATATATATATATAAATGCACATATATATGTATATATATATTTATATATTAATTACAACAATGGATGGTCTGCCTAATGATGTGTAAGTCGCTTTTAAATGTTGTTATTACTAATTGTTAGGCTAAAATATTGTTATAACGAATGTATTTCTTTCTTTTTTTCCATGTTTTATTATTAATTAATGTTACAGGGTATACTTCTCTCCGGGGTGGTTCCGGTATTTCATCCTCTATTATTATTATTATTATTATTATTATTATTATTATTATTATTATTATTATTATTATTATTATTATTATTATTATTATTATTATTATTATTATTATTATTATTATTATTATTATTATTATTATTATTATTATTATTATTATTATTATTATTATTATTATTATTATTATTATTATTATTATTATTATTATTATTATTATTATTATTATTATTATTATTATTATTATTATTATTATTATTATTATTATTATTATTATTATTATTATTATTATTATTATTATTATTATTATTATTATTATTATTATTATTATTATTATTATTATTATTATTATTATTATTATTATTATTATTATTATTATTATTATTATTATTATTATTATTATTATTATTATTATTATTATTATTATTATTATTATTATTATTATTATTATTATTATTATTATTATTATTATTATTATTATTATTATTATTATTATTATTATTATTATTATTATTATTATTATTATTATTATTATTATTATTATTATTATTATTATTATTATTATTATTATTATTATTATTATTATTATTATTATTATTATTATTATTATTATTATTATTATTATTATTATTATTATTATTATTATTATTATTATTATTATTATTATTATTATTATTATTATTATTATTATTATTATTATTATTATTATTATTATTATTATTATTATTATTATTATTATTATTATTATTATTATTATTATTATTATTATTATTATTATTATTATTATTATTATTATTATTATTATTATTATTATTATTATTATTATTATTATTATTATTATTATTATTATTATTATTATTATTATTATTATTATTATTATTATTATTATTATTATTATTATTATTATTATTATTATTATTATTATTATTATTATTATTATTATTATTATTATTATTATTATTATTATTATTATTATTATTATTATTATTATTATTATTATTATTATTATTATTATTATTATTATTATTATTATTATTATTATTATTATTATTATTATTATTATTATTATTATTATTATTATTATTATTATTATTATTATTATTATTATTATTATTATTATTATTATTATTATTATTATTATTATTATTATTATTATTATTATTATTATTATTATTATTATTATTATTATTATTATTATTATTATTATTATTATTATTATTATTATTATTATTATTATTATTATTATTATTATTATTATTATTATTATTATTATTATTATTATTATTATTATTATTATTATTATTATTATTATTATTATTATTATTATTATTATTATTATTATTATTATTATTATTATTATTATTATTATTATTATTATTATTATTATTATTATTATTATTATTATTATTATTATTATTATTATTATTATTATTATTATTATTATTATTATTATTATTATTATTATTATTATTATTATTATTATTATTATTATTATTATTATTATTATTATTATTATTATTATTATTATTATTATTATTATTATTATTATTATTATTATTATTATTATTATTATTATTATTATTATTATTATTATTATTATTATTATTATTATTATTATTATTATTATTATTATTATTATTATTATTATTATTATTATTATTATTATTATTATTATTATTATTATTATTATTATTATTATTATTATTATTATTATTATTATTATTATTATTATTATTATTATTATTATTATTATTATTATTATTATTATTATTATTATTATTATTATTATTATTATTATTATTATTATTATTATTATTATTATTATTATTATTATTATTATTATTATTATTATTATTATTATTATTATTATTATTATTATTATTATTATTATTATTATTATTATTATTATTATTATTATTATTATTATTATTATTATTATTATTATTATTATTATTATTATTATTATTATTATTATTATTATTATTATTATTATTATTATTATTATTATTATTATTATTATTATTATTATTATTATTATTATTATTATTATTATTATTATTATTATTATTATTATTATTATTATTATTATTATTATTATTATTATTATTATTATTATTATTATTATTATTATTATTATTATTATTATTATTATTATTATTATTATTATTATTATTATTATTATTATTATTATTATTATTATTATTATTATTATTATTATTATTATTATTATTATTATTATTATTATTATTATTATTATTATTATTATTATTATTATTATTATTATTATTATTATTATTATTATTATTATTATTATTATTATTATTATTATTATTATTATTATTATTATTATTATTATTATTATTATTATTATTATTATTATTATTATTATTATTATTATTATTATTATTATTATTATTATTATTATTATTATTATTATTATTATTATTATTATTATTATTATTATTATTATTATTATTATTATTATTATTATTATTATTATTATTATTATTATTATTATTATTATTATTATTATTATTATTATTATTATTATTATTATTATTATTATTATTATTATTATTATTATTATTATTATTATTATTATTATTATTATTATTATTATTATTATTATTATTATTATTATTATTATTATTATTATTATTATTATTATTATTATTATTATTATTATTATTATTATTATTATTATTATTATTATTATTATTATTATTATTATTATTATTATTATTATTATTATTATTATTATTATTATTATTATTATTATTATTATTATTATTATTATTATTATTATTATTATTATTATTATTATTATTATTATTATTATTATTATTATTATTATTATTATTATTATTATTATTATTATTATTATTATTATTATTATTATTATTATTATTATTATTATTATTATTATTATTATTATTATTATTATTATTATTATTATTATTATTATTATTATTATTATTATTATTATTATTATTATTATTATTATTATTATTATTATTATTATTATTATTATTATTATTATTATTATTATTATTATTATTATTATTATTATTATTATTATTATTATTATTATTATTATTATTATTATTATTATTATTATTATTATTATTATTATTATTATTATTATTATTATTATTATTATTATTATTATTATTATTATTATTATTATTATTATTATTATTATTATTATTATTATTATTATTATTATTATTATTATTATTATTATTATTATTATTATTATTATTATTATTATTATTATTATTATTATTATTATTATTATTATTATTATTATTATTATTATTATTATTATTATTATTATTATTATTATTATTATTATTATTATTATTATTATTATTATTATTATTATTATTATTATTATTATTATTATTATTATTATTATTATTATTATTATTATTATTATTATTATTATTATTATTATTATTATTATTATTATTATTATTATTATTATTATTATTATTATTATTATTATTATTATTATTATTATTATTATTATTATTATTATTATTATTATTATTATTATTATTATTATTATTATTATTATTATTATTATTATTATTATTATTATTATTATTATTATTATTATTATTATTATTATTATTATTATTATTATTATTATTATTATTATTATTATTATTATTATTATTATTATTATTATTATTATTATTATTATTATTATTATTATTATTATTATTATTATTATTATTATTATTATTATTATTATTATTATTATTATTATTATTATTATTATTATTATTATTATTATTATTATTATTATTATTATTATTATTATTATTATTATTATTATTATTATTATTATTATTATTATTATTATTATTATTATTATTATTATTATTATTATTATTATTATTATTATTATTATTATTATTATTATTATTATTATTATTATTATTATTATTATTATTATTATTATTATTATTATTATTATTATTATTATTATTATTATTATTATTATTATTATTATTATTATTATTATTATTATTATTATTATTATTATTATTATTATTATTATTATTATTATTATTATTATTATTATTATTATTATTATTATTATTATTATTATTATTATTATTATTATTATTATTATTATTATTATTATTATTATTATTATTATTATTATTATTATTATTATTATTATTATTATTATTATTATTATTATTATTATTATTATTATTATTATTATTATTATTATTATTATTATTATTATTATTATTATTATTATTATTATTATTATTATTATTATTATTATTATTATTATTATTATTATTATTATTATTATTATTATTATTATTATTATTATTATTATTATTATTATTATTATTATTATTATTATTATTATTATTATTATTATTATTATTATTATTATTATTATTATTATTATTATTATTATTATTATTATTATTATTATTATTATTATTATTATTATTATTATTATTATTATTATTATTATTATTATTATTATTATTATTATTATTATTATTATTATTATTATTATTATTATTATTATTATTATTATTATTATTATTATTATTATTATTATTATTATTATTATTATTATTATTATTATTATTATTATTATTATTATTATTATTATTATTATTATTATTATTATTATTATTATTATTATTATTATTATTATTATTATTATTATTATTATTATTATTATTATTATTATTATTATTATTATTATTATTATTATTATTATTATTATTATTATTATTATTATTATTATTATTATTATTATTATTATTATTATTATTATTATTATTATTATTATTATTATTATTATTATTATTATTATTATTATTATTATTATTATTATTATTATTATTATTATTATTATTATTATTATTATTATTATTATTATTATTATTATTATTATTATTATTATTATTATTATTATTATTATTATTATTATTATTATTATTATTATTATTATTATTATTATTATTATTATTATTATTATTATTATTATTATTATTATTATTATTATTATTATTATTATTATTATTATTATTATTATTATTATTATTATTATTATTATTATTATTATTATTATTATTATTATTATTATTATTATTATTATTATTATTATTATTATTATTATTATTATTATTATTATTATTATTATTATTATTATTATTATTATTATTATTATTATTATTATTATTATTATTATTATTATTATTATTATTATTATTATTATTATTATTATTATTATTATTATTATTATTATTATTATTATTATTATTATTATTATTATTATTATTATTATTATTATTATTATTATTATTATTATTATTATTATTATTATTATTATTATTATTATTATTATTATTATTATTATTATTATTATTATTATTATTATTATTATTATTATTATTATTATTATTATTATTATTATTATTATTATTATTATTATTATTATTATTATTATTATTATTATTATTATTATTATTATTATTATTATTATTATTATTATTATTATTATTATTATTATTATTATTATTATTATTATTATTATTATTATTATTATTATTATTATTATTATTATTATTATTATTATTATTATTATTATTATTATTATTATTATTATTATTATTATTATTATTATTATTATTATTATTATTATTATTATTATTATTATTATTATTATTATTATTATTATTATTATTATTATTATTATTATTATTATTATTATTATTATTATTATTATTATTATTATTATTATTATTATTATTATTATTATTATTATTATTATTATTATTATTATTATTATTATTATTATTATTATTATTATTATTATTATTATTATTATTATTATTATTATTATTATTATCGTCGTCGTCGTCATCATCATCATCATCATCATCATCATCCTCCTCATCATCATCCTCCTCATCATCATCATCATCATCATCATCATCATTTTTCTTCTTCTTCTTCTTTATTTATTTATTAATTAATTCATTTATTTAATTTGATTTATTTATTTTCCCTTCGGCATGTAATGTCGATTCACTATCAATGTTTTAAATTGAATGTTCACGCGTGGGCAGTCTCGACATTTCTTATTAATTTCTTATGTTGTTTTAATAATCTATTTATTTATTTTGTTTTTATATATTTAACTATTCATTCATTCAATGTCGTGTTGTATTATTATTAGTAGTATTATTATTATACTATTAATATAATTATTATATATCATTATAGGTAATGTATTTTGTTAGGTGTAAGATATTACTATTATTAGTTTATAGACTTTAATAATTTTTATTTTTTTATTTCATTATTTTTTCAATTAAAAAAATGTTTATCTACTTATTTATTTTACTTAATCTATTTATCTGTTTTACATATTATTATCTATTTATTAATTGATCTTTATCTATTTGTTTATTTATTTATTTATTTAATTTTTATTTATTTCTCCCTGTTTAGAATTATACTTAAATTAAATTCAATTAGATAAAACATAGATGAATAAAATATTTAAAAAAATAAATAAATAAATAAATAAATACATAAAAAAGTTTATTTTATTTTTTAATCTGATTTGTAAAATCAAATTCAAACGGTATTTTCTGCGAGACTGCATCCTACGGCATCTTAAAAGTTACGCTTGAACTTGAGTTGAGCACCGTTCTTAAGAACAAATAGTTCCCGAAATATTAAACATATCATATCGTACGGAGGTTCCACCTCTTGATTTAGGTATTACACAACATTGTGACATTGTGTAGATAATAAATAAATATATATATATATTTTTTTTTTACCCCTTTCCCTCGCTATAATTCTCATAGCATCTTTTTTTATTTTTTATACATTACCTCGATATTTGGCTCTGTTGAGCGAGGTACAAAACCGGTCAGCTGCCCTTTCATCTTTTTTAATTTCTTAAATTCATTATGAATAATAAATATTGTCTCTTCAATGCCATTTTAAAGTTTTGTACGACAAAGAAAATATTTAAATATATATATATATATATATATATATATATATATATATATATATATATATATACATTATCGCAAGCATGAAGGAAGTACATGTTTTCTCTTTCAAATAAGAACAAATTCAGCTAACCGGTTTCGCCCTCACTCAATTAGAGCCCTATTGGGGAGTGTATTCTGTTGAAAAGAAAGGGAGTAAAAACTATATATGTACAATTTACCAACGTTATTATATAGTTACGATGGGGGATCTTCCGTTGACACTGATAACCTGTACTCTCAATAGAAACTCCTGTTTACAAATCAAGGGCCGCTTTAAACGAACGTGTATAGTCTATATGATTTTAAGGTTATATAGAGACTGTGTAGTAGTCAGGATGGTTAATTAATCAATGCTGAAACTCCTTGCGCACGGGGGGTGTTCAATTAAATAGTCTGCAAGTGAAGACCGCTATTAGGCCGTCGGCCCAGGGCAAACATTATTACTTTTAATAAGATGTAAAACGGGTGGTCATGATTTTTAGATATAATATGTATACAATCATAAAGAACACGGAAACAAATTCCTACGCAAGATTTTGGTGCATTAATTAATAATTTTAATTTTAATCCACAAAAAAATGCTGACTGATTAGTTGCTTTCGTACAAAAAATAGCCAACCAGAATACTTCTTTCATTTACTGTTTACAATCAACCAGTCAACACCAGTGTAAACATTGAAGGTGGTTGCCTCTAGCGAAGACGACATTAATGTAAACAAAGACAAAAATGTATGCGTTATGTGCATATTTCCAACTAAAACAGAGAATACATGGACGCGCTTTTTAGAATATGTTCCCAATGGAGAGTTTTAGACGGTCCACAAGCAGACATTGCGAAAAGCTTCGACATTAGCTGTGATTCAAGTACCATGCCACCTCGTATTGAGTTTCACCAAAGCTGCTATTCGCGTTTCACGGATTGTCAAAAACTTGAAAGAATTTAGAAAAAACTAGAAAAGATTACTGATGACGTTTTCGAAGGTATGGTTTAGTTTTTAATAGTGTTATGATTTTTCTGGATACACATCTTGGAAGAGACGATTTTATTTTTCGTTGGTAAATAACCCCCCTAAAATTAATGAGATTCTACTTTTTTTCGGGAGATTACGTGTGAACTGAACACCATTAAAACCTTGATGGAAGGAAATATTTGTTTGGTAAAAACGCACAACAACGGTCTGGAAGAAAGGGCAGACATCTCTCATGCAAATTCAATTAATTTATAGAACATTTAGCGAAGAAATATCAATTTGTGAAAATCAACATCATGTTGATGTAACATTTATGGAAGAAAAAAGAATTCAACATCATGTTGATGTAACATTTATGGAAGAAAAAAGAATACAATCAAAAGTCTGTTAATCCAAACAAGAAACTGTTCGTTTTGACATCAACAAATATACTGTTGATTTTCCCAAATTCTGTTTTCTTCAAAATTCTTATTTCTTCGTTAAATGTTCTATATATTAATTGAATTTGCATAAGAGTTGTGTGCCCCTTCTTCCCGGCCGTTGTTGTGCGTTTTTACCAATTTTTTTATAATTTCATGTATACATATAACGTCAAATAATCTTCCCATTCCTGGCCATGCTAATTTTTTAGGCTGTTGTTAACTAATTGTGTTACCACTAACCCCAAGCCCGAGTGGCACGGAGGTAAAAGCACAAGTTATCGTCTAAAAAAGTGGACCCCCCCGCCCAAAATGTATCTCCCATAGCAAAGAAAAAATGGTTAAATGCCTTAAAACGCTGGAATGGCCCAGATATCGGATCATTTTACTTTAAATGTATATGCAAAACTGAGTTACCACTCCAAATTTTAAAATATTTTTTTTTTGTTTTAAATTTCTTTTATATATTTGGAAAATCTCAATTTTAAACAAAAAAAACTAGCGTTTCTTCCTATTTGAGGTGTTTGTCAAATTAGTTCAAACCGGATTTATTGAAAACAAGGAAATAATGAGACTCAAAAAGTTGAAAGACTTGTTTGTCAAACAGATAAAGGACACGCATGGAGTTGATGCTCACAGGTTACTTAAAACAAAAGTTGATCAAAAAATTTCCTCAACTGTGTTCATCACTCCTAAAATCAGATCACAAGATGATACTGTCTATGTAAATGACATTACAGTATCTTCTCAGTTAGAGGAAAAACAGTACTCGATGAGGAAACACACTCCACAACTCCAACTAAAACAGACTCGTCAGAAAATCAGACCCACTTGCAATCACTACAGCGAACAATGCATATACACTCGGGTCCAAATCCTTTATCTCACGTGTGCATACCTGCTATGGATCTGAGAAATACTATTAGACAAGTTTAACCTTAGTTGGTATGCCCACAAACAGCAAGGCATTTGCAAGAGGTTGAAAAGACAGTATCCCTATATTTTATTTAACTTTCTTGCATGGATAGTTTGGGCATCTGAAGAGTTCTGCACATAAAAATAGTGGACATACCTGCATCTGTCCACAGAAAGCTTTTGTCCATTTCACAAGATCTTATATTCTTGGCTTCTAATGGACGGACATTAATGCCAACACACTTATCACTTGGTGTGGCTGTACGCCATCTGTCTGGATCTGCCTAATAGATTGGTTTATTAAATGGTTTGGGACATTGTGTTTCTCACTAGGTTATTTTAAATCACGATACAGCACTCGCTGAATTTCAGATTAATCGTGGAAAAATTATTCCAACAACTTTGGTCTGGGACAATAATGATTTTGGCTAGGGAACCTTATCTGGACATTGCACAACCCACAAACCAAATGGGAGAATTATTCAGAACAATGTATGCCATACATCAGTTGAACCTTGTTCATCTACCATTGCAGAAGAAGGACAAAAGAGAACAAGGAAAAGAACATTCGAGCCACGCAGAAGTAAATCTGGCTACACACTCTGGAGGAAGGAAGGGTGCCCCACATCAATTTGCTGAACATGTGCCACTTCAGTCTTATCATATATTTTCTCTGCAAATTTCTATACAACTTGATATAGCATACAATATCTAAAAATTCGGCAGTGACAATATATTACCATCTTGGATTGGATTCAACCAACTCATTTGCAAAGTGGAAGTACCATCACAATCTATTATCGGTTACTTACCTGTAATTGGTGTTAGCCCCACAGACATGAATACAGTCGTTTCACTTCTACAAAATAGCATTGACATTGCAGCTCGATTGAAGTTAAATACTCTTGTTATTGTAATGGATCAAACAATCTATTCAAAGGCACATTTTATCAGAGGGAGAAATATACTTTTAATGAAAAGATTGGTCATTCGGTTTTGCGCGTTTCATACAGCAATGCCATTTCTTGTGTGTTTGGGAAAGCGTTTTAGAGATGCTGGTTTTCAAGATATTTTAATAGAATCATAAGTTGTTGCTGTAGTCTCAATAAATGGAGTGTTAAAAGGGGTACACTATAACAGAGCAGTTAGAGCCCATACATTAGTGGCTGAAGCAATGCAGCATATGTGTCTGACTACCTATTTAGAGAAAAGGCAGAAAAAGGGAAACAGCTAATCACATCCTTGTCGAAATCATTCTCAGGACCTCATCATCATGAAATTATCAAGGGAGAACATTTTCAAAGTATCCGATCATCCTAAAAAGAGTTCATAAAGGTTATCAACAAAACGCAAACTTTTGCATTTTGGAGTTCTTATATCGACATTGTAGACACTCCTCTACTTTTCCTTAGAGGTATTCGAGAGTCGAACTGGGAACTTCACTTGGCAATTGTTAGACAGATGCTATCTTAGGTGTTTGCATATGATCATGTTAACTACAGCAGCAATCTTCCAGGTTACTGGTTGGAGATTTCTAATCTCTCAATTACTCATCCATTGATATATAAACAATGCGTAGAATAAGGTTCTTCTGTTAAAAGAAGTTAAAATGTATTTGCTAAAATTCCTTGTGACCAAAGCATCGAGCAGACTGCCAATCGAGACTCCAAAACAAAAGGCGGCATGTCCGGCTTCAGTACTAACACAATGGCTGTTAATTTGAGTATGAACAAGCTGAGTTGATCCATATTACCTCTGGATTAGTTGCGACACAAAATGTTTCAAATAATCTGCAATTTGCAACAGCAAGGGGCGAATCAGAACTTAACATTTTTTGTGAGCAGCGTCTACAAACGGGAGAAGTTGATTTTTGTTGCCCGGATGTAGAAAATGAATTTGAAGACATTTACCAGTATGTCTAAAGAATCAAAACATAATATCACTTTGTAAATATTCTAGCAAGATTGGTTGTTATTGGTAGAGTCAGAAACATCAACCTCCAAGAATTACTCTCATATTCCTTAGGTCCATAACCAATGTCACTTGCAAATTCATAAGGGCCACTGGTTAAAACTTACAAATCAAACTTGCTTCATGTTTTAGAAAGTTATCCAGACACTACTATTGTCGAGATCCCTATAGTAGGTGGCATATATATAGTGGATGGTATACACCAATTAAATGTAAACAGGTTACAAGGAGAGAGAACAGTTCTTAATTTTGCACTTGTAATTTTGAATAGGTTAGTGAACAGGCCCAAATCAAATAATTCTAAAGAAATACATTTTGTGACTGACACATACCGACATGTATCAATAACACATATTGTGAGGGGAAAAAGAGCTGCTAGTAGCTCACAGATAACAATCTATCGACAGTTCCTTCCTCGGCAATGGAAGAAGTTTCTTTCAAATGGAGAGAATGAGGAATCTTTAATAGAATTTCTGAATGAAACATGGTCTAATGTGTCAACATCAGAGCTAAGAAGAGTAAAGGAATTATTGGCACATAACAAGAAATGGCATTCATTCTCACCTGGAAAAGAAGCAAGTAGTATGATCATCAGGCTAGAAGAGACAATAATTTGTAGCTCACAAGAATAAGCAGATACACGAAATTATTAGCATGCTTACTTTGCAGCCACCACTAGTACAACTGTAATTATCATGAGTCCTGATACTGATGCATTTGTAATTGGAGTTGCTTTGCCAAATCGTATTGTAGCAGATTTATACTTCCGAACAGGAAGAGGAACACATTCGTTAATAATATACATGAACATGATAAAATACATCATTGGGGATTCCATCAGCCAAGCATCGATTGGTTTACATTGCTTTATTGGATGTGATAGTGTCCGTTTCCTCTACCCAAAGGGCCAAAAGAAAACACTTAGTTTATTACTGACAGATATGGAGGTTTGTCATGCATTCAAATATATTGGTAATGAATTTGATGTCAACCCACACACTGCAAAATCATTGGAAGTGTTTGTTTGCAGGTTGTATGGATAGCAAATTGTCACAAGTGTCAATGAAGCCAGATACAACATGTTTAGATTCCAAAGAAAATTGGAAATCACAATGCCTCCAAATGAAGATACCCTAAGTGAACACATCAAGAGAGCTTAATATCAATTAGGTACTTTTTATAACTAATATTACATTTCTGATTATATTTGAACATTAAGTAAATGGAGGTTTATTTTTATTTGCTTATTAGAAAGATAAAATCTTTGCTTTGATTACAAATGTGTGTCTTATTACAAATGTGTATCTAATCACAAATGTATATCTAATTACAAATGTATGTCTAATTACAAATGTATATCTAATTAAACCGACTGTAGTAACCGATGAAAAGAAAAGTCATTTTTGACCAAAAGCATTTATGCTTCAATGTTCATTTATTAATATTTTCAGCTGTCTGTAAAAGGAGCCTCAATTCAAATCCAGATATACCATCCCCTGAGTGTCATGGATGGAAGATAGACAATGAAGATTTAGTAATCCATTGGATGAATATCATTCCTGCTCCAGAAAGCTTAATGGATTTAATAAACTGCTCTGTCAAATGAAAAACAAGTCAGTGTAAAGATGCAAATATATGTGCATGTCGTCAACACAGAGTGCAATGCACATATCTGTTCAAGTGTGCTAGAGATACATGCTATATAATCACTGGAAACAATGCTGTAGACTATAATGATGATTAGGATGATGCTACCGATAATGATGATGATAGTAACAATGAAGTTCTATAAGCAGTGATATTATTTACACATTCAAGATACAAAAATATGGGCTGAATTTCGTTTGGATAAACATTGACAATTATTGCATATTTTATTACTTTGGTGTGAACGAACGAACGTGAAAATGACACAGAATTGCAAATATATCTCAAGTTAAAATAATATTACTACAGACCAAAATATAACAATCATTTTGTGTGACTAGTAATATTGGTAGAATATAAGTTTCTCTACATGGGAAATATCAAAATTAATCTAACACATATTGTTAAGTCATACACAGAAAGTATAGGAGCCGTGTCAAAGAAAATAACTGCAAAAAAGGTTTTTGTTTTTACAAATATTCTTAGCTTTGAAGCAAAGTAAATATATTAAGTTCTATATCTATATATAAAATAATTTAGAATTGAATTGGGAATAATATGTTCTAAACTACATGTGTTTTATCTTTATTGGTGTGGGGGCTACTAAGGATTAAGTAAGTAATTATGTTCTATTTGAATGATTTTCGGCCATTTTCAAAGATGGTCGCCGTTGTCATTAATGCGCCACATTTATGCTTGGGACAATTTATGATGTTTAGGAGGTGATTGGCATTCATTTGCCACCATTTATTTCTTCCACCCCCAACCAAGGTCACAGAACCTACACTCTAGAGTGGGTTTGACCTTTAGGCCCACAGCCTGTATGTATTATTGAGCATCTCAGTTGAACGTAACGTGTTATTCCTGATATTATATGTGTTGTCGTACTCTATTATCCAATCTCAACCTCTTCCTACTCACATAGTTGCCACTGCAACCACATTGAACATTTAAAATTTAACATTATTATGATGGTAAGATTGCGGTCAAACTTTATTTAGGAAGGACGTAAATACATGGTTTGTAGAAAAACTAAACACGAAACACTCGAAACAAAATAGCAACGTACAACTGTTGAGATGATTTGCTAAGCAAATTTAACATATAGTTTACTTAACCAATGGAAACGAATGTAAATTGAATTACTGTCTTATTACTGTCGAGAAAATTCTATATAAAATTCAAATATATTACTTTTCAAATAATGATTGTCACTCATAGTATAAAAAAACTAATCACTTTAATATACAACGAATACACTGAAATGTGGAGAGTAATTACACATTGATGTCGAAATATGTACTGTGTACATGTAATATGCATAAAGTAATTTGATTTTAACGAAGGCTACCCCTTTTGCCCCGTGTTAATGAATACATAAAGTACATCAATATACACCCAGTACGGCCGCTTACGCTTGTCTAATGTGATCGAAAATTCAAAAGATCAGTTAATGCATTCGTGTTATAATAATTGGCATGCAACTCTCTAAATGTAGACACATAACAAACTTTATGCACATATACATATGTATACATATAGTTCAAAGTAATATTATATCATTTTAATTTAAATTATACTCACACAAATCCATCTTGTTTGAAAGTATTTCAAAATGTCCGCATACTAAACATAAAATCACGTAGTTTACAATAAAAATAAATATTTATGTAAAACACCGAGAAAGACGTTCACTATTTGTTTTCTAACACACACAAGCCCGTTGAAGTATGCGGTAATACGGGCCCGTATATCTTGACAGATCAACTATCTGGGAGTATTAACACTCTGATTTAAACTATGCGTACTGAGTTCTAACATATTGGAACATAACCACTGGAGTAGTGATATGGTCATAGAACATGTCGACAACTGCTATGAAGTGTACACATATACAATAGCTTAATGAGTAGATATGCTCTGCCTATCGCCCGGCATTTCATTACTTATTCGTCTATTTGCAAGGCACAGAGATAACATCAGGGGGACTTATCAAAACACCCAACACATTGACTGGAGTTCCTGAGTAGGACGAGGTACGCCGCCCCATCATATTTAACTATTTCTATCTGTGCAGCTAAGGGGTAGTTACTTGTCACGTATTTCTACACGCCTAGTAAATACCGCTATTGTTATTAAATATAGAGGGTTACAGTTCGACATATTGTGTAGCTGCTGTTTACGAACGGTAGTGCAGGAGCCTTTACTCTGAGATCTTTCGAATGTTGTATAATATCGACTGCAAAAATTGTAGTATAATGACGCACATGGAAAAAAGATGTTAAAAGTAAAATACATAGCCCTGTTGTGCTCGCATACCCTTAATGACAATAGAAGTGTAAAAATGTGCGGATTTCCTTGCTTTTGTAAATTTAGTGTATATGAATTTTCATCTTGACCCTATTAAGAGCATATGATTTCAGTATACTGGCATTTATCAGGGAATGATAGTTGGTGTTACGTAAACCCGCCGACGCCAAACAGAAACACCGTTGCTCAAAGAAGGAGACGATACCAACCGACAGAGTAGGACTTCCTAAGAGATCTTAACACAGATGAATCTTAGTGTTAACATTTTTCTGAACCGAATGTAAATTAGGTAAGTTGATCGGTAGAAGCAGGCATAGGAGAATGTTATGATGTAATTCCCTAGAAAACCCCTACTTTCGTCAATTGTTAACTCGACCTGTTCAACAATTATTGATGATATCTAGAAAGCATGTCGCCGTCTAAACCGTGCGCTACAAATATACAAATAGTTATTGCCTGATTACACCCCTGTAATAGTATAATAGCCGCAGGCAATGGTATATATATATATATATATATATATATATATATATATATATATATATATATATATATATATATATATTTATATGGGTTGGTTTTCCTTTTTCATTTTCCCATAACGTCGGATTACCTTCATCCTTCTCTTCCCATATATATATATACATATATACATATATATATATATATATATATATATATATATATATATATATATGTATATATATACATATATATATATATATATATATATATATATATATATATATGTATATATATATATATATATATATATATATATATATATATATATATATATATATATATATACTGTTATTACCATGAAACGTATTGAGTCGCAGCAATTATAAACTCGTGAATTCAAGTTACGAATGACTAATCAACATTTCCGTAACTCTCACATCATTTACACAGAAATGTGTATCGCCGACCTGTACACTACACGGTTTGTGTTAACCCCTACTTTAAACTGCACGAAAAACTGTCTCCAGAATAAACTAATTCGGACGTATAACAAACAATAGGATCTGATAATTACATCGCCTTATACTCTAGATAACAATAAAGACCAGGACACATCGAAATCATATTTGCCTGATCTAATCCGAGCTATAATCAGAGTGCATGTTATGTAAAGCTGCCCTATGCATTCTCTTAGTGTCATAACCAATGTTAAGTGTACTTCTGCTTTCGTAAAATCTTGAAGGATGTGTTTTTTAAAAAATATCCGGTGTAAAAACCAAATCGCCAAATAATCGACCATGAGTCTTCCTCAATTGTTTTGAAAACATTCTAATAGTCATTAATCAATATCGTAACAGTTCGACACATCAACAATTAGTAATTTTGTTTTCACTAAAAGTATGGATGTCGCAATCCCGCTTTACTGCAGATATATTAACGGTCATTCCTTAACGCATATACTATACACTGTATGAGGCAAGTTCAGCTAGGAAGTAGAACAAGATATTTCTAAGGCATTTAACAGGTTCTGGCATGAACGTCTACACAGGAAAATGGGTGTGTTACATACATTCGTTACATACATTTAATATAATCAAACTTTTGATAGCTTATAGCTACATGCAGGTCGTCTGTCCAACTAAACAAGATTATATGATAACATGTGTGCATGAAGCCTTCATAATAGAATCTCTTTCTTCTTCTGAAATACACCACTGACTAAATCACGGCCGGAATATATATGCGTATGTGTGTATATATATATATATATATATATATATATATATATATATATATATATATATATAATATATATATATGTATATATATATATATATATATATATATATATATATATATGTATGTATATATATATGTATATATATACACATATACATATAGACTATATATACATATAGACTATATATACATATACATATATATATATATATACATATATACATATATATATATATATGTATATATATATATATATATATATATATATATATATATATATATATATGTATATATACTCTCTCTCTCTCTCTCTCTCTCTCTCTCTCTCTCTCTATATATATATATATATATATATATATATACTATATATATATATATATATATACGGGGCAATGTACACGATAAGTCATGAAAATCAAATGCCGTGGTAGACAAAACAGGTTTATATACAGGAGAAAAACAAATACAAGAGATTTGACCGGTTTTTATAATACGTTATCTCTTACATTAGTTTGAGTGTGAAATATATTATTATTCTCTAGACTGTCAGTTTAAGATGTTTATTGCTTTTTAAAACTTAATAGGTGACAAATTAGCAGACTTATCTCTGATACATTTAAATTAATCTTTGGGTTCTCGCATTATGTGTATGAATTTCATGCCCACTCCTATTTGTTTTTATTCTGCCAAGTTTATCTGTCTTTGACTCTATTATCGCTATTTACACCCCCCACCGCCTCCCCCATACTAGCTCAGTAGGTGTGAAAGTGAAAATGAAAGAGAAAATAAAGAAAAAATACTAAAAGAAAAATAAGAAATAAAGAAGTATGTGCAACCCACTTGTCATATTACAATTTCACTGAACGTCTTCTGATATGCTCCAATCAGATCATTTTCTCATTTTTCTCCTCCCATGTGTGTGCTTTAAAAACAAAATTAGTTCAAAATCTTCACTTTTTCTGAATACGTTATTCTACACGCACGAAACCGGTCAAATCTCTTGTTTTTGTTTTTTCTTCACTTTAACATGTCTTCTGTTTGTCATTTTTCACACCCACACACCCACACCCACACCCACACACACACACACATATATACATATATATATATATATATATATATATATATATATACTTATAGCACGACCCAGTATGCAAGAACTGGTTTAACATCAATGAAATGCTGAATTTTGAGAAGATGAGCTGCAATATTTGATATAATAGTGCCATACATGATCTCGTACATTTATTTACTATCAAGAACACGTCCGTTCCTATAACAATTATGATATGCATTGAACAAGACGATGTATATTGCCCATTGTACCCGTTCCGAGAGACTAACCTTCAGATTACGATGCCTGATATTTACCGGAAGCATCTCACACTGATAATATACCTCGTGTGTTTAAATACCATTCATAAAATAGCAAAGTAAATAAAAACAGTAGACACAAAAATAAGTAGAATCAGTAAAATATTCCGTACACAAAAAGCAAATCTATTGATGGTTGTGAACACATAGAGATGATAAAACAACAATTCAGATGCAAATAATGTTACATTTTATTTTACAATTCAAAGAATAGATAATATCGATACATAATCTATCCTCTTTTCGATGTATGAAAAAAAAGAAAAATACAACTAACAAGGTAAAATATATGATTGCTTTGCAATGATGGACGACAATTACCATAATATATACTAGATAAGAAATAACTAGGTATTTTTTTCAAAACTATAACATTGATAAATGTGTTATAAAATGTACTTCGATGTGTAGGTAGCCCCCATATTTGAGAAAGATTTAAACATAATAGATATGATTACAAAAAAGTGAATGCTTATATGTATAAGCATGTATATATATATATATATATATATATATATATATATATATATATATATATATATATATATATATACATATATATATATATATATAGTACTAGATGAAGTGAAAGAAAAAAATAAGGTGCGAATCAAATTGTATTACAATTCAAAGTTCGAGCAAAGTACTACAATGCTCTATCCAGTATATTAAGCTTACTTTTTTATCCGGATGTGTACTAATTAAAGATATTAGTTGATTCTTATATATTGTGTTGTATTAACTTCATATTGATACACATACATATATATATATATATATATATATATTATATATATATAATATATATATATATATATATATATATATACATATATAGATATATATATATATATATATACAGGGTGTTTCAAAAGTCTTGGGAACATTACAAATGCGTATATCTCATGAACTATTCTAGGTAGAAAAATGAAACTGGTGCCATTTTAAAGCTTGCTTAATCAAGTTTTTGGTCATACTAATGATTTTCGTGTTATCTTTCCAGGTGCAGTAATGGCGTTCTCTAAACAAGACAAGGCATTTTGCAAAGACTGAATCGTGGACATGTGTTCAGCGTGCATTTCGACGGAAATTTAAAAAAGAAGCCCCTGAAAGGAAATCCATTGTCAGATGGCATGCTAAATTTGTGAAAGATGGGTGTTTGTGCCCAAGTAAGCGAACAGGTCGCCCTTCAACTTCAGAAGATGCAGTTGAGCAAGTTCGGACAGCCTTTCAGCGGAGCCCCCGTAAATCAGTGAGAAGAGCCAGCAGGGAACTTCAGCTTGCTCCAGCAACTGTCTGGCGTGTCTTAAGGAAACGACTGCAAATGGTACCTTACAAGCTCAAGTTGGTCAAAAAGTTGAAGGACACTGATAAGCCACTTCGCCGTGACTTTTGCATTACAATGCAAGAGAAGTTGGAAGATAACGGCTTTGATGACCGGCTTGTTTTTAGCGATGAGGCGACCTTCATATTGAATGGCAAAGTTAACAAGCATAACACTCGCATATGGGGTACTGAGAATCCTCATGAACTTCTTGAGCACGAGCGAGATTCACCAAAGTGAACGTGTTTTGTGCAATTTCCAAGAAAGGTGTCTATGGACCGTTCTTCTTTGAAGAGGCAACTAACACTGGTGAATCCTATCTCAACATGCTGGAAGACTGGTTAATGGCTCAGTTGGAACAAGCAGAATCTGATGACTTCATTTTTCAACAAGATGGTGCGCCACCACACTGGAGTCTTAGAGTAAGGCAGTTTCTTAACACAAGGCTGCCTGGTAAATGGATTGGGAGATCTGGGCGAGGTGATGACGTTCTCATGCCCTGGCCTCCTAGGTCTCCAGATCTTACCACGTGTGACTTTTTCCTTTGGGGCTTTATCAAGCAACAAGTCTATGTGCCGCCCCTTCCAAGAGATATTGACGAACTAAAGGCTCGAGTAACGGCAGTTGTGGGAACCATTGACGTCAAGATGCTGGAACGCGTTTGGCAGGAAATGGACTATCGACTAGATGTCTGCCGTGTGAGGAATGGTGGTCATATTGAGCAACTTTGAAGATTCCCCACAAAACTTGAAACTGTAACCTTTCCAACGGTACCAATTTCATTTTTCAACTCTTAATAGTTTTTGAGTTATTAAAAATCGTTATGTATGCAGGCACGTAGTTGTAACACCATACATTCACCCATAAATATATAAATATAAACATATATGCGTACACTTTATATACTAGAGTACATGTATACGCACACCCACACGCACATACGCACACACACACATACACACACATATATATATATATATATATATATATATTATATATATATATATATATATATATATATATATATATATATATATATATATATATATATATATATATATATATATATATATATATATATATATATATAAGATGATTTAATGAATCAGAACATTCCAATTGTTCAAAGAGTTAGAACAAGTATATCATGGCGTACGGTCTGGACATACTTGAATTTTTTTTTTTTCGATTCAAAAATTTTTTTTACAAAGCCACTCCAGATGAAATGAAAATAAACATAAAAATAAAATAAGGCGTCAAATAAACTAAATTATAATACAAAATATAAAACTAATGATAGAATATATAAAGGAAAAAAGGATAAGAGATAAAAATAAAAAAATAAAATATACAATAGAAGGAAAAATAGAAAACACTATAAAAATGATAATATAAAAAATAGTTAAATTATAAATTTGTTTAATTATAATTTTACTATATTTTTATATTATCATTTTTTATAGTGTTTTCCATTTTTTCTATTATTGTATATAAATATAAAAATAAAACGAAGTATAGTAGAGTTAAATAAAATAAAGTAAAATAATAATACAACAATAAATAATAAAATAAAAATGAACATAAAAATCAAAATCAAATATAGAAAAATAAAAAAATATGTGAAAAATTAAAAATTAAAAAATAAAGAAATAAATTAAAAATTAAAAAAATAAAATATAAAAATATATAATAAGAAATAAGAAGTAACATTAAGTATAATAATAGAAATATGGGGAAATAGTATATATATATATATGTATATATATATAAAGAATATATAAAAAAATGGTTATAAAATTAATGAAATTAATGATATTAATAAAATTATAAATAAGTAAATCAAAATAAAGAAATAAAATAAAATAGTTAACTAATAATTCAGCATAAAGGTAAGATTAAGAAATAATGAAGCTATACTTAAAAACAAAAAAATAAACATAAGGATAAATAAAAGAGTTACTAATAAAGAGATGATAATAAAATTTAGAAACACACAATGAGGATATAGGGTCAATATAAAAGAAATAATCAATAATAATAGTATGAATATAGAACTTAGAACTATATATAAAAATAAGATGGAAGCATATACAAGTTTCGAACAAAAGTTGAATATTGTCAAGGCTCATTATCTAGAGTTTCCTTAAGGAAACATCTCGCAAGGGGATGATTACGGTAGAAGGGGGAGGGAGGCATAATCAGAAGGTATGGACAACGGTTAATTTTAGGGGGAGAAAATGTCCTTATAACAAAATTATTATATGGAGGAGGGTCAGTAGGAGAGAGCATGCTTTAAAGGAAATAATTATCCTCTATCTCTCATCGTGGTCTTCCACAAAATTTGGCGTTTGAACCAACAAGTTCAACTGGAATGACATTAGATGTGGGAGGATGAATTATATCAGAAAAAGTTATAAATTTAGTCTGGCGATTATGCGTTATTTAGGAGAAAATCGAAGTAAACAGAGTCTGTTCTTCGAAGATCCGATATATTACCTGGGTGAATTGGTTGGATGAAATGAATGAATTGATTTTAACCCACATTTTATTGGGAAAAGGATGTCGTCATACCTTCGAGGCTTTAGTCCTTATATCCTTAGAATTCCCTTTTACATACGTTGTATGTATGTAATTCAGTTGGTTATTAGTTTCCAAACTGCAATTCATAGATATTTGATCACAGTATATTTTCCGGTGGAAGTCAAAAACGAGTGTTACTGTTATTGTCTACAGCGCTCGAATGAAAGTGTTTGACGTTTTCGATGTTTGGGGTATGAAGGTTAAGTTAGTGGTAGGAGTTAAATGTGGACAGTTTGGGTGCAGAGTCATTTAGATTACTCCTATAGGACCAAAGAAGGAATGACCAGATACGCTTTAGATTGGAACTTGAGTTGGAGTGAAACTCGTTGAAAAGTGGGGTTGGGCGATAACATCACAGCTATATGGCATAGAGATGAGACGACTTATATTTGTGAAAGTGTTTTATTTATAGGTTTGGGTTATTGGGTACTTCTTTTAGATGTTCAGCCTGAGAAGGGGCTGATTTGGGGGTGATTTGTTTCATATATTTGGGGACACGGACTCAAACACACGCATACACACATATCGAATTACATTCCAAGACTTAGAGCCCTGTCGAAGCACAGTCCCAGTTTACTGGAAAACCTATTTTAAGAAATTTGGCAACATAAAGAGGCATGTTTGTGGTTATTAAGTAGTACCTCTATGGATGGAACAAACACGGACAATATTATGGAAAGGGGGCGATTTAATTTATTATATTGTAACTAATTATAGTCCTTAAAACGTAAGTAGGTAATGGTCTTGATTGTGCTATCAGTTAGCGCTTTTGTTTTTTTCATTTATGATAGTAGAGGGAAGGGGGGTATGAGTCATACACGAGTTGAAGTAGAAAGGAAAGGCGATAAAATAATGGAGTTTATAATAGTATCACTAACATCAATAATAATAATAACAACAACAATACTAGTAACAATAATAATATTAAAAACAATGATAAAGATCATGATGATAATGATCATGGCAATCACATCAACAATAATTGGATCAGTAATGTTGAAGACCATAGTCATATTAATAATAACAATAATACGAATATTGACAATTATAGTGATGATGATATCAATAATAATGATAATAATAATATATATAATGATGATTATGCACAATAAATTGTTGCATAAATCGTACTATTAGAGAGAGATTAGCCTTATATACGGTTTTCTATTAAGACACTATTAATATACTTAAACATAGGAACACATCCTAGGTATAGAGGAGAATGGTAACCATTGTATCAAAAGTGGCCTCTCGGATTAGTGGCAGTGTATTCTTTCAATTGTTTCATGTAGGGTAGGAGACGTTTGAGTTGGTAAACGTGCAAGAATACTATCCTAATTATGCTGGGATAAAAAATAATAATCATCAGTGATAATAATAATAATAATAATAATTATAATAATAATAATAATAATAATAATAATAATAATAATAATAATAATAATAATACTAGTAAAGGTACTAGTACTACCACAAACTATAACCACCCATGATATTCTCAGTAGTAAATACAATCGGTGGGGTATACTTTATAGGAAGAAGAGTTTACTGATTCGATGTTTCTTTTTTCTCGATCATATGAGGGATGTGTGAAGTTTTTAAAGATATATTACTGCTTAGACATATGAGACCGGTGAAATCCAGGGAGAATAGTGTTAAGCAAAAATAAGAAGAAGGAATAATAGGCATGCGACATTTTCTTTTTAAAAAGATTGGCCGTTAGAATAGTTTAATTTACAATAATTCATATTTTTATTTTCATTAAACGCTGATCTGTGGCAGGGGCGGGGCGAGGCGAGGTAAAGGAAAAGAAAGGGAAAGAGAAGAGAAAGAAAGAGACGTAGAGGATGTGTTAGGGGTGGGTGTCTATAGTCATTCAAGAGTTGTTGTGGACGGGAGAGGGTTGGTGTGTCTAGCCTGATGGGCAAAAGGGCGAAAATATTGAAAATATTATCATTGGAGAAATGAAAAAAATATGCCTCAATGTTAAAATAACTCCTAACATTAAAATAGTAAACCTCCTAGATGTAACTTTCAATTTAACTAAGGAAACATATGAACAATACAATAAAGAAAACTTCAACCCAATCTATGTATAATCCCGTCTCCAACAACCCCAACTCTATCATCAAGCATATCGCTAAATCTATCCAACAACGCATAAGCAACACCTCCTCAAAGGAAACAATATTTAACAAACATAAAGGATTTTTTAATAATGCACTAAAAAACAGTGGGTAAAAAATACACAAATTAAATTTATCAAACGTAAAACAACTAACAATAAAAACAAGAAAACAAGAAACAGGAATATAAGATGGTTTACACCCCCCTTCAATCACGCAGTTTAAACAAAACTTGGTAAAACATTATTAGACCTTATCAACACACACTTCCCCCAAACAATATTTTACATAAAATATTCAACAAAAATACATTAAACTAAGTTACAATGTCAGTGAAAATTTAGAAATGATAATTAAACAACACAATAATACAATCCTAAACAGCAACCTTAACTCTGAATCATATAGCAAAAAAACAACTAGAGTAAAGTCCTGTAACTGCATAAATAAAAATGAATGCCCCTGGCAACAAAATTGTTTAATAAAAAAAATTATTTATCAAGCAAAACCAAGCTATAAAAAATACTACATAGGTATGGCAGGTAATACGTTCAAAGAAAGATACACCGGCCATAAATGTTCTTTCAACAACCCAAGCTACCAAAATAGAACTTCACTTTCAAGTGTCCACTGAGAATTAACTAATACAAATAAATCACCAACTGTAATCTGGAACAGTATCAGAAAAACTAGCACCTGTTTCTCCCTAAACTCACCAGATTATTTATGCCTTGGCGAAAAACTTGAAATAATTAAATTTAACGATAGAGGAAAACTTTTAAACAAAAAACAGGAAACATCGATAAATTGTAGGCATAACAGATCACATCTCCTTAGTAATGTGTACAATACCCCCTAACTAATAGCATTAAAACCAAAAAAACCTCGATATCCACCAACCCCCTAAAATTAACACTTATAAACATCTCTACACCAGATAATTTTAAACCTTAATTACAAGTATATTATAATATCCCCCCCCCCTTTTTTGAATAAATAGTATAACACCCTCAGGTGGAGCATCTAGATATGTATGTGTAGGTATGGTTTGTGGATATATGTATATGCATGTGTGTGAAAATATAAAATGTATAAGTATATGTATATATATATATGTACATGTGTGTATGTATGTGTGTCTGTGTATGTATGTATATATATGTGTGTGTTCATGTATATGTATGTGCATATGGATGCATGTATGAATATCTATGAATGCATATGTATATATGTATATACATGTATATGTGTGTGCATGTATGCGTTTGTATGTGTGTATACGTATCCCCAATATACTTAAGTTTGACCAGAAATATTTAATATTTAATTTACAAAATCCCACATAGGTCAACCACATATTACCAAAATAATCTTTAAAAATGATATATTGCTTATATTACTCAAAATTACTGGCCCCCACAATTTTTAGTCTCCCCACCCATGGACCATAATTTATTGTTTTATAACTTTAACTAAAACACCTTACAGCCAATATGATATGTACTCTTCTGACAAGTTTTAACCCCACCAATACAATTTATTAATACCACTGCCACTAATTCATATATGACTTTGACGAAAAATAAAAGTAATTACAATCATGTTTTATTAATTTATTAATAAATATTACTTAGAATAAAAATACGCTTATTTATCCACAAAAATAATTAAAACTAAATGTAAATAAGTCAAAATATAATAGTATAATTTGTTAAAACTACTGTCATGAATCTATATACGACTTTTACTAAAAATAATCACCACGATATTTTATTAACTCATTGCCAAATATTATCTAGAATAAAATGTATTTATTACCAATAATAATTTAAACTAAATATTACTTTAAGTTATTTATCGTGGAAATTTAGCCGTCTGCATTAAATAGGGCGAAACATCTCTATTCCCTAGACAGGCGACAGCATCACACCTGCAAAATATCGGTCGCGTCAGGCTAGACACACTAACCTTCTCCCGTCCCCAGCAACCCTCAAATGACTATTGACCCCCCCTGACACCCCCTCTACCATTCTTTCCTTCTCTTCTCTTTCCCTTCCTTTTCCTATCCCTCGCTTCCCTTCTGCCCCATTCTTCCTTGATTTCACCGACCGGTTTGGATCACCAAAAAAAACTTCTGCCTGATGAGACCTCACCTCTTGATTACTGTAGATCGATAACATCGACATGCCAGTGTAGCAGATTTTCTACATGTTTAAATAAAAAGCATTCACTATATATATATATATATATATATATATATATATATATATATATATATATATATATATATATATATAAACAGTAACATCATATCAATACCACTGAGGCAACTTAACTTTTCCTGGAAGTTGACTTTCCAGGCGTTTTCTTGTTTAAAGATATAGGACCGATCGAAAGAGCATCAACAAAATAAAAAGAATACATGGAAGTCATTCTTTAAATAAAGAAACACGAAAACACAAAATAAATAAGTAAAATAAAATGTTTTAGAGACGTGACTGATTTTATCACAATCCCGTAATTTAAAATGAAAGTTTAAGATGCTGAATGCGACCTTTAGAGACGGAAGTTATCGTATAAAATACCTTTACGGCGAAGAAAAAGTTTACTTCATGGAAAACAATAAGTTGTACGATAAGGAAAGATAATGTATTGTTGTTTCTTGTGTATTACTGGAGAACACGACTCAAGTTTAAATACCATGGTAGGAAAGGCTAAAGCCTCAAAAGAAAGTGAAAAACAAAGAGAGCGCCAAGTCACTGTGAAGGAATTGTGAAGAAAATGGCATTTGCTGACGAAAGGGCGATCATTCGATAATATGGAATACATGCTATTCTCCTTACAAAACCTATGATTTAGATACATAGATGTTCTAAAGAAAACAAAACCTAGCCGACGAACATCATTTGTAAAAAGTGAATTCAGACAAATTGAGTCGCTATCCTTTATAACATGTGCTTTCATTCTATATTTGTAAATTATATTGAAATTATATTTCGATGAGCCTTTGTACTTGAAAATCTTTCAACATGCAAAACTCGAGAATGAAAATTAAAAATATGAATGTATATAAGTAAAATGATTGATTTAGGAATGTACTTGTTTTTCTCATTTCATTCATATAACGATGGAAATCTTGAATAATGTTCAATAAATACGTTATATAATCTGGAAAATATAAGATATTTCAGTGGTTTTTGTATTTCTGATTAGAGGGAGAACCTGTATTTAGTTGTAAATATTTCGTATAGCACAAAGGAAAATAGTAGGAAAGAATATAGCACTGATTTGGCTTAGTATCTACACTATAAAAATGCCTTCAGTAAATCTGGCGGCTGTTGTAGTGGATATAAGCGGTAAAATACAATGAAGGGATTGTGTGAATGACTGAGTGAAGACAAGTTGATGATCTACGGATAAACAGTAAGCAATGACCTAAGAGAATAATACGAACACATATATTAAAAAAACAAACATGTTTCGATAAATTGCGCCAGTGGTTGGCTGTTTGTGTTAGCATATTAATCTTTAAGTTCGAAAGTTCTGATAGTAGATAAATTTGGACAAATACACTGCATTATATATATATATATATATATATATATATATATATATATATCAAATAGATAGATATATATATATATATATCATACATACATATATATCATATACACATATATATACATATATATATATATATGTATATATGTATCATATATACATATATATATACATATATATATATGCATATATATATCATATATACATATATATATACATATATATATATATATGTATATTTATATATATATATATATATATTTATATATATATCATATATACATATATATGTATACATATATATATATATTTATATATATATATCATATATACATATATATACATAGGTATATATATTTATATATATATATGTATATATATATATATATGTATTGTAAGAACACCCACATATTACACGTGTACTTATATGAATATATCCTATTTAAAATCACAAGTAAACGACGTAGAGTTCCAGTAAATATATATATGTTTTAATTATGCAACAATGTATAACCTTTTGCAAAACTTATGAAGCAAGTACATTGTCACATTTATTTCTTATGTAAACCTATACACTAGTCGGATACTGTTCTATAGAGAAATATTATTCACTTTTAGTGAATATTAACATGATACTACTGCACTTAAAACGGTATACACTTAAACTCTAAATGCTAAATCTTATAACGTGACAATGTTTACCTTATGAAACTATTGTTTATGTGTTTTAATATGTAAGAAAATACACCTTAGTGTCACAACCTGAACTCCTGATCTCATATTGTACTCTTAAATCGTTATTCGTCCACTTTTTTGTTTCGATTATTGAACGAAGCTGATTCGTTCGAAGTTGTTGCGAAAAACTTCAGGGTATATGTGACCGTTTGTTTTAATAACATTATGATTCAACTAAATATGTGTGTATGTTTTCATTTTTCATGTCAACATGAAATGCACATTCTGTTATTCCCGATTAAATACATTCGAATATTTATAGAAATGAAAAGAATCTATAAAATTAATTAAACTTACGAAGAATTGTATTTCGATCTTAAAGAATATACACTCTCTGTAACCTTTAGTTGAACGGAACCCTGACGCCAATTAGATTGTGTTCCCCTTCATTTACGAGTAATAAGCTCCTGGTTTAATCGCCTACTTGCTTATTTGGGACAACAGCAGGTTATATTCTGCCAAATAAATTTAATTGAAAAATATTTTTAATATAAATCAGTAGTAGAAAAAAAACAACTTAAAAAATGATTCAACGCTATGAGGGTATACCTAATTAATTTTAAAAAGTAAACTGATTCCTATGGAATATGTTCAGTACTACTGCTTTATAGTTCAATTACAATGAGGTAGTTGAGATAGGTTAACTGCGTATACTATCACCCACTCGTGTACTTCCTATTAAAATTCATTCTGAATCATCGGTTGGATTTAACCAGGATCCCAACTGCGTGTCTTGATTCACACCTATGCTCATCTAAACAGGAGAATTTTATGAGACGTCTTATATATTCGACTTATTTGTCTGATTATCACATTACATCGGTTAAGACAATTTAATATATGTTTGAACAAATTTCGCATTATTTGATTAGCTTTTTTGTCTTCGAACCATATAAGTCATTTGTTAAGGCTACTACATGAATAATACAGGTTAAGTAACGTTGCCTCGAACCCCGGATTAATTAAATGTATATTCCTATTACTTATATACACGATAAGAAAGTCGTTTTTATAAACCAGCGCTGTCAGATCTTGTGAATGTCTTGAACTATTAAAATAGAGGATGCCAATTAGTTGGATTGTTAGCCAGTTATTTTCTTCTTCTGTTTAGCTATTTTGTTTTCCCTCAATATAATTCGTTTCAATCAGCCCATTCTTGTAGTAGATATCGGTTCTGCAAATTCTTCTGCATTTTCCATTATACGCATACACGACTATATATATATATACATATATATATATATGTATATATATATATGTATATATATACATATATATATATATATATATATATATATATATATATATATATCATATGTATATGTGCTAGACGAATTCCCCTTTTTCTAGGAGAGTTAACATTATTAATCAGGAAATAACTGTGTGCACGAATTTTCTCTTGTACTACGAATATAAGAATGTGATATAATGATACTAAACTCTATTACTAAGAGCAATATACTAATATTAATGACATTAGTCTGAGCGCAAACAATTATAAACATGTTCTGTTGAACTAACGAGAGTCGTAGGAAGAGATATTAATTCACAACATCCTGCTTTATTGACGTTCAATTTCTATGGATAAAATCACGTGTAAATCAGAAATATTGAGAAGTTAATGCAGCAACGTAATGCTAATTGCATTTTCCTTAAATATACTTGCAACAGAATGCAAATAATGTGAGTATTAGTTAATATCGATTACTTGATATCTAATAACTTTTGCCAATACATGGACAATCACCCTCTAAAATATAATGTTCCGGTGGTGACAGCAACCACGCAGCCGTGCTTTTATTTGTTGCACCCTCCTGGCGCCTCATTCAGCTAACTTGTAAAATGTCAATACTTAGAGACAGGGTGATGTCAACTAACTAGGGAATAGCTACATTCTGTCTAATATTGCAGAAGTGCAGCAACAAAAACTGTCTGAATTATCGACCTGTCGGTCTCCCTTATATTATATTGGGGTAAATGTACATCAACTTCAATCAGGCGACCATAAACCATCCGCAATATTTCACTGCTATTTGACATTACAACTGAATTTTAAATTATAACATAGTGTAACTAATATGCGGTTCATTGCGAAGATAACATTCAGAAATCAATAAGAAAACACCTTTTATCATTCTGTCACCACTGTATCAAATGCGTGTCTTTCCACCGAGGCTTATACATACAGCTTAGGGGCTCAACGAAATGGCCCGAGCCCATTGCTGCATTTCCTGTATGTCAATGATCTGTCAGATTAATTGGCCAAAATATACTATGATGGTGTAATATATGAAGCTGTTATCAGCTAGTAAAAACTATGCTCAACTTCAAGATCATCTCAAAAGAATCTAGTCCTGGTCTTTAAGCTTAAATTTATCTTTTAACTGTGCTAAAAGCAGTCATCTACGTATCCGTTCTCTGCTAATCCTGAACATCGGTGTTCAACTTGAACACCTCAACATCGAGGCTAAAGTTAAGTACGGTACGGCAACGGTGGGCACATTCAACTACATACGTCACTGTATCTTGATAAGCAAAAAAGATATACATATTAACTACATGTATATTTTATGTTCACTACGACGAAATGAAAAAAGATTTTCGTCCGCAATATATAACTCTGGTACGGTGTATTATTGTGTATTCTTTTCTCAGAAAGATACACCTATCTTCAAAATACAGTCTACCTGACAGCGTTTTTAACGCTTGAAAACAAAGATGTGCACAGAATACTGCACGCTTGCAGACAAATAACACTCCAAAAACGTGAATATATTCTCATTTGCATAGTTAAGTATGCGAGGGAGTTATCATGAAATATGTCATCATGAATCGGAATTTAAATACATTTTTGAATATTGTTTCACCTTTACGATTGCTTAGAGTGTCTATGTACAACTACATATACAGCATCGTGACTTACATTTCAACAGAATAGATAAAGCATTATCCGCATTCGTTGCTGATACAAAAAAATGCCAAAGTATGCTGGGTTGATAATGTTAATCATCTGTTTGTACGGCTTGCCGCGCTACACTATAACTTTGCAATAAACTTAATTAACTGATAAGTTTAATAAAATATGTACAACAAACAGAGGGATTTTAATTGTCACTTTCTTTACATGCACTTTGTTCGAAACTAAAGTAAACTACAAATAGCGAATATCACAACCCGAAACGCAATTCAGCTGTGTTTTAAAATTGATAATAGAGGTAAATTCAGTTATAGAGTATATTAGGTTCATACAAATACATGAATATATACAGTACTTAATTTATACATATGGATAGTTAGTTATATACTATCTAAAATGTTTTATGTACGGGCATGTATATGTGCCCGACTACAAGTAAAAATCAACACAAACAAACACTCACAAAGTTAGTAGTTTCTCGATCGGCCTTGCACCAGGGAATAATATCTAAATTTAAAAAAAAATAGTATCTATTCTATGACGATAAACTAGCGCAATTCTTTTCAGAACGTGGCTGTGTTTAGCTACTAACTAAAGAGAAGAAACTCTGTTTGTTTTAGGGAGTGATTACCTTACGCTGACTCCAGTATACTTAGCGTATGTGTGTATGCCACGAAAGAGTAATAGGTTAAGCGTCAAAACTTAGATGGGGATAGATAGAGAAGGGGAAGCAGTATTGTTAGTGGTATGAAGTAGTCCAACAGTAAAAAAGAAGTCAAGTCGAGGTTTGGTTCAGATAACAAGTGTATTAACATAACAGGTACAAGGTAAGGACACTGGCTGCAACTGGGCTAGCCAGTTACAAGAGTGTCCTTTTTCTCTCTCCCGTGACTCTGGTGACTCGACCTATTCATAGTGAGAACTGGTTCAGTTTTTTTTTCTGTTAGAACGGCCGGTGTAACACACCCCTTTGAAAATATCTCATCTGGGGATAAATAACGTTTTGGTTTGGGAATCACTATCATCAAAGTCGATTTCCGTTTTTTGATCTCCCAATCTCAGGAGGAGTCTCTGGTATGCGCACCAGAAAAGTATAAAACACTGTGTCCATGATGTCTTACATGGAATTCCTGTAACGTTCTTTTCTGTAATGTCATAGGAATTACAACCCTGTCGCTATATAACAGGACGTTGTCGCAAATTGAATACATTCCCTCATTCTGTTGGTTATTGTTGATTTTTTTCTTTCGTGCTTAGGATAAATTCGTCCACCTCTGCCTTACTATTCATCTCATTAAGCGTTACTGGAAGTTATCTTATTGTGTCACTTAACGTGTTTTCCTTCAGCTTCCGCTTGAATGGCTGCTATCACCATATCCTCCAATGGTTCTGACTGCTTAGGTATCAACCTTGATAACCCGTCTGCATGATCACATTTCTTAGATGGTACATACTCCATTTAAAAATTGTAGTTCAGAAGAATGGTACCCCATCTTTGGAGTCTATTCGCAGTGCGTGTCGTAGTCCCTTTTTCGATCCGAAAATCGTTAATAAGGGTGTGTGATCTGTTTGTAAAAGAAATTGTCTACCGTGCAGGAAACGATTACATTTCTTTACCGCGAATATAATGCTTAGAGCCTCTTTCTTACTTTGAGAGTACTTTTTTGCGGCTGGTAGATGTGTCCGATATGCATGGGTTATGGGTTTTAGGTTTCCATAATAAATTTTGTGCAACATGCATGCTCCTATGCCATAGTTGCTGGCATCGCTTGCAACTACAATATCACGCCTTGAAATGTTCCAGAAACAAGTCCGACGTTAAGATATCTTACATTTTCTGAACCGCTACTTCGCACTCTTGCGTCCAGACCCATTTTTGGTTCTTCCTTAACAGTTCTTTTAATAGTAATCTTAGTTTATACATATTTGCTACGAACAAATTGTAGTAATTCGACAACCCTAAAAAACTCTGTAAACACGCAATATTTTCTGAAGCAGGTAGGGTCCTTATCGCCATTGCCCTATCTGGGGCTGCCCTTCTTCCTTGTTCATCGATGATTTGCCCTAAGTATTTTATTTTTACCATGTGAACGTACATTTCTCATCTTTGAGTTTACACCAATAATCCTGGATTTGTGTTAATACTTGGTTTACATGAGTCTTGTGTTGTTCTTTATTAACGATGTTCATTAACACATCGTCCAGGTACCCTACTTCGAAATCCATCCCATTTATCATCATGTCCATAATTTGTTGAAAAATCACAGGGGCGACCTTGACCCCGAAAGGAAGTTGGTTAAATTTGTATAACCCCTTATGGGTATTGATGCCTAGCAGTTTTGAACACTCCTCATCGACAGGGATTAAAAGATAAGCGTTGCTGAGGTCGATTGTAGAAAAATATTTTCCTCCACTCAGTTTCGCAAATATTTCTTTAGGGCTCGGAAGAGGGTAATGGTTATCTTTTAATGGCTTGTTGAATCCTGTGGAGAAGTCGGCACAAACCCGAATCTCCTTGTTCTTGTTCTTAACATAAATGTAGGTGAAGCCCACTCACTGTGATACATTTTTTAAATGACACCGATGTTCCTGAGTGTTTCTATTTAACCGTCTATTTGTTTTGTAGCGGCGTATTGAAACCGCCTGAAAATACGTCTGGAAAATTATGTTTTAATTTCTTCTTGAGTTTTTCTGCCTCCACATTCGAATGATCTACCTGTTGACATAAGAAGCTTAAAGGCAAATCTCATAGTCTAACCTTTTCAATTAGATCTGTTCCAGAAAAGATATTCGATTTTCGCATAACAAAAATGTTGACTTTTTCGGTCTTATTCTGGAAAGAAATATTCGTCAATAATTCCCCTTCGAAGGTGTTTTTTTCACCACTGACGCTTCTCGCCGTTTTTTATGTGATTTGATCATAGTGGGTCTCCCAAGCTTCTTCCATGTCTGTACATTAAAGATGGAAATGTCAGACCCACTATCAAGATGTAGTCTTACATTTTTAAAAGCATTTTGACCTTTACATATTTCCGGATATTTTGTTCATAAGGTTCAATTTTTGTCAGTTTGATGGCTGTCGTTCTACCAGATGTTTACTTACAACGTGATGCCTTATGTCCTTTCTGGTGGCAGTTGTCACATTGTTTGAATATGTAGGGACACTCATCATACCAATGGTTATCTCCACACCTCAAACGCGGTCCAGGTGGATCCTTTCCATGTTTTTTTCTGGTTATTGATCGAAGTCACTTTTATTTGTTCTGATGGATCTTTTTAATGTGCGACCCTAAGTTTTCCTCTATGTCATGATTGTCCTGGTTCAACGCAACAAACCGGTCACAGTTCTCCTCTAAGTTGTGTATTGTTAGATATGGCTCAATTTCGAGTTTATTAAAAACATGACGTCTGATTTCTGAGTCTTTATTTAAGACCAAACATTGCATGAATATTAAATATTTAAAATTATTCGATGATAATCCCTCTAATTTAAAATGGTCGAAAAGTGTATTTACTATACTTGCATACGTAATGTAGCCGTCTTCCTCTCTACTCGTGACATTCATACAGTAATATCTTCTGTGGAAAAGATAAGGGGTTGTAGAAAACAGTTCTGTTAGTAAAGTAACTGCATCCTGGAATTTCAACTAACTGGTCTTTTTTGGAAGTATACAATTCACGAACTTTGTATGTTCGGCAGCTCCTAATGTTCTTAACAAAAATCTAACTTGTTTAGAGTCTGTCCATGTACTGCAGTCTGATACAAAATTAACCTCATGTCTTCTATAGAAGTGAGAAAAAGTGGCATCGTCTTCTGGATTATAATTGACAATTTCGATAGCGCTCCACACAGCTGTCTGGGAGAATGCATTATGATTCTCGTTTGCTTTCGTCTACTGGATTGCCTCCGGAAATGTTTTCTGTTCCTCCTCTGTTTTGATCAAGAGGTCTTCGAAGTGTTTCTACTGTTATAACAGTCTTTCTTGGAATCTTTTTTATCGTGTGATCGCCATCTCTTTTTGTTCAGCATGCATTTTTCTTTGATCTTTTTGCTGTTCGAACAACTCTCTTTTAAATGTCTCCTCAATTTCAACTTGTTTTCTTTGAAGTTCCATTTGTTGTTCAACTTGCCGTCTCTGTAACGTAACATTTTGTTCCGTTATGAATTCAACTAATTGAAAAAGAGAATCTTTGAATTCAGCGTCCATCATTCACGAATGTAAATCATGCACCACACAATTTACACTTGTAAAAACAATCATTTTACCCCACAACGTGCTTTATATTGATTGTTTGCTCAACCAACACACAAAGCAAAACATATATAATTTCTTAGAAAAAAAAATGTAATCCCAGTTCATTTGTTTGAAAAACAAAACTGAGGAAAAAAACCTTTTTTTTTAACATTGCTATAAGCCTAATAAGACTAGTTTTATGGGGAATCTTGTTAACCCCTTTGCATTTTGCAATAACTACGACTTGCTTATTTAACAGTTCTTTGTTCGAAGCACAAATGACTTACGCCAATATATATTTTTCACTGAGCGTCCTTTTTGCCCCCGACAATTCTGTGGTAGACCGTTTAAATAAATAGTCAATCCGGATCTGACTACAATACAAAATATTGTCCTAAAAATAACGACAAACTTTCACAATATATGTAATAGTTGACGCGGATAACATTTATCCTAACATGTCAGTGAATTTGAAGAGAAAAAAAATAATGGTGCCAGTGTATTCAATTATTTTAATAATTTAAAATGTCTTTCGCGTTTTCAAGTTTTCGATTTTTGGGAGCAAGTTTTGAGTTTGTGTGTTTTTGTTTGTTTTTCTTTCGTCGCTTTACTACTCTTGTAGTGGTTGATTTACTGTTTATCCTTGAGAATCCAAATATCTGTTTGAAAAAGACAAAGATGTTTTTCCGTGAAGATCTTGCGAATCATTGTATATTATTCACTTTGGGTGGTTCTCTGCAGTGATATCGTATCGATTTCTCGTCGACAATCTGTTGTGAAGTAGTCCAACAGTAAAATGAAAAAGTTATGTCGGGGCTGGCTTAAGATAACAAGTGTATACACATAAAGGTACAAAGTAAAGAAACTGACTGGCACTTGGCTAGGCAGATACCAGACTGTCCTTTTTCTCTCAATATTTATTTGTAAAATTAAAACATCATACAAAAGGCGGCACAGGGCCAAAGAAAGGGAGGGGAAAGCTATAGGTCTGATTCTAACTTGTTACCTTGCTAGAACCATACAGGACAATCATTCACCAAAATATCACATTTTTACTGTACATCCTTCTCCAATCACCAGAGGAAATAACTCCATGAATAACCTAATTAAAACCAATAAATATGAAAAAAAACAAATATGAAACAAGGGGTGGGGGAGAGGTATTATAAAACACTATGTACAAACAACAATAAATGAGAATATATACAATGAAAAAAAAAGTTAGTAAAAGACCCCCTCGTTACTAAGCTGTGGCAGATGCGCCGATTTACCAGTCAAAACGAAAACCCGAAAAAAGGTTTGATGCAGGCCCCTACGCTTTATAAACAACACCAACTTCGAAAATTCCGAAGGGTGACCTACATCCTGACAAATCTAGTGCTCTGTCACCTAGGTGGGGAAGGGTTGGGAAAAATAAATAAAAAAGTGGCCATAATGAAATCATTCACCCACTAGCTTAGTTATTAAACTTATAATAACTAAAACATGTCCTAGTTTTAACTTATCTAACAAAAGTCAATGTTCGGTTTTGCAACCCAAAATCCTCTACCTAGGGTACGTCTAAATACCACTCTATACCAGCACCAATCACTCTACACAGTCGGGCACCTCGCACCGACCTTTCACCAAAATATACCGAAGAGAGTCTCACACTATCGGCTCTAAGGCGAGCTTTCAGGTAATATTTGAAAATTGCAATAAGGTCAAGAGAACCGTAGGTCTCAACTCCGTAGCCTGTCTGCATTCGAGTCTTTCATATATTATCTCTCATGACTGCTAGTGAGCTTAATATAAATATCGGTTCATCTTATCCTTTGTCGGAGCCCAGTTGCTATATACAATAATAGGTTCCAGGTGTAAAGAAGATACGTCAAGAATGCGAACCATGAATCCAGAAACATACCTAATCACCAGCACGACTATACGGCAAGTAACGAAGGCGTGAGCCAAGGTCTCATCCTCGTCACCGCACCTAAGACAAGTCGGCGAATTTGCGAAGCGAGCTAAATTAAGCCTCTTCTGGACCCAGAGGGAATTTCTTATCATCAGCCAGATCAACGATGCCTCGTCATAATCAAAGCACCTTAACCTAGGCGCCCAAGGCCAGTTGAGCATAGCTCCACCTCGACAAACCGAGCCCCTCAATCCTAACATCTCGAAAGGTTCCCTTCACCATCACCCGATATAATGCCTTCCCGGACAACAGCAGGGAGTCAGAGAGGCTTTGTTTCACCCTTGAGAAAACCTTCAAAGCGCGTCTACATTCGCGAAAAAATGAACACTCACTTCGGGGCCACCTGTGTTTCTCCCCCTCATCCAAGTGCACACTTTTAACAGCCGGGGATGCTTTCTTGGTGTCTTCCCCCAAGAAGACACCGCTTCCGTCAGTGTGTTACCTCATTCGATCTAGGTAGAATAATTTCAAAGTGTGCTGACGGATTTCTATACATGGCATTCCTAGACTGCCTTCAGAAGAATGCAGATAACAAGTCTCGCGACGGACTATAGAAGCCTTACCAAGCCATAAGCACTTGAAATACACCCGAAAAGCAGCGTGTCCGACTGGAGTAGGAGCATCGATAGACGATATAGGATGATCGGGTAGATGTGTTAGCAACACAATTCCGATATGCCCTTTAATGAAAGATTTCTACGGGTCTACAAACCAGCTGCGCACCGAATCGTTTTCAATGCTTCCGACCAATTTTTCTCCAGCTGAAGATCGGGACCGAACCAGACGCCGAGTAGCTTGCAAGGCCCGTCTTTCCAGCTTAAAGGGCCCCTGCAAGGGAACACCCTTGCAGCCACAGATGCGCAAGCCAATGAATTTATCGCAGTTAATTTCGGCCCCTGTTATCGTTTCATACGATCTAGCTTCTCTGTCGACGACACTTATCTCGTTACAATCACATTAAAATCATCGGCAAAATCGGAGTACTTTAATCTAGTAAAACCACCAGGACAGTAATCCCATTAAGGGCCGGGTTCACGCTTAGCCTGTAGAGTAAGGGCTCCAAAACAATCACATAAAGCATCGGTGAAAGAGGGCACCCCTGACGAAGAGATCTGGATTGACTGAAGGGTCAAGACCTCATACAATTCACCTCTATCAGTACCACGGTGTTCGCATACAAGAGGATACTCCAGGAGCGTCATTACGGGCCAATACCGGCCGCAGGCAAAACAGCCTCCTTGGTCAACCCTATCAAAGGCTTTGGACAGATCTAAATTGATCAGCGCGGCATCATTGTCGATCAAGCGTATCGAGTAAAAACTATCCTGAATCGTCTTGCCCTTTACAGCACAGGTCTGTTCCAGGCTTATAAGACGAGACAAGACAAGCTGCAGTCGATTGGTTAAGATCTTGGCCAATATTTTTAACTCTGTCTTTAGCATCGTTAAGGGTAGAAATTATCTAACCCATCCCCACCAGTTTGGTTTTTACGTAACAACTTCACAATACCCAATGTCAAATGCTGGGGGAGAGCCCCATTCGTAAACCACAAGTTTGATAAAGCAGTCAGTAAGGAAACAAAAAGGGCGACAACCTCAAATACACATCGTAGGGCAAACCATCGATACCGGGGGACTTGTAACGGCCGACCCGCTTTAAGGCTTCCCGAACTTCATCCTATGTTATGAAACACTCGCACTTAGCCGCTTTGGTTGCCTCGAGACGAGAAAAGTCAGCTAAATAGGGGTCGAATTGCGTTAATGACAAACCGGGCTCCCTGGTAAAATGATCCTGGAAATGAGAACGAAACGCCTCCAGAATACCTTCGTTTGTAGTTACGATACGCCCATCCGAGAATGAGATACGGGCGATATGTCGATCGGTAGCTTGTTTACGTTCTTGTGCACGCAGTTCAGCAGCCATATTTTTTGCTTCAATGGGCTAGCTTTTTTACCAAGCCCTAATTACTAAAGCTTGGTGTTCTTGAGTAGTCAAGGACGCCAGCTTGGCCTGAATTATAATAACTTTAACGCTATCCCCCACCTCCATCGTCCGATCTAATCTAGATTATAGAGTCACTTTAACTGCCCTAGTTGATAGGTTGAGTTGTCTGTTAAAATCGGGAATAAAGGACTTCATTAAATCTTTAAGACTATTCCACGCCCTATTCCCAATGATATCCCCCGTCAATTCCCGCTGTAGGGTTAGTTCTAATTTGTCCTGCAAGCACTTAACCTCGAACAACGAAGTGTTGAGCTTCCAGTAACCCGCTAATTTAGGCTTAGCTCTATCTAAGTTTACTCAAACCCGAACGAGTCTGTGATCCGTGTAAACTACATTATAAAAAGTTGGACATGTAACCAATTGTACGTCGACTCTCTTAATTAAGAACCAGTCGAGATAACTCGAGAGCTGTCCCGAACCGGAGCCATACTTTATCATGGGGTTTCTCATTCCGGAATTTATAGATAAGATCAAGCCTATCAAGGAATTCGCGAAATACTTTCGCATCCCCGTCATCGTTAGTTCCCCTATACGTGTTACGATCAAAATCAGGGTCCAATCCACCGTTCCATTCCCCTACTAAAATAACCATCCGAGATGTATTCATGAATTGATCGATCCGTCGAAGAAAAGGAGCACGCTCAGTGCAGCGATTGGGCGCATAAACCCCGATGAGTCGAATGCCTTCTCCTTTATGGTAAAATCCAAAACACATATATCCTTCCTTCACGATCCATAAAGCAAGGATCGCACGACGCATCTAATGATTTACTTACCAGCAAGGATAGACCTCTTGAGCGAGAATTAATGTACGCTGAATAGACGTAGAAACGCTAAGCCAACGCACCCAAATGGTCGCCTGAAACCAAGTGGGTTTCCTGAATACAACATAGAATCACTCCAAGCTGCTGAAGATCCAGCGCAATACGAAATTTACGTAAGTGGGCACTCAGCCCCCGGACATTCACACTTGTTAAAAAGAGAGCAATTGAGAATATCTTAGGGTGGGGTTACAGAAATGAACATTGACGAGGTCAGAGTGCCGACGGTTCCCCCAAAAGAATGCATGCCCATTTGTTCATTAATATCTCCGGTATTGGAGACGCCACCAACATCTACATGAAATGTTATTTTAGCTATATGGAAAAGGAATTGGCGCAACCTAACGTTCAGCCTCCCAACACACTCTTTGTTAAAACAGTTTAATAATTCGCTTTTAAGAATAGCCATGGGTTTGTCTGATTTAAAAGTCTCGTTTTCCTCTCCCAGCAACTGCCAAAGTTTCTTGGTCTCCGACTTTTTCCGGATGACTGTGAGAACTTTCACCGCGTTTGGGAAATGTCGATGATCCTCAATAGACTTGCAACCTACTTCTTTGAAATCCAGTAACTTTTTCATCCGCGGCATTCTATGATTGTTGGCAGCGCTTTTCTGAACTTCGGCTGTTACGCATAGTTCAGTACCAGGGAAGAGCGCCACCTTTTTCCTACTTTTATCAAGGGATGGACTCCTCGTTTTTTTTAGGAGTATGGGTTGGTATAGGTGGCATATCTTCAATTGGCGTGTGGGTTTTTTTAACCCGGTACTATAATCCATTCATTAGGATGTTTTGACGTAGAAAGAGCCGGAAACTCGTCGTCGGAGTCGTCAGAAGCTGGTTTAATTAGCTGACCAATTGTAGATGGAGAATCGAGGTGGGGGCCTGCCTTATATGTTTTGGTAATCAGGGTGGTCGTCTTCGGGATGGATTTCTTCTGCGGGCAATCCAGTGTTAAGTGTCCCAGTTGTTCGCAGAACAAACATACCGGTCTTTGGCTTGCTAATATTATTGTGAGTTTTTCCTCCCCTACTTCCCAAATTCCAGGTGCCTGGGAATTTGTCAAAATAAACGTCCTTAATCTCTCCATATTTTAGTAAGGAGCGCAAATGTGCTCGCCTTTAACGTAAAAAGGCACACTAAAAATGGAAATAGATGATCGTCTTCTTCCCTTGTATTCAGTTCGTAGAACGTACTCTTGTGTAATTATTTGGGTAAGAGAAAGATTATTACAAATGCTTTCGTTTGGAAATAGGGCATTCCAGGTATTGAACCCTTGATGTTTAAAGCCTGCGGTTGTCAGTAATTTACTTATTAGTCAGGAGAGGCCCTGGTTGATTTGTTTATCGTGTTGTCCACCACGAACATTGTTACCGTTCTTTTTTTAATGTCTTCAAGTTTAGGTAAATCAACACTTATTCCATTTTCCGTGACCATGTGTTCACATTTTCTCGCCTCCTCCACTCATTATTTTACATTAATTGATAACCTAGGTGGCTTACACCATTCTGAATTGTCGGTAGTGATCATAGTTTTGGAATTGTTGGTCGCAATCTAGTTAGAAACTAGAGATATAAAAAAACAGGGGAAAAAAATTAAAAAAGGAAACGTGGCGAAAAAAAAAATAAATACCGACGTCAAAAAGAATACAGTTCAACAATGAAAACTTAACAGGAAAGCAATAACTACGGTAACAACTAACAACGATAACTGGCAACAATAAGATCAAGAAAAGGTACAAACGTGACGTAAGGCTGAAAAGGTTGACTTAATTCTGTCCTTTTTCTCTCAATATTTATTCGCGTAAACGAATACACAAAATGTGGCACAAGGCCAAAAAGGGGGAGAGAAAGGATCGGTCATCTGTAACTTAAAAAAAACTCAACTAAACTAGTTTCAATCATGACCATCATTCACAAAAATACCACATTCATACTCTACATCAATCTCTACTCACCATAAGAATTCATACCATGAAATCCTACTTCAACCCCATATAAGAAATATGCAACGGGGGGGGGGGTCTAACATTTATATATACAAAAATGATATATACAATGAAAAAGTTTCAAATAAATAAAGGTTAGTGAAAAGCCCCCGTTATTGAAATGTGGCAGAGATGCCGATTTGCTGGTGGAAATCGAAAACTCGAAAAAAGGGGTTTAATGCAGGCCCCAAAATTTTATTCCTGAACACCTCCTTCAGAAATATCGACGGGTGACCTGCATCTCCGACAAATTTGGCGCTTACTCACCTAATTGGGGAGGTGAGGGGAGTTTAACATCGGGCAGTAAATAAAAAGGGGAGTGGGGCGAGGACACAAATAAAATAGGGCATGTGATTGAATCAATCATACACTAGCTAAATTGTTGAACTTTAAAATTAACAAAAAATAAACAGAAAATAACTTAAAATAAGACTTAATCTAACTTAAAATTAAAGCAGTGTTCGTTTCCTGAATCCAATATTATATGCCTAAGGAACGTCCATATACTACTCTAATCTAGCGCCAGTTACTCTGCACAGTCGCGCCTCAGTAACCCACCTTTCACCAACATCTGCCGAAGAGGGTTTCACCCTCTTGGCCCTTATGCGAGCCTTAAGGTAATATTTGAAAATCGCAATAAGGTCGAGAGGAGTGAAGGTCTCAGCTCCGTAGACTGTCTTGCACCTAGTCGTCAACATCGTTACTCTCATAATGGCTAGTAAGCTTAACAACGTAAACCGTTTTTGCCTATCAGTTGTCGGAGCCCAGTTGCTGCATACATTAATGGGTTCCGGGTCAAAAGACGATACATTAAGAATACGAATCATGTAGCGTGCAACAAGCTTAATCAGCGGCACGACGATGCGGCAAATAACGAAGATGCGACATATGGTCTTGTACTGATCGCCACATCTGACACAAGTCGGAGAATTACTCAAGCGTGCTGAATGAAGCCTCTGACCTACCCAGAGTGCATTACAATCGTCAGCCAGGTCAGCGACGCCTCGTCATTGTAAAAGCACCTACACCCAGGCGCCCATGCGCAACTTGAGCGGAGCCCACCCCTGGTCAAAGCAAGCTCCCACGCTTAACATCTCGAACAGTCCCCCTCACCATTACCCGATAAAATGCCTTTCGGGACAACAGCAGGGTGTCAGAGAGGCTTTCTATCACCCTTGAAAGGAACTTCAACGTATGTCTACATTTGCGATAGAATGAGCACTCGTTTCAGGGCAACCTGTGTGCCTCCCACTCACCAAAGTGCGCACTACTCAAAGCCGTAAAGGCTCTCTTAGTGTCTTCCTTCCAGAAGACCCCGTTTCCCTCAGATTGTGTACTCATTCGGTCTAGATAAAACAGCCGAAGTGTGTGGCATTGAAATTCAATTCTTGGCATACCCAGACCGCCCTCAGAAGGATGAAGGTAACAAATCTCGCGACGGACAATAGGGCACTTATAAAGCCACAAAAACTTGAAACGAGCCCGCTGCAATTCCAGCAGTGTATCCAACGGAAGTGGGAGCACGGAAAGACAATATAGGATGATCGGATAAATGTGAGAAGCACACACCTCCGCTCTCCCTTTAACGAAATATTTCTGCGGGACCACAAACTAGCAGCTGCCCAAATCGCTTTCAGGAATTCCGACCAATTTTTCTCCAGCTTAAGATCAGGACCAAACCAGACGCCGGGTAACTTGCAAAGCCCATCCGTCCAGCCAAAGGGTCCCTGCAAGAAAAAAACCAGCCAGGCATTAATGCGCAAGCCAAAAGACTTATTGCAGTTAATTTTGGTCCCTCTCACCGTTTCATACATTCTAATTTCTCTGTCGACGACACTCATCTCGGAATTGCTCGTTACAAGCACAGTCAAGATTGACCCTTAGCCTGTTACGAAAAGTCTCCAAAACAAGCACATAAAGCTTCAATGAAAGAGGTCACCCCTAACGAAGAGATCTGGACAATCATAAGGCCTCAGACCTCATACCATTCACTTCAACCCAAACAGTGGGGTTCACATAAAAGAGGTGAATCCAAGAGCGGAATTGCGGGCCAAACACCGGCCGCAGACAAAACAGCATCCAAATTCCGATGGTCCACCCTATCGAATGCTTTGGACTGATCTAAATTGGTCAGCGCGGCTTCAGTGTCGACGTTATCTATGATCAAGCGTATCGAGGGTAAGTTATCTTGAATGGTTGACCCTTTACAGAACAAGTCTGTTCGGGGCTAATTAGTCCAAGCAAAACAAGTTGCAGACGATTGGCTAAGATCTTGACCAACATCTTTAACCCCGCATTAAGCATTGTTAGGGGCTGAAAATGATCTAACCCATACCCACCACTTTTGCTTTTGCGTGACACTTTCACTACACTATTGGTCAAGTACTGGGGAATAGTCCCATACCTGAGCCACGAGTGAAACAAAACTGTCAGAAAGGGAACAAAAATGTGTAACATCCTCAAATACACCTCGTAGGGCAAACCTATCAATCCCCGAGACATGTTGAGGCCGACCCGCTTCCTGGCTCCATCTTTTGTTGTCCAACCTCTGCACTTAGCTTGTTATGGAAACATAAAAATATTAGAACTGACAGCTTGAGGACAATATTTGACGGAGATAAGAATACAGAGAGGCATTTTAAAGGAGATTCCCTATCGCCACTACTGTCTATCAAAGTCAGGATGCGACTCAACTACATACTCAGGAAATGTGATGCCGGGTAAACGTTCACAGGCAGAGAACAACGGATAAACCATATCATGTACATGGACGACCTGAAGCTATTTGCAACAATCAAAAAGGAAATGGATTAGCTGATAACTCCAACCAGTCAGGACATTCAAATCGAATTCTGAAGGGAAAGGTGTGCATTGCTAGAGATTGAAAAAGGAAAGTTGGAGACGACTGACGGCATGGAACTACCTAACCAAGAGCAGATGAGGGTGTTAGATGAAAAAGACAGCTATACATATTTGAGAGTTTTGGAAGCAGACACACTTACATTTACAGAAATAAAAAAGAATATTGGAAAAGAATACCTGAGAAGAACAAGAAAGCTGTTAGAAACAAAATAATATAGCAGAAACCTAATCAAAGGAATAAATACCTGGACAGTATCACTAATAAGATGTTCTGGACCAATCAAAAGCTGGACTAAAGAAGAATTCAGGCACCTTCACCAGATGACTTGATAATTATTGACTATTCACAATGCACTACATCCAAAAGACGATACAGACAGACTCTACGTGAAGAGAAACGGAGAGGAAGAGGACTGGTAAGTATAGAATACTGTATTGACGACACAAAAAAGAGCTGGAGAAATACATAAACCAGAACACAGAAAGTCTGATCACCGCAGTAAGAGATATTGTCCCAACGAACAAGGCAGGAAGCATCGAAAGGGGACACACACAGACAAGAAAAGAAAAATAGGAAGAAAACCAACTACATGGACGCTTCATAAGACTCACATACGAAGACATCAACGCAAATTGCTGGACATGGTTAAGAAATGGAAACTTGAACAAAGAAACGTAATCTTTACTGATGGCTGCACAGATCAATGCGATTAGGACAAACTACATTAAAGCTAAAATAGATAAAACCCAGGAAAACAATAAATGCAGAATGTGTGGACAAAGAGACGAAACAATAAATCATATAATTAGTGAATGTAGTAAACTGGCTAAAAAAGAATAAAATAACATGCATGGTTGTGTTGGGAAAGTAACACACAAGGAACTGTGCAAACAATGGAATTTCGAATATGCAGACAAATTATAAAAACATAAACCGAGACAATACTGGAAAACGAAAAACACAAAATCCTCTGGGATATGGATATCCAAAAATATAATCGTATACAAGCAAGGGGACCGGATGTTATTATAATACACAAAAAGGAAACGTCTTCTAAAATCGAAGACTTCGCCGTTCCAGCAGACAACAGAGTGAATATCAAAGTCACGGAAAAACGAAGTAAATACACAGAACTAGCCAGAGAACTGAAAGGAATATACAGCATGAAGAACGTTAGTATAATACCAATCATCGTAGGAGAACTAGTAACACTCAATAAACACCTGGAGAAAAGACTGGGAGAAATTGGAATCAAAGGAACTATCGAAACGATACAAAGGACGGCAATGATGAAAACAGCTGCAATTTTAAGGAAAATCCTCGAATGCGGTAACTAACACACATAAGCTACAAAGGCTAACCAGTCACAACGAATTTAGAACGGATAAAACAAAACGACACGAAGAACACCACAACAAGAGAAAATACAAGTAACAGCACTTTATAATCCCCTCCACAAAATTACACCGGCCTCAGCTATCACTACACTAAAATGAACCAAAGACACATAAATTACAAGAAACACTATAAGCTGGTCCCTCTCTCCCTACCCCCACTCCCCCAACAAAATAAACATTTTTTAAATTGAAAATAATTATTTTTGTTTTTAAATAAGGTGAAGATTAAGGAATTGAAAGGTAAAAAAGGAAAAAAATTAAACTTGTAAAATAACTATTTGTAATTGGTCGAGGAGGATGAGAAGATCGAGGAATGACAGCACACAGCAGACCTACACTGGAAAAGTGCAGAGCATGCGGACGCCTCGGTGAGACTTATTGCCACCCAAACCCCAGAGAATACCAATTTTCCTTACCAGCAAGAACTCAATGGTAAGAGGATGTTGCGGATCGTTATCGAAAAGAGGTGAAGCATACTAGAAGTCTGGAGAGAAGTGTTGTAACTCCGCCTCCAACAAAATACCACTGGTTGTTGGCGTTGAGCAATTGTTTGATTATGACTGGCCCTGTATTTTAAAGTGTGTACATTCACTAGTATGAATTGTGTGAAAGAAATAGAATTAAGTACAATTTTAGGACATCTGTGATTTTTGGAACCATGATTAATGATGACTCATTTTATAGGCCAACACACATTTGAGGTATGTTTTGACCGATAGGAAATGCTCAGATCAAAGGTCAAAGACAAAGGCGATTTGAGCCTAGTGTGAGATTAGTTTCAAGGGCCGGGGGGGGGCTCTGAAGTCACAGATCCTTTTGTATGAGAAATTAGTTTCCAGGGCAGTTCACGGATGGAAGCGGTTATAGACAGACGTGCATATACTGAGCTCTGCAATTTACAGAGTCGGGTGAAATCACGAAATATAGTCTAAGATGTTAGAAGAATATAGTCTATTTTATCCGACATCCCACAAGCGGAATGAATGAATGTGAATCGCGGAGCGAACGGGAGCCCCCCCCCCCCCTCACAAGGAAGTGTGAAATAAACCAGTGGAAAATCTCTCTCAAATCTCGTCTCTGAGCGTTTTGTAATCTGCTTGAAGATAGAATTTGCGAACAAAAACAGGTTCTCCACGACGATCACGAGATGAGGTGCCAACGAACTCACGACCAGCAACGAACGAACATGTATGGTAATTTTCTTAGTTCATTATAAAAAGAGACCTTACAGACTATATTTAAATTGTTATATTGGAAATGGAATGTTTGAAAATGGGCCGACAGTTTATAGACTTAAAAGTGCCATTAATGTATAAAAAATGAATATTAAAAAAAGATCGAAACGCTTCTAATCCTCTAATAGACTTTTCGTATTGTTTTCGGCTCGGAGAGGATATAATTCGAACTTTTGAAGTGGTTTCGGAGAACTGCCTCAGTCGTGCAGGATTAGTTATTGTTAATAAAAATCTACCCCTCCCCCCGTTTTAAGGGTTATGCAACAAATCCCCTATTGCGTCCCCCCTTTCCATGTGATTATGCAACACAATCACTGATTATGATCTGTGTTAGAACTCCTAGTGAGTACAAATAATAATAATAATAATAATAATATTAATAATAATAACAACAAAAACAATAATAATAATAATAATAATAATAATAATAATAATAATAATAATAATAATAATAATAATAATGGGTGTAATAATGATTGTGGTTATATTTTCAATTATACTAGTTGAAGTAATAATACTTTTAATGATGATATTGACCGGATAAAATTGTGTGTCATAAGTAGCCGATGGTCATTTAAACTGACGAACGCGCCGGTGCGCTATCACATTGTAGGGGTATCTATCGTCCCCCCTCATTTTTGAAGAGTATCGTTGAAAATGTATACTAAGTAATAAGACAACATACTTAGAAAAAAAAATATATATATATATATATATATATATACTCGTGCTGGTCAAAAAAATAGAACATATGTATAAAACTGTAAAAATCATTCTGTTTGAGATAATTTTAAATTGTGTAGGCGAACTATTCTATATGTAAATAACAATTACAACTATTTTTAATCATTTGTCATATTTGCATATGTCAGACTTTATTGTCACAGAGTAGTTTAGTGTCACATTGGGAAATTCAACGTTTCAATTTAATAGAACATTATTCGTTGAGTAATCTTAAACTCAAAAAATGTCTGTGTTTAAAAATATTTTGCAAGTAATTTAATCATAATCTGTCATTATGAGTCGCTCTAAAGACATATATTTGCCTGAGAAGCAGCGAATCTTCGATGTGCGGGAAGTAGGAAAGACGCACATGGAAATCGCAACCAAGGTCGCATGTTCAAGATCGGTAGTGACCAAAGTGCTCCAGAAAGATGTTAAGGGTGTTTCCAACAGCAATCGCAAGAAATACGGACGAAAGAACAGCACCACTGAAAGACAAGACCGGGCACTGGACAAGGTGGCAAAGAAAAGTCGATTCCAGTCAACAAACCACATTACTAAAGAGTGGAAACATGCTTCTGGTGCCGACGTTTCACGAAGCACTACCTACCGAAGGCTGCGGCAACTGGGATACCAAAATCGTGTAGCTGCCACCAAACCGCTCCTTAACAAAAAAGAGAGGTTGAAGAGGCTACGATGGGCAACTGCTCATCAAACTTAGACGACAGACGAATGGCGGCGTGTGATCTTTTCAGATGAGTCTCGATTTTGTATCTCCTTCGGCGACCAAGGGCCACGTGTTTGGCGAAGATCCACAGAACGGTATAACATAGAATGCGTCAAGAAGTCTGTGAAGTTCCCGCAGTCTTGCATGGTTTGGGGTTGTATGAGTGCTAAGGGTGTTGGTAATTTTTGCTTCATCAAAGGAAATGCATACACAACAGTGTACCAAGTTTTCCTGGAAGCTAATTTACTGCAAGTGCTGGACAATCAGTTTGACAGTGACGCCACAGACATCATTTTTCAACATGACTTGGCACCGGCACACTCTGCCAAGTCCACAACTACCTGGCTCCAGGAACGATCGATCCCTGTTCTTGAATGGTCGGCGAACTCGCCAGATTTGAACGTTATTGAAGCCTTGTGGGATCAGATGAAGAGGAAGCTTCGCAAAGAAAAAAGCTACTACCCTTGCAGCCATGAAGATTGCAATACAGAACACATGGGATTCGGTGTCTATACAGTTTGCGAGAAGCTTGTTGATTCCATGCCCCGACGAATTGATGCTGTTATCAAGGCGAAAGGTGCTGCTACTAAATATTGATTAATTTTTATTTGTATTTAAGTTAATAAAAAAACTATTTTGTTTTCTTAGCTGTCTTGTTCTAGTATTTTGAAACGCGAAATATTGAAAAACTGACATTGCAATTGATATGGAAAAAAAGTTTCTATCGTAAAACAACTATTTCAGTTAGTTTAGCATGATAGGAATATTTTAGCACCAATAACATCTGACTGATTGTCCTCAATATGAATGAGAGATTATGATTAAATTACTTGCAAAATCTTTTTAAACACAAATATTTTTTGAGTTTAAGATTACTCAACGAATAATGTTCTATTAAATTGAAACGTGGAATTTCCCAATGTGACAATAAACTACTCTGTGACAATAAAGTCTGACATATACAACTATGACAAATGATTAAAAAAAGTTGTAATTGTTATTTACATATAGAATATTTCGCCTACACAATTTAAAAGCCGAAAATTATCTCAAACGGAATGATTTTTACAGTTTTATACATATGTTCTATTTTTTTGACCAGCACGAGTATATATATTTTGGCAGCAGGTCGGTTATTATACATGTGTCATTGAAGATCACGGAGTTTTATTTCTTTGCGATATTTCTGGTTTACCGCACGACTCGGCGAGCGATTTGTTGGGTTGCTGGTGTAACTTGGTAGATTATTTATCATACATGAAAAAAATTGCAAAAACACACTAAAACTCTTCGAAGCCCTACACATAAAAATTGCAACCCATAATTACTAAAATAGCATTCACCACCGGTACTAACGCCTTATCAGTCTTCAACAATTAATCCACAGTAATGATGATAATAATAAATTTAAGAAAATAAAATAAATAAATAAAAAGTAATTAATAAATAAATAAAGTAATAAGTAAGTACATGAACGAATAAAGATATATATATATATATATATATGCAAATTAAAAAACATAACCAAAAATAAAACCATAAAAGGGCTCTTTACTAACCACAGCACATAGGCGCCTTCAGACGGCTTCTTGGTCTTTTGGTCAAGATCAAAGTGTAGTATCTGTTCCGATGGATACTACACCCTATAGACCGGTATTGTCTTGGCCGTCGGGTCGGATCTGTCCTGTGCAGTTCTAAGCGGTCCACTCTCCCAGGGTTTGCCTCCCCTCTTTGGGGAGGAGTAAGTTTATTGCTTACCGGACATTGACACTGGAAACCCGACGATTCGCTCGCTGAGTCAAGAAGTTAACCAGAATGCTCGCAAAAAAAGAAAACTAAGTGGTATTCAATGACACATGCATAATATATATATATATATATATATGTATATATATATGAGAGAGATAGTGACTATATTAAATCTTGTGTTTTAATATTTGTGTTTGTGAGCGTGTAGCTGTGTGCTTATCCAGTATCGTGTTCTGTCGAAGCATATTTTATTAAATGTAAAGATATTCCAGATCACTTCACCTTACTTGAAATGGACTCTTTGAACTAAGGCCTCAAGAGGAAATCCGCACGGGAAGCTGATGCACGACATGAGAGATAAAACGACAGTTCAACAGAGAAAAAGGAAAAAAAAACGCTCTACCATCGATTACCACTCCCACATGCCGTTATGCCTATTGCAGCAGAGTATTTGTATTAAAGATTAAACTTCATCGGCACAAGTAGGTGACTGCCGCATATAAGACCGCGATACGTTTAGTGAGTTTCAGCCATATTATCATTAGGTACTTTTCATCAGATTAACCACACATCCACTATATATAAAAAGCTTCGTAAACGCACAGTGATATTATCTCGCATAATGTAGTATATTAAACAAATCATTCATTAATCGACGCAATTTATATTCATAACATCTAATGTATCTCATTGTGTGGTAAATGAAATAGCGTATAGATTCTTCTGTGCATGCAGTGAAGTTTCGAATCTTGTATAAACACTAATCATATCTGGCCGCTTTGAAGAGCCTTTATACAGTCTCATATCTGTAGTGGAAAACTATATATATACACACACAATCACATGTATCATACTTTATATATACTCATTTTAGTGAAAGTTTAAATCAAGCTATTTCTCATAATCTCATTGTATTCAATTCATGTTTATCGAACACAGAATATTTTTTTTCATTCAAAGTCCTTTACCATTCCCGGTACGAATTTGTCAGTTAAATTATATATCCACTAATACAAAGTTGTGTAGAAATGGACGCTATAATATTGTCTACCGAATAATTTAATCAAATGTAAAAAAGAAACGAGGAAATTAATAAATATATGATCGGCTTTCTCGTAATTATGCCGAAACAGTTTGTTTACTAAAAACAAATAAATTACTAAAGCCGACCGTATTCCTATAAATAGTTAGCCTAGAAGTTGTAAGTTAGTATCTCGCTGTCAGAAAATAACACTAACCATTTGTAAATCTACGTCTTTTCGTAAACCGACCACTTTAATGTAAAGTGACATTCTCAGTCGCCGTCTACATACCTTGTCACCGATCTTCCGGATCGCTTAAAAATACTTTGTCATATTGATGTAGAGTAAGCTGGTACACCTTCCTGAGATTGGAGACTGAAATGCTCCAAGAACGATGAAAGGGAGGCAACTCTCGCAACGACAGGAGGGGGCAAGTCATTCAAGTCACAGTTTGGACCGTGTACGACTCTCGACATATTTCTAGTATATGTTATCGACCTTTTCCAAAAGAGGTCTAATAACATCATAATATTGGCGACATAGGAGTTCGATACCTGAACCCACATTGAACGACGGAAAGAAAGAAAAATCACCACGGTGTAAGTTTTTGAAAACCCACAATCGGATATTTTGACTCGACAAACCTTGGCCGGAACAACAGAAAAAAAATTCGTCAAAAGTAACACTTTTTTTTTTTTAATATCGTTTTAAGTCAAACTAAAGAGATACAGTTATTAACTGATAAATGATTTTTTTTTAAGCGGAGTGAATTCTAACTCGCGACGTGAACATTGCGGGGCGTTGTATTTGTTCCATAGTTTTTTTTTTTTGGTATACTCATTGTATTGTGTATAGTTTAATAAATGGACGAACTGGTCGAACTGACAAATACATTAGTGTCTTCTCAAATAGAACAACTGAAAAGGCATCAAGATTTCCAAGATTACGTTTCCAAGAAATGTTAGAGTTACGGAAACAGCAAGCAAACGACACGAAAGTGTTATTTGAGGCTGTTGCAAAAGGTAGAACGATGGAAAATTCTAATTATTTCACAGCCGAGGGTATTGCAAATTCAATATCGGAATTCGTATATGACCCTGACCACGGAATATATTTTCAAGCCTATTTTCGACGGTGTGAAACAATTTTCAACAAACGGTGCGAAACTTGGTCGGACGAACACAAAGTTGGACTTCTATTACAGAAGCTTGGTCCAAACGAGAGTAAAAAGTTCACACATTTACTATTGCCTAGAAAACCTGACGAAGTATCGTTTGAGGAGACAATAACAATACTCACAAGCATGTTTGGTGAGAGAAGCAGTCTTTTTTATACGCGTTTTAGTTGTCTGAATATTATTAAGCAAAATGATTATGATTTTATTACGTATGCAGGAAAAAGTAAACCAAGAGTGTGAACGATTTCTCCTACACGAGTTAACAATTGACATGTTTAAATGCCTTGTTTTTGTTACATGTTTGATAGATAGTAGAGATAAAGATGTTCGTTCGAAAATATTGTCAAAAATGGAACAGAGTCAAGATATTACAGTAAAAAAGCTATGGAAGCAGCTAAAAAAATAATGAATCTGAAACATGACAATACTAAAATCGAGGAAAAAGGCATTTCACATGTTTCGCATATGAAATAAGTTCGACGTAGGACTCGTGAAAGTGAAAGAAAATTTTAATCCCGAATGAAATTGCTATGCTACATATGTGGTGAAACTTAGTCTAAAAATGACTGTTTTTTTCCGAGATAAATGTTGTTTTCGGTGTAATAGAATATGCCACAAGAGTTCACACTGTAGTATGAAGCAGACCGAAAGAGGAATGTCGAATGGAAAAGTAAAGTAAGAATAGTGTTGACAAAGAAAGACATAGAGAAGGGTCAAAAAAGAAAATGTGTGTAAGTGAAAATAAATGGAGAGAAGGTACAACTTCACCTGGATACTGGAAGTGATATATCCATAATAAATGAAACAACGTGGAAAAGAATTAACAACCCCAGGTAAACCAAACCTGATAAAATGGCCCGTGGAGTTTCGGGAAGACTGTTAAAGTTCAGTGAAGAGTTTCTGTGAAGTATCGTTTTAAGGAAAAACTAAACAATCTAAGGTTTATGTTTTACAAAATTCTTCTAACCTATTGGGAAGTGATTTAATTATCCTGTTCGATCTATTCGAGATTCATATTGACTCATTTTGTAAGAGAATTTATGTTTCACCAGCTGGTAAAAATAAGGTTAAGGATAAATTGATAAAGGACCTAAAAAATGAATTTCCTAGAGTTTTTTCAGGTAATCTCGGTAATTGCACGAACACCGAAGTAAAATTTGAAGTAAAAGAAAATGTCAAGTCTGTGTTTAAACCAAAACGGAAAGTGCCGTATGCCGCATTAGAAACCGTGAACCAGGAGTTACAAAGACTTGAAGAAATATGTCATTTCTAAAATTGGTTATTCAGATTGGTCGTCACCAGTGGTTTGTGTGAAACAAAAATCATAAAATACGTGTGTATGCATATTTTTCTACGGGTCTAAATGACTGTTTAAAGGAACCTTCTTATCCTTTGCCCTCTCCGGGTGACGTGTTTGTTAAATTGAATGGAGGACAGATTTTTAGTAAAATTGATTTGTCTGACGCATACCTCTAAGTAAGAGTTGAAGAAGATTGTACAAAATTATTAACAATAAACACGCATAACGGGTTGTACAAATTCAATAGACTGCCGTTTGGATTCAAAGTCCCCCTAGCTTATTTCAACAAATCATGAACACAATGTTGGTTGATCAAGATTTTGCAGTAGCATATTTGGACGATGTGCTCATTAAAAGCGATCATACTAATGGCCATTTTGAGTACATAAGAGCGGTATTTACAGAAAATAGAAGAATACGGTTTCAAGTTAAGTTAAAAAAAAAAATGTTATGTCTGAAATTAAATGATTAGTACAAATAATTGACGCAAAAGGAAGACGACCAGACCCGATAAGTGCAGAAACCATAAAAATATGCCAATCCCTGAATATATTACAACACTTTCAGCTGTACTTGTTTAAGCGAATTCTTATGGAATATATATATATATATATATATATATATATATATATATATATATAAATGCATAACTTGAGAGCCCCACTGAACAATCAATTAAAAAAAGATGTAAAATGGAATTGGAACGATAAATGTCAGCTAGCTTTCGAAAAAATAAAAAAGTGTAATGACGTCGGATTTAGCACTAACACATTATGACCCTAACCAAGAAATAATAGTCGCTTCTGACGCAAGTGATTATGGCATTGGTGGTGTAATACGTCATGAATTTGAAGATGGTAGTAAGAAACCAGTAGCCCATGTTTCCAGAACTTTGCTTCCGACAGAAAAAAATGATTCGCAAATTGAAAAAGAGAGCCTTGCGATTGTTTTTGCCTTAAGAAAATTTCATAAATGTATCCATGGTCCATCGTTGGTTTACAAACAAACCATAGACCACTATTATCCATATACGGATAAAAGAAGGGTATTCCCACACATACTGCGAATAGATTGCAGCGCTGGGGTACTGAATTATTAAATTATGATTTTAAATTGGAATTTTTGCCTTCGAAGAAAATAGGGCACGCAGATGGTCTTTCCAGATTAATCCCTCGAAGATCGGAACCACTAGAAGACATGGTTATTGCATCCTTAAAAGATGAAACGGATGTTAAGGACGTATTATGCAATGCTATACGTGAATTACCTGTCACGTTAGATGAAATACGAATCAAGACTGGAAAAGAAATATTCAATATGCGATGAAGTGCTACTATATGCTAGAAGAGTGGTGATGCCAGTTGTACTGCAAAAGCGAATGTTAAACGAATTCCATAAAGGGCATCAAGGGATCACACGTATGAAAGCTTTAATGAGGAGTTATACTTATTGGCCGAAGATGGACAAGGATATAGAACAGATTGTTAAAGCATGTAGAGGATGCCAACTTGCAGCAAAAGCACCACCAGTCAAAATTATACCATGACCGAAGACAGATGTCCCATGGACGTGACTGCATATCGATTATGCTGGACCCAATCATCGTCATTATTACCTAATATTTGTAGATAGCTACTCCAAGTGGCCTTATATTTTCAAATGTAAACATCCGACATCCACAACTACTATAAAGGTACTAGACGAATTTTTCAGTTGCTTTGGTGTACCAAAAACAATAGTAAGCGACAATGGGACACAATTTACCAGCAGTCAATTTAAAGATTTCTGCAGATGTTTGTCCATTGACCACACAACAATTTCACCTTACAATCCCAGATCCAACGGTCAGGCTGTAAGGTTTGTGGACACTTTTAAAAGGGCATTGAGAAGGAATCACGGCATGGACACTGAGGAGAAGACCATCCAGAAATTTTTGTCTGTGTACAGAATCACAGCAAACCCAAACACAGTTTCAGGTATGTCACCCGCCGAACTGATGTTTGCTAGAAATATACGCTCAGTATTTGACAGATTGTTACCGAGTCCAACGAAGAAATACGCGAGGAAAAGTAATTTTTCGTGTAAGTACTTTAATACCGGAGACAATTTTTTACAACAATTTCAGAAATGGAAAAACGTTTTAGGATGATGGGGTAATATCAAAAAGAAATTGGTGGAATTATGTACATGGTGAAAATTCAAAATGGGAACATACACGTAATTAAAATAATTTGAGATCAAGGTTTACGGAAAATGTCAGGGAAGATCACGAAAATCCCGATGGACATAGTGTATGAGACGTTCGACATTCCAGCACAACCGATTGCTGAAATAGTCATTCCAAGACGGTCAAGCAACAGAAAAAGAATACCTGTAGAACCGTTAAGTCCGGACCCGAAACGTTAAAGGTATTAATTTCTGTTGGGAAGAAATTATCTCAGAGAGGTGATGTAGAATAAGCTGGTACCCCTTCCTGAGATTGAGAATGAGAGGCTCCAAGGGCGATGAAAGGCGGGCAACTCTCACGACAACAGGAGTAGGCAAGTTACTCAAGTAACCGTTTGGACCGTGTACGACTCTCGACATATTTTTATAATATGTTACCGACCTTTTCCAAAATAGGTATCATACATATGTACTAATTTATTTTGAACTTTTCAAGAATAGCATATTTACATGAGATAAAATATTGTTCTTTATTCTATAAAGAACACGGTGCTGTATGATTTCATCGAAACATATACATGTTTGTTTTCAAAGTTGCCCTTTCCTTGCAACAAAAGCTAAGTAAACTACGAAAATGACCTTCTCTGTCTGAACGTATATCGGGTTCTCTATGTAGTAGCATCTGCCTCATGCAAGTAAGTGCATGTTTTATATTTGCTCTTGCAGATGTGTTTGTTACACACAAGGATATGTTTCCTTTTAAACGTCATTGCTATGTTCATTTTTCTGGATGTTCATATATTTGCTAACAAATCTTACTTCTTTTAAACAATGCTTTTAATGCAATCTTTGCCTGCGTTGTTATTTTTCACAAGTCTTAGTATATTAATTATTGCGAGTGAATAAGACATTTCAGATAATGTAAATTCCTATTTGTACCTGAACATATATTGTGTATGCGTGCATGAAACGATTCCACCTTTGTGGCATTACTATGCGAAATACTACGCTGTTGTTTCTACCATATAAAACTATTATTTTACTTAATATATTAATACACACAAAGTAAGAACCACACTGCTATGATGACTATAAAAGCTGAATGTCGCAATTTGGAAATATATCCATTTTAAAACGTCTCCTGATATTACTGATATAAATGGTTTAGATTTGAAAGTTTTGAATTGGAAATGCTTTAGATATGAAACAATTTTAATTATCAAAATATAAGTCATATATCAGACACAGTATTAGCATTAGAATACCTGCATTATTTAGTCAATAATATTCTATTGTGGTTGGTTGTTCTAGAAGATGTATAAAGCAAGACAAATAAAATGTTTTCATTCCGCCAGGAATCTGTTTTATCTGTTGAAGGCTACACACTGTTTGTAGTTGATCGTTTTATGTAGTTAGCTAGTTTTATTTCAAGGAATGTGTCGTCGGTTGCTGAAATAAGTAGACATATTAAACAGGCTGGCGTTTATGTTGGTAAATACAAAAAACTGGTGTGGACACCACGTGATATCAAGCTGGACATTAATATCTATATGTATGAGGTCTGAGTTTTATAAACTTTGCAATGTGCTTGTATGCCATGGACTACTCACATATGGCTATGGGTCTGCTAAGGCGGTATCATCAGGATTTTTTATGGACTTGCTTCACACCTTTTTGGATAGCTTCACGCCTTCAACTAAAGTGTTGGAACGAGCGTCTGTTCAAAACATCGAAACTGGAATAATTCAACGCAGGTGTCGTTAGACTGCCAACCTAATTCGTCTTACTGAAATAAGACAGCTGAGGCAGGTGATTCATGAGGAACACACTGGGAATATTCGCCCACATAACAAACCTAGTAAGTGATTAAAACGTTGTCTCGAAGATATAAAAAAAGATGAAAGGGGATCTGTATATCCGTCATGGAGAAGGTAAGCTATTTTTAAGCATGATGTTTTTGAAAATAATAAAATAATACACCATCAGCAGAAGGAAGCAGCGACACGTGACACCTTCACAATCTGGATGAAATATCGAAACACATAATATCCTAGCTTGCAATCCGGTAACTATGTCACGTGCAAGTTTGTTTAATCACAAGCGGGTGCATTTTTGCTAATCAACACAGGCAATTAGTAGATTCAGTGATGACATTCCCTCAGACATCACACCACTTGTCACTTCTGTGGTATTGTTTACACAATTATAAATGGCCTGAATAACCATATACCTGCTTCCAACTAGGAAGATTTACATTGATATTACATCATTACGCCAAACGTGGTCATATTCGAAATCGAATAGACCCACTCTATAATAAATATATATATATATATATATATATATATATATATATATATATATATATATATATGTGTGTGTGTGTATCAAATGGCAATATCGAAATAATGTTCCAATGTGATAGAGAATGAAAAGGGACACACCAACATTATGTATATATGCATACTCGTTTTGTCTTCATTGTAAACCTTTTTTCCGGATGATTGATCTGAACAGATGAATTCTAGTATTGTAATTTGTGATATTTAGTATGTATTAGATGTGCAAATGATTTTATTTTCATTTTTTAGAAGGATCAATAGCCCTTAGTATTAAAACGTCTAATGCGTACATGCCATAGAATCATTTTATATTTCTATAGTTATGAGAATTAAAAACGTTGTGAAATTTTGTCCTTAATAGATGTTCTTTTTTTATTTGTTTTACACGACCCATTGTGGTTAGAATTCTAAATGTGTAATGCGTTTATAACATCCAAGGTTTTTTTTAAACGGCACAGTCGTAAGTATTCACAATTGTGGTGCGATTGTGACATAAAAAGATGGGTTTCTTCTTTCGAACGAACGATAGTCATTAGAATTCAAAATGTGTGATGCGCTTATAACAAATATAACAACATCGGCATTAAACAAAGAAGAAACTCCAAAGAAGGGTGGTGTTTAATTTACTGAGAATATGATCTTTCTTTTAATTACTTTAACTGTATGTTGTCGACAGCTGCTGTTAAGGTTCCTTTCGAGACAACTGTCAAGTTACTTGCAACAAGTTTACATCTTGCCTGTGTTATTAGTTTCTCTTCAGCTGTTAAACTGTTAACATTAGGAACACCGTATCCCTTAAGGGTACTGCACATGTTCTGAATTTGATTTCAATCACAGTGATTGGAAACAGTTTATATATAAATCCTTTACACATACCTTTCTTTTAACCATGCCTTTTTTAAACTTGGAAGTGCGACTTGGTGCTTTATACTGTATATATATTAACTATTTACATTTATTTATTGATGGATTGATTAATTTATTTATTTGATTATCCAATTATTTTAAAAAATATAGTGTTCTAGGAAATAACAGTGAACTCGTATATATACAAGGCGTTTCTAAAAGCAGTTTTAATATGCTTTTTGGCCCAATGAACATCATTTTCTCCGTGGTTCGTTGTTTATTTATTGGTGTATTTAATTTTTTTATCAGCAAACTTTCTTAATACTTTGTATGCATTAGAGTTCAATATGAATTATCGACGGGAATATGACCTCATTGACATGGTCGTATTTTTCTCTCTGTTTAATTTGATAAACAAAAATACTCTCTTGATGGTAAGATACTCCCTTTCTTAATGTCCAGAGTAATTCTGTTTTTTTTCATCACTTGGTTATCGTTTTAGGGGGACATATTGCTTAGTTGTAGCCCTTTCTAATAATACATGCAAACTGAACAATAAAATAATTACACAACTATATAAGATGTATGTCTTAAGAGAATTAGCAGGCCACATGTTGCAGTTAGAAACAAAATGCATATTGAGAACAGATTGCATAATTATATGTCACATATTTTACAATAACATATTTAATTAGTTCCAATGCACTACTTTCATATAATCAATAGATTTACTTTACAGATATTTCCTTTAAAATGCATTCGCTTAATTCACTGTTTATCTTGTAGGGGAATACATTTATATATATATATATATATATATATATATATATATATATATATATATGATAATTATATGTATTTAATGTTTAATTAATATGTTCATGATTTTTTAATTGCCGCCTTAATTGGGCCTTACCTATAATGTAATATTCATCAATACAAGTCATTATTTATATTTCCATTTATGTATCTACTGTGTTGCCATATGATCTGTTAGCTCATATATCTATACGGTGTAATGCATATCTTTGTTTTCAAATTATTATTTAATTCATCATATTTTTGAAGAAATGTATATATGTATCTATATAAAAGTGAATCAATCGTATTTTTTAATAACACCTAGTATTTATTTATTTATTTTCTGTTTGACGTAGTTTACCCCAAACAGATCAACTGGCCACTGTTAGCATAATGGGCAACACAGAATAAAGGTAGAAGTCTAAAGGGCATCCTAAATTTGGGGCTGCGCAGCGATATTCGTGTTCATATTAGTTTAATGTATGCATGCCGGTATAGTCGGAGAACCAGGGAACGTAGAGGGAGTTTCAAATACCGTCAGTTCGAGGAAATAAGCTATTGGGCTTGTAAGATCTCCGTTATGCGGGGGCCTTTACACTGAATGACTTGACTTTTATTGATTGTCGGATGGTCGAATACATTTACGCTCAAAAGGCACCAGAGCAGCAAGTTCATCGGAGCACATTATATTGTAGATTTTGTAAAACAAGCACAACGATCAAGTATCTTGGCGATAAGCTAAGGACTACACCTTTAAGATTAGAGACTTATTTTTTACGTAGTTCGAAGATATCAAGGGAGTTTAAAGGAGTTTAAAGGAGTTTAAAGGAGGTTAAAAATTTCTACGTTATTGATAACTGTTCTCAGCTCTCATATATTTGCGAATGCTACTCTTAACGGCAGAGGCGAAAGTAATTTTGGTGAGTGTCCGGTGTATGTGTGTTTCCTTTTTCTTCGTACTCTCATTTTTTGGTTTGACAGAGCAGGGAGCGCAAAGGGGGTGCTATTTTGGTGTCAATAAGCTCACACAATCAGACATTTAATGGAATCTTGATACATGCGCAGGGCGTTCCATCGGGAAAGCCAGCTGGGGATAAGTGTAGGGGCACTTTCAATGCACGACATGGCACGTACAGTTACCTCCCATATCATACAACTGTTGATGGAGCATCCTCTCTTAGCGCTACATAAGTGTGAAGGAACCTGTGTCATTCTTTTCTAACGCATGTTTATATATTAGACTTTGTGACAAGTTTTGATTTTATCACTTAATTATTTCCAAAAGTTTAATCTGAAGTAGTCATACTATATGTCGATATATGTACGAATGAAAGTTCTTTTTATTATTATTATTATTATTATTATTATTATTATTATTATTATTATTATTATTATTATTATTATTATCATAATTATTATTATTATTATTATTATGATTATTATTATCATTATTATTATTATGATTATCATAGTGTTATTTTTTCTAAAGTAAGCAAATCTACCTCTTCCACGGTGATCTTAAAACAACGTTAAATATTACTGGAAGTTATGTCACAGGATCATAATCTAAACGTATATGAAATACAAGCAAATGTAAGTCTGTGTGCAAGTTATCTTTCGTTCACTGGAGTATTTCAGACATATATTATGTTGTGATTTATTTTTTTAATTTATAGTTGAAATGTAATTTACCGTGAATCAAAAAGACCGGAAATTAAATTAAAAATCAAAACACACAGCTAAGCTCCGTTCTCTAGCTGGTCACCTCGCAATTATGAATAGAATGTGCGTTATGTGATAAATAACGACATCTTGCCACATAAAAATTGCATTATTTTGCATAATCGTATAAATTGCGCGACGATTGAATGGATTATATTGCTCCCTTACTGTTTTACATTGTAAGAAATTCGGATATTGGGAATGTTTGTTTCACGCCTGAAATCTCGAATTTAACATTTTTCTGCGCATTCAAGTAAGTCATTTTCTTGGCAATATCTTCTTACCTACTGTAAGTGTTGTCTACCTTTGCGATCGCATTCAACATATTTGTTCTAATTGCTCACTGACTACAACCGATGTTGTGTCCTGACAACAAGTTCTCTACATTACAAGCCTATCGACCTCTTTTTGATCACCACCGCAAATAACCTTGCGGTATTGAAACAGCTGCATACAATTTCTGACAACGACCATTGGTTTCCCTTGACATTTTGGTGGCAATAAACCTCTCCCACGTGCCAGCAGTCTCCGCATTCTTCTAGTGGATGCCTGGTAAGTGTTTTTTTTCTTTCTCATTGGTAGTCCTATGTTCATGACTATATTATGTGGTATCAGCTGAGGCTGGTGACATCCCTTTAATCGGGTCAGGAGGATGTCGTTGATATGTTTTGTAGTTTCCCTTCTTGGGTTCGTTAGGTGGTGTTTTTTGTGTTAATGTTTATAGCTACTGTAACTTCCATGTGGCTTGTTACCGTTTGTTGCTTTCTGCCTCTGAGTAATTTCAACTGTTTTCATCATTGCCGTATTTGGTATGATCTCGATGATCCCTTTGAATCCATTATTTCTCAAGGCTGTTTTGGACTTTTGCGAATGTTCCTAGGAGTATTACTATTATATTCATGTTCTTCATGCTACACATCTCTTTCAATTATCTAAAAATTCCGTGTATTTGCTTTCGTTTTTCCGTCTCTTTCACTAAAATGTGTGGTCTGCTGGAACGTCAATGTCTACGATTTTGCAGGATTTTTCTTTTTCTTGTCTGCTAGAACAGCGAATTCTACTGTTAGGCTAGGTTTGCCGTTCTAGTGATTATTATGGCATCCGATCTCTTTGCTTGTATGAGTGTATCTGTTTGCACCTCTATTTCCCAGATGAGTTTCTGATTTTCATTCCACAGTACTTTATCTCGCTAATGTTTTTAGAGTGTGTCCGTGTGTGCGAAATGCAGTCATGGGCACGGCTTTTCTGCTTTTGTATTTTGTGGGGTTGATTTACTGCCTTTATATTAGTATGTGAGTTACTGTTTCGTCACTGTGTACATACAATCTGCATTTACACGTTTACTAGGTTGCATCAATGTTCGCTTAAATGTAGTTAGTCCTACTCGCATGGTAGTGTACAGTTGTCAGTAGAGAATTCGTTTCTCTTTTAAGGTGTCTTATTCGTAGTCATGCCCAAGACTGTTAGCTGATCTCTTCTCTTGTCATTCTTATGAAATTCCTATGTTATTGTTTTATTCCTGTTTTTCTTGTCTTTTTGATTCGTTTCCGTCTTTCTTGTGTTGTTCCTTGGTGGTTCTTGCTGCTATTATCATCTATTGTTGTGCTCTGCGTTGTGAAACTCAAGCTCTTTACACACATCCCCTATAGTTATTAAGTCTCTTTCCCCTTTGCTTCTTTTCACCTAGAGTATGTTCGTATCGTATTATAGATGTAGTACGTTGTGCATTGTCAATACTCTTCTAGTCCAGCTTAGGAATAGTGTAAAGTGTATGTGTAGTTATACTGTAAAGGTGTGCATTCCTTTTTACTTAGTTTCCGCCATATAACTTTGTGTTCAAGAGTTCGATTGTAATTCTCATGTACTATTTTATATTTTTTTAATATTTGATTGTTTAATGCTCCAGAACATTTACATATTTCTCGCTATCCTGTTCACCTAGTGCCCTCATCTGTTATTAGTTAGGCAATTCAATGGCCATTATTTTCTCAATTCTTAGACTTTATTCTCTACTGCAGTGCACCCTCTTCCATTCAAAATTACATTTACATGACTTGAGTGAAGTTATTGTCGTATTTTTGTTTTGGTTCATTTTTACTTTTTTCAAGTAGTTTCAGGTCGTCAATTTATATTAAGCGGTTTATTTTTTTGTGTCTATGAACTTGTAACCGGTATCACATTATCAATTATTATTATTATTATTATTATGATTATCATTATTATTATTATTATCATTATTATCATTATTATCATTATTTTTATCATTATTATTATAATTATCATTATTATTATCATTATTATTATTATTATTATTATTATTATTATCATTATTATTATTATCATTATTATAATTATAGGTGTGTTCGTACACAATAAGAATACGTCACATTGCTCACACATATCATTTCATATCAAAACATTGTCTTATTTAGGGTATTTATAAAGCTAATATATAAGTGTTTTATGCTCAATATTTGCTTTTCCACAACATGTACATTATATACCGTAAAACATGATGAATGCACCATACACTCTGCATGTTCATATATTATATTTTTACACATTAGTCTCCGGCAGAGTTCAAAGGAATCATTTTATCTCGGTGTATTTTCCACTATATCTATTAAGTCTTTTTTAAAAATTTAATTTGATTACTCATATGTATGATTTATATTTTAAGGTAATTACATATGTCAATAAAGCTATAGTTCTCCGTGTACTTAATTGATATGGAATTACTACTGTAACACAAACATATGACTTTTTATTATATAAGTGTGTTTTGATTAATGTGTTTACTTATATAATGTTCTATGATGTTAAAGTAGTTTACCTACTTTCGATTGATCAATATTTTTTTTTTCAGAAATAATAGCATTCTCCGATTTAGTTGTTACTTTCTCAAAGCGTCTTACTATCAATCAATTTGTTTTTATTTCAATGAAAAGGTCAAACTTATATTGGGTAAGATTCTGAGAGAAACAAAATCGTATATCGATCTTCCCAGTCATTTATGAAGAAATTAATTTATTTATGTCCCTTTTATTAGCAAGGGGCATACTATATATTTATATAGCAATCAATCAACTAATACCTATCTACCATCCTGTAAGCGTTTTTCTCTATTTATCTTTCGATTCATGAACTCAACTTATTTGTGTCTTCTATATATTTATGTATTTATTCCCTGATGAATTTCAGAAGGCAGTAGGTTTCATCTCGATATATCCATTAACTTAAATTATTTTTGGTGTCAGGCATACGTGTCCACCTCTGTGGTGGCATGATGCGTATCATTGTATATTTTATTTTCATTTTGTACTTATCGATATTTCGGGGTTTCAAAAGGTATAGTTCGTTTTGCAATTATTCTGCCTACTCTATCGATCTGTAATCATGGTGTTCAATATGTTTCTCTTCTCTTGTATACAACTCTTCCATCATTCTCTCTCTGTATTTCTCGACACACAAACACACACACACACACACACACCCATATATATATATATATATATATATATATATATATATATATTACACTAAAACCATGCTCCCTCTATTTAAAGTTGGTTTGTCTTGGTGTGGCACGAAATCTATTTTTAAATTATAAAGAGAGAGATATAGCCACGATTTCATAATCGCCCTGAAAAACACGGTTCGTTTAAGAGGCTAACCACGTTCTCTTCAATGCAAAATCGCCTTTCTTCGAATATGTTTAGAAGAATGTTGTACATCTCCTCTCGAATCTCGAAGATCAAATGTCGCAATCCATTTGGCATCGAGATTGCTCTCCTATTAGATGAAATTAGACGCCATTCTGAGATGTTGTCATCTTCAAAGACGCAGTATCATTCTCTTTGGATCGTTGTCTGGAATACCTTGTCTTTCTTTGATAAATTCCGTTTTTCTAAACTATTTCTGAGCAGGATCGCACTTTTCGTACTAACGCCAAGTCTAAGAACGAGACATATTTAAGTATGTTGATTAAAAGAAAGGTGTGGATTCGTACAAATTCAGATCATCATATTTGTAATCTTTCTGATCATATTTTGTCTGATATAGACAAGGTCGTGTTGTCTAGAGGTCTTGATTTTTGCATTCCTTCATCAGGCATTGACAGGACCGGAATTTTCGCCGAGTTTGAATTGATGTTCTTCCAGTTGAGTATCCCTTATTCTAATGAGTCCATAAGTCAACCTAAAGCCTGTCTTAACGAATATGCCCATTCTTTTGTGAATTCTACGGTACACTCTGACGAATCGTTTTGTCAAAAGAAGCATTTTCATGCTGCCAAATTGGTCGAGGCGAGGACCGACATTTATATTACAAAACCTGATAAAGATTCAGATGCGTCATTCTCAATTGAGCCGATTATATTTCCAAAATGGCTACCATTTTAGAGGACACAAGTTAATTTCAATTATTAGGATTAGGTGACTTGACGACGAATCATACTTTAAGGACTGAAATTAAATTCCCAAAAAAGTTTCTACAATTTCATAAAAATAACTTTTTCTCTAAAGAAGTCTATTATTTGATTAATCCTGTCGGCTCCCATCGGCCCAGGATGTATGGATTTCCTAGGATCCACAAACCAAATTCGCCCCTCAGACCCATCTTGTCCATGGTGTGTTCTGTCCAACATGGATTAGCTAAATGGCTTATTGATATGTTAGATCCTGTTTGAAAATGTTATTCAATTCATTGTATTACTGACTCTTTCCACTTTGCTTATTTCATGCGCAATCTATGCCCGTCCATTGATACTGAAGTCTTCGTTTCTTTTGATGTATCTAGTTTATACACAAATGCACATCTGACCGAAACGATAGGAATCTGTGCCGACTTTTTGTCTCGTGGTCTTACAGAGACCCCTACATTTCCCGAGAATGTTTTCGTCGAACTACTGGAGGAGGCTACTAAGTCTGTCAGCTTCAGTTTCATGATTTGATGTATAGACATATTGACGGTGTCTCGATGGGCAGTCCTCTTGGTCCTAGCATCGCAAACATTTTCGTTGGTTTCTATGAACGTCTACTCTTTGAGAATGTGGCTAAGCCGTGCTGTTATGTGCGGTATGTGGACGACACTTTTGCTTCCTTTCGATCTCGTGGTGCAGCTTAATCTTTTTTCAACACTTAAATTTGCTGCACCCATCGTTACAATTTACGTTTATAGGACGCCCTCTTTTACTGGAATTTACGTTAGTTGGGATTATTTTACCCCTAAACGTAGAAAGAAGGAGTTTATTAGAACTCTTACCAACTGAGCTTTGATGATCTGTTCTAGTAGTAAATTGACGTATGAACTAGATAAACTCAAGGACATTTTTCTCTCTAATGGATATCCCGAGCACGTCGTCTCGCATGTCATCCGAAGCAAGGGTGATAACTCTAGTACAACTAAGGTAATTAGTCCTAATCGATGCCACCTTTATCTTAAACTTCTGTGGTTGGGATCTTGCATCCAACCTTTGGTAGATAAGGTATCTTCCTCGGTGACACATTGATTTAATGATGCCAATATGCGCATTATTTCTTCAACTTGGTCCGCTTTCTTCTTCCTTCGCAAATACGTATTGCCTACAAATGAGCAAAGTTGTGTTATTTATCATTTTCAATGTCAGTGTGACGCTGACTATGTAGGCAAGACCATTCAGCGATTGTCGGTTAGAGTGGCTCAACATGTGCCCGGATGTGTTCGCCGACATGAACCGGTCCCGTTATCCTGGTGTTCACAAGCTCAGGAGTATACCATAGGCGACCACCTTCTCGACAAAAGAAGCTGTTGTGATCATTATTCTGATAATACATTCTCCATTGTGCACAGAGCACGACACCGCTTCTATTTGGACATATTGGAAGCGATCATCATAAATTCATTACGTCCTTCTCTCTGTAGACAAAGACAATTAAAGCATCCTCTACAGATATTTGGCGATTCGTGGTCGTCCGCAGGTTTATTAAAAATTGTTCTACTTAACTTGCGTTTTTTTAAATCATATATACAATTTCGCACGCATATCACCTGTAGCCATCTGCTTGCAACTGAATTTTCACCAATTCATGGTTTTTCGTGTATTTTATTTCTTCTACCGACTATTCCCCTGACGAGAGTCGGACGAAAGGCCCCTTGGGAACTTCACGCTGTGTGTGTTTTTTTTAATTGTGAATGTGTGAACTTTTGTTTTTATTCGTGATTTTTTTAATTCTTGAATTCCGACATCATACATTACGGTTTATATATATATTTTTTTTCTTTTCTCTTTCATTTCATATAGTATGTTCACCATACAATTCATTATTTATTTTGTGGTGTGGCACCATTTAGTCTCTTTATATATATATATATATATATATATATATATATATATATATATATATATATATATATATATATATATATATATATATATATATATATATATACTTCTTACACCTGACATTATCCTATATCTCTACCACCATCCGCCCATGCATGGAGTATTGTTGCCACATCGGAGCTGGTGCATCATCCACTATCTCTTAGAAAAAGTCAAGAAAAGAGTCACCAAATAAGTAGGCCTCTGTCCCATCGTAACAATGTTGCGTCATTGTGCCTGTTTTACAAATACTTCCACAATTGTGCACTGATGTACTTGCTGCACTAGTGCCCCAACGGCGTAAATTCACTAGACCAACTACGCAATCTGCTAAATCCGATCTATTCACTGTGGAACTCCTCCGATGCCGAAGAATTTTCAACTCTAAAAGCTTCTTTTCTTTTTACTGCTTGACTCTGGAATTCCCTCCTGCTCCCTGACGATACTGACATGCAGCAATTTAAAACTTATGTATACAGACATCATGCCGCACAGCTCTCAATTAAGGTAGGCGCCCCCCCCCCCAATAAAAACACACTATAACCCTTTTTCACAGTAGCCCCTTACGTATACAGTGGCGTCCTGGCTTGTTTGGGTTAATTATACATATATATATATATATATATATATATATATATATATATATATATATATATATTTATGCAAACATTGTAAAAATAACATCATGAGTCTGTTTGATTATACTTTTTTTTCATTTTCTCAAGTTTTCTTATGTTTTTGTTTGTATTAAAATTATAAAAAAATGAATAAATGTTCCATAGATTTAACAGTGTTCACGAACGTTTACGGTTCTGCGTATAATACCCCTCAGTCGCCAAAACTAAATGAATAAAAAGCTAGAGAAAGAAAGGAACTTTAAACAGACGTCGGGGAAACACACACATAACGTTTTCCGCATTGTTCCAGGAAGTCTTTGATGATTTAAATTAAAAAACGGTAGATGGCATCACAGAAACAAAATTGCATCACGTTAAACATTCGAAATCTTACCACTGGTGTTATGTGTTTATATGTAATGTTAGGTTATTTAACCTGTTTTAGTTGAAAAAAATTAAAAATGCACACACTATATATATATATATATATATATATATGTGTATATATATATATATATATATATATATATATATATATATATATATATATATATATATATATATATATATATATATATTAGAATAAGTTCTTATTTGGGATGCTAATATATTACCATGTGTTTAGTATTCATACATTTACAGAACGCTGGTTTCATCACACACATTTTAATCAGTTTTCCTTATAACTTATGACTTTCTAAGACAACTCCAACCTCGGGCTTCAATACCCAGTGACTATTGATATGCAACACATACGTTCATATATATATATATATATATATATATATATATATATATATATATATATATATGTATATACAAACTATTACTCAATTTACCTAGGTGTATGTTTAAAAAGAATTATATATATATATATATGTACAGCTATCGGTAGTGTGAGTATATTTATTGCAAGTTTTCGTTTTGCTACATTTAATTACTATTTTACATTTTATATATCGACCGATTCCCAAACCATATTTTTTACTTCATTATTCCGAAATTATAAAGAAACTATCACCATGCGATGATATAATTTGTCGTAAATTGTTAAATTCAATTACGGATTGGTTGTACTTTGTTATGCACAATTTTTACCAGAATTATTGTCATATTTTCATAGTAATGAACACGTCAGTAATTTTACGAAAGATTGAAATTAAATTCAAGTGGAAGAGAAATGAACTTTGTTACTCTCATTTTCTATTATTGAATTCAGTTATGCGGTGAAGTTCTTTGTCAGTCTAATACTTAATGTGATTGAGACTGTTCCCGTTTTCCACTAGACGTAAATTATGTGTCATTGACATTATTTTTTCTCTTAATTATTTCTTAATTAAATTCGATGTATATCAAACGGAATTAACTAATGTTGTTATGATGTTGTCTACTAAGAAATGTTAAACATGTGTGTTAATTGTCCTGTTGAAATATCTAGTAGCACCACATAATCATAATTCCTGATCTCTGTGTGTTATAGGCAAATATATGTATCCGTGATATTAACTATTTATAGTTGGTCTGTTGTACACTAGTTGCATAACGCCTACAACACACCACAACATCACTAACTCTTTTGCATTACAGTATAATGTAACAACTAAGCTTTAATCGATGTATTACATGCATAACGGAAGTGTATGTCGCCAAGTAATGTAAGTTGTATTGTATCTTAGCACAACACATAGTTTAAGTATTGAAACATATGTACCAAATGGTGGCAAACATTATAAAATCAAATGAAAAAATGTATAAGCAGAAAAATAAAGTATCTAAACTGTGCGTGCGAACAGCTTTAGCCGCCCGAACGTTTACAAAATCACAAACACAGACACACCGACATATATATATATATATATATATATATATATATATATATATATATATATATATATATATATATATATATATATAAAGTGGTGTACTAAAAGAGAACTTTTAGGAAAAAGTAAGAACCTATTGTGAAAATTATACAGCTCAATATCCAGGATAGAGCAGGTAGATATGAAGAAAAATGGAAAGGAATTAAAGAAGCAAAAGCCAAACAAAATTGAATTCAATTGCTCAGAGCAAGGTATATTCCGCAAAAAGGCAATTTATACAAGTTAAATTGTGCTTAAGCCAGGCTTTTCAAAGATCAACATCTTTTCATCAGAGGAAGTCGCTGGGATAGATAAGTTGGCAA